>CM043707.1:32897042-33497042 GCA_023969325.1 Oryzias curvinotus
TTATGATGGCCCGCAAGCAGTCATCAAATGCAAGGACCATATTGTAACTGCTACGAGGGTCTCGACAACACTCAAAAAGCCCCAAAAACGTCAAAAAAAGCGATAAAAACATTCGAAAAACAATAAGAAGTTTTTTCCCCAGGGTGCGTCCTCCTATTTAATTTCAATGCGGCTGTCTTTTACTATAGGCTGGCAAAATGTCTTTTTGGCTTTAAACCCGTCCTTTGAGGGCTTTTTTTGGCTTTTTCGTGTTTTGTCGTCATTTTTGCGACTACAATTTTGTCGTTTGTGCGTTGGTGTTGTGCGTGTGTGTGTGTTTTTTTTGTTGCGTTACACAATTGTCGACTTGTTTTGTGTGCTTGTTTGGCGACCTTTGACCGCCATTTTTTGGCGTTTTGACGCGTTGTTTTGACGTTTTGGGCCTTTTGAGGTGTTCGACCCCTCGTAGCAGTTACAATATGGTCCTTTCAGTTGGTGACTGCTGCTGGCCATAATTAAAGCCGCAAGCGGCGTTGTATGGCCCGCAGACGCAACCCGCCTTCCACGCCCAACTCTACGCACCACCGCCGCCCTTACCGCCCTCACCGCCCACCTTTGATGAGGGATAGAAAAAACTGTATAAGCTAATAATGCTAACTATGCTAATCATGCTAGCTAAGCTAATTTGGCTAAAAGTGCTAGCATAGCGATCAGCATCATCAACTCGTTTGGAAAAACACATTACCTAAAATGCTAATTATGCTAACTATGCTAGCAATGCTAATGTGGCTAAAATTGCTAGCATAGCGATCAGCATCATCAACTGACTCCGAAAAACACATTGTTTAAGATGCTAATTATGCTAACTATGCTAGCTATGCTAACATGGCTAAAACTGCTAGCATAGCGATCAGCATCATTAACTTACTCAGAAAAACACATTGCTCCATTGGTGAAAGCTACATGTTATGAGTTGACAAAAAACCCACTTTTTTTCAAAATGGCGGCTTTTCTGTTGATTTATCTCCATAGCAACCATTTTATGTTTTGTTTGCCTCGGGAGGACGAACGGATTGACGTCAGTTTCGGACAAATTGGGAAAAGTAAACTTTTTGTTGTCCTTAGCAACAGTGGTTTTATGCTAACCACGCCCACATTCCTTATATGTCCTTGTCCAGTGTTTTTCAATGTATTCAGATCCAGACATAAATGCAAGCATTCAATTTTCACTGTATTGTATTGAAAGGCATGGGAGTTATAACAGTGCGCCACTTTGCTAGCTCGCCACGCGCACGCCGTTCAAAATCTACAACTTCTAATTCCAACATTTTTTCCACAGTAGCTTGCCATTGATGCCCAAAAAGTTTCGAGATGATCGTTGAAAATTTCAACGACAAGTTTACGTTTGAATCTGGTGGTAAAGGTGTTTTTTATAGAAAATTCAAGATGGCGGCCTTTTCCCGAGGTCAAAGGTCGACGAAACTCCAGAGGTGATTGTAGACTTACGCTAGGGACATGCGAGTCAAATTTCGTGAAAATCGCTCGAAAAAAAGTTCATTTTTCCATATTGTGTAAAAACGCGAAAATCTCAAAATGGCCGATTTTGGCACAAAATGGCCGCCAAACCATAGGTCGTGTCGCCATCACGTAATGATTTCAAAAGTTTGATTGGATATATCCAACAAAGTTATCTGGGTTTCGTTAGCCGATTCTTAAAAAAAAAATCCGAATTTTTTTTTTTTTGCCGAGTCAGCACTTTTTTTTGCGATCGTTTTTTGCTTACCACGGCCACATTCCTTTATCGATTTTGTCGTATGTGACATCGTTTTGTTCAGTGTGGGCCAGGGAATCGCATATTTCATTTTCACAACATTCCGATAAAATATGTGCGAGCTAGCTAAAATCGCGACGGTTGCGAATTCGCCACGCGCACGCCGTTCAAAATCTACAACTTCTAATTCCAACATTTTGTCCACAGTAGCTTGCCATTGATGCCCGAGAAGTTTCAAGACGATCGAAAAAAATCCCTAGGACGAGTTTTCGTTTGTATCCATTACTAAAGGTGCTTTTTTCGGAAAATTCAAGATGGCCGCCCCTTCCCAAGGTCAAAGGTCAACGAAACTTCTCTGGTATTTGTAGAATCAAGCTGTTGGCATCTGTAGTCCGATTTCAGTGAAAATCGCTCAAACAAAAGTGTCGTTTTCCCATATTGTCAAAAAACACGAAAATCGCCATTTCTCAGAGTTCGCCACAAAATGGCCGCCAAGCCGTAGGTCGTGTGGCCATCCCATAATGATTTCATAACTTCTTTGGGATATCTCCAACACGTGTGTTTTGGTTTCGTAACTGTATTTCAAAATATTTTTTTTTGGCCCCATAAGCGATTTTCGGCCCATTCATTTTTTTTACGGGAACGCTCGCCGTGATGTCATCGACTCGTGGGGGGGTGACGTTCTCTTTGCCAAAAATTCATTTCACATTTATCCTAGGTGTGTGCCAATTTTGGTGAGTTTTCGGGTATGTGGCGGGGGTCAAATTTGAGCTCAAAGTATCCGTTAGAAACCAGAAGAATAATAATAATAAAAAAACATTCGAAAAACAATAAGAAGTTTTTTCCCCAGGGTGCTTCCTATGTATTTCAATGCAGCCAGTCTTTTACTATAGGCTGGGCATGTCTTTTGGGCTTTAAACCCGTCCTTTGAGGGCTTTTTGGGGCTTTTTCG
This sequence comes from Oryzias curvinotus, assembly GCA_023969325.1. Lineage (NCBI taxonomy): Eukaryota > Metazoa > Chordata > Actinopteri > Beloniformes > Adrianichthyidae > Oryzias > Oryzias curvinotus. The sequence goes on from CM043707.1 coordinate 32,899,745, forward strand.
TGTTTTTGTCGTCATTTTTGCGACTACAATTTTGTCGTTTGTGCGTTGGTGTTGTGCGTGTGTGTGTTTTTTTTTGTTGCGTTACACAATTGTCGACTTGTTTTGTGCTTTGGGCGACTTTTGACCCCATTTTTTGGCGTTTTGACGCGTTTTTTTGACGTTTTGGGGCTTTTTGAGTGTTCGACCCTCGTAGCAGTTACAATATGGTCCTTGCAGTTGTGACTGCTGCGGGCCATAATTAAAGCCGCAAGCGGCGTTGTATGGCCCGCAGACGCAACCCGCCTTCCACGCCCAACTCTACGCACCACCGCCGCCCTCACCGCCCTCACCGCCCTCACCCCCTTTGATGAGGGATAGAAAAAGCTGCATAAGCTAATAATGCTAACTATGCTAATCATGCTAGCTATGCTAATTTGGCTAAAAGTGCTAGCATAGCGATCAGCATCATCAACTCGTTCGGAAAAACACATTACCTAAAATGCTAATTATGCTAACTATGCTAGCTATGCTAATGTGGCTAAAAGTGCTAGCATAGCGATCAGCATCATCAACTCGCTCGGAAAAACACATTACCTAAAATGCTAATTATGCTAACTATGCTAGCTATGCTAATGTGGCTAAAAGTGCTAGCATAGCGATCAGCATCATCAACTCGCTCGGAAAAACACATTACCTAAAATGCTAATTATGCTAACTATGCTAGCTATGCTAATGTGGCTAAAAGTGCTAGCATAGCGATCAGCATCATCAACGCGTTCGGAAAAACACATTACCTAAAATGCTAATTATGCTAACTATGCTAGCTATGCTAATGTGGCTAAAAGTGCTAGCATTGCGATCAGCATCATCAACTGGCTCGGAAAAACACATTACCTAAAATGCTAATTATGCTAACTATGCTAGCTATGCTAATGTGGCTAAAATTGCTAGCATAGCGATCAGCATCATCAACTGACTCAGAAAAACACATTAGTTAAGATGCTAACTATGCTAACTATGCTAGCTATGCTAACGTGGCTAAAACTGCTAGCATAGCGATCAGCATCATTAACTTACTCAGAAAAACACATTGCTCCATTGGTGAAAGCTATATGTCATGAGTTGACAAAAAACCCACTTTTTTTCAAAATGGCGGCTTTTCTGTTGATTTTATCTCCATAGCAACCATTTTATGTTTTGTTTGCCTCGGGAGGACGAACGGATGACATCAGTTTCGGACAAATCGGGAAAAGTAAACTTTTTGTTGTCCTTAGCAACAGTGGTTTTATGCTAACCACGCCCACATTCCTTATATGTCCTTGTCCAGTGTTTTTCAATGTATTCAGATCCAGGCATAAATGCATGCATTCAATTTTCACTGTATTGTATTGAAAGGCATGGGAGTTATAACAGTGCGCCACTTTGCTAGCTCGCCACGCGCACGCCGTTCAAAATCTACAACTTCTAATTCCAACATTTTTTCCACAGTAGCTTGCCATTGATGCCCAAAAAGTTTCGAGATGATCGTTGAAAATTTCAACGACAAGTTTACGTTTGAATCTGGTGGTAAAGGTGTTTTTTATAGAAAATTCAAGATGGCGGCCTTTTCCCGAGGTCAAAGGTCGACGAAACTCCAGAGGTGATTGTAGACTTACGCTAGGGACATGCGAGTCAAATTTCGTGAAAATCGCTCGAAAAAAAGTTCATTTTTCCATATTGTGTAAAAACGCGAAAATCTCAAAATGGCCGATTTTGGCACAAAATGGCCGCCAAACCATAGGTCGTGTCGCCATCACGTAATGATTTCAAAAGTTTGATTGGATATATCCAACAAAGTTATCTGGGTTTCGTTAGCCGATTCTTAAAAAAAAAATCCGAAATTTTTTTTTTTTTGCCGAGTCAGCACTTTTTTTTGCGATCGTTTTTTGCTTACCACGGCCACATTCCTTTATCGATTTTGTCGTATGTGACACCGTTTTGTTCAGTGTGGGCCAGGGAATCGCATATTTCATTTTCACAACATTCCGATAAAATATGTGCGAGCTAGCTAAAATGGCGGCGGTTGCGAATTCGCCACGCGCACGCCGTTCAAAATCTACAACTTCTAATTCCAACATTTTGTCCACAGTAGCTTGCCATTGATGCCCGAGAAGTTTCAAGACGATCGAAAAAAATCCCTAGGACGAGTTTTCGTTTGTATCCATTACTAAAGGTGCTTTTTTCGGAAAATTCAAGATGGCCGCCCCTTCCCAAGGTCAAAGGTCAACGAAATTTCTCTGGTATTTGTAGAATCAAGCTGTTGGCATCTGTATCCGATTTCATGAAAATCGCTCAAACAAAAGTGTCGTTTTCCCATATTGTCAAAAAACACGAAAATCGCCATTTCTCAGAGTTCGCCACAAAATGGCCGCCAAGCCGTAGGTCGTGTGGCCATCCCATAATGATTTCATAACTTCTTTGGGATATCTCCAACAAGTGTGTTTTGGTTTTGTAACTGTATTTCAAAATATTTTTTTTTGGCCCCATAAGCGATTTTCGGCCCATTCATTTTTTTTACGGGAACGCTCGCCGTGATGTCATCGACTTCGGGGGGGTGACGTTCTCTTTGCCGAAAATTCATTTTCAATTTATCCTAGGTGTGTGCCAATTTTGGTGAGTTTTCGGGTATGTGGCGGGGGTCAAATTTGAGCTCAAAGACGCCGTTAGAAACGAGAAGAATAATTAAAGCCGCAAGCGGCGTTGTATGGCCCGCAGACGCAACCCGCCTTCCACGCCCAACTCTACGCACCACCGCCGCCCTCACCGCCCTCACCGCCCTCACCGCCCTCACCGCCCTCACCGCCCTCACCGCCCACCTTTGATAAGGGATAGTAAAAGCTTTATAAGCTAATAATGCTAACTATGCTAATCATGCTAGCTATGCTAATTTGGCTAAAAGTGCTAGCATAGCGATCAGCATTATTAACTGATTCAGAAAAACACATTAGCTAAAATGCTAATTATGCTAACTATGCTAGCTATGCTAATATGGCTAAAAGTGCTAGCATAGCGATCAGCATCATCAACTCGCTCAGAAAAACACATTAGCTAAAATGCTAATTATGCTAACTATGCTAGCTATGCTAATATGGCTAAAAGTGCTAGCATAGCGATCAGCATCATCAACTCGCTCGGAAAAACACATTACCTAAAATGCTAATTATGCTAACTATGCTAGCTATGCTAATGTGGCTAAAAGTGCTAGCATAGCGATCAGCATCATCAACTGGCTCGGAAAAACACATTACCTAAAATGCTAATTATGCTAACTATGCTAGCTATGCTAATGTGGCTAAAAGTGCTAGCGTAGCGATCAGCATCATCAACTGACTCAGAAAAACACATTACTTAAAATGCTAATTATGCTAACTATGCTAGCTATGCTAATGTGGCTAAAATTGCTAGCATAGCGATCAGCATCATCAACTGACTCAGAAAAACACATTGTTTAAGATGCTAATTATGCTAACTATGCTAGCTATGCTAACGTGGCTAAAACTGCTAGCATAGCGATCAGCATCATTAACTTACTCAGAAAAACACATTGCTCCATTGGTGAAAGCTACATGTCATGAGTTGTCAAAAAACCCACTTTTTTTCAAAATGGCCGCTTTTCTGTTGATTTTATCTCCATAGCAACCATTTTATGTTTTGTTTGCCTCGGGAGGACGAACGGATTGACGTCAGTTTCGGACAAATCGGGAAAAGTAAACTTTTTGTTGTCCTTAGCAACAGTGGTTTTATGCTAACCACGCCCACATTCCTTATATGTCCTTGTCCAGTGTTTTTCAATGTATTCAGATCCAGGCATAAATGCAAGCATTCAATTTTCACTGTATTGTATTGAAAGGCATGGGAGTTATAACAGTGCGCCACTTTGCTAGCTCGCCACGCGCACGCCGTTCAAAATCTACAACTTCTAATTCCAACATTTTTTTCACAGTAGCTTGCCATTGATGCCCAAAAAGTTTCGAGATGATCGTTGAAAATTTCAACGACAAGTTTACGTTTGAATCTGGTGGTAAAGGTGTTTTTTATAGAAAATTCAAGATGGCGGCCGTTTCCCGAGGTCAAAGGTCGACGAAACTCCAGAGGTGATTGTAGACTTACGCTAGGGACATGCGAGTCAAATTTCGTGAAAATCGCTCGAAAAAAAGTTCATTTTTCCATATTGTGTAAAAACGCGAAAATCTCAAAATGGCCGATTTTGGCACAAAATGGCCGCCAAACCATAGGTCGTGTCGCCATGACGTAATGATTTCAAAAGTTTGATTAGATATATCCAACAAAGTTATCTGGGTTTCGTTAGCCGATTCTTAAAAATAAAATCCGAAATTTTTTTTTTTTTGCCGAGTCAGCACTTTTTTTTGCGATCGTTTTTTGCTTACCACGCCCACATTCCTTTATCGATCTTGTCGTATGTGGCATCAATTTGTTCAGTGTGGGCCAGGGAATCGCATATTTCATTTTCAAGACATTCCGATAAAATATGTGCGAGCTAGCTAAAATGGCGGCGGTTGCGAATTCGCCACGCGCACGCCGTTCAAAATCTACAACTTCTAATTCCAACATTTTGTCCACAGTAGCTTGCCATTGATGCCCGAGAAGTTTCAAGACGATCGAAAAAAATCCCTAGGACGAGTTTTCGTTTGTATCCATTACTAAAGGTGCTTTTTTCGGAAAATTCAAGATGGCCGCCCCTTCCCAAGGTCAAAGGTCAACGAAACTTCTCTGGTAGTTGTAGAATCTAGCTGGTGGCATGTGTGTCCGATTTCGTGAAAATCGCACAAACAAAAGTGTCGTTTTCCCATATTGTCAAAAAACACGAAAATCGCCATTTCTCAGAGTTCGCCACAAAATGGCCGCCAAGCCGTAGGTCGTGTGGCCATCCCATAATGATTTCATAACTTCTTTGGGATATCTCCAACACGTGTGTTTTGGTTTCGTTACTGTATTTCAAAATATTTTTTTTTGGCCCCATAAGCGATTTTCGGCCCATTCATTTTTTTTACGGGAACGCTCGCCGTGATGTCATCGACTTCGGGGGGGTGACGTTCTCTTTGCCGAAAATTCATTTTCAATTTATCCTAGGTGTGTGCCAATTTTGGTGAGTTTTCGGGTATGTGGCGGGGGTCAAATTTGAGCTCAACGGATCCGTTAGAAAGAAGAAACGTAATTAAAGCCGCAAGCGGCGTTGTATGGCCCGCAGACGCAACCCGCCTTCCACGCCCAACTCTACGCACCACCGCCGCCCTCACCGCCCTCACCGCCCTCACCGCCCACCTTTGATGAGGGATAGAAAAAGCTGCATAAGCTAATAATGCTAACTATGCTAATCATGCTAGCTATGCTAATTTGGCTAAAAGTGCTAGCATAGCGATCAGCATCATCAACTCGTTCGGAAAAACACATTACCTAAAATGCTAATTATGCAAAGTATGCTAGCTATGCTAATGTGGCTAAAAGTGCTAGCATAGCGATCAGCATCTTCAACTGGCTCGGAAAAACACATTACCTAAAATGCTAATTATGCTAACTATGCTAGCTATGCTAATGTGGCTTAAAGAACTAGCATAGCGATCAGCATCATCAACTCGTTCGGAAAAACACATTACCTAAAATGCTAATTATGCTAACTATGCTAGCTATGCTAATGTGGCTAAAAGTGCTAGCATAGCGATCAGCATCATCAACTGACTCAGGAAAACACATTCCTCAAGATGCTAATTATGCTAACTATGCTAGCTATGCTAATGTGGCTAAAAGAGCTAGCATTGCGATCAGCATCATCAACTGGCTCGGAAAAACACATTAGCTAAAATGCTAATTATGCTAACTATGCTAGCTATGCTAATGTGGCTAAAAGTGCTAGCATAGCGATCAGCATCATCAACTGACTCAGAAAAACACATTGTTTAAGATGCTAATTATGCTAACTATGCTAGCTATGCTAATGTGGCTAAAAGTGCTAGCATAGCGATCAGCATCATTAACTTACTCAGAAAAACACATTGCTCCATTGGTGAAAGCTACATGTCATGAGTTGACAAAAAACCCACTTTTTTTCAAAATGGCGGCTTTTCTGTTGATTTTATCTCCATAGCAACCATTTTATGTTTTGTTTGCCTCGGGAGGACGAACGGATTGACGTCAGTTTCGGACAAATCGGGAAAAGTAAACTTTTTGTTGTCCTTAGCAACAGTGGTTTTATGCTAACCACGCCCACATTCCTTATATGTCCTTGTCCAGTGTTTTTCAATGTATTCAGATCCAGGCATAAATGCAATGCATTCAATTTTCACTGTATTGTATTGAAAGGCATGGGAGTTATAACAGTGCGCCACTTTGCTAGCTCGCCACGCGCACGCCGTTCAAAATCTACAACTTCTAATTCCAACATTTTTTCCACAGTAGCTTGCCATTGATGCCCAAAAAGTTTCGAGATGATCGTTGAAAATTCCAACGACAAGTTTACGTTTGAATCAGATGGTAAAGGTGTTTTTTATAGAAAATTCAAGATGGCGGCCTTTTCCCGAGGTCAAAGGTCGACGAAACTCCAGAGGTGATTGTAGACTTACGCTAGGGACATGCGAGTCAAATTTCGTGAAAATCGCTCGAAAAAAAGTTCATTTTTCCATATTGTGTAAAAACGCGAAAATCTCAAAATGGCCGATTTTGGCACAAAATGGCCGCCAAACCATAGGTCGTGTCGCCATCACGTAATGATTTCAAAAGTTTGATTGGATATATCCAACAAAGTTATCTGGGTTTCGTTAGCCGATTCTTAAAAATAAAATCCGAAAATTTTTTTTTTTTGCCGAGTCAGCACTTTTTTTTGCGATCGTTTTTTGCTTACCACGGCCATATTTCTTTATCGATTTTGTCGTATGTGACATCGTTTTGTTCAGTGTGGGCCAGGGAATCGCATATTTCATTTCACAACATTCCGATAAAATATGTGCGAGCTAGCTAAAATGGCGGACGGTTGCGAATTCGCCACGCGCACGCCGTTCAAAATCTACAACTTCTAATTCCAACATTTTGTCCACAGTAGCGTTGCCATTGATGCCCGAGAAGTTTCAAGATGATCGAAAAAAATCCCTAGGACGAGTTTTCGTTTGTATCCATTACTAAAGGTGCTTTTTTCGGAAAATTCAAGATGGCCGCCCCTTCCCAAGGTCAAAGGTCAACGAAACTTCTCTGGTATTTGTAGAATCAAGCTGTTGGCATCTGTATCCGATTTCGTGAAAATCGCTCAAACAAAAGTGTCGTTTTCCCATATTGTCAAAAAACACGAAAATCGCCATTTCTCAGAGTTCGCCACAAAATGGCCGCCAAGCCGTAGGTCGTGTGGCCATCCCATAATGATTTCATAACTTCTTTGGGATATCTCCAACACGCGTGTTTTGGTTTCGTAACTGTATTTCAAAATATTTTTTTTTGGCCCCATAAGCGATTTTCGGCCCATTCATTTTTTTTACGGGAACGCTCGCCGTGATGTCATCGACTTCGGGGGGGTGACGTTCTCTTTGCCGAAAATTCATTTTCAATTTATCCTAGGTGTGTGCCAATTTTGGTGAGTTTTCGGGTATGTGGCGGGGGTCAAATTTGAGCTCAAAGACGCCGTTAGAAAGAAGAAGAAGAATAAAAAAACATTCGAAAAACAATAAGAAGTTTTTTCCCCAGGGGCTTTCCTATGTATTTCAATGCAGCCAGTCTTTTACTATAGGCTGGGCATGTCTTTTTGGCTTTAAACCCGTCCTTTGAGGGCTTTTTGGGGCTTTTTCGTGTTTTTGTCATCATTTTTGCGACTACAATTTTGTCGTTTGTGCGATGGTGTTGTGCGTGTGTGTGTTTTTATTTTGTTGCGTTACACAATTGTCGACTTGTTTTGTGCTTTGGGCGACTTTTGACCCCATTTTTTGGCGTTTTGACGCGTTTTTTTGACGTTTTGGGCCTTTTTGAGTGTTCGACCCTCGTAGCAGTTACAATATGGTCCTTGCAGTTGTGACTGCTGCGGGCCATAATAATAATGAAACGAAGCAGAAAACAATAAGAAGTTTTTTCCCCAGGGTGCTTCCTATGTATTTCAATGCAGCCAGTCTTTTACTATAGGCTGGGCATGTCTTTTTGGCTTTAAACCCGTCCTTTGAGGGCTTTTTAGGGCTTTTTCGTGTTTTTGTCATCATTTTTGCGACTACAATTTTGTCGTTTGTGCGTTGGTGTTGTGCGTGTGTGTGTTTTTTTTTGTTGCGTTACACAATTGTCGACTTGTTTTGTGCTTTGGGCGACTTTTGACCCCATTTTTTGGCGTTTTGACGCGTTTTTTTGACGTTTTGGGGCTTTTTGAGTGTTCGACCCTCGTAGCAGTTACAATATGGTCCTTGCAGTTGTGACTGCTGCGGGCCATAATAATGAAACGATCGAAAAACAATAAGAAGTTTTTTCCCCAGGGTGCTTCCTATGTATTTCAATGCAGCCTGTCTTTTACTATAGGCTGGGCATGTCTTTTTGGCTTTAAACCCGTCCTTTGAGGCTTTTTGGGGCTTTTTCGTGTTTTTGTCGTCATTTTTGCGACTACAATTTTGTACGTTTGTGCGTTGGTGTTGTGCGTGTGTGTGTTTTTTTTTGTTGCGTTACACAATTGTCGACTTGTTTTGTGCTTTGGGCGACTTTTGACCCCATTTTTTGGCGTTTTGACGCGTTTTTTTTGACGTTTTGGGGCTTTTGAGTGTTCGACCCTCGTAGCAGTTACAATATGGTCCTTGCAGTTGTGACTGCTGCGGGCCATAATAATGAAACATTCGAAAAACAATAAGAAGTTTTTTCCCCAGGGTGCTTCCTATGTATTTCAATGCAGCCAGTCTTTTACTATAGGCTGGGCATGTCTTTTTGGCTTTAAACCCGTCCTTTGAGGGCTTTTTGGGGCTTTTTCGTGTTTTTGTCGTCATTTTTGCGACTACAATTTTGTCGTTTGTGCGTTGGTGTTGTGCGTGTGTGTGTTTTTTTTTGTTGCGTTACACAATTGTCGACTTGTTTTGTGCTTTGGGCGACTTTTGACCCCATTTTTTGGCGTTTTGACGCGTTTTTTTGACGTTTTGGGGCTTTTTGAGTGTTCGACCCTCGTAGCAGTTACAATATGGTCCTTGCAGTTGTGACTGCTGCGGGCCATAATAATGAAACGATCGAAAAACAATAAGAAGTTTTTTCCCCAGGGTGCTTCCTATGTATTTCAATGCAGCCAGTCTTTTACTATAGGCTGGGCATGTCTTTTGGGCTTTAAACCCGTCCTTTGAGGGCTTTTTGGGGCTTTTTCGTGTTTTTGTCGTCATTTTTGCGACTACAATTTTGTCGTTTGTGCGTTGGTGTTGTGCGTGTGTGTGTTTTTTTTTGTTGCGTTACACAATTGTTGTGTTGTTTTGTGCTTTGGGCGACTTTTGACCCCATTTTTTGGCGTTTTGACGCGTTTTTTTGACGTTTTGGACCTTTTTGAGGGTTCGACCCTCGTAGCAGTTACAATATGGTCCTTGCAGTTGTGACTGCTGCGGGCCATAATAATGAAACGATCGAAAAACAATAAGAAGTTTTTTCCCCAGGGTGCTTCCTATGTATTTCAATGCAGCCAGTCTTTTACTATAGGCTGGGCATGTCTTTTTGGCTTTAAACCCGTCCTTTGAGGGCTTTTTGGAGCTTTTTCGTGATTTTGTCATCATTTTTGCGACTACAATTTTGTCGTTTGTGCGTTGGTGTTGTGCGTGTGTGTGTTTTTTTTTTGTTGCGTTACACAATTGTCGACTTGTTTTGTGCTTTGGGCGACTTTTGACCCCATTTTTTGGCGTTTTGACGCGTTTTTTTGACGTTTTGGGGCTTTTTGAGTGTTCGACCCTCGTAGCAGTTACAATATGGTCCTTGCAGTTGTGACTGCTGCGGGCCATAATAATAAACATTCGAAAAACAATAAGAAGTTTTTTCCCCAGGGTCTTTCCTATGTATTTCAATGCAGCCAGTCTTTTACTATAGGCTGGGCATGTCTTTTTGGCTTTAAACCCGTCCTTTGAGGGCTTTTTGGGGCTTTTTCGTGTTTTTGTCGTCATTTTTGCGACTACAATTTTGTCGTTTGTGCGTTGGTGTTGTGCGTGTGTGTGTGTTTTTTTTTGTTGCGTTACACAATTGTTGTGTTGTTTTGTGCTTTGGGCGACTTTTGACCCCATTTTTTGGCGTTTTGACGCGTTTTTTTGACGTTTTGGGCTTTTTGAGTGTTCGACCCTCGTAGCAGTTACAATATGGTCCTTGCAGTTGTGACTGCTGCGGGCCATAATAAAGTCTTTAAGCCCGTTATCAATTTTGATTGGGTTGTGAGTGACATTTCCTGTTTGGTCCATAATAAAAGGGATTGTTGATTTTTCTTTATTAATTTTAAGATGATTAGCTAGAAATTTGCCAGATTTGTTTGAGTTTTCAAATCTTTCAAGTCGTAGCCTTTGTATTTGTAATCGTGTTTGTTTATTGATGATGTCATTTAGCTGAAGCTTACATTTTTTCAGATCTCCCAGAATGTGTTTCTGTGCAGAAGCAGCATAAGCAGCCTCCAGAGTTTGGATTTTATGTTCTAATTCTAATAAATCGGCTTTCTCTTCGTGTTCTTTATGAGTTGAGTAAGACATTATTTTCGCTCTCATCACTGCTTTTGCTGTTTCCCAAAGAAGACATAATGAGATATCAGGAGTATTGTTGAATTCTCAAAAGGTACTCACTCTTTTTTAAAGAATTGAATAAATTCTTGGTCTTTTAACAGAGATGTATTAAACCTCCATGTTGTACCTGAGGGTGTGGATATTTCTCTGAAAATATTTACAGAAATTGGTGCATGATCACTGATAATGATTGGATGAATGTTGGGACTTTTAATTTCTTTTAAAAGAGATTTACTGACTAATAAATAATCTAAACAAGAGTGTGATTGGTGAACTGTAGAGAAGAAGGTGAACCCTTTAGTGTTTGGATGACATGAGCACCAAGCGTTGCAGAGACCCAGATCATTCATGTCCTGCTTTAGAATACTTGCAGACCGCCATGTGCGCTGGTTTGCTGCTGTGCTGAGTCTGTCAAGTTCAGGATCCAGAATCAGATTGACATCTCCTCCTATAAGAATTGTAGATTCAGAGTGAACTGAGAGTGAGGTGAAGAATCTGTGAAAAAAGAAAGAGTCGTCAACATTCAGGCCATAGATATTGGCTATGCAAAAGTCATTGTTATGAAACGATATGTTAATAATTACAAATTGGCCTTCTGGGCAAGAAACTGCGTCATTATGAGTAGATTGAATGTTTTTAATAATTAAAACAGCAACTCCTCTTTGTTTGAAGTCGTAACTAGCAGAGTACATAAATGGAAATTGTGAGCAGCACAAGAGATGAGCCGCAATATTGAAACCAGTCGACAGTGATTGGTCCCAGTAGAATCCAGGAAAACATAGTTTGGCTTAATAAACAAACACATAGATACATAAATCAAAAGGTGTTGGATCCACATCCACTTAAGCAAAGTCTCAGTAGAGAGGCCACAAAGACAGATGACAAACCAAAGGCAGCAAGGTTTGGGCAGGCAACCACATGGACCTCCACTCTGCAGTGAGCAGCAGAGCAGCACCTGCTAACAGGCTGCAACACAGGGGAGATGAATCTGTTCAAACATCTGGCAAGGCTGCAGACTGCTGGAGGAAAGAGGCGTTTAGTGACAAAACGAAAAAAGCAGAATAAAGTAGTTAATTAAAGGACATTTAGAAAATGACGGACAAAGTTTGGCCAGAATGCAAAGTCGTGGACATCATCTCTAGGAGGGAATCTAGTTTACATCTCCATTCAAACATAAACGCAAAAATGTGAATGTACATTTTTATTTATAAGAAACATCAAAATACATCATAGTTGAAAAATGAACAGAGCCAAAAACATAGCAAATGAAAATAAAAACTATGACAAATATACTTCATAAACAGACTGGATGAAGATTATAAAATGACTAAGGAAAGTTAAACGTTTTGCACAAAAAATACAAATATATTAAAAGTGAAAAAGCAAAAAGAGAGTTTATATGTGACTGACCCAACAAACCTATAAAGACACTTCAAGAACAGATCAATAATGATCAGTTTTTTCAGAGCAGAAAGGAAGAGCTTTAAATCAACAGATTTCTGGTTTGTCAGCAGTCTGTGTGGAAATGTTTCCCCTTTGAGACTCTTTGACCTCTGAGTCCTGCTGCTGCTTCTGTCCTGTGCAGAGGCTGAGGAACATTCAGATCTCTGTTTAAAGTTCTTCATATTCATCTTCATTGTCGATGGCTGGATTTTGGACATCAAGCTCAGTTGCAGGTGGTTTCTGTTAAAAAAAACATCCTAATTAGAAAACAGAAATGAGATGTTTTCTGATTCCATTTCCTTCTTATTACAACTGTTAACCTGAATACCGTATTTTCCGGACTATAAGTCGCCCTTTTTTTCATAGTTTGGCAAGGGGTGCGACTTATACTCCGCAGCGACTTATATTAGAAATAAATTGAAATAAATACATTGTTAACCCTCCTGTTATGTTCATTTGTGAGGAACAGAGATGATGTTCCTGGGTCAATTTGATGTATGAGGTATGTTAAGTGTTAAGAGTTTGTTAAGTGACTCAGAGAATCAGCAAACTTTTTTTACAGTAAGATCTTGAAGGCTAACAACATAAAATTCTATTTTCCAATGATTTCATAGATTCAGAAATGCAATAAAAATGACAACTGTTTCTACAAATACCGGATGAAAACAGAGTATTAGTTGGCCAATGATGCTTCATTAAAGGAATAAATAAATAAGTTTGAGAAAGAATTACTGTGAAATTATGAGATAAACAGTCTGCTATGATTGTGTCAAATGAGGTTGTGCAAGTTATTAGTTCTTGGTCTCAGATTTTGTCAAATAAATTTCCCATCAAAATGCGACTTATAGTCCAGTGCGACTTATCTGTGTGTTTTTCTACTTTGTAATGCATTTTTGGGCTGGTGCGACTTATACTCCGCAGCCACTTATAGTCCGGAAAATATTGTCATGATTTGGGTTTCTTTTGTCTTGGTTTTGGCTTTATTTCTTGTTCTGTAATGTTTGGTTCTGTTTCCTGTTTTATTTTGAAAGGTGTTCTGAGTTTTACTTCCTTGTCCCTATCTGTCCTGATCTTGTTCACCTGTGTCTTGTCTGCCCTGTCTGCATTTAAGTCTCGTCTCTCCCTTCCTCTTGTGCTGGTCCATTAGCGTCTTAACGTCTTCATGTCGTAGCGTCATTTATGTCTTGGATGTTGCCATGTTTCCTGTTCTTGCCAAGCCACAGTGAGTCTAGTTCTAGTTTTGTTTCCTGCTCTGCAGCGCTTTTTGTTCAATAAACCCTCTTGCCTTGGAACCGTGTGCCTCCTGCCTGCCTCTGCGTCTGGGTCCTACCTGCTCTCCAGCCCCCCCTGACAAATACGGTATAAACATGACTCTGTTGGTTTAAAATTCAATAGGAAGTATGAAAAAGATAATGATCTAATATTTATCTTCCTCAATTTCACTTTGGACAATAATTAAATGTCATTGTGCAGCATAAGACAGTATGTGATCCATCCATCATCATAAACCTGTTAAACCCAGAACTGCTGGAGCCTATCCCTGCTACTGCCTGTTGAAGGCGGATTACACACTGTACGGTTCACCAGTCCACTGAAACACAACCACACACACTCACATTCACACCTAAGGACAAATTACAATCACCCATTAACCTATGAAACATGTTTTTGAACTGTGGGAAGAAACCGGAGTGTCTGGAGAAAACCAAAGCATGAATGGAGAGAACATGCAAACTTCACACAGAACGGTACCAGCTGGGATTTGAACCGGCACCTTTTCACTGTGAGGCGAACACCACATTATTATTAAATCCCTGAAAATGAATTTACAATACTTGAGTATTTCACATTAAATTTGACTCTTTACTAACCTGCTGCTGCTGTCGTTTAATTTTCTCAAAACACCTAAAAGACATCAGAGAGACGTTACAATAGCGGAAAGTGAACATTATACTTATATTCAAGCAAAGAATACAGATATTTGTAAAGAAACAAACATCAGACTGATGTTTCTTTGTTAAATGAGTTTGAACTACAGCTCTGTCTTTTGTTGGGAACTGAGTGATTTATGAGCCGTGTTGGCACAAAATAATAAGGATGATGTGCATGTTTGATTGGTTATACCAGTGCTTCTCAATTATTTTTTGCAAGGCCCCCCTAGGAAAAAGAAAATGCCCCCCCCCCACGCCCCCCACACACACTCACTGCAGAGACAATGTATTAGGGTATTATCCATAAAAATTGTGTAAATATTTACAACCTAAAATTGTATCTTTTAACAATAAAAAAGAACTGAACACCTGCATCAGAGACATCAAGACCTGGATGACAATTAATTAACCTCCTCTTGAACCCAGAAAAAACTGAGGTTATTAGGTCCTAAAAATCTGAGAGATGCTCTGTCTGCTCAGATAGTCCCCCTGGATGGTGTAAGTATAGCTCCCAATTCCACAGTTAGAAACCTTGGGGTCTTATTTGACCAGGATTTATCATTTAAGGCTCACATATCTCAGGCGTGTAGAACTGCATTTTTTCACCTGCGGAACATTGCTAAGATCAGAAATATACTTTCTAAGAGTGATGCTGAAAAACTCATCCATGCATTTGTTACGTCGAGGCTGGATTACTGTAACTCCTTGTTAGCAGCGTGTCCTAAGAGTTCCTTAAGAAGTCTCCAGCTTGTTCAGAACGCAGCAGCTAGATTGTTAGCAGGAACTAGCAGAAGAGATCACATCACTCCTGTGTTAGTTTCCCTCCATTGGCTCCCAGTTGATTCTAGAATTAAGTTCAAGATCCTCCTGTTGACCTATAAGGCCTTACATGGAATGGCCCCGTCCTACATTAATGACCTCATAGTCCCTTACCATCCAATCAGAACACTTCGCTCCCAAAAATGCAGGACTGCTTGTGGTTCCTAGAATTAGTAAAAGTACAGTTGGAGGTAGAGCGTTTAGCCACCAAGCCCCTGTCTTATGGAATAAGCTCCCAGCTCACGTAAGAGAGGCAGATTCAGTTTCTACATTCAAAGTTAGACTGAAAACATTCCTCTTTGGACAGGCTTATTGTGAGACTAGTTAGTATTCAGAGATTATTTAATTTAATGTTAACTGTTTAAATTAAACTTAATAACAATAACTATTATTTTAAAAGGCTGCTAGAAGTTGAAGCTGGGGTAACTATGGTGCACTGGGGCTCTGTCCTATTTTCTGTCCTCTTTTCTGTCCTCTTTTCTTTTCTCATCTACCTCTACCCTTCCTCTCTTCTCTATTTTTGTTCATTTATCATTTAGTTCTCCATGCCTCTGTTTCGTGCAGTACGATTCATGTATTGTCCCCTTTTTCCCTCTCCCCTCTGGGGAGTGGGAGTGCTTCCAGACTCCAGTTGGCCCATCCGTGCTCCTGTTCCTGACCGTGTACCTCGTCTCTGCTCCTGCTCCTACACCTGGCTGTGGTTCCTGTCTCCGGCTCGACTCGCGCCCCTGACTGTCCCCAACCCCGGCTGGATGAAGCGCGTCTGCTGGACTTTAAATATGTAGATGTAGAGTTAGATAAGTTAATTCTTCTCTATGAGTTCTGGTAAATCGCCTGTCCGTCCTGGGGGAGGATCCCTCCTTCATGTGGGCACCCCTGAGGTTTCTTCATTTTTTTCCGGAATCCGGTTTTTCCTTACCGCGAAGGGGGTTCTAAGGGCAGGGATGCCAGTATAGCTTAGTCAGTTTGTGAGTTTATTTTAGTATTTTCCTATTGACTCTTTGTATTCGTGATCCTTTTGAGTTCATGTTTTACTTCAAAGCCCATCGAGACGACTGTTGTTGTGATTTTGGGCTATACAAATAAAATTGAATTGAATTGAAAGGAAAAAAAGCTAAATGAATCCGCTTTCAACAAATATTACATTTATTTTGCCACACAGAAACCCTGTTACAGTCTAAAACAGAATAAAAGCTTAAAATAAAAAGTCTGTCAGTCCTTATTTACACTAAAAACATTTTGAACAACTGAACCATTTGATGCTGAGAAAAATAATTCAGTCAGTAAATAATATTGAATGTAAATTGATCTGAAACATTAACACAGCAGCAACAATATATTTAACGTTTTTAGTCTGAAGAAACAGGTAAAAAACATTGTACTGATTTTTTTTCTATGACAATGATCAATTGTTTATTTATGATTTCATAAAGTGCAGCTGTTTTCCTGCATTACCTGCTGTCTTTCTGTCAAATACCGACACCAACTGAGCAACAGGCAGAGAAAGAAAACATTGATGGAAAAAATAAAGACACGTCATCAAAATGTCTACAATAGTTAATAAAGAATGACATTATTAGCATGAGCTGAGACATCTAAAGGCGCAATGATCCTGATCTGGGCGGCTCTCCACATGCGCGTCCCAACTCTCAGCTGGAGCCTACCACCCCTCCCCTTTCATTCTCTCTGTGACAGGAGACGGGAGCAGCTGCAGGGACGGCAGTTCACGGTTTCAGGCTGTTACTCTGTCATATAAGATAGTAAGAAAACAACAGTGGCGCGGATTTTTTTTCAAGCACTGAGCCGCTGTCACCGCCAACCTCTGTTAAATATGTGCACCTGTGTACCTAAGACCGCTGCTACTGCGCACCCCCCCTGGCATCGCACCGCGCCCCCCAACTATTTGAGAAGCACTAAGTTATACTGATGGTGTACATGTTGAAGAATCTAACTATGATTGGAAGAGACAGTTTGATGGTGGAAATTTTTCAAAATGAGAATTAGCAGGAATTGGTGGAATGACATCATGGAAGGACTGAAGAAGTCAATTTTGTCATGTGGGACTTAAACTTACCAAACACAGAAAATTAGGCTGGTAAAGATGAGGATCGCAGCAAATCTTCCAAAAGTCTGAATAGTTAATTTCAGAGAATCTGAAAATGGAAAAAAGAGATCTATATAAATGAAGACTAATTAAACAAATAATTAAATAAAACACCCCCTTCCAACTAAAATGAAAGCATATTATAAATGATCAACAATAAATAAAACCTCACCAGATTTTTTTTGGGCTTTTTTTGTGTTTGTGTCATTTTTTGCGACTACAATTTTGTCGTTTGTGCGTTGGTGTTGTGCGTGTGTGTGTTTTTTTTGTTGCGTTTACACATTGTTGTGTTGTTTTTTGCTTGGGGCGACTTTTGACCCCATTTTTTTGGGCGTTTTGACGCGTTTTTTTTGACGTTTTGGGGCTTTTTGAGTGTTCGACCCTCGTAGCAGTTACAATATGGTCCTTGCAGTTGTGACTGCTGCGGGCCATAATAACGAAGCAAAAACAATAAGAAGTTTTTTCCCCAGGGTGCTTCCTATGTATTTCAATGCGCCTGTCTTTTACTATAGGCTGGTGTCTTTTGGCTTTAAACCCGTCCTTTGAGGCCTTTTGGGGCTTTTCGTGTTTTTGTCATCATTTTTGCGACTACAATTTGCGTTTGGCGTTGGTGTTGTGCGTGTGTGTGTTTTTTTTTTGTTGCGTTACACAATTGTCGACTTGTTTTGTGCTTTGGGCGATTTTTGACCCCATTTTTTGGCGTTTTGACGCGTTTTTTTGACGTTTTGGGGCTTTTTGAGGGTTCGACCCTCGTAGCAGTTACAATATGGTCTGCAGTTGTGACTGCTGCGGGCCATAATAATGAAACATTCGAAAAACAATAAGAAGTTTTTTCCCCAGGGTGCTTCCAGTATTTCATGCAGCCTGTCTTTTCATAGGCTGGGCATGTCTTTTGGCTTTAAACCCGTCCTTTGAGGGCTTTTTGGGGCTTTTCTTGTTTTTGTCGTCATTTTTGCGACTACAATTTTGTCGTTTGTGCGTTGGTGTTGTGCGTGTGTGTGTTTTTTTTTGTTGCGTACACAATGTCGACTTGTTTTGTGCTTGGGGCGACTTTTGACCCCATTTTTTGGCGTTTTGACGCGTTTTTTTTACGTTTGGGCCTTTTTGAGTGTTCAACCCTCGTAGCAGTTACATATGGTCCTTGCAGTTGTGACTGCTGCGGGCCATAATATGAAACGATCGAAAACATAAGAAGTTTTTTCCCCAGGGTGCTTCCTATGTATTTCAATGCAGCCAGTCTTTTACTATAGGCTGGGCATGTCTTTTGGCTTTAAACCCGTCCTTTGAGGGCTTTTTGGGGCTTTTTCGTGTTTTTGTCGTCATTTTTCGACTACAATTTTGTCGTTTGTGCGTTGGTGTTTGGCGTGTGTGTGTTTTTTTTTTGTTGCTTACACAATTGTGTGTTGTTTTGTGCTTTGGGCGACTTTTGACCCCATTTTTGGTGCGTTTTGACGCGTTTTTTTGACGTTTTGCCTTTTTGAGGGTTCGACCCTCGTAGCAGTTACAATATGGTCCTTGCAGTTGTGACTGCTGCGGGCCATAATAATAAACGACAAAACAATAAGAAGTTTTTTCCCCAGGGTGCTTCCTATGTATTTCAATGCAGCCAGTCTTTTACTATAGGCTGGGCATGTCTTTTTGGCTTTAAACCCGTCCTTTGAGGGCTTTTTGGAGCTTTTTCGTGATTTGTCATCATTTTTGCGACTACAATTTTGTCGTTTGTGCGTTGGTGTTGTGCGTGTGTGTGTTGTTTTTTTTTGTTGCGTTACACAATTGTCGACTTGTTTTGTGCTTTGGGCGACTTTTGACCCCATTTTTTGGCGTTTTGACGCTTTTTTTTGACGTTTTGGGGCTTTTTGAGTGTTCGACCCTCGTAGCAGTTACAATATGGTCCTTGCAGTTGTGACTGCTGCGGGCCATAATAATAACATTCGAAAAACAATAAGAAGTTTTTTCCCCAGGGTCTTCCTATGTATTTCAATGCAGCCATCTTTACTATAGGCTGGCATGTCTTTTTGGCTTTAAACCCGTCCTTTGAGGGCTTTTTGGGGCTTTTTCGTGTTTTTGTCGTCATTTTGCGACTACAATTTTCGTTTGTGCGTTGGTGTTGTGCGTGTGTTGTTTTTTTTTTGTTGCGTTACACAATTGTGTGTTGTTTTGTGCTTTGGGCGACTTTTTGACCCCATTTTTTGCGTTTTGACGCGTTTTTTTTTGACGTTTTGGGCTTTTTGAGTGTTCGACCCTCGTAGCGTTACATATGGTCCTTGCAGTTGTGACTGCTGCGGGCCATAATAAAGTCTTTAAGCCCGTTATCAATTTTGATTGGGTTGTGAGTGACATTTCCTGTTTGGTCCATAATAAAAGGGATTGTTGATTTTTCTTTATTAATTTTAAGATGATTAGCTAGAAATTTGCCAGATTTGTTTGAGTTTTCAAATCTTTCAAGTCGTAGCCTTTGTATTTGTAATCGTGTTTGTTTATTGATGATGTCATTTAGCTGAAGCTTACATTTTTTCAGATCTCCCAGAATGTGTTTCTGTGCAGAAGCAGCATAAGCAGCCTCCAGAGTTTGGATTTTATGTTCTAATTCTAATAAATCGGCTTTCTCTTCGTGTTCTTTAGAGTTGAGTAAGACTTTATTTTCGCTCTCATCACTGCTTTTGCTGTTTCCCAAAGAAGACTAATGAGATATCAGGAGTATTGTTGAATTCTCAAAAGGTACTCACCTTTTTTAAAGATTGAATAAATTCTTGGTCTTTTAACAGAGATGTATTAAACCTCCATGTTGTACTGAGGGTGTGGATATTTCTCTGAAATATTTACAGATTGGTGCATGATCACTGATAATGATTGGATGAATGTTGGGACTTTTAATTTCTTTTAAAAGAGATTTACTGACTATAATAATCTAAACAAGAGTGTGATTGGTAACTGTAGAGAAGAAGGTGAACCCTTTAGTGTTTGGATGACATGAGCACCAAGCGTTGCAAGACCCAGATCATTCATGTCCTGCTTTAGAATACTTGCAACCGCCATGTGCGCTGGTTTGCTGCTGTGCTGAGTCTGTCAATTCAGGATCCAGAATCAGATTGACATCTCCTCCTATAAGAATTGTAGATTCAGAGTGAACTGAGAGTGGGTGAAGAATCTGTGAAAAAAGAAAGAGTCGTCAACATCAGGCCATAGATATTGGCTATGCAAAAGTCATTGTTTGAAACGATATGTTATAATTACAAATTGGCCTTCTGGCAAGAAACTGCGTCATTTGAGTAGATTGAATGTTTTTAATAATTAAAACCAACTCCCTCTTTGTTTGAAGTCGTAACTAGCAAGTACATAAATGGAAATGGTGAGCAGCACAAGAGATGAGCCGCAATATTGAAACCATTCGACAGTGATTGGTCCCAGTAGAATCCAGGAAAACATAGTTTTGGCTTAATAAACAAACACATAGATACATAAATCAAAAGGTGTTGATCCACATCCACTTAAGCAAAGTCTCAGTAGAGAGGCCACAAAGACAGATGACAACCAAAGGCAGCAAGGTTTGGGCAGGCACCACCACTGGACCTCCACTCTGCAGTGAGCAGCAGAGCAGCACCTGCTAACAGGCTGCAACACGGGGAGATGAATCTGTTCAACATCTGGCAAGGCTGCAGACTGCTGGAGGAAAGAGCGTTTAGTGACAAAACGAAAAAGCAAATAAAGTAGTTAATTAAGGACATTTAGAAATGACGGACAAAGTTTGGCCAGAATGCAAAGTCGTGGACATCATCTCTAGGAGGGAATCTAGTTTAACATCTCCATTCAAACATAAACGCAAAAATGTGAATGTACATTTTTATTTATAAGAAACATCAAAATACATCATAGTTGAAAATGAACAGAGCCAAAAACATAGCAAATGAAAATAAAAACTATGACAAATATACTTCATAAACAGACTGGATAGATTATAAAATGACTAAGGAAAGTTAAACGTTTTGCCAAAAAAATACAAATATATTAAAAGTGAAAAGCAAAAGAGAGTTTATATGTACTGACCCCACAACCTATAAAGACACTTCAGAACAGATCATAATGATCAGTTTTTTTAGAGCAGAAAGGAAGAGCTTTAAATCAACAGATTTCTGGTTTGTCAGCAGTCTGTGTGGAAATTGTTTCCCCTTTGAGACTCTTTGACCTCTAGTCCTGCTGCTGCTTCTTGTCCTGTGCAGAGGCTGAGGAACATTCAGATCTCTGTTTAAAGTTCTTCATATTCATCTTCATTGTCGATGGCTGATTTTGGACATCAAGCTCAGTTGCAGGTGGTTTCTGTTAAAAAAAACATCCTAATTAGAAAACAGAAATGAGATGTTTTCTGATTCCTTTCCTTCTTATTACAACTGTTAACCTGACTACCGTATTTCCGGACTATTCGCCCTTTTTTTCATAGTTTGGCAAGGGGTGGCACTTATACTCCGCAGCGACTTATATTAGAAATAATTGAAATAAATACATTGTTAACCCTCCTGTTATGTTCATTTGTGAGGAACAGAGATGATGTTCCTGGGTCAATTTGATGTATGAGGTATGTTAAGTGTTAAGAGTTTGTTAAGTGACTCAAGAATCAGCAAACTTTTTTTACAGTAAGATCTTGAAGGCTAACAACTAAAATTCTATTTTCCAATGATTTCAATAGATTCGAATGCAATAAAATGACAACTGTTCTACAAATACCGGATGAAAACAGAGTATTAGTTGGCCAATATGCTTCATTAAAGGATAAATAAATAAGTTGAGAAAGAATTACTGTGAAATTATGAGATAAACAGTCTGCTATGATTGTGTCAAATGAGGTTGTGCAAGTTATTAGTTCTTGGTCTCAGATTTTTGTCAAATAAATTTCCCACAATGCGACTTATAGTCCATGCGACTATCTGTGTGTTTTCTACTTTGTAATGCATTTTTGGGCTGTGCGACTTATACTCCGCAGCCACTTATAGTCCGAAAATATTGTCATGATTTGGTTTTCTTTTGTCTTGGTTTTGGCTTTATTTCTTGTTCTGTAATGTTTGGTTCTGTTTCCTGTTTTATTTTGAAAGGTGTTCTGAGTTTTACTTCCTTGTCCCTATCTGTCCTATCTTGTTCACCTGTGTCTGTCTGCCCTGTCTGCATTTAAGTCTCGTCTCTCCCTTCCTCTTGTGCGGGTCCATTGCGTCTTAACGTCTTCATGTCGTAGCGTCATTTATGTCTTGGATGTTGCCATGTTTCCTGTTCTTGCCAAGCCACAGTGAGTCGTTTCTAGTTTTGTTCCTGCTCTGCAGCGCTTTTGTTCATAAACCCTCTTGCCTTGGAAACCGTGTGCCTCCTGCCTGCTTCTGCGTCTGGGTCCTACCTGCTCTCCAGCCCCCCTGACAAATACGGTATAAACATGACTCTGTTGTTTAAAATTCAATAGGAAGTATGAAAAAGATAATGATCTAATATTTATCTCCTCAATTTCACTTTGGACAATAATTAAATGTCATTGTGCAGCATAAGACAGTATTGATGCCATCCATTCATCATAAACCTGTTAACCCAGAACTGCTGGAGCCTATCCCTGCTACTGCCTGTTGAAGGCGGATTACCACTGTACGGTTCACCAGTCCACTGAAACCCAACCCCACACACTCACATTCACACCTAAGGACAATTACAATCACCCATTAACCTATGAAACATTTTTTTGAACTGTGGGAAGAAACCGGAGTGTCTGGAGAAACCCAAAGCATGAATGGAGAGAACATGCAAACTTCACACAGAACGGTACCAGCTGGGATTTGAACCGGCACCTTTTCACTGTGAGGCGACAACCACATTATTATTAAATCCCTGAAAATGAATTTACAATACTTGAGTATTTCACATTAATTTGACTCTTTACTAACCTGCTGCTGCTGTCGTTTAATTTTCTCAAAACACCTAAAGACATCAGAGAGACGTTACAATAGCGGAAAGTGAACATTATCCTTATTTCAAGCAAAGAATACAGATATTTGTAAAGAAACAACATCAGACTGATGTTTCTTTGTTAAATGAGTTTGAACTACAGCTCTGTCTTTTTTTGGGAACTGAGTGATTATGAGCCGTGTTGGCACAAAATAATAAGGATGATGTGCATGTTTGATTGGTTATACCAGTGCTTCTCAATTATTTTTTGCAAGGCCCCCCTAGGAAAAAGAAAATGCCCCCCCCCCCACGCCCCCCACACACCCTCACTGCAGAGACAATGTAATTGGGTATTATCCATAAAAATTGTGTAAATATTTACAACCTAAAATTGTATCTTTTAACAATAAAAAGAACTGAACACCTGCATCAGAGACATCAAGACCTGGATGACAATTAATTAACCTCCTCTTGAACCCAGAAAAAACTGAGGTTATTAGGTCCTAAAAATCTGAGAGATGCTCTGTCTGCTCAGATAGTCCCCCTGGATGTGTGTAGTATAGCTCCCAATTCCACAGTTAGAACCCTTGGGGTCTTATTTGACCAGGATTTATCATTTAAGGCTCACATATCTCAGGCGTGTAGACCTGCATTTTTTCACGGCTAATTATGCTAACTATGCTAGCTATGCTAATGTGGCTAAAAGTGCTAGCATAGCGATCAGCATCCTCAACTGGCTCGGAAAAACACATTACCTAAAATGCTAATTATGCTAACTATGCTAGCTATGCTAATGTGGCTAAAAGTGCTAGCATAGCGATCAGCATCATCAACTGGCTCGGAAAAACACATTACCTAAAATGCTAATTATGCTAACTATGCTAGCTATGCTAATGTGGCTGAAATTGCTAGCATAGCGATCAGCACCATCAACTGACTCAGAAAAACACATTGTTTAAGATGCTAATTATGCTAACTATGCTAGCTATGCTAACAGGGCTAAAACTGCTAGCACAGCGATCAGCATCATTAACTTACTCAGAAAAACACATTGCTCCATTGGTGAAAGCTACATGTCATGAGTTGACAAAAAACCCACTTTTTTTCAAAATGGCGGCTTTTCTGTTGATTTTATCTCCATAGCAACCGTTTTATGTTTTGTTTGGCTCGGGAAGACGAACAGAATGACGTCAGTTTCGGACAAATCGGGAAAAGTAAACTTTTTGTTGTCCTTAGCAACAGTGGTTTTATGCTAACCACGCCCACATTCCTTATATGTCCTTGTCCAGTGTTTTTCAATGTATTCAGATCCAGGCATAAATGCAAGCATTCAATTTTCACTGTTTTGTATTGAAAGGTATGGGAGTTATAGCAGTGCGCCACTTTGCTAGCTCGCCACGCGCACGCCGTTCAAAATCTACAACTTCTAATTCCAACATTTTTTCCACAGTAGCTTGCCATTGATGCCCAAAAAGTTTCGAGATGATCGTTGTAAAATTCAACGACAAGTTTACGTTTGAATCTGGTGGTAAAGGTGTTTTTTATAGAAATTTCAAGATGGCCGCCTTTTCCCGAGGTCAAAGGTTGACGAAACTCCAGAGGTGATTGTAGACTGACGCTAGGGACATGCGAGTCAAATTTCGTGAAAATCGCTTCGAAAAAAAGTTCATTTTTCCATATGTAGTAAAAACGCGAAAATCTCAAAATGGCCGATTTTGGCACAAAATGGCCGCCAAACTATAGGTCGTGTCGCCATCACGTAATGATTTCAAAAGTTTGATTGGATATATCCAACAAAGTTATCTGGGTTTCGTTAGCCGATTCTTAAAAAAAAATCCGAATTTTTTTTTTTTTGCCGAGTCAGCACTTTTTTTTGCGATCGTTTTTTGCTTACCACGGTCACATTCCTTTATCGATTTTGTCGTAAGTGACATCGTTTTGTTCAGTGTGGGCCAGGGAATAGCATATTTCATTTTCACAACATTCCGATAAAATATGTGCGAACTAGCTAAAATCGCGACGGTTGCGAATTCGCCACGCGCACGCCGTTCAAAATCTACAACTTCTAATTCCAACATTTTGTCCACAGTAGCTTGCCATTGATGCCCGAGAAGTTTCAAGACGATCGAAAAAAATCCCTAGGACGAGTTTTCGTTTGTATCCGTTACTAAAGGTGCTTTTTTCGGAAAATTCAAGATGGCCGCCCCTTCCCAAGGTCAAAGGTCAACGAAACTTCTCTGGTATTTGTAGAATCAAGCTGTTGGCATCTGTATCCGATTTCATGAAAATCGCTCAAACAAAAGTGTCATTTTCCCATATTGTCAAAAAACACGAAAATCGCCATTTCTCAGAGTTCGCCACAAAATGGCCGCCAAGCCGTAGGTCGTGTGGCCATCCCATAATGATTTCATAACTTCTTTGGGATATCTCCAACAAGTGTGTTTTGGTTTCGTAACTGTATTTCAAAATATTTTTTTTTGGCCCCATAAGCAGATTTCGGCCCATTCATTTTTTTTACGGGAACGCTCGCCGTGATGTCATCGACTTCGGGGGGGTGACGTGTCTTTGCCGAAATTCATTTTCAATTTATCCTAGGTGTGTGCCAATTTTGGTGAGTTTTCGGGTATGTGGCGGGGGTCAAATTTGAGCTCAACGGATCCGTTAGTAGACAAGAATAATAATAATAATAATAATAATAATAAACATTCGAAAAACAATAAGAAGTTTTTTCCCCAGGGTGCTTCCTATGTATTTCAATGCAGCCAGTCTTTTACTATAGGCTGGGCATGTCTTTTTGGCTTTAAACCCGTCCTTTGAGGGCTTTTTGGAGCTTTTTCGTGATTTTGTCATCATTTTTGCGACTACAATTTTGTCGTTTGTGCGTTGGTGTTGTGCGTGTGTGTTTTTTTTGTTGCGTTACACAATTGTCGACTTGTTTTGTGCTTTGGGCGACTTTTGACGCCATTTTTTGGCGTTTTGACGCGTTTTTTTGACGTTTTGGGGCTTTTTGAGTGTTCGACCCTCGTAGCAGTTACAATATGGTCCTTGCAGTTGTGACTGCTGCGGGCCATAATAATAATGAAACGAAGCAGAAACAATATAGAAAATTTTGCGGTCAGTTGGCCCATGTATTTCAATGCAGCCAGTCTTTTACTATAGGCTGGGCATGTCTTTTTGGCTTTAAACCCGTCCTTTGAGGGCTTTTTTGGGCTTTTTTGTGTTTTTGTCGTCATTTTTGCGACTACAATTTTGACGTTTGTGCGTTGGTGTTGTGCGTGTGTGTGTTTTTTTTGTTGCGTTACACAATTGTTGTGTTGTTTTGTGCTTTGGGCGACTTTTGACCCCATTTTTTGGCGTTTTGACGCGTTTTTTTTACATTTTGGGGCTTTTTGAGTGTTCGACCCTCGTAGCAGTTACAATATGGTCCTTGCAGTTGTGACTGCTGCGGGCCATAATAATAATAATGAAACATTCGAAAAACAATAAGAAGTTTTTTCCCCAGGGTGCTTCCTATGTATTTCAATGCAGCCTGTCTTTTACTATAGGCTGGGCATGTCTTTTGGGCTTTAAACCCGTCCTTTGAGGGCTTTTTGGGGCTTTTTCGTGATTTTGTCGTCATTTTTGCGACTACAATTTTGTCGTTTGTGCGTTGGTGTTGTGCGTGTGTGTGTTTTTTTTTGTTGCGTTACACAATTGTCGACTTGTTTTGTGCTTTGGGCGACTTTTGACCCCATTTTTTGGCGTTTTGACGCGTTTTTTTGACGTTTTGGGGCTTTTTGAGTGTTCGACCCTCGTAGCAGTTACAATATGGTCCTTGCAGTTGTGACTGCTGCGGGCCATAATAATAATAATAATGAAACATTCGAAAAACAATAAGAAGTTTTTTCCCCAGGGTGCTTCCTATGTATTTCAATGCAGCCTGTCTTTTACTATAGGCTGGGCATGTCTTTTTGGCTTTAAACCCGTCCTTTGAGGGCTTTTTGGGGCTTTTTCGTGTTTTTGTCGTCATTTTTGCGACTACAATTTTGTCGTTTGTGCGTTGGTGTTGTGCGTGTGTGTGTTTTTTTTTTGTTGCGTTACACAATTGTCGACTTGTTTTGTGCTTTGGGCGACTTTTGACCCCATTTTTTGGCGTTTTGACGCGTTTTTTTGACGTTTTGGGGCTTTTTGAGTGTTCGACCCTCGTAGCAGTTACAATATGGTCCTTGCAGTTGTGACTGCTGCGGGCCATAATAATGAAACGAGCGAAAAACAATAAGAAGTTTTTTCCCCAGGGTGCTTCCTATGTATTTCAATGCAGCCAGTCTTTTACTATAGGCTGGGCATGTCTTTTTGGCTTTAAACCCGTCCTTTGAGGGCTTTTTGGAGCTTTTTCGTGATTTTGTCATCATTTTTGCGACTACAATTTTGTCGTTTGTGCGTTGGTGTTGTGCGTGTGTGTGTTTTTTTTTGTTGCGTTACACAATTGTCGACTTGTTTTGTGCTTTGGGCGACTTTTGACCCCATTTTTGGCGTTTTGACGCGTTTTTTTGACGTTTTGGGGCTTTTTGAGTGTTCGACCCTCGTAGCAGTTACAATATGGTCCTTGCAGTTGTGACTGCTGCGGGCCATAATAATGAAACGAAAAAAAAACAATAAGAAGTTTTTTCCCCAGGGTGCTTCCTATGTATTTCAATGCAGCCAGTCTTTTACTATAGGCTGGGCATGTCTTTTTGGCTTTAAACCCGTCCTTTGAGGGCTTTTTTGAGCTTTTTCGTGATTTTGTCATCATTTTTGCGACTACAATTTTGTCGTTTGTGCGTTGGTGTTGTGCGTGTGTGTGTTTTTTTTGTTGCGTTACACAATTGTTGTGTTGATTTGTGCTTTGGGCGACTTTTGACCCCATTTTTTGGCGTTTTGACGCGTTTTTTTGACGTTTTGGGCTTTTTGAGTGTTCGACCCTCGTAGCAGTTACAATATGGTCCTTGCAGTTGTGACTGCTGCGGGCCATAATAATAATAAACGAAGCAAAAACAATAAGAAGTTTTTTCCCCAGAGTGCTTCCTATGTATTTCAATGTGGCCTGTCTTTTACTATAGGCTGGGCATGTCTTTTTGGCTTTAAACCCGTCCTTTGAGGCCTTTTTGGGGCTTTTTCGTGTTTTTGTCATCATTTTTGCGACTACAATTATGACGTTTGTGCGTTGGTGTTGTGCGTGTGTGTGTTTTTTTTTTGTTGCGTTACACAATTGTCGACTTGTTTTGTGCTTTGGGCGAGTTTTGACCCCATTTTTTGGCGTTTTGACGCGTTTTTTTGACGTTTTGGGGCTTTTTGAGGGTTCGACCCTCGTAGCAGTTACAATATGGTCCTTGCAGTTGTGACTGCTGCGGGCCATAATAATAATTAAAGCCGCAAGCGGCGTTGTATGGCCCACAGACGCAACCCGCGTTCCACGCACAACTCTACGCACCACCGCCGCCCTCACCGCCCTCATCGCCCTCACCGCCCACCTTTGATGAGGGATAGAAAAAGCTGCATAAGCTAATAATGCTAACTATGCTAATCATGCTAGCTATGCTAATTTGCCTAAAAGTGCTAGCATAGCGATCAGCATCATCAACTCGTTCGGAAAAACACATTACCTAAAATGCTAATTATGCTAACTATGTTAGCTATGCTAATGTGGCTAAAAGTGCTAGCATTGCGATCAGCATCATCAACTGGCTCGGACAAACACATTACCTAAAATGCTAATTATGCTAACTATGCTAGCTATGCTAATGTGGCTAAAATTGCTAGCATTGCGATCAGCATCATCAACTGGCTCAGAAAAACACATTACCTAAAATGCTAATTATGCTAACTATGCTAGCTATGCTAATGTGGCTAAAATTGCTACCATAGCGATAAGCAACATCAACTGACTCAGAAAAACACATTGTTTAAGATGCTAATTATGCTAACTATGCTAGTTATGCTAACGTGGCTAAAAGTGCTAGCATAGCAATCAGCATCATTAACTTACTCAGAAAAACACATTGCTCCATTTGTGAAAGCTACATGTCATGAGTTGACAAAAAAAACCACTTTTTTTCAAAATGGCGGCTTTTCTGTTGATTTTATCTCCATAGCAACCATTTTATGTTTTGTTTGCCTCGGGAGGACGAACGGATTAACGTCAGTTTCGGACAAATCGGGAAAAGTAAACTTTTTGTTGTCCTTAGCAACAGTGGTTTTATGCTAACCACGCCCACATTCCTTATATGTCCTTGTCCAGTCTTTTTCAATGTATTCAGATCCAGGCATAAATGCAAGCATTCAATTTTCACTGTATTGTATTGAAAGGCATGGGAGTTATAACAGTGCGCCACTTTGCTAGCTCGCCACGCGCACGCCGTTCAAAATCTACAACTTCTAATTCCAACATTTTTTCCACAGTAGCTTTCCATTGATGACCAAAAAGTTTTGAGATGATCGTTGAAAATTTCAACGACAAGTTTACGTTTGAATCTGGTTGTAAAGGTGTTTTTTATAGAAAATTCAAGATGGCGGCCTTTTCCCGAGGTCAAAGGTCGACGAAACTCGAGAGGGGATTGTGGGCTAGGGAATCGCATATTTCATTTTCAAGACATTCCGATAAAATATGTGCGAGCTAGCTAAAATGGCGGCGGTTGCGAATTCGCCACGCGCACGCCGTTCAAAATCTACAACTTCTAATTCCAACATTTTGTCCACAGTAGGTTGCCACTGATGCCTGAGAAGTTTCAAGAAGATCAATAAAAATCCCTAGGACGAGTTTTCGTTTGTATTCATTACTAAAGTTGCTTTTTTTGTAAAATTCAAGATGGCCGCCCCTTCCCAAGGTCAAAGGTCAACGAAACTTCTCTGGTATTTGTAGAATCAAGCTGGTGGCATCTGTATCCAATTTCGTGAAAATCGCTCAAACAAAAGTGTCGTTTTCCCATATTGTGGAAAAACACGAAAATCGCCATTTCTGTGAGTTCGCCACAAAATGGCCGCCAAGCCGTAGGTTGTGTGGCCATCCCATAATGATTTCATAACTTCCTTGGGATATCTCCAACAAGTGTGTTTTGGTTTCGTAACTGTATTTCAAAATATTTTTTTTTGGCCCCATAAGCGATTTTCGGCCCATTCATTTTTTTCACGGGAACGCTCGCCGTGATGTCATCGACTTCGGGGGGGTGACGTTCTCTTTGCCGAAAATTCATTTTCAATTTATCCTAGGTGTGTGCCAATTTTGGTGAGTTTTCGGGTATGTGGCGGGGGTCAAATTTGAGCTCAAAGAGGAAGAAAGAAAGTAGAAGAAAAATAATAATAATGAAACATTCGAAAAACAATAAGAAGTTTTTTCCCCAGGGGCTTTCCTATGTATTTCAATGCAGCCTGTCTTTTACTATAGGCTGGGCATGTCTTTTTGGCTTTAAACCCGTCCTTTGAGGGCTTTTTGGGGCTTTTTCGTGTTTTTGTCGTCATTTTTGCGACTACAATTTTGTCGTTTGTGCGTTGGTGTTGTGCGTGTGTGTGTTTTTTTTGTTGCGTTACACAATTGTCGACTTGTTTTGTGCTTTGGGCGACTTTTGACCCCATTTTTTGGCGTTTTGACGCGTTTTTTTGACGTTTTGGGGCTTTTTGAGTGTTCGACCCTCGTAGCAGTTACAATATGGTCCTTGCAGTTGTGACTGCTGCGGGCCATAATAATAAAAATGAAACGAAGCAGAAACAATAAGAAGTTTTTTCCCCAGGGTGCTTCCTATGTATTTCAATGCAGCCAGTCTTTTACTATAGGCTGGGCATGTCTTTTTGGCTTTAAACCCGTCCTTTGAGGGCTTTTTGGGGCTTTTTCGTGTTTTTGTCATCATTTTTGCGACTACAATTTTGTCGTTTGTGCGTTGGTGTTGTGCGTGTGTGTGTTTTTTTTTGTTGCGTTACACAATTGTCGACTTGTTTTGTGCTTTGGGCGACTTTTGACCCCATTTTTTGGCGTTTTGACGCGTTTTTTTGACGTTTTGGGGCTTTTTGAGTGTTCGACCCTCGTAGCAGTTACAATATGGTCCTTGCAGTTGTGACTGCTGCGGGCCATAATTAAAGCCGCAAGCGGCGTTGTATGGCCCGCAGACGCAACCCGCCTTCCACGCCCAACTCTACGCACCACCGCCGCCCTCACCGCCCTCACCGCCCTCACCGCCCACCTTTGATAAGGGATAGTAAAAGCTTTATAAGCTAATAATGCTAACTATGCTAATCATGCTAGCTATGCTAATTTGGCTAAAAGTGCTAGCATAGCGATCAGCATTATTAACTGATTCAGAAAAACACATTAGCTAAAATGCTAACTATGCTAACTATGCTAGCTATGCTAATATGGCTAAAAGTGCTAGCATAGCGATCAGCATCATCAACTCGCTCGGAAAAACACATTACCTAAAATGCTAATTATGCTAACTATGCTAGCTATGCTAATATGGCTAAAAGTGCTAGCATAGCGATCAGCATCATCAACTCGCTCAGAAAAACACATTACCTAAAATGCTAATTATGCTATCTATGCTAGCTATGCTAATATGGCTAAAAGTGCTAGCATAGCGATCAGCATCATCAACTGACTCAGAAAAACACATTACTTAAATTGCTAATCATGCTAACTATGCTAGCTATGCTAATGTGGCTAAAATTGCTAGCATAGCGATCAGCATCATCAACTGACTCAGAAAAACACATTGTTTAAGATGCTAATTATGCTAACTATGCTAGCTATGCTAATGTGGCTAAAACTGCTAGCATAGCGATCAGCATCATTAACTTACTCAGAAAAACACATTGCTCCATTGGTGAAAGCTACATGTCATGAGTTGACAAAAAACCCACTTTTTTTCAAAATGGCCGCTTTTCTGTTGATTTTATCTCCATAGCAACCATTTTATGTTTTGTTTGCCTCGGGAGGACGAACGGATTAACGTCAGTTTCGGACAAATCGGGAAAAGTAAACTTTTTGTTGTCCTTAGCAACAGTGGTTTTATGCTAACCACGCCCACATTCCTTATATGTCCTTGTCCAGTGTTTTTCAATGTATTCAGATCCAGGCATAAATGCATGCATTCAATTTTCACTGTATTGTATTGAAAGGCATGGGAGTTATAACAGTGCGCCACTTTGCTAGCTCGCCACGCGCACGCCGTTCAAAATCTACAACTTCTAATTCCAACATTTTTTTCACAGTAGCTTGCCATTGATGCCCAAAAAGTTTCGAGATGATCGTTGAAAATTTCAACGACAAGTTTACGTTTGAATCTGGTGGTAAAGGTGTTTTTTATAGAAAATTCAAGATGGCGGCCTTTTCCCGAGGTCAAAGGTCGACGAAACTCCAGAGGTGATTGTAGACTTACGCTAGGGACATGCGAGTCAAATTTCGTGAAAATCGCTCGAAAAAAAGTTCATTTTTCCATATTGTGTAAAAACGCGAAAATCTCAAAATGGCCGATTTTGGCACAAAATGGCCGCCAAACCATAGGTCGTGTCGCCATCACGTAATGATTTCAAAAGTTTGATTGGATATATCCAACAAAGTTATCTGGGTTTCGTTAGCCGATTCTTAAAAAAAAAATCCGAAATTTTTTTTTTTTTGCCGAGTCAGCACTTTTTTTTGCGATCGTTTTTTGCTTACCACGGCCACATTCCTTTATCGATCTTGTCGTATGTGGCATCGTTTTGTTCAGTGTGGGCCAGGGAATCGCATATTTCATTTTCAAGACATTCCGATAAAATATGTGCGAGCTAGCTAAAATGGCGGCGGTTGCGAATTCGCCACGCGCACGCCGTTCAAAATCTACAACTTCTAATTCCAACATTTTGTCCACAGTAGCTTGCCATTGATGCCCGAGAAGTTTCAAGACGATCGAAAAAAATCCCTAGGACGAGTTTTCGTTTGTATCCATTACTAAAGGTGCTTTTTTCGGAAAATTCAAGATGGCCGCCCCTTCCCAAGGTCAAAGGTCAACGAAATTTCTCTGGTATTTGTAGAATCAAGCTGTTGGCATCTGTGTCCGATTTCATGAAAATCGCTCAAACAAAAGTGTCGTTTTCCCATATCGTCAAAAAACACGAAAATCGCCATTTCTCAGAGTTCGCCACAAAATGGCCGCCAAGCCGTAGGTCGTGTGGCCATCCCATAATGATTTCATAACTTCTTTGGGATATCTCCAACAAGTGTGTTTTGGTTTTGTAACTGTATTTCAAAATTTTTTTTTTTGGCCCCATAAGCGATTTTCGGCCATTTCATTTTTTTTACGGGAACGCTCGCCGTGATGTCATCGACTTCGGGGGGGTGACGTTCTCTTTGCCGAAAATTCATGTTCAATTTTTCCTAGGTGTGTGCCAATTTTGGTGAGTTTTCGGGTATGTGGCGGGGGTCAAATTTTGGCTCAAAGTGGAAGAAAGAAAGAAGAAGAATAATTAAAGCCGCAAGCGGCGTTGTATGGCCCGCAGACGCAACCCGCCTTCCACGCCCAACTCTACGCACCACCGCCGCCCTCACCGCCCTCACCGCCCTCTCCGCCCTCAACGCCCTCAACGCCCTCACCGCCCACCTTGGATGATGTATAGTAAAAGCTGCATAAGCTAAAAAATGCTAATTATGCTAACTATGCTAGCTATGCTAATTTGGCTAAAAGTGCTAGCATAGCGATCAGCATCATCAACTCGCTCGGAAAAACACATTACCTAAAATGCTAATTATGCTAACTATGCTAGTTATGCTAATGTGGCTAAAAGTGCTAGCATAGCGATCAGCATCATCAACTCGTTCGGAAAAACACATTACCTAAAATGCTAATTATGCTAACTATGCTAGCTATGCTAATGTGGCTAAAAGTGCTAGCATAGCGATCAGCATCATGAACTCGTTCGGAAAAACACATTACCTAAAATGCTAATTATGCTAACTATGCTAGCTATGCTAATGTGGCTAAAATTGCTAGCATAGCGATCAGCATCATCAACTGGCTCGGAAAAACACATTACCTAAAATGCTAATTATGCTAACTATGCTAGCTATGCTAATGTGGCTAAAATTGCTAGCATAGCGATCAGCATCATCAACTGACTCAGAAAAACACATTGTTTAAGATGCTAATTATGCTAACTATGCTAGCTATGCTAACGTGGCTAAAACTGCTAGCATAGCGATCAGCATCATTAACTTACTCAGAAAAACACATTGCTCCATTGGTGAAAGCTACATGTCATGAGTTGACAAAAAACCCACTTTTTTTCAAAATGGCGGCTTTTCTGTTGATTTTATCTCCATAGCAACCATTTTATGTTTTGTTTGCCTCGGGAGGACGAACGGATTAACGTCAGTTTCGGACAAATCGGGAAAAGTAAACTTTTTGTTGTCCTTAGCAACAGTGGTTTTATGCTAACCACGCCCACATTCCTTATATGTCCTTGTCCAGTGTTTTTCAATGTATTCAGATCCAGGCATAAATGCAAGCATTCAATTTTCACTGTATTGTATTGAAAGGCATGGGAGTTATAACAGTGCGCCACTTTGCTAGCTCGCCACGCGCACGCCGTTCAAAATCTACAACTTCTAATTCCAACATTTTTTTCACAGTAGCTTGCCATTGATGCCCAAAAAGTTTCGAGATGATCGTTGAAAATTCCAACGACAAGTTTACGTTTGAATCTGATGGTAAAGGTGTTTTTTATAGAAAATTCAAGATGGCGGCCTTTTCCCGAGGTCAAAGGTCGACGAAACTCCAGAGGTGATTGTAGACTTACGCTAGGGACATGCGAGTCAAATTTCGTGAAAATCGCTCGAAAAAAAGTTCATTTTTCCATATTGTGTAAAAACGCGAAAATCTCAAAATGGCCGATTTTGGCACAAAATGGCCGCCAAACCATAGGTCGTGTCGCCATCACGTAATGATTTCAAAAGTTTGATTGGATATATCCAACAAAGTTATCTGGGTTTCGTTAGCCGATTCTTAAAAAAAAAATCCGAAATTTTTTTTTTTTTGCCGAGTCAGCACTTTTTTTTGCGATCGTTTTTTGCTTACCACGGCCACATTCCTTTATCGATTTTGTCGTAAGTGACATCGTTTTGTTCAGTGTGGGCCAGGGAATCGCATATTTCATTTTCACAACATTCCGATAAAATATGTGCGAGCTAGCTAAAATGGCGACGGTTGCGAATTCGCCACGCGCACGCCGTTCAAAATCTACAACTTCTAATTCCAACATTTTGTCCACAGTAGCTTGCCATTGATGCCCGAGAAGTTTCAAGACGATCGAAAAAAATCCCTAGGACGAGTTTTCGTTTGTATCCATTACTAAAGGTGCTTTTTTCGGAAAATTCAAGATGGCCGCCCCTTCCCAAGGTCAAAGGTCAACGAAATTTCTCTGGTATTTGTAGAATCAAGCTGTTGGCATCTGTATCCGATTTCATGAAAATCGCTCAAACAAAAGTGTCGTTTTCCCATATTGTCAAAAAACACGAAAATCGCCATTTCTCAGAGTTCGCCACAAAATGGCCGCCAAGCCGTAGGTCGTGTGGCCATCCCATAATGATTTCATAACTTCTTTGGGATATCTCCAACAAGTGTGTTTTGGTTTCGTAAGCTGTACTTTGAAATATTTTTTTTTGGCCCCATAAGCGATTTTCGGCCCATTCATTTTTTTTACGGGAATGCTCGCCGTGATGTCATCATCGTGGGAGGGGTGACGTTCTCTTTGCCGAAAATTCATTTCACATTTATCCTAGGTGTGTGCCAATTTTGGTGAGTTTTCGGGTATGTGGCGGGGGTCAAATTTGAGCTCAACGGATCCGTTAGAAACAAGAATAATAATAATTAAAGCCGCAAGCGGCGTTGTATGGCCCGCAGACGCAACCCGCCTTCCACGCCCAACTCTACGCACCACCGCCGCCCTCACCGCCCTCACCGCCCTCACCGCCCTCAACGCCCTCACCGCCCACCTTGGATGATGGATAGTAAAAGCTGCATAAGCTAAAAATGCTAATTATGCTAACTATGCTAGCTATGCTAATTTGGCTAAAAGTGCTAGCATAGCGATCAGCATCATCAACTCGCTCGGAAAAACACATTACCTAAAATGCTAATTATGCTAACTATGCTAGTTATGCTAATGTGGCTAAAAGTGCTAGCATAGCGATCAGCATCATCAACTCGTTCGGAAAAACACATTACCTAAAATGCTAATTATGCTAACTATGCTAGCTATGCTAATGTGGCTAAAAGTGCTAGCATAGCGATCAGCATCATCAACTCGTCTCGGAAAAACACATTACCTAAAATGCTAATTATGCTAACTATGCTAGCTATGCTAATGTGGCTAAAAGTGCTAGCATAGCGATCAGCATCATCAACTGGCTCGGAAAAACACATTACCTAAAATGCTAATTATGCTAACTATGCTAGCTATGCTAATGTGGCTAAAATTGCTAGCATAGCGATCAGCATCATCAACTGACTCAGAAAAACACATTGTTTAAGATGCTAATTATGCTAACTATGCTAGCTATGCTAACAGGGCTAAAACTGCTAGCATAGCGATCAGCATCATTAACTTACTCAGAAAAACACATTGCTCCATTGGTGAAAGCTACATGTCATGAGTTGACAAAAAACCCACTTTTTTTCAAAATGGCGGCTTTTCTGTTGATTTTATCTCCATAGCAACCATTTTATGTTTTGTTTGCCTCGGGAGGACGAACGGATTGACGTCAGTTTCGGACAAATCGGGAAAAGTAAACTTTTTGTTGTCCTTAGCAACAGTGGTTTTATGCTAACCACGCCCACATTCCTTATATGTCCTTGTCCAGTGTTTTTCAATGTATTCAGATCCAGGCATAAATGCAAGCATTCAATTTTCACTGTATTGTATTGAAAGGCATGGGAGTTATAACAGTGCGCCACTTTGCTAGCTCGCCACGCGCACGCCGTTCAAAATCTACAACTTCTAATTCCAACATTTTTTCCACAGTAGCTTGCCATTGATGCCCAAAAAGTTTCGAGATGATCGTTGAAAATTCCAACGACAAGTTTACGTTTGAATCTGGTGGTAAAGGTGTTTTTTATAGAAAATTCAAGATGGCGGCCTTTTCCCGAGGTCAAAGGTCGACGAAACTCCAGAGGTGATTGTAGACTTACGCTAGGGACATGCGAGTCAAATTTCGTGAAAATCGCTCGAAAAAAAGTTCATTTTTCCATATTGTGTAAAAACGCGAAAATCTCAAAATGGCCGATTTTGGCACAAAATGGCCGCCAAACCATAGGTCGTGTCGCCATCACGTAATGATTTCAAAAGTTTGATTGGATATATCCAACAAAGTTATCTGGGTTTCGTTAGCCGATTCTTAAAAAAAAATCCGAATT
This sequence comes from Oryzias curvinotus, assembly GCA_023969325.1. Classification (NCBI taxonomy): domain Eukaryota; kingdom Metazoa; phylum Chordata; class Actinopteri; order Beloniformes; family Adrianichthyidae; genus Oryzias; species Oryzias curvinotus. The sequence goes on from CM043707.1 coordinate 32,937,060, forward strand.
TTTTTTTTTTTGCCGAGTCAGCACTTTTTTTTGCGATCGTTTTTTGCTTACCACGGCCACATTCCTTTATCGATTTTGTCGTATGTGACATCGTTTTGTTCAGTGTGGGCCAGGGAATCGCATATTTCATTTTCACAACATTCCGATAAAATATGTGCGAGCTAGCTAAAATGGCGACGGTTGCGAATTCGCCACGCGCACGCCGTTCAAAATCTACAACTTCTAATTCCAACATTTTGTCCACAGTAGCTTGCCATTGATGCCCGAGAAGTTTCAAGACGATCGAAAAAAATCCCTAGGACGAGTTTTCGTTTGTATCCATTACTAAAGGTGCTTTTTTCGGAAAATTCAAGATGGCCGCCCCTTCCCAAGGTCAAAGGTCAACGAAACTTCTCTGGTATTTGTAGAATCAAGCTGTTGGCATCTGTATCCGATTTCGTGAAAATCGCTCAAACAAAAGTGTCGTTTTCCCATATTGTCAAAAAACACGAAAATCGCCATTTCTCAGAGTTCGCCACAAAATGGCCGCCAAGCCGTAGGTCGTGTGGCCATCCCATAATGATTTCATAACTTCTTTGGGATATCTCCAACACATGTGTTTTGGTTTCGTAACTGTATTTCAAAATATTTTTTTTTGGCCCCATAAGCAATTTTCGGCCCATTCATTTTTTTTACGGGAACGCTCGCCGTGATGTCATCGACTTCGGGGGGGTGACGTTCTCTTTGCCGAAAATTCATTTTCAATTTATCCTAGGTGTGTGCCAATTTTGGTGAGTTTTCGGGTATGTGGCGGGGGTCAAATTTGAGCTCAACGGATCCGTTAGAAACAAGAATAATAATTAAAGCCGCAAGCGGCGTTGTATGGCCCGCAGACGCAACCCGCCTTCCACGCCCAACTCTACGCACCACCGCCGCCCTCACCGCCCTCACCGCCCTCAACGCCCTCACCGCCCTCACCGCCCACCTTTGATGAGGGATAGAAAAAGCTGCATAAGCTAAAAATGCTAACTATGCTAATCATGCTAGCTATGCTAATTTGGCTAAAAGTGCTAGCATAGCGATCAGCATCATCAACTCGCTCGGAAAAACACATTACCTAAAATGCTAATTATGCTAACTATGCTAGCTATGCTAATGTGGCTAAAATTGCTAGCATAGCGATCAGCATCATCAACTGACTCCGAAAAACACATCCTTTAAAATGCTAATTATGCTAACTATGCTAGCTATGCTAATGTGGCTAAAACTGCTAGCATAGCGATCAGCATCATTAACTTACTCAGAAAAACACATTGCTCCATTGGTGAAAGCTACATGTCATGAGTTGACAAAAAACCCACTTTTTTTCAAAATGGCGGCTTTTCTGTTGATTTTATCTCCATAGCAACCATTTTATGTTTTGTTTGCCTCGGGAGGACGAACGGATTGACGTCAGTTTCGGACAAATCGGGAAAAGTAAACTTTTTGTTGTCCTTAGCAACAGTGGTTTTATGCTAACCACGCCCACATTCCTTATATGTCCTTGTCCAGTGTTTTTCAATGTATTCAGATCCAGGCATAAATGCAAGCATTCAATTTTCACTGTATTGTATTGAAAGGCATGGGAGTTATAACAGTGCGCCACTTTGCTAGCTCGCCACGCGCACGCCGTTCAAAATCTACAACTTCTAATTCCAACATTTTTTCCACAGTAGCTTGCCATTGATGCCCAAAAAGTTTCGAGATGATCGTTGAAAATTCCAACGACAAGTTTACGTTTGAATCTGATGGTAAAGGTGTTTTTTATAGAAAATTCAAGATGGCGGCCTTTTCCCGAGGTCAAAGGTCGACGAAACTCCAGAGGTGATTGTAGACTTACGCTAGGGACATGCGAGTCAAATTTCGTGAAAATCGCTCGAAAAAAAGTTCATTTTTCCATATTGTGTAAAAACGCGAAAATCTCAAAATGGCCGATTTTGGCACAAAATGGCCGCCAAACCATAGGTCGTGTCGCCATCACGTAATGATTTCAAAAGTTTGATTGGATATATCCAACAAAGTTATCTGGGTTTCGTTAGCCGATTCTTAAAAAAAAAATCCGAATTTTTTTTTTTTTGCCGAGTCAGCACTTTTTTTTGCGATCGTTTTTTGCTTACCACGGCCACATTCCTTTATCGATTTTGTCGTATGTGACATCGTTTTGTTCAGTGTGGGCCAGGGAATCGCATATTTCATTTTCACAACATTCCGATAAAATATGTGCGAGCTAGCTAAAATGGCGACGGTTGCGAATTCGCCACGCGCACGCCGTTCAAAATCTACAACTTCTAATTCCAACATTTTGTCCACAGTAGCTTGCCATTGATGCCCGAGAAGTTTCAAGACGATCGAAAAAAATCCCTAGGACGAGTTTTCGTTTGTATCCATTACTAAAGGTGCTTTTTTCGGAAAATTCAAGATGGCCGCCCCTTCCCAAGGTCAAAGGTCAACGAAACTTTCTCTGGTATTTGTAGAATCAAGCTGTTGGCATCTGTATCCGATTTCATGAAAATCGCTCAAACAAAAGTGTCGTTTTCCCATATTGTCAAAAAACACGAAAATCGCCATTTCTCAGAGTTCGCCACAAAATGGCCGCCAAGCCGTAGGTCGTGTGGCCATCCCATAATGATTTCATAACTTCTTTGGGATATCTCCAACAAGTGTGTTTTGGTTTCGTAACTGTATTTCAAAATATTTTTTTTTGGCCCCATAAGCGATTTTCGGCCCATTCATTTTTTTTACGGGAACGCTCGCCGTGATGTCATCATCGTGGGAGGGGTGACGTTCTCTTTGCCGAAAATTCATTTCACATTTATCCTAGGTGTGTGCCAATTTTGGTGAGTTTTCGGGTATGTGGCGGGGGTCAAATTTGAGCTCAACGGATCCGTTAGAAACAAGAATAATAATAATTAAAGCCGCAAGCGGCGTTGTATGGCCCGCAGACGCAACCCGCCTTCCACGCCCAACTCTACGCACCACCGCCGCCCTCACCGCCCTCACCGCCCTCAACGCCCTCACCGCCCACCTTGGATGATGGATAGTAAAAGCTGCATAAGCTAAAAATGCTAATTATGCTAACTATGCTAGCTATGCTAATTTGGCTAAAAGTGCTAGCATAGCGATCAGCATCATCAACTCGCTCGGAAAAACACATTACCTAAAATGCTAATTATGCTAACTATGCTAGTTATGCTAATGTGGCTAAAAGTGCTAGCATAGCGATCAGCATCATCAACTCGTTCGGAAAAACACATTACCTAAAATGCTAATTATGCTAACTATGCTAGCTATGCTAATGTGGCTAAAAGTGCTAGCATAGCGATCAGCATCATCAACTCGCTCGGAAAAACACATTACCTAAAATGCTAATTATGCTAACTATGCTAGCTATGCTAATGTGGCTAAAAGTGCTAGCATAGCGATCAGCATCATCAACTGGCTCGGAAAAACACATTACCTAAAATGCTAATTATGCTAACTATGCTAGCTATGCTAATGTGGCTAAAATTGCTAGCATAGCGATCAGCATCAAACTGACTCAGAAAAACACATTGTTTAAGATGCTAATTATGCTAACTATGCTAGCTATGCTAACAGGGCTAAAACTGCTAGCATAGCGATCAGCATCATTAACTTACTCAGAAAAACACATTGCTCCATTGGTGAAAGCTACATGTCATGAGTTGACAAAAAACCCACTTTTTTTCAAAATGGCGGCTTTTCTGTTGATTTTATCTCCATAGCAACCATTTTATGTTTTGTTTGCCTCGGGAGGACGAACGGATTGACGTCAGTTTCGGACAAATCGGGAAAAGTAAACTTTTTGTTGTCCTTAGCAACAGTGGTTTTATGCTAACCACGCCCACATTCCTTATATGTCCTTGTCCAGTGTTTTTCAATGTATTCAGATCCAGGCATAAATGCAAGCATTCAATTTTCACTGTATTGTATTGAAAGGCATGGGAGTTATAACAGTGCGCCACTTTGCTAGCTCGCCACGCGCACGCCGTTCAAAATCTACAACTTCTAATTCCAACATTTTTTCCACAGTAGCTTGCCATTGATGCCCAAAAAGTTTCGAGATGATCGTTGAAAATTCCAACGACAAGTTTACGTTTGAATCTGATGGTAAAGGTGTTTTTTATAGAAAATTCAAGATGGCGGCCTTTTCCCGAGGTCAAAGGTCGACGAAACTCCAGAGGTGATTGTAGACTTACGCTAGGGACATGCGAGTCAAATTTCGTGAAAATCGCTCGAAAAAAAGTTCATTTTTCCATATTGTGTAAAAACGCGAAAATCTCAAAATGGCCGATTTTGGCACAAAATGGCCGCCAAACCATAGGTCGTGTCGCCATCACGTAATGATTTCAAAAGTTTGATTGGATATATCCAACAAAGTTATCTGGGTTTCGTTAGCCGATTCTTAAAAAAAAATCCGAAATTTTTTTTTTTTTGCCGAGTCAGCACTTTTTTTTGCGATCGTTTTTTGCTTACCACGGCCACATTCCTTTATCGATTTTGTCGTATGTGACATCGTTTTGTTCAGTGTGGGCCAGGGAATCGCATATTTCATTTTCACAACATTCCGATAAAATATGTGCGAGCTAGCTAAAATGGCGGACGGTTGCGAATTCGCCACGCGCACGCCGTTCAAAATCTACAACTTCTAATTCCAACATTTTGTCCACAGTAGCTTGCCATTGATGCCCGAGAAGTTTCAAGACGATCGAAAAAAATCCCTAGGACGAGTTTTCGTTTGTATCCATTACTAAAGGTGCTTTTTTCGGAAAATTCAAGATGGCCGCCCCTTCCCAAGGTCAAAGGTCAACGAAACTTCTCTGATATTTGTAGAATCAAGCTGTTGGCATCTGTATCCGATTTCATGAAAATCGCTCAAACAAAAGTGTCGTTTTCCCATATTGTCAAAAAACACGAAAATCGCCATTTCTCAGAGTTCGCCACAAAATGGCCGCCAAGCCGTAGGTCGTGTGGCCATCCCATAATGATTTCATAACTTCTTTGGGATATCTCCAACACACGTGTTTTGGTTTCGTAACTGTATTTCAAAATATTTTTTTTTGGCCCCATAAGCAATTTTCGGCCCATTCATTTTTTTTACGGGAACGCTCGCCGTGATGTCATCGACTTCGGGGGGGTGACGTTCTCTTTGCCGAAAATTCATTTTCAATTTATCCTAGGTGTGTGCCAATTTTGGTGAGTTTTCGGGTATGTGGCGGGGGTCAAATTTGAGCTCAAAGGATAAAGAAGAAATAATAATAATTAAAGCCGCAAGCGGCGTTGTATGGCCCGCAGACGCAACCCGCCTTCCACGCCCAACTCTACGCACCACCGCCGCCCTCACCGCCCTCACCGCCCTCACCGCCCACCTTTGATGAGGGATAGAAAAAGCTGCATAAGCTAATAATGCTAACTATGCTAATCATGCTAGCTATGCTAATTTGGCTAAAAGTGCTAGCATAGCAATCAGCATCATCAACTCGTTCGGAAAAACACATTACCTAAAATGCTAACTATGCTAGCTATGCTAATGTGGCTAAAAGTGCTAGCATAGCGATCAGCATCATCAACTGGCTCGGAAAAACACATTACCTAAAATGCTAATTATGCTAACTATGCTAGCTATGCTAATGTGGCTAAAAGTGCTAGCATAGCGATCAGCATCATCAACTGTTTCAGAAAAACACATTACCTAAAATGCTAATTATGCTAACTATGCTAGCTATGCTAATGTGGCTAAAATTGCTAGCATAGCGATCAGCATCATCAACTGACTCAGAAAAACACATTGTTTAAGATGCTAATTATGCTAACTATGCTAGCTATGCTAACAGTGGCTAAAACTGCTAGCATAGCGATCAGCATCATTAACTTACTCAGAAAAACACATTGCTCCATTGGTGAAAGCTACATGTCATGAGTTGACAAAAAACCCACTTTTTTTCAAAATGGCGGCTTTTCTGTTGATTTTATCTCCATAGCAACCATTTTATGTTTTGTTTGCCTCGGGAGGACGAACGGATTGACGTCAGTTTCGGACAAATCGGGAAAAGTAAACTTTTTGTTGTCCTTAGCAACAGTGGTTTTATGCTAACCACGCCCACATTCCTTATATGTCCTTGTCCAGTGTTTTTCAATGTATTCAGATCCAGGCATAAATGCAAGCATTCAATTTTCACTGTATTGTATTGAAAGGCATGGGAGTTATAACAGTGCGCCACTTTGCTAGCTCGCCACGCGCACGCCGTTGCAAATCTACAACTTCTAATTCCAACATTTTTTCCACAGTAGCTTGCCATTGATGCCCAAAAAGTTTCGAGATGATCGTTGAAAATTCCAACGACAAGTTTACGTTTGAATCTGATGGTAAAGGTGTTTTTTATAGAAAATTCAAGATGGCGGCCTTTTCCCGAGGTCAAAGGTCGACGAAACTCCAGAGGTGATTGTAGACTTACGCTAGGGACATGCGAGTCAAATTTCGTGAAAATCGCTCGAAAAAAAGTTCATTTTTCCATATTGTGTAAAAACGCGAAAATCTCAAAATGGCCGATTTTGGCACAAAATGGCCGCCAAACCATAGGTCGTGTCGCCATCACGTAATGATTTCAAAAGTTTGATTGGATATATCCAACAAAGTTATCTGGGTTTCGTTAGCCGATTCTTAAAAAAAAATCCGAAATTTTTTTTTTTTTGCCGAGTCAGCACTTTTTTTTGCGATCGTTTTTTGCTTACCACGGCCACATTCCTTTATCGATTTTGTCGTATGTGACATCGTTTTGTTCAGTGTGGGCCAGGGAATCGCATATTTCATTTTCACAGACATTCCGATAAAATATGTGCGAGCTAGCTAAAATGGCGGCGGTTGCGAATTCGCCACGCGCACGCCGTTCAAAATCTACAACTTCTAATTCCAACATTTTGTCCACAGTAGCTTGCCATTGATGCCCGAGAAGTTTCAAGACGATCGAAAAAAATCCCTAGGACGAGTTTTCGTTTGTATCCATTACTAAAGGTGCTTTTTTCGGAAAATTCAAGATGGCCGCCCCTTCCCAAGGTCAAAGGTCAACGAAACTTCTCTGGTATTTGTAGAATCAAGCTGTTGGCATCTGTAGTCCGATTTCGTGAAAATCGCTCAAACAAAAGTGTCGTTTTCCCATATTGTCAAAAAACACGAAAATCGCCATTTCTCAGAGTTCGCCACAAAATGGCCGCCAAGCCGTAGGTCGTGTGGCCATCCCATAATGATTTCATAACTTCTTTGGGATATCTCCAACACGCTGTGTTTAGGTTTCGTAGCTGCTAATTTAAAATATTTTTTTTTGGCCCCATAAGCGATTTTCGGCCCATTCATTTTTTTTACGGGAACGCTCGCCTGTGATGTCATCGACTTCGGGGGGGTGACGTTCTCTTTGCCGAAAATTCATTTTCAATTTATCCTAGGTGTGTGCCAATTTTGGTGAGTTTTCGGGTATGTGGCGGGGGTCAAATTTGACGATCAACGGATCCGTTAGAAAGAAGAAACGTAATAATAATAATTGAAACGAAGCAGAAAAAAATAGAAGTTTTTTCAAGGGTGCTTCCTATGTAATTTCAATGCAGCAGTCTTTTACTATAGGCTGGGCATTCGTTTTGGCTTAAACCCGTCACTTGAGGGGCTTTTTGGGGCTTTTCTGTTTTTTGTCTTATTTTTGACGAATCTACAATTTTGTCGTTTGGCGTTGGTGTTGTGCGTGTGTGTGTTTTTTTTGTGCGTACACATTGTTGTGTTGTTTTTTGCTTTGGGCGACTTTTGACCCCATTTTTTGGCGTTTTGACAGCGTTTTTTTGACGTTTTGGGGCTTTTTGAGTGTTCGACCCTCGTAGCAGTTACAATATGGTCCTTGCAGTTGTGACTGCTGCGGGCCATATAAATTAAAAGCCGCAAAGCGGCGTTGTATGGCCCCCGCAGACGCAAACCCGCCTTCCACGCCCAACTCTACGCACCACCGCCGCCCTCACCGCCCTCATGCCTCACCACCCACCTTTGATGAGGGGATAGAAAATTGATAAGCTAATAATGCAACTATGCTAATCATGATAGCTATGCTAATTTGGCTAAACGTGCTTTAGCATAGCGATCAAGCATCATCAACTCGTTCGGAAAAACACATTACCTAAAATGTAATCAGCTAACTATGCTAGCTATGCTAAATGTGGCTTAAAATTGCTAGCATACGATCAGCATCATCAACTCGCTCGGAAAAAAAAACATTACATAAAAATGCTAATTATGCTAACATGCTAGCTCTGCATAAGTGGTAAAAGTGTAGCATTCCGATCAGCATCGTCAAATGGCTCGGAAAAACACATTACCTAAAAATGCTAATTCTCCTAACTATGCTAGCTATGCTAATGTGGCTAAAATTGCTAGCATAGCGATCAGCATCATCAACTCGCTCGGAAAAACACATTACCTACAATGCTAATTATGCTAACTATGCTAGCTATGCTAATGTGGCTAAAAGTGCTAGCATAGCGATCAGCATCATCAACTGACTCAGAAAAACACATTGTTTAAGATGCTAACTATGCTAACTATGCAGCTATGCTAACATGGCTAAAACTGCTAGCATAGCGATCAGCATCATTAACTTACTCAGAAAAACACATTGCTCCATTGGTGAAAGCTACATGTCATGAGTTGACAAAAAACCCACTTTTTTCAAAATGGCAGCTTTTCTGTTGATTTTATCTCCATAGCAACCATTTTATGTTTTGTTTGCTTCGGGAGGACGAACGGATTGACGTCAGTTTCGGACAAATCGGGAAAAGTAAACTTTTTGTTGTCCTTAGCAACAGTGGTTTTATGCTAACCACGCCCACATTCCTTATATTTCCTTGTCCAGTGTTTTTCAATGTATTCAGATCCAGGCATAAATGCAAGCATTCAATTTTCACTGTATTGTATTGAAAGGCATGGGAGTTATAACAGTGCGCCACTTTGCTAGCTCGCCACGCGCACGCCGTTCAAATTCTACAACTTCTAATTCCAACATTTTTTCCACAGTAGCTTGCCATTGATGCCCAAAAAGTTTCGAGATGATCGTTGAAAATTCCAACGACGAGTTTACGTTTGAATCTGATGGTAAAGGTGTTTTTTATAGAAAATTCAAGATGGCGGCCTTTTCCCGAGGTCAAAGGTCGACGAAACTCCAGAGGTGATTGTAGACTTACGCTAGGGACATGCGAGTCAAATTTCGTGAAAATCGCTCGAAAAAAAGTTCATTTTTCCATATTGTGTAAAAACGCGAAAATCTCAAAATGGCCGATTTTGGCACAAAATGGCCGCCAAACCATAGGTCGTGTCGCCATCACGTAATGATTTCAAAAGTTTGATTGGATATATCCAACAAAGTTATCTGGGTTTCGTTAGCCGATTCTTAAAAAAAAATCCGAATTTTTTTTTTTTTGCCGAGTCAGCACTTTTTTTTGCGATCGTTTTTTGCTTACCACGCCCACATTCCTTTATCGATTTTGTCGTATGTGACATCGTTTTGTTCAGTGTGGGCCAGGGAATCGCATATTTCATTTCAAGACATTCCGATAAAATATGTGCGAGCTAGCTAAAATGGCGGCGGTTGCGAATTCGCCACGCGCACGCCGTTCAAAATCTACAACTTCTAATTCCAACATTTTGTCCACAGTAGGTTGCCACTGATGCCCGAGAAGTTTCAAGAAGATCGATAAAAATCCCTAGGACGAGTTTTCGTTTGTATACATTACTAAAGGTGCTTTTTATGAAAATTCAAGATGGCCGCCCCTTCCCAAGGTCAAAGGTCAACGAAACTTCTCTGGTAGTTGTAGAATCTAGCTGGTGGCATGTGTGTCCGATTTCGTGAAAATCGCTCAAACAAAAGTGTCGTTTTCCCATATTGTCAAAAAACACGAAAATCGCCATTTCTCAGAGTTCGCCACAAAATGGCCGCCAAGCCGTAAGTCGTGTGGCCATCCCATAATGATTTCAAAACTTCTTTGGGATATCTCCAACACGTCTGTTTTGGTTTCGTACCTGTCTCTTGAAAAAAAAAAATTCGGCTCCATTTGAGATTTCGGCCCCATTCATTTTTTTTACGGTTTTGCCAACTGTGATGTCATCGGGCTTGGGGGGGGGGCATTCACTTTGCCGAAAATTCATTTTTAATTTATCCTAGGTGTGTGCCAATTTTGGTGAGTTTTCGAGTATGTGGCGGGGGTCAAATTTGAGCTCAAAGACGCAGTAAGAAAGAAGAAACGTAATAATAATAAAAATGAAACGATCGAAAAACAATAAGAAGTTTTTTCCCCAGGGTGCTTCCTATGTATTTCAATGCAGCCAGTCTTTTGCTATAGGCTGGGCATGTCTTTTTGGCTTTAAACCCGTCCTTTGAGGGCTTTTTGGGGCTTTTTCGTGTTTTTGTCGTCATTTTTGCGATTACAATTTTGTCGTTTGTGCGTTGGTGTTGTGCGTGTGTGTGGTTTTTTTTTGTTGCGTTACACAATTGTTGTGTTGTTTTGTGCTTTGGGCGACTTTTGACCCCATTTTTTGGCGTTTTGACGCGTTTTTTTGACGTTTTGGGGCTTTTTGAGTGTTCGACCCTCGTAGCAGTTACAATATGGTCCTTGCAGTTGTGACTGCTGCGGGCCATAATAATAATAATAAAAAAACATTCGAAAAACAATAAGAAGTTTTTTCCCCAGGGGCTTTCCTATGTATTTCAATGCAGCCAGTCTTTTACTATAGGCTGGGCATGTCTTTTGGGCTTTAAACCCGTCCTTTGAGGGCTTTTTGGGGCTTTTTCGTGTTTTTGTCATCATTTTTGTGACTACAATTTTGTCGTTTGTGCGTTGGTGTTGTGCGTGTGTGTGTTTTTTTTTGTTGCGTTACACAATTGTCGACTTGTTTTGTGCTTTGGGCGACTTTTGACCCCATTTTTTGGCGTTTTGACGCGTTTTTTTGACGTTTTGGGGCTTTTTGAGTGTTCGACCCTCGTAGCAGTTACAATATGGTCCTTGCAGTTGTGACTGCTGCGGGCCATAATAAAATATATACAAAAATATGTGGTCAACTGCAAATATAAAATCTGTATTTTTTGTAAAATTGTAAATTGTACAATTGTACATTTCAAGCAATCAAAATAAGAATAATACACAAAAACAATATAATCATCAAATACTCCATTTATGGAGTATTCTGAAACTGAGGAAAATGTATTAATTAGGGAGATGATTTGGCAGATGGAAGATTGTGAATTTTGAGTAAATAATAAAACATCATCTGCATAAAGACTTATTTTATGTTCTACATTTCTGGTTTGAATACCTTCAATATCCTGGCTTTGCCTAATTGCAGCAGCTAGAAGTTCAATAAAGAGTGCAAATAAAGACAGAGATAGTGGACAGCCTTGTCTGGTAACTCTTTGTAAGTTAAAGTCGGTCCCCCAAAGCTCCCTGACACGCTGCTCACCTTTTCCTTCTCTTTGTGGAGCACGAACTTGGCCACGATAGATCTTGGCCTGTGATTTCCAGGTCTCGCTGCTCCCATGCGATGGACAGGTGAGAGTTTATGGATTTAACTGTTCTGTCCTCTGGAAGCTATAGCTGGGTTTGAATAAAGCTTTTAATTTTTTTCCTCTGTGTTTTCTTCTGGTATTCCCATGACTACCAGGTTATCTCTCATAGATCTTGATTGAAGATCCAGAATGGACTCTTTGATCTTCTTGTTTTCCTCTGAGAGTCGGCTCATTCCATCAGACAGAGAATTTACCTCCAGGAGGGAAAGATGGCTGTCGAAGCTGGATAGCTTAGCATCAATGCTAAGAAGCGTATCCCACGCGTTGAATACAAACTCCATCTCCGGTGGAGAAGCTCCTGGTGATTCTTTAGGATGTCTCTGCTTGCTGGGGGCGGCTGACTTGCCTGACTGAGGGGGTTTTCCCATGATGAAGTGCTCGTACTGCCCATCGATGTAGCACGTCAGGTTGTCCAGGTCCTCCTCGCTGCTGCTCTCCAGGACGGTCGGAGTTTACCTTCAGTAAATCTGAGGAAAAATAACAAAGGAACGGTGTTTATTCCCAAAAAAGAAAAAGACGGGGGGGGAGGAAAAGAGATGCTGCTTGTTTGTTTTAGTTTTCCAGGATTAGATCATCTTGTTTTCCACCAAGGTCTCGGACAGATCCGCGTCACAGCTTCATGCGATCCCGGAAGTCTTTTTCCGTCAACTGTTGGAAAAATTATTTTCTGAAACAACAAATTGAAATGAATCAAGAAAACAGAAATGGATACCTTAGTAACTAAATACACCAACTGGTACAGCTCGGATACATCCTCAGTGATGAACCCAGGGTCTTTGGGTGTTTTGGGTCTTAGATCATTTTATTATTATTATTATTTCCACACATTTACGTGCAGCCAAGATGCAGATTGCAGCGTTTCCCGCATGGTCCTGGATTTTGTGTCCATCAAACAAGGCTAATGTTGTTAGCCCATGTTAGCCTGTCCTAATCCTTCTTCCAGCTCCGTTCTTCCATGAAAAAACCACTGACAACACAGATTAAATAAAATGATGAGCGAACTGGCGCTTTCATAATATTCATAACATTAATAAAAGCACGTTTAAAAGATCATCTAGTACAGTGTTTTTCAACCAGTGTGCCGTGGCACACTAGTGTGCCGTGGGAAATTGCCCTTATTAAATGATCTAACAACATTTCCCATCTCCATGATTTCAGCTCTGTGTTCATCCAAACATGCCCTGATAAAACACTGAGTAGTTAGGAATATGAAAGATCGTTAAATACTTTTTTCTTTGTGTTTATTTAATTTTATTGAAGACATTTTGATAAGAATGACTGTACCGCGATTAAGCTGCAGCTTCGGCAGTATTTTGGAAAAGTCCCGCCCCTTTAACTGTCTCCACAAATCATTCTTGGGACAAATCAATAAGTACACCAGAGTTACGGAAAAAAGCAAATCCATTTTGGACAACATGATAACTAATACAGTAAATATTGAATATAAATCAGGGGTTGTATACTCAGACATTACAGACCATTATCCTATTGCATGCTATATGAAACTAAATAAAAAACCGTCAATCCCACGTACAAGGAGAAAAGTGAAAGTTGTAAACACCCAAACTTTAGCAAACCTAATCAGTCACCTTCAGACCAAAAGGTGGGACGCAGTTTTCAACACCACAGATCCAGAATCTGCATATAATTCATTAATTGAAGAATTAACTGACTCAATTAGTATAACAATCCCAGAAAAAACAATCAGACAAAAAGACATAAAAGTAAAACCTTGGATAACCAAGGGAATACTAAATTCAATCAAACAAAAGAATAAATTGTACAAAAAGTATATAATAAAAACCAAATACCCAAAATAAATCAACTTACATAAGATATAAAAACAATCTAACAAAACTATTACGAATAAGCAAACAAAATCATTTTACTACACAACTGAAGGTTGCATCCGGAGATCAAAAAAAGTCTTGGAGGGTGTTAAATGACATTCTCAGCCGCAGAACAAAAACTACAGTCATCCCTGATGCCTTAGAACAATGTCAAACAAACAATCTCAGTTTACCTGATATTTTTAACAATTATTTCTGTTCAGTTGGGAAAAGTCTCTCTCAAAACATTCATCCACCAGGTGGTGCTAATTACAATGTTTATCTTCAGGGAAATTACCCAAATTCATTCTTTCTAAAACCTACCTGTAAAACAGAAGTGGTGAATATTATAAACAAGCTAAGATCGTCCTATACAGTTGGTGCTGATAACATAAGTAGTAACATCATCAAAGCCATAGTAAATGAAATTGCAGAACCTCTCGCTTACACCATTAATCTCTCATTAACACACGGCAAAGTCCCAAAAATTACTAAAATAGCTCAAATAAAACCCATATATAAGTCGGGGGACAAAAATGATACTAAAAATTACAGACCCATATCAATACTGCCAATTCTTTCCAAAGTATTTGAGCGAGTTGTGTACTCAAGATTATCAGACTATTTTGTAAAACACAATGTATTAGTGCCACAACAATATGGCTTTAGGAAAAACAGCACCACGGGTATGGCTATCTTAGATCTTGTAGAAAAAATTAATGACGCCTTTGAAAGAGGTGAATATGGTATTGGGGTTTTTCTGGATCTTTCTAAGGCATTTGACACTATAGATCATGAAATATTACTCAGCAAATTAAGGCATTACGGGGTCAGGGGATTAGCGCTCCAGTGGTTCAGGAGTTATATCTGTGGAAGAGAGCAATATGTAAAAGTTACTGAACTAAAATCACAAAAACTCAACATTCAAACGGGTGTACCACAAGGATCCATATTGGGACCACTTCTTTTCATAATTTATATAAATGATTTTGTTTTCTGTTCTGGAGCCATCCACAAAATACTTTTTGCAGACGATACTAGTTTATTCATGTCACATAGAAATATCGACCTATTGGAAAAACTCTTAAATGAACAACTAGTAAAAGTAGATACTTGGTTCAAATGCAATAAATTGTCATTAAACACGAGCAAAACTTTTTTTTTATCATACTCCACACATCCAGACACAAATCCACCTACAGGAAATTGAACATAAATATAGATGGGCAATCTCTTCAACAGGTGGACTCGATCAAATTTCTTGGAATCCATATAGATCAATTTATAAATTTTAAAAAACACATAGATGAACTAGTTAAAAAATTATCCAAACTTGTTGGTTTATTCTATAAGATTCGGCACATGCTCCCATCAGATGCATTGCTAACATTGTACAGATCCCTGTTTGAGCCTCACCTGAATTACTGTAACATCATATGGAATAACACATATTCTACCTACACGGCAAAACTCCTGATTACACAAAAGAAAGCAATAAGAGCAATAACCTGGTCCACGCCAAGTTCCCCAATGGATCCACTCTTCCACAGATACAGCCTCCTTAAGTTACCGGAACTCAACACGTACCATAATGCATGCACAATGTACAGTGTTGTTAATAAATTATATAGTCGTTTGTGTGACCTCATACCACTTTTTTTGCCCTCTTATCACCATGACACCAGGGGAAAGCATATGCTAAAAGGCAAAAACAGAAAATTAAAATGTACAAGCTTCTCTGTCTGTACTAGAGGTCCACAAACTTGGAATATGTTAGAAAATGACGTTAAACAGTCTGCAACAATATACATGTTTAAAAGGAAACTGAAATTGTTATTATTGTCAACATACTGTAAAAATGCTGCTCCAACCGAAACCATCTATTAACATGTTTGTGATTTCTTTCTGTCTGTTGACACATATAAGGCTACCCGCCAGAGTTTATGTTGTTCAAATTCATTGTCCCTATTGTCTAACACTTTCCACTATATTACCATCATTTCTCTCATTCTATTAGTATATTTTATTTATGAAATTATTTTCTTTTTTTTTCTTTTCCTTCCGCCACTCATCTTTGTATTTTTATGCTTGTCTAAAATGCTGGACCCCTAATAATAAGCAGCTGCTTCTGGGATGTCCATTTTTTCCACATTCTGTATTGTGAGATTTGTTGCTTTTGACGCATTGTGGAAAAATAAAATGAAATAAAATAAAATAAAAATAAAATCGGCATCCAGACTCTCTCCCCCCTCCCTGCTCTGTCTGCTCATTTCCTCTCACGGCTACGAGACTAGAAGTCCTGCTCCCCCTGCTGGCGGGAGGTTGCCAAAGCTCCTTCAGGTCTGCAGACTGCTACCCAGGACAATAAATCTGACTAATTGTCTTTCACTTTCGAGTTTGTCTCTTTTGGCTGTCCCGACAAGAACCTGACACCGTGGAACAAGTGAACAAAACCATGAAGCTCAGAAAAGCAATCTCCAGCCGTTTTATGCACTACATCTCCCATGATGCATTGGGTTAAAGTGACAGCGCAGAATGAGATCTGTTGTTGCAGCTGTTTGGTAAATCCAAATGGATTTGCTATAAAAGCAGTCCGCTTGCGAGCTTTCTCTCTGGCTCTTCTCCTATGACACTTGGCACGTCTTAGGGAGATGAGCTTCTTCATCAAGATGACCCAGAGCTCAGTCAGGGCAGGTTTCTCCTCCTCTCTTGCTTTCATAATCTGTTGCTTTAGGGGCATCAGCGCTTTCCTTAGCTTGCCAATCTCAGCCTCACGCTGGTTTGGGCGAGTCGAGCGCCTCGCCTTCAGTTCTTTGATGCCAAACCTCTCCGCACCAATGCTGATAATCAATGTACACATTCACTGTAGACGCTGATCAACTCCTCCTCTCATTGTTGCTTCTAGGGCTGCATCCACATCCTCATCAAACTGGTGCCACTCATTCTCCTTGTTTGCAGCAAGCCATAAGACTCAAGAGTGTTCAGATGGTCTGCTAGGTGCAGGATGCAGGGCTTGGAGGTTCTGGATGCTGTGGGGTGATTCCGGGACCTGCTCCTCATCTGCCTTACCAGAAGTAGTGCTAAGCACTGTCACTGTGCGTTGCCTTGCTTGCTTACCCCTCGTGCAGCCCATCTTGGCCTGGTGAATCTTCAGACCCCCTCAACTTCTTACAGGTTGCTATCATTGTCGATAATCCAGTGCTAGTATCTTGTACAGAGAAATCTGTCCGTGTGAGGTGCTCATCCTCCCCCCCTCTCGGGCACCTCTGGGGGTATCTTTCTTTAGGGTTTTTCATAGCTTAGTGTGGGTGCTCCCTCACGGGAGCTGCAGCTCAGGATGTTACCCCTTACTGCCCCTGTTGCCGTCTCTCTGTGCTGTCCATTTAGACCAGGGGTCACCAACCTTTTTGAGACCTAGGGCTATTTAATGGGCAGTAAGTGGTATGAAGGGGCGCCTCTAAACCCCCCCCCCCCCCAAATAACTAAATAAATACAAAAAATACACAATTTGAGGACTTCCTTTTGTGTGCCCTATTTTTATTTGCTCATTTCACACACAAAAACATGCATGAATTTTCTAGACTCGTATTACAGGGGGGGTCAAAGTCAGTTGCAGGAGGGGCCTAAATCCAAAACACACTTTAGGTTGCAGCCAAACAAGATAAATATTTATTGAACACACTAAAGCTAAACTTTAAAACTTTAACTTAATTTTAACTTTTTAAACATAAATGTGAATAAAAACAGACAGGAATATTAATCCAGAATAATATATATATTCTGTCAAATGATGCAAATATGAACAAACAAAGCCAGGAAATATTAATAATTAGAAATAATAAATCAAATTATTCTATTTTCTTTGCTCTTTTGTCAATTTCTTAGAGCTGAACTCCTGACATCATTTGTAGCAATAAGTTCATTTCTGCTTGGTGTGTGATGATCTGTGAGAGTCTCTGGTCTTTTGTGTGTCTTTGGTCCTGTGTGAGTCTTTGGTCCTGTGTGTGTGTGTGTGGTCCTGTGTGTGTGCCTTTGTGAAACGTATCAGAGGGATTTGATCATTTAAAAACCTGTTATTGTGAAATCATGTTTAGGTCTCATCAAACATTAAAAACTAAATTCCAGAACTTATCAGTGGGATTACTCCAAAAATATTTGGCATTTTACTAATTTTGTGCAACACCAACAGTCAAAATCCTCCAAAATCCTCAATACTTTCATAAGCAAACGATCAATTGTTTATTTATGGTCTGAAAACGTGCAGCTGTTTTCCAGCCTGCATTACCTGCTGTCTTTATTTATAAGTAACTATCACCAACTAAACAACCGTAAAAATAAATTTATATGTGACAGACAAGACAAGCCTACAGACAAGTATTGAAAATGTCCGCAATATTTAGTAAAGAATGACATTAGTAGAATGAGCTGAGTCATTTGAGTCCAGCTGTTTGGCTGGTGGTGGGGGTATTCAAAATAAACAGACAGATATGATTGTCCGCTAATTTATGTGAGTGTTGTTTTCGACAAACCGGGGTTGTGCTTTGGCATGGGTAGCAGATTTGGACATGTCCAGTGGAGCTGCTTCTAAGTAAGAGGATAGTGAATCAAGACTTGAGCGCAACAGTACCGGCCTGGATAGTAGGGGTGGTGATTTAGTGCTTGCTATTGGTAATTGATGCACTTTAGTTCTGCTATCGTGAAATATATGGCAGAGTACGGAACGGCCTGAAACTTGCGAATCGGCGCTCCCGCCCTTGAGAAAAAAGTGCGCGTGTGTGTGTGTATGTGAGGAGGAGAGGGGTAGTGGCCGCAGGTTGCGAGGTGAAATGTCACATGGAGACCAATGCGCAACACCTGGACCATAGGGTGTTATTTACCCTTCCAATCATTTTTTTACATTCTTGCTTTAACTGGGATGGTGATTTTGTGTCTTTTGTGGAAAGGATGTAGAAACTGTGGAACATCTTTTCTTTGCATGTTTGCATGTAAAGAAGTTTTGGTATTCTTTTCATAATTGGCTTAAATCCAAAAATATCATCATTAACCCTTTAAATTGGAATACAATTAAAATTTGATTACAATTAATTGACAAAAATCTGGACTTTCTGATTAATGCACTGCTTGTAATTTCAAAGCATTTTATTCATTCTTGTAAATTCTTAAAGGTAAAACCTCACATTAATGGATTACTCAACCGTCTCAACCTAATCTCTAAATCTTTACATTACATGAATCATAAGAACGCCCAGACATTGTGTAATTTATTTGATCTATTTAAACTTTTGTAATAGACCCTTACTTTATTATTTTTAAGGTCATATTTGTTTTCAAATTTGTTTTTTTTTTATACCTTTACTTCAGAATTGATATTGTTGTCATTGATAGACATGCCGTGATTGTTGAATATTTGCTTCAATAAAAAAAAAAAAAAAAAAATTTTCTTGGGTGCATTCCCTGCGCCAGTTCGCCCGCGGGCACAGGGTTGGTGACCCCTGATTTAGACTAACAGCAGAAGCAGCTGAAACCCTTAGACTAGCAGCAGAACCAGCTGAAACCCTTAGACTAACAGCAGAACCACCTTAACCACGTAGACTACCAGCAGAACCACCTTAACTCCTTAGACTACCCGCAGAACCAGCTGAAACCCTTAGACTACCAGCAGAACGAGCTGAAACCCTTAGACTAACAGCAAAACCACCTTAACCACGTAGACTACCAGCAGAACCACCTTAACTCCTTAGACTACCAGCAGAACCAGCTGAAACCCTTAGACTACCAGCAGAACCAGCTGAAACCCTGAGACTACCTGCAGAACCAGCAGAAACACTTAGACTAACAGCAGAACTATCAGCAGCTTTAATTCAGCGCTACATTCAGACATTTTAGGCCAAGGATACTCATGTTTTTCAAGGCCCCTCTACAGTTTACAGATGTCAGGAACTACTTTCAGAGGAGAACCAAAGACTTTTTCCGCTATTTTTCTACAATGTGATCATTTTAAAATGTATTTTACAATTTAGGATTCAAGATGAAGGAATATATCTGACATTTTTGAAATCAAAGCTTTAAATCAAAGCAAAATCTGATGGATTGTAAATATTTTGTCATGAATAATTCATGATGATCATTGACATTTCAATTCCTCTTCTGTTTTAACTTCATTTCAAATCATTTCTAATCTATTTCATTTTCATTGATGATCATGTTTTTGGGTCCAAATCCAAAAGAAATGAGCAAACAGTGAAAATATCATCTGTCAGTCTGTCATCAGGGCGGGTCCCACCTGACTGAATGGACCAAGTTCCTGGACCTCCAGCTGCATCACTGCTCCTGAACACACTTTTCCGCCTGATTGCAGGTTGGAGTACTGCAGTTTGTCAGAGATCAGCTGTGAAGCTCTAGTCTCAGCTCTGAAGAACAACCCGTCTAATCTGAGAGAACTGGACCTGACCTTCAACAAACTGCAGGATTCAGGAGTTCTTCATCTGTGTGGTTTTCTGGAGAGTCAAGACTGCAGACTGCAGACTCTAAGGTCAGTAAAGAAGCTGAACTCCCTGAAGGATGAGAAGAACGGATCAGGTGAAGAACTTTCTGATGTTTCACTGGAAGATTTTCTGTCTCCAGCCTTGTTTGAAACAAACTGATGATTGGTTTATATTTTCTTCATCAATTGAATTGATTGTTCTGATGATTGATGGAAACTGATCTGTTTCAATCAGGATCTTGTAGATCAGGATCCAACCCTTTTTTAGAAAATAGTTTGAAAAGATCTTTAAATATTGAATCTAGAACAGACACTTCCTTTGAATGTCACTAGTACAACAAAAACACACAAAGTGTTCTTTGGTCAGAGGATCATTCAGTCACTGAAAACCAGAAATGACTTCAGATTCATTTACCACTAGAAATGAAAAACTGTCACTTCAAAAATGACATTATTTTTGGAATTTTGGATTCAGAAAAGTTTTCTGAAGACTAAAAAAATGCTGAAACCTAAAAAGTTCAACTCAGGCCCAAAGGCAACAAAAGGACATTTAGAATAGAGTTATACACTTCATGAACACAATGAAAAGCTGCAAACAACTGATGGACATGTATCAAAAAGAAGTGTCATTGAAAGTCACTGACTGAATATTAGATGTTTCCATTCAACTAAAGACACAACTGTGTTGAATCCAGCAGTGGAGAAAATCCAAGGAGATCTAACGAAGTGTTTTCAGGATTCTTCAAAGATGAAGTCCAAATCCACATGAAAGAACAATTGTCTGTGTAGCGCATCAAGAATGGACGTGAAAGAAGACTTTCCTGTTCTGCACTAGCTTTCTGCTTTTCTGCTGAACTGCAGGAACAAATGGATGGCTGCCCTCAGATTTCTGGCTCTTTGCAATGAGCCAGTTCCTCAAACACACAAGCCTCCTGATCTGTTCAGAGGAGAGAGAAGCTCTCTGTTTCTGAACCACATGTCCAGAGAGGGACAATCATCTCTCACAAGGCACTGATGGTGCTGCTATCTCCAGGTACTTGTGTGCAAGGCGGTCCCTTGATGTTTGACCACCACTTAAGGAGGCCAGTCCTCCAAGCTGATTGTGGGCTCTGCCTTGTAGATAGTGGTGACCCATGGTTTAGACAAGCAGCAGAACCAACAGAAACCCTTAGACTACCTGCAGAACCAGCTGAAACCCTTAGACTAGCAGCAGAACCAGCTGAAACCCGTAGACTACCAGCAGAAGCAGCGGAAACCCTTAGTTTCTCTTGTTTAAATCCTATCTGTCAGATAGGTATCAGTTTGTTAATGTAAATGGACATTCCTCTCAGTGCACTCGAGTTAACTACGGAGTCCCACAGGGCTCAGTCTTAGGACCCATCCTGTTTACGCTATATATGCTACCCCTAGGAAACATAATCAGGAAACACAGCATTAATTTTCATTGTTATGCCGACGATACTCAGTTGTATTTATCCATGAAACCTGACCAGAATGACAATATAGAGAAACTGAACGCCTGCATCAGTGACATCAAGACCTGGATGACAATTAATTACCTCCTCTTGAACCCAGAAAAAACTGAGGTTATTATACTTTGCCCTAAAAACCTGAGTGATGCTCTGTCTGCTCAGATAGTCTCCCTGGATGGTGTAAGTATAGCCCCCAATTCCACAGTTAGAAACCTTGGGGTCTTATTTGACCAGGATTTATCATTTAAGGCTCACATATCTCAGGCGTGTAGAACTGCATTTTTTCACCTGCAGAACATTGCTAAGATCAGAAATATACTTTCTAAGAGTGATGCTGAAAAACTCATCCATGCCTTTGTTACGTCGAGGCTGGATTACTGTAACTCCTTGTTAGCAGCGTGTCCTAAGAGTTCCTTAAGAAGTCTCCAGCTTGTTCAGAATGCAGCAGCTAGATTATTAGCAGGAACTAGCAGAAGAGATCACATCACTCCTGAGTTAGTTTCGCTCCATTGGCTCCCAGTTGATTCTAGAATTAAGTTCAAGATCCTCCTGTTAACCTATAAGGCCTTACATGGAATGGCCCCATCCTATATTAAGGACCTCATAGTCCCTTACCATCCAATCAGAACACTTCGCTCGCAAAATGCAGGACTGCTTGTGGTTCCTAGAATTAGTAAAAGTACAGTTGGAGGTAGAGCGTTTAGCCACCAAGCCCCTGTCTTATGGAATAAACTCCCAGCTCACGTAAGAGAGGCAGATTCAGTTTCTATATTCAAAGTTAGACTGAAAACATTCCTCTTTGGACAGGCTTATTGTCAGACTAGTTAGTATTCAGAGATTATTTAACTTAATGTTAATTGTTTAAATTAAACTAAATAACAATAACTATTGTTTTAAAAGGCTGCTAGAAGTTGAAGCTGGGGTAACTATGGTGCACTGGGGCTCTGTCCTCTTTTCTGTCCTTTTCCAATACTTTTCTTTTCTCATCTACCTCTACACTTCATCTCTTCTCTATCTGTGATCATCATTTATCATTTAGTTATCCATGCCTCTGTTTGGTGCAGTACGATTCATGTATTGTCCCTCTGTCTCTCTCCCCTCCTGGGGAGAGAGACAGAGGGACAAAACTCAAAAACTCTTTGTATTCATGATCCTTTTGAGTTCATGTTTTACTTCAAAGCCCATCGAGACGACTGTTGTTGTGATTTTGGGCTATACAAATAAAATTGAATTGAATTAGACTAGCAGCAGAACCATCAGCAGCTCCTCTTCAGGGCCACATTCAGACACTTTGGGCTCTATGGATTCTCATGTTTTTCAAGGCCCCTCTACAGTTTAGAGAAGTCAGGAAATATTTTCAGAGGAGAACTAAAGACTTTTTCAGCATTTCTTCTGCAATGTGATCATTTAAAAATGTATTTTAGAATTTAGGATTCAAGATGAAGAAATACACTTTAACCAGACATTTTTGAAATCAAAGCTTTAAATCAAAGCAAAATCTGATGGATTGTAAATATTTTTTCATGAATAATTCATGATGATCATTGACATTTCAATTCCTTGTCTGTTTTAACTTCATTTCAAGTCATTTCTGATCTATTGTATTTTCATTCATGATCGTGTTTTTGGTCCAAATCCAAAAGAAATGAGCAAACAGTGAAAATGTCATCTGTCAGTCTGTCATCAGGGCGGGTCCCACCTGACTGAATGGACCAAGATCCTGGACCTCCAGCTGCATCACTGCTCCTGAACACACTTTTCCGCCTGATTGCAGGTTGGAGAGCTGCTGGTTGTCAAAGATTAGCTGTGAAGTTCTGGTCTCAGCTCTGAAGAAAAACCCGTCTAATCTGACAGAACTGGACCTGAGCTACAACAACCTGCAGGATTCAGGATTTCTTCATCTGTGTGGTTTTCTGGAGAGTCCAGACTGCAGACTGCAGACTCTGAGGTCAGACTCCATGTTTCTGTTGTGTTCAGATCAAAATGATGACAAAGTTGTGTTGACCCACAGTGAGCAGAAATGTCCAGATTCTGATCTGCAGCAGCATCTTCCTGCAGCTGCTTGTTCTCTTCAAAGATCTGCAGAAGAACTTCTTCTTTTCTTCCTGCAGCTGCTTGTTTCAAAGCTGTCTGCTGACATTTGTGCTCCACAAAGTTCTGCTTGCAGCCATCAGCTCTTCTTTGTGTCTCTGCTCCAACAGACTCCTTTAAAGCGCGTGCAGAAAAAGCAGCCGTACATGCTCACATGCACTCTGAGTCCTGCTGCTGTGTTTCAGCAGATGCAGCTGAGAGTCCAGCGGCTGATGTTTGTGAGCAGACAGTGACAGAGTCATGCTGCAGCTGGATGCTGCTCTGACAGACACATCCTCCACAAACATCCTCACCTTTTCATCCACAAACATCATCACATCATCCATCAAAGCTCCCAGCAGCTTCTGACTCTTCATTCAGAGCTGAAGTCATGCTTGATCAGGGATCAATGTCCAACATTTGTTGCTGACTCTTCCTCATCACTTCCTTCTTCTCTCTGCTTTGAACTGTTGGAGCTGAAAGTCTCTGGCTTGAAGGGCTGCAGCAGAGAAGGACTGGAAGATCATCTCCTGAAAACTGGGATGAAGACTTTCCAGCATCATGCTGCTGAAATTCTCCCATGATTCACTGCTGTTTGGAGAAGAGCTGAGCAGAAAGAGGAAGTGGACTTTTTCTGCTGTTGCTGCAGAAACATCAGTTGGTTTGGATGCAGCCCCAGGCTGATGTTTGAATTTCACACATCTGGACTTCTTTCCTGAAGCAGCTGCATGTTGTCCTGAATGTTCCTAATGTTCTTCTTCTCTGCTTCTGCTGGACTCTTCTGATCTGCTGCTGTTGCTTCACATCTTTGGACTTTTTCTAAACTTTCTGATCTCCCTCAGCTCTGAACTCTTTAGAAGAAGTGAAGGATGAAAAACATGAACTTTGTCTTTAAACTCAACTCTTTGTTCTGGATTCAGGTTGTGTGACTGCAGATTATCAAAGACCAGCTGTGCTGCTCTGGTCTCAGCTCTGAAGTCCAACCCGTCCCACCTGGCAGAACTGGACCTGAGCGAGAACAACCTTCAGTCTTCAGATGTTCAGCAGCTCCAGGATCTGGTGGAGAGTCCAAACTCCAAAGTGCAGACTCTTTGGTCAGTAGAGGGTTGGAGTCAGTCCAGCTGCTTCCAGGTGTTTGGTCCTAAAGTTAGTCTGAGAGCAAAGATGCAGAGTTTCCTGTGAAGCTGCAGCTTCTCAGTGAAGCTCTGAGAAGAATGATGACAGGCTTCAGGACAACAGTCAGCCAATCAGAGCAGCAGAAGCTCCAACAGGTGAAGATGACAGGAAGCTGCTGCTCTGAACAGGACTGAAGCTCCTGCTGCTCTTTCTGCTGCTGTGCTGCATCACTGACTGACAGACCAGGATCAGGAGACACTCCTTCATCTCTGGCTCTACACTTTCTCTCTGCAGGTTCTGAGTCTGATGTTCCTCCTGGAGGAGCTGAGAGGAGCAACAGCAGCAAAAGCAGCTGGTCTGCAGAGATGTGTTCCTGGGAGGTGGAGAGCAGAGTGATAGAGGAATCAGAGGAAGTGGAGATGAGTGTCAGAGCTGCAGGAGGAACTGAATTGAGATCAGCTCCACTGTCTCTCTCAACATCAAGTGGACAGTTATTGTGCTGCAGCTCCTCCGGTGGACTGATGGAGAACTGCTTTTCCTCTTCTTATTCTAACCTTGAGTACTAAAGAAGTGTTTTCAGGATTCTTCAAAGATGAAGTCCAAATCCAGATGAAAGAACAATTGTCTTTGTAGAGCATCAAGAATGGATGTGAAAGAAGACTTTCCTGTACTGCACTAGCTTTCTGCTTTTCTGCTGAACTGCAGGAACAAATGGATGGCTGCCCCCAGATTTCTGGCTCTTTGCACTGAGCCAGTTCCTCAAACACACAAGCCTCCTGATCTGTTCAGAGAGAGAAGCTTTCTTTTTCTGAACCACAAATCCAGAGAGGGACAATCATCTCTCACAAGGCACTGATGGTGCTGCTATCTCCAGGTACTTGTGTGCAAGGCGGCCCCTTGATGTTTGACCACCACTTAAGGGGCCAGTCCTCCAAGCTGATTGTGGGCTCTGCCTTGTAGATAGTGGTGACCCATGGTTTAGACTAGCAGCACAACCAGCAGAAACCCTTAGACTAGCAGCAGAACCAGCTGAAACCCTTAGACTACCAGCAGAACCAGCTGAAACCCTTACACTACCTGCAAAACCAGCTTAAACCCTTAGACTAGCAGCAGAACCAGCTGAAACCCGTAGACTACCAGCAGAAGCAGCGGAAACCCTTAGACTAGCAGCAGAACCATCAGCAGCTCCTCTTCAGGGCCACATTCAGACACTTTGGGCTCTATGGATTCTCATGTTTTTCAAGGCCCCTCTACAGTTTAGAGAAGTCAGGAAATATTTTCAGAGGAGAACTAAAGACTTTTTCAGCGTTTCTTCTGCAATGTGATCATTTAAAAATGTATTTTAGGTTGAGTGTTGATCTGAAACATGGGTTGGATTCAGGGGGTATTCCAGGAAGCATGTTTAAACTAGCCTGACTTTAACCCTGAACTCTGGCTGAAATCTGCCTGAACTTGCTTCCTCTGGGTATGTCGGTTCCAAAAGACCGGATATGAGTTGGCGTACTTACGCTCGACTTGGTAACCCTGGGTTAATGCACATGCACGTTAAAGACATTCTCAATTGATCGCCGATTTCCAGAGTCACCATGGAAAAAAAGTGAGCGCGACACTTCAGTGAGACGGAGTCAGAGATTAATGATGGCGTATGAAGATTATAAAACCATCAAAAGAGTAATACGGCTGCATCAGCAAAAGAAAGAGTTTCTGCTTGGAGAAAAATTACAGACAGAGTAAACACACGGGTTTCTGATCTTAATTCCATTTTCGTTGTGACTTATATATATATATATATGTAAAAAAAAATGGGACAAAAAAGCGAACTTATCTAGATTACTTTACAGATGAAAATGGTCAAAGCTATAACATCAATGAAGCAGCAAACGGTCTCAATAACTACTTTGTAAACGTGGGTCCAGAGTTGGCAGTGGAAATTCCAAAATGCAAAACTAGCAAAGACAATAATCCACCCATCGAAAGGATCCCACACTCAATCTTTCTCTCTGATGTGAACGAAAATGAGCTGATATCAATTGTGAATAATGTCAAGAGTAAAAACTCAAAAGATTTTGAGGATATAGATATGAAGGTGGTGAAAAAAGTCATTTATAGTGTATCTAAGCTTCTAACATACATATGTAACTTATCAGTACCAACTGGGAGATTCCCAAATCAAATGAAAATAGCCAAAGTGATTCCTATCTATAAGAGTGGAGACAAACAGCAATTTACAAACTATAGACCTGTTTCTCTTCTTCCACAATTCTCAAAAAATTTAGAGAAGATATTCAATGATAAATTAGCTTTATTTATTGAGAAAACATAACATTATAAATGAAAACCAATATGGTTTTAGAGAAAACAGATCAACCTTGCTGGCTATAATTGATGCTGTTGAGGAAATCACAAATGCTCTGGACAAAAAGAAATATTCAGCTGGAATTTTCATTGACTTAAAAAAAGCATTTGACACTCTCAATCATGACATCCTACTTGACAAACTGGAAGTGTACGGGATAAGAGGACTAGCGCTAACTTGGGTCAAAAGCTATTTAACAGGAAGAAAACAATTTGTCAAGATTAATGAATGTACATCATAAACCAAAGAGATAAGTTGTGGTGTCCCACAAGGATCAAGTCTGGGCCCGCTGCTATTCAATATTTACATAAATGATATATTAAATGTTTCAAAGCTTATGAAACTCATATTATTTGCTGATGACACAAATGTATTCTATTTTACAGACAATCATAGGGAACTTATCAAGGTGGTGAACACAGAGTTCGACAAAATAAAATTATGGATTGATTACAACAAATTATCCTTGAACCTAGGTACAGCGGGGAAAATAAGTATTGAACACCTCAACATTTCTCTCAAAAAACATATTTCTAATCGAGCTATTGAGACGAAATTTCCACCAGATGTCGGGATCAACCCAAGTAATGCACACATAGAAAGAAATCCAAACATTTAATGGCACAGGGAATAAGTATTGAACACATGAAGAAAAGGAGGGGTAAAAAGGTCTGGCAAGCCAAGAAAGCAGCTGGAGTTTGTCAGTATTCAGAAGGTTAACCTGCCCCCTATTAGTGCAAAGTAATATCAGCTGGTATAGTCCTGATGCCTTTTAAAAAGGTTTCTCACCAGCAAGGTGTTAGACAAGAAGCATCGCATGATGGGTAAAAGCAAAGAGCTGTCCAAAGACCTACGCAACCTTATTGTTGCAAAACACACTGAAGGCATTGGTTACAGGCGCATTTCTAAACTTCTGAAAGTTCCAGTGAGTACCATTGGGGCCATCATCCGGAAGTGGAAAGAACACGGCATTACCATAAACCAGCCACGGCCAGGTGCTCCTCGCAAGATTTCAGACAGACGAGTCAGAAGAATCATCAGAAGGGTTCTCCAACAGCCCAGGACCACTCGTGGAGAGCTTCAGAAAGACCTGGAATCAGCAGGTACCGTTGTTTCAAAGAAAACAATGAGTAATGCACTCAACCGCCATGGCCTCCATGCCCGCACACCACGCAAGACTCCATTTTTGAAGAAGAAGCATGTTGAAGCTCGTTTGGAGTTTGCGACACAACATTTGGATAAACCCATGACATTCTGGGAGAAGATACTCTGGTCAGATGAGACCAAAATTGAACTCTTCAGATGTCACAAGACACAACATGCTTAGAGGAAAAATGGCACTGCACATCACCCCCAAAACACCATACCAACAGTCAAGTTTGGAGGTGGGAGCATCATGGCGTGGGGCTGTTTTTCAGCATGTGGTACTGGTAGACTTCATATCATTGAAGGAACAATGATTGGAGAAAAGTATCGAGACATTCTTGATCAGAATCTGCTGTCATCAACCAGGCTACTGAGGATGAAAAAAGGGTGGATCTTTCAGCAAGACAATGATCCCAAGCACATAGCCAAGGTAACACTCAACTGGTTGAAGAAAAAGAAAGTAAAGCTGCTAGAATGGCCCAGTCAATCACCAGACTTGAATCCAATTGAAAATCTTTGGAAAGAACTGAAGAGACCCCCGGAACCTTGAAGATTTGAAGGCAGTTTGTGTGGATGAATGGGCCAAAATCACACCTGAGCAATGTCGACTGGTTTCTCCATACAGGAGGCGTCTTGAGGCTGTAATCACCAACAAAGGTTTTTGCACTAAGTATTAAATACATTTCAGTAAGCGTGTTCAATACTTATTCCCTGTGCCATTTCACTTTATTACACATAACTTCATTTATGGGCATAAATGTTTGGATTTCTTTCTATGTGTGCATTACTTGGGTTGATGCCGACATCTGGTGAAAATTTCATGTCAATAGCTCGATTAGAAATATGTTTTTTGAGAGAAATGTTGGTGTGTTCAATACTTATTTTCCCCCGCTGTAAAATCAAAATGATGTTTTTTGGAAACCACAACACTAAAAAATTGGGCTCTCAATTGAAATAAATAAAGCATTAATTGAAAGTGTTACAGAAATCAAATACTTAGGGGTTTTTATCGATGACAAACTAAGTTGGAAGCCACACATCAGACACATACAAACTAAAGTCTCAAAAAGTATTTCAGTCATACGAAAACTCTTGCAGTAGAATACATTTATTTTCACATACTTAATTTACATCTTAGTTGGCATTCACAAACTTTGATTGGCATAAGGCTCCGTACAATTCCATGAGATAACTTCCATAAACTTTAGGGTAAAAAAAACCGAACGGAGCCCACAGGTGGAAGCCGGGGAGGAGGGTGGGGCGACGAAGCGGCGCTGCGGTAAGAAAGAGAATGAACGCTGCACACCTGGACTTAAATAGGAAGCTGAACAGGTGAGTTAATTAACTACCGCCCTAGGGGGGAAAGAGACTGCCCGAGTTTCCGGTGCCTGAAATGCGAATACATTCGCTATTTTCAGTCATACGAAAACTCTTGCAGTAGAATACATTTATTTTCACATACTTAATTTACATCTTAGTTGGCATTCACAAACTTTGATTGGCATAAGGCTCCGTACAATTCCATGAGATAACTTCCATAAACTTTAGGGTAAAAAAAACCCCAAAACCAAAGATCATCAAGAAGAGAGAAGAAGAAAGAATGTAAATGTATAATCAGTGTGTCATAAGATGAGGTGTGTTTTGGCGGCATTCCATTTTCATTTCATTTCATTTCCAAGTAAGACTGCTATGTGTGACCCGGCACCTTTGACCGTTGGGCCGCCCCCATTCGAGTACAGCGCCTCGAAGGGGACACACTATATAATGGATCTGCTATGTGTGACCCGGCACCTTTGACCGTTGGGCCGCCCCCATTCGAGTACAGCGCCTCGAAGGGGACACACTATCTAGTGGAACTGCTATGTGTGACCCGGCACCTTTGACCGTTGGGCCGCCCCCGTTCGAATACAGCGCCTCGAAGGGGACACACTATCTAGTGGAACTGCTATGTGTGACCCGGCACCTTTGACCGTTGGGCCGCCCCCGTTCGAGTACAGCGCCTCGAAGGGGACACACTATCTAGTGAAACTGCTATGTGTGACCCGGCACCTTTGACCGTTGGGCCGCTCCCGTTCGTGAACCACTAGGGGAACATACTATCTGCAAAGAGAGAGAGAGAGAGAGAGAGCCAAACAAAGAAAACGAAACAAAACAGGGAGCCAACATAAGAATCACTCATACCTAATTTTTTTAGAACATAAATCCCCATCCGCAAAATGTTGTAAGGATCTATAATTTGAACCGCCAAGTACAACCCGTATGAAGACACTACCTACATCCATCCAAGCTCCCAAAGCATGCTGAACATGCTTAAGTACCATTCATTATTCGTAGCTTCCATCAAATACTAAGAACGAGCTTA
Organism: Oryzias curvinotus; assembly: GCA_023969325.1. Taxonomy (NCBI): domain Eukaryota; kingdom Metazoa; phylum Chordata; class Actinopteri; order Beloniformes; family Adrianichthyidae; genus Oryzias; species Oryzias curvinotus. The sequence continues at coordinate 32,967,519 of CM043707.1, forward strand.
GCGTTATTTCATTTGGTATGCTATTTAAAGGCGCTTAATTAACATCCATTAATTCAAGCTTGCAACGACAGGACTACGAACGAGCTTAACTGCCATAATGTTTCCCCATTTGACATACCATAATACGAGCTCAGAACATCCATTTATTCGAGATTCCCATCTAAGTATCAAGAAATCCTCACTGCCATTTGTCTGAAGCTTAATTGGCGCAATTGAGTTTAGAAACCAAAATTTGAGCTCCATCGCATACTAATAATACACTTTAGAACATCCTAAATTTTGAGGCTTCCACCTGGCAATATAATCCAAGAATTTACATTCATTCTACTGCCAACATGATGATTGATTTAAGTCAGAAGTGTCATGGGAACGTAGGGGAGGTCCACCGCCCCATCACTTTCAGTTCAGCAATAGGTACGTTGAGCAGTCATCGTGGCAACACCAGATCAAGGAATGCAGGGGTGTCATCATTCGCCAGAAATGGGGAAGCAGGCCAGAGAGCAGGGACTCGCAGGCTCAGGATGCGATGCATAGATAAAATACAAAACCAGTATTAGTCCCAGCAAAGAACATATACATAAAACCTAGAACTGATTAGTTTATACACTGATTAAGATGAATGGAATAACAAGGTTAAATTTATTAGAAAGTTAAGGAAAGTCCCATTGTGGCTTCATCGCACCATAGAAACCACCTGTATCACAAATTCCAGCAGTGAATTGATAGTGAAATACAGAACCTGCACAATATCTTAACACCAATTTTATATACGCCAAATTGTAAAGAAGCAACCTTTTACAGTTCCAGAGGGACGCACCTTCAGAAGGTCATCGAGAATTAGGCGATGGGATGGGTAACCAAGGGCCAAGGAGATTGTAGATGAGGAAGGTCCACGTCCCACGTAGCAATGGATTGCAGCTCGGCTGAAATTTGATTCTCATATTTGATATTAGTGGTTCTCAAATAGGTGGACAACAAAACACAGACTGCCGAAATTTTAGCCAAGGGCGTCTGGAGATCCATAAGGGATCGTAGGTTTTGATAGACTGAACCATAGATTTTTAGAGGCGGAGCATAACAAGCCTCTACATGTAGATGCATCTAGTCAAGTGTCATCTGCTTAAGCAGGGCAGATAGAAGACTGGCTTGCGGACACAAGAATTAACTCTTGAACTAAGCTTTAGAGCGTAAAAGATGGAGTTTCTACGGTCAGGGTTAATTTGCTTATGGTGTTATTTAAATACTACCCAAGACAACCGATGAAACACAAGACTATAATCTCACTCTTTAAAGAGCCTTAATATAAACTCCATGGCTAAATTCTCATAACCACACGATCTTTAAAACCATTAGAGCCGTGGATTCTGGCGGCCGGACGTACACAAACCGCTCTTATAAATCTTTCCCCCCAAAAACTAGAGGGCCCAGCCACAGAAGAACAAGCGGAGGGAGACTGAAGACACGACAGGCATCATCATAACAAGACCTCTAAGCATGAGAAGGACAGGCTACAAACGGAAGACGTGAATATCAAGACAGGAACATGGGGCCCAGGATCAAACAACCCGGAACAAGAGCACAAGATGAATGGATGACCGTGGGACCAAAGCCAGAGCAGAATCGGGTGGGCCGATCATTGAACAAACGCCCACAAACAAAGAATGAAACAAAGTACACGCTGCACAAAAGCGAGAGATGGCATAAAGGGAGAGGCATGCACCAATGAACCATCCAGATCCAGAAGAAGAAAACAAATCCGGACGGGCAGAGGACCATACGTCGCAGACAACGCGGTAACCCAGATCAGAAAATGAAAGTAAGCCACAGAGATGCAAAAGACCAGGCATACAGAGGAACATTGACGCAGAGAAAACATCAAAACGCGCAAAACAAAGGGGAGCCCATAGCCTACCCAAGTCCAGTACAGGGCTTGTGATAATACAGTCGATAGCATGAGGACCGCCATGACAGCAGAAAGGTCAACCGATAAACAAATCGAGCGCCGACTGGATGCCGAGAGACTCTTCCGGGAGGCAAAGAGGCAGGACACTGAGAACATCAGGGATAACAGCCGTCCCCAGCCACAAATCGCGTCCGGAGTAAAACGTGGAGAAGGCATGGGCAGCCGAAGTAAAAATAAACCAATCCGTAAGGCGCACGAGGAATCAGGCCACTGACGCCAAAAAAAAATGACTACGACGACAGGCGCCAACAGGACCGAAACAAGTTCCAACCATGAACACATCCAAGGGCCACCCACAGTGGCGGCCTATACTGTGAGCAGGCGGAGGCGACGAACGAAGATCGCCGAATGAATCAAAACAAGCCACAGACGTCGCATAAAAGAGACAAATCAAAAGTAAAATTCCACAGAGGAGAGAGGGGTCCAACAAGAACAAACCAAACGCTGAGTAAACCACCAAATGCACAGCAGCCACGACAGAAACACAAAACAAAGAGCCACCAAAATAATAAAGCCGGCATCGATTAAATACAGGCAAAATTCACATTCGGCTCTTATCTAGGAGCCGTAGGAGCCGAGTCTTAGCCGGACGGCTAAGACAGAGAGACACAGGAGGAGTGTCTACCCCCATGCCATCAGGCTCTTAAACGTTAACTCTACGCGTGTACCTTAATTATTCAAGTCTTCAGTCCACATTCATGCACATTATTTTGCATTCCATATTTAATTCTACAATACACATACTGTACGTATTGCATCGGTACACAGTTTTACTTAATTATTAATATAATAATATAATAATAGTTTTCCCTAATTATTGCGCTGTGTTACATTTCACTACTGGTTGGATTCGCTAAATACGACTTTGTATTAGGGTTGGGCGATGTCCCTTAAATTGGCAGTTGACGATGGTTGCAGTGGACGATGATATCGTCGGGGGGGGGTTTACGAGATTAAACTGAAAGTGCGCCTGCAGAGCCGCAAGTGAACGCCGCGCAGCACGCAGCACAGCAGACGACTACATTCAATGGAACATATGAGCTGAATGTTTATTGATAACGTTCAAAATGTTTGGAAGCTCATTTGTTTCATGTACGATTTATAAATGTTTTATTTATTGATGGGTGCAGGATCTGTGCAGCGAAGCCGTCGGCATCTCTGCAGCTGTCCAATTGAATCCTTTCTTCCTCCACAAGACCAGAGATCTTTACGCTTGTGTCATGCTTCCGTCTGAGGAGGAGCAGCACTTTTGGCATTTTCAACATTCTTATGCTAAAATGACAGATAATGTTCATTCATCTTTATTGTTTTATGTTGAAAACGGGACGTTTCATCTGGAGGAGTGGGGCGTAACACTGTTTACTTGGTGTTTGGATGACAGGTTCATGTCGTAAGGTGACAAATGAACTTCAGGTTGTGTGAATGAAAAGGAGAATAAAGGCTGCAGCGATCCTCTACACCCAAACGTGTCTCTGCGCTCCTTATATTTTCAAATGAAACTCCGCTTTACCGACACCGAACCCCGGAAAGCCGGCTCCACTAAAATAATCTGATTTTGAGTCACCAAAATGTTCAGAATATCTTTGTTTTAAACCTATAATCCGGAAATAAAGCTTCACAAAAGGCTCCACATATTTCAACTTCGACATTCAAGTATGGCTCCGATAAACGGAAAGCTTTGGTGTTTCCTCGTTAATCCATAACTTGTTTCGCAAATTTTTCTCATAAATTCACGACTTAAAATCTCGTAATTAAACAGTTATGATTTTTTTCCTGTAAATTACAACTTAAAAGTTGTAATTTAAATGTATTTTGTAAATTGCCCTAAAACTCTGTCGTAATTTCCAATAGATTGCACTTATGGGGGGGTTTGTGTGAAGTAGTGTCCTTACACTTAAGAAGAGTTGTGCACTTTTTAATATATCCTTTTACATAAATATTTTTTTTACTTCTTAAAAAAATATAATTTCGTCATCCGGCCTTCCCAACAGGTGGCACGGGGCGGGGCGTCCTTCCACCTAGAGGGTTGATACAATGGCGTTGGTGTTGGTTGCTAAAAAGGGTACTTCTTCGCCTATATGGCAATTTTTTGGATTTAGACCTGACGAGAGTGGGCACCCAAGGGATCTGACTGAAGCTGTGTGCAAGATCTGCTCACATGTGGTCCGCGCAAAAGATGGACAGACGACTAATCTTCATGACCACCTGCGTGTTCGCCATCCAGCAGAATATGCCACCCTGCCTGCACGTGCTGGACCTAGCAAAAAAGCTAGCCTGGGTCAGCAGACGTTAACTGGGGCTTTTGCAAAAGGCACTAAATATAAAACCGACAGTGACAAGTGGAGGCAGTTGACAGATTCGGTAACTCGCTTCCTGGGCAAAGAAATGGTTTCGTTTAATACAGTGGAGAAGCCGTCGTTCAAGGCCATGCTGCATTCCTTCGATAAACAGTATGAGCTGCCAAGTCGGAAATATTTTTCAAAGACGGCTATCCCAAACCTTTTCAACGACGTCAGAAGCAACATCATGAAAGCGCTGTCTGATGTGGAATATTTGGCCCTGACAACAGACATGTGGTCCAGCTGCAGTATGGTGCCCTACATGTCAGTGACAGTGCATTATGTGAACAAAGAGTGGACACTGCAGTCCAAATGCTTACAAACTAGTTTCATGCCCGAAAGCCATACAGCAGATAATTTGGAGGGAGCACTGCGCGAGGCAATTAATGACTGGAAACTACAGGAGAAACAAATTGCCTGTATAACTACCGACAACGGGGCAAATATTGTTGCAGCCATCCGACAGTTGAAATGGCCATGGTTAAGTTGCTTTGGTCACAACTTGAACCTGGCCATAAACAACTCGCTTGCGCAACAGAGGGCCAGCACAGACCGAGCTTTCGGAGTTTGCCGGGCCGTCAACACTGCGTTTTCGCACAGCTGGCTAAGGCGACGAGAACTGCAGAAAGCACAAGTGGAAATGAAACTACCTGAGCACTCACTGATCACGGTAATTTTTAAAAGTTATCTAACAACGAAAAAAATATTGAAAAACTATTGAAAAATATTTCACACAATTACATTATTGTTTAAATAATTGAATATGTATTTTATTATTTACTGCGTCTTTACTGACAGGACTGTGCAACACGATGGGGCTCAAAACAGCAAATGGTGGAGCGAATCCTGGAGCAGGAGCAAGCCATCAAACGTGTGTTTGCCCAAGACAAAAGCCGCCGCCCACTTCCCCAGCTGACATGGCAAGACATAGGCGTTCTGGAATCTGTGAACAACGCGCTGAAGCCAGTAGCAGACTTCACAGACATTCTCTCTGGAGAAAATTACGTAACTGTGTCCTCACTGCTGCCCATGTTGGCTCATTTAGAAGGTGTGCTGGAGGAGTCAGGTGATGATTCCAAACTGACAGCCGACCTCAAGCATGTCATCCTGGAGCAAATGAAAGGCAGATATGATGATGACACCATCCAGAGGATGATGCGTAAAGCAACACTGCTTGACCCAAGGTACCGAGGGGACCATATGAAACCTACAGAACTTCGTTCTACAAAATTTGAAATAATGCAAGAGATTGAACTGTCGCTGCCAAGGCCAACACCAGGCCCCTCGCATGCTGGAAAAGATGGAGAGGAACCAGATGGAGAGGAACCAGATGTCGGCATCGCCACCGTGCCAAAGAAAAAAAAAAGGTCTTTAGGCAGCCTTCTTGCGAAGAGAGCAGCTGCACCCACGCTCACTGATGAGCAAAAGGTCGAGTCAGAAATGACAATTTACCTGCAGGAAATGGCTATCGATGGGGAAGAGGACCCACTGACTTGGTGGAAAAGAAACGAAACAAGGTTTCCGTTTATGGCCAGATTAGCACGGAAATATCTGTGCATATGTGCCACCAGTACTCCATCAGAGCGGGTCTTCAGCACAGCGGGGAGTGTAGTTACTCCTATTCGCAGCTTATTAAAACCAGACAAAGTGAATATGCTGGTATTTCTGGCAAGAAACATCGAAATTTAAACATGGTCTATGTAAAACCCACGTTGCGGTATGAGTGTTGTTCCCGCTTTCTCGTTCTTTGTCGTTCTGTGCTTTAATAAATTTGTGTTATCTGTTCTGAACTACCTTCATTCTTTAATTTGATTTGACATTATGGCCAAGGAAAATTGTCTTTATTAAGCAGACAAAAATTGACGTTCGCTGAATTCTGGGTTTAAACTGCCGATTCAGCGCTGTAAAGTCACACATCAATGTAACAATGAGCATGATCTCCCGAGACACAAGGATACTAATTATTCATTAATAAGGCCCGGTTTTCTTGTACAAAATTAAAAATAAATGTACATTTAAAAATAGTCAACATTCCAATAAATGTCAAGATCAAATGCCTCATCATATTTTCACATACTAACACACGTCACGTCTCTGCATAGACTACAGTGAGTTTTTAAACTAGCATATATATGCATTAGTAAATATTCTCCTTTTAATTTACAGTGCCTTTCCTGCAAAGATTTTAGATTAACTATAATCTATGTTGCACCAAGCAAAAATGATAACTGCCGTGGAGCAAGTCAAAGTTTTATTAACACAGGATCACCATTATTTGCAGTACAATACCATCCCGATTACACCACAGCAAACGTGTAGGAAAAAAAAATTCGCAATCGACGCAAAACTAATAATCAAAAAATTCGAACATGCTAGAAATCTGTGATGCACCGCATCAGATACGGCACAAAAATAACGTCCTGTATAAACTGAAGGAAGGGACTAACAAAAAATAATAAAACAAAAATAACCCAAACACAATAGAAAAGAAGTAGTCCGCTCTGCGTTGATAGTCAATCATGCCGAGTGAGCCCCGTGAGGAGCGGACAAACGCAACGCAAAAGCAATAACTTAAACAGGACAGCAGGGCACAATATTCCAACACTAAAAACAGGAGGAGCAACATATTAAAATAAAGCATTTGATAAAAAGAAAAAAAATACCCATTGTTTAAAATATACCTCTGCTGTGATAAGAGCGTATCTGGTGCGTCGCGACTCACAATACTTCACGCCCAGTCCATAACCCCCGATAAAACGGGATCAAATAAAAACATCAAGCACTTCTTAAAAGCATCATCCACAGGCAAGGATAAAAGCAGTACTACCACACTCTCGGCTGGAGCCAGCTAACGCTGCTCCGTGAGCTAACCGGCTTTGTCACAGGAAACTATAACCATGGCAACCAAACATCAACTTCCGTTTTATACCCTCTGCGCCGTGGGTATAGCGACACCCTCAGGTGCCTCCCGTTACAAATAGAAAAGACTAGGATTAGTGTGTGTGTGTAATTTTTAGTCTATGGTGTCGACTCGCAGCGGCGCAGCGGCGCGGGGGCGTGGCATCACGATGGTGGTCTCTCCATCGGGATGTCAGTCATCCATCACGATGGACGATGATATCGTCCATCGGCCCAACCCTACTTTGTATGCAACAAAAGAAAATCCTGAAATCTTGAAATCTTAAATAACATACAGCAAGAGATAAAACGCCGAAAGCCACAACTAATTCAGCCATCATGAGAAACCTGTCCAGACGAGGACCACCAGCCCTGAACCACAGGAAAGACCCCACAACCCCAGAAACAATAACAGGATGCAGAGCCACAAAACATGAAAACGAGTCAGGTAGACCACAAAGACAAAGAACATAAACTACAATACCCAGAGTCCTTAGGGGCGTGACGTCACATACAACCGGAACATAATAAGGAAACAGAAACGCATCAGAAAACACAACAGAAAAACACGGGAAAAGACCGCCTGGCCGCTCACCGCAATGATACAAACGGCCACAGCAGAGGAGAAGCCTGAACGGCCCCCGATCTAACGCCGCTGCCAACCGAAAAACTGCAAAACGCTCACCCGCCGCAGCGACGCGAACACGCCGGCGCCGCCACCCGGCCGATGAAACGCCGCGGAAGGAGAAACAAACGCGGCGAAATGAAAACCCCCCACATCAGAAAAAGTGGGAGCACCGTCCAAAAGAAGGGGGGAACACACCAAGATGCCAAAAAAGAAGGAGAGCCGCGGGCATGGAGCACCGGCGACGAAGCGGCGCTGCGGTAAGAAAGAGAATGAACGCTGCACACCTGGACTTAAATAGGAAGCTGAACAGGTGAGTTAATTAACTACCGCCCTAGGGGGGAAAGAGACTGCCCGAGTTTCCGGTGCCTGAAATGCGAATACATTCGCTATTTTCAATCGTAAATAAATCTAAACATATATTAGGATACAACAGTAGATATTTATTTTACTGCTCCTTAACATTAGCATATTTCACCTACTGTATAGAAATTTGGGGGAATAATTACAAGAGCTCACTACATCCTCTCTTTTTACTTCAAAAACGAGCCGTCAGAATTGTACATAAAGCCGGATTTAAGGATCAACAGGTGTTTGAATAATTCCAAATACATGTGTGAACTTGATTGTGGTGAAATAATCAAAGCTCTTTTAATTACAACCAATGAGTGTTACATGGTAATGTGCAATAATGATTACTGAAATGTTTAAATTACAACCAATAAGCTATTGATTTTCTTTACTTGATCTGAAATTTGTAGCAATAATTACTGGTTTATTATGATCATTTGTTCTAATGATAATCAATGATTATTACATAACGGTTACCGTTACTGTTTACTGAAATCATGAATGAATGTTTTCTGAAGATCATCAATCATTTCTAGGCACTGGATTTTTTTTCTTCAAGAGAATCTAGATCAGAACCGGATTCAAAACACTGTAAAACTATCAAATGCAACTCAGTAGGGGTGGGATTATATAAGCTTGCTTCTTCCCACTCCTTTTCAAGCAATAAATCAAACTCTACTTATACCTCAGTTAATGATCACTGTATTTAATTAAGCAAATGTGATTTAAGTGACATTTTTGTTTTGTTTTCTGTCTTTTTAATCATGCATTTCATCATTTCTGTATTGAGTTTGATAAATATGTGTAAATTCTTTATTGCTTTGACTACAATGCTTGAAATAAATCAATAAATAAATAAAATCAATAAATAAATAAAATCAAATATATATAACTTATCACATTTTGCCAACTTAAATGAATTACTTTAATTGGTAACAAGTCATTGAGTTAAATTTATTTAACCTAATTTCTTACGCCTATAAAACTCAATAATTGTTTATACAACTCAAATTTACATATTTATTTAACTAAATGTCATATTACTCCAATTCAATTAATATTTTTTTCCATCTTAATTAATTATAATACTTGAACTCTCATATGTCTAAGTTTGAGCCTGCAGATATACTCATTTTTATAACAATAAAAAGTACATGATAATGAGCACAAAGTAAATGCTGTCATGTAGGAACTTACCAACATTGTCACTACAATACAAAGTTGTAGGGGTGCTATATAAACTCATCATCCTCTCTCTTCCGTCTCACTCATGGTGCACAGACTTAAGCATATTAGGATAAAATAGCTCGGCAAAACACAGTAAAACAGCTAAACAACTAAACATTTTGTCAAAAAGCCACACTTAAACCCAAATCCGTCCAGACAGGCAAAGGGAATGGTATCCCACAATCCCTTGTGGTGCCGATCTAACAGCAGCAACAAAGTTACACCTACTTAATTGAATTAATTTGAATGAAAGTTGTTAGGGTTATGTAATTATCATTTGCTTACACGCTATTATCACCATGACATGTTTGTTTCAGTTCCATCTTTCAGTAAGAAAACAATGACCTGAAAAGTTCTGATTATACAAGAATATGATGTTCCTGTACTGCTTGATTGAATGACCCACTTTTATGTTATCAACAACTGCCACCAATAAAACCAGACTGGATACATTTGGAAGGCAGAACTCCTCTGTGACAGTTTGCGCTGTCACAGACCGATTCTCCTTCTGCAGAAGTCTAGCAAAAGTTCTCATCTCCTGTGTGTTTCTTCTCTGTGTGGCTCCACAGTTTCCCTGTGTGTTTCTTATTAAGGAAAAAGTCAGAACCCTGACATCTTGGTGCCGTGACCCGGATCTCAACATACCCACCGGTGGTGGACTGAGGATGACGCGCTGAAGCCGTGATCACGCCCGGACAACATAGGCCGTCCGGAAGAAAGTCCCGGGAGGTGAATTCTTCGCCGGGCCAGCGTCATAGGTCTAACCCTCATCTACCAGCGGTGGCTTGACGAGATCCGACCGGAAGTGACGAACCACAGGACTGAGTGAGTTTTGCTTACGATCACAGCGCAAAGAAAAATAGCAGAAAAAGCTTCTGGCTAAAATGGGTAACCAGTCCCAAGCGCAAAGAAAAATAGCAGAAAATGTTTCTGGCTAAAAAGGGTAACCAGTCCCAAGCGCAAAGAAAAAAAATAGCAGAAAATGTTTCTGGCTAAAAAGGGTAACCAGTCCCAAGCGCAAAGAAAAAAAATAGCAGAAAATGTTTCTGGCTAAAAAGGGTAACCAGTCCCAAGCGCAAAGAAAAATAGCAGAAAATGTTTCTGGCTAAAACGGGTAACCAGTCCCAAGCGCAAAGAAAAATAGCAGAAAATGTTTCTGGCTAAAAAGGGTAACCAGTCCCAGCATGCAAAAGTAAAAAAGCGCTAAAAATGAAGGAGAGGTATTTTAGAGACCCTCTCTGGAGTACTCCTGTAAAAAGGCAGTACAGGTGGCAGGGAACAAAAAAGAAATAAATAAAAATAAAAAATTTAAAAATGAAAAATATATAAAATTTTATTAAAATATAGACACATATATAAAATATATATATTCTCGCATAGATATCAAAGTGACCTTGGTGTCGGAGATTCGAGCTAGTTCGATCTCCCTGGACCAGGAACTCGGGACATAGCGTGCCATACCTCCTGGTTGGCCAAGGTCACCAAAGTAATCTCGGAGTTTTTTTTTTTTTTTTTTTTTTGCATATCTTCGATAACCTCAAAAGTGTTGACTATGGACGAACAAAATTGATTTGTGTTTAAATTCACTGGCCTACAGTTGTGACTATGGGTAGTAACATGAGTAAATCCCCTGACGGGGCTCCTTTACAGGGGGACGAAAAATATATGGTGCAAAAAGACCCAAAACAGCCTACAATATATGTTGAAATAAAAGATAAAGTATGGTGTGAAAGGATAACCAAAAAATAGAATAATAGAAAGAAGTAGTTGTATGAGTGAGATCATGTAGCTGCGTGTGCCCGAGTGAAATTCTGTTGTCGCTGTAGGCGCGCAGACGTGTGTGTGTATGTGTGTGTGTGTAGGTGTGTGTGTATAGGTGTGTGTGGCCATGAGAGAGAGAGAAAAAGAGAAAAGAGGAATAGGAGAAAATAAAAAATAAAAAGGAAACATGACTAGTCTTACATAAAAGGATTCATTTCAGTGAAATGGTTTACTTTGCTACGTGTTAATATACCATTAGTTGTTGTGTTGTGTATTTTTGTGCTTTTCTTTTAATTTGGAGAGAACTGTTAAAAGTAATTGTTTGTGTTAGCCTGTGCTTTGTCTGTGTTTTAACAAACCAGTTGTGGTTTGGTGTGTGAATGGTGTTTTTGTTGGACAGGCTTTTAAAGTGTAATTCTGACATTAAAATATTAATTTGAGAGAACTTTTGTAGCTCAGAAACAAACAGAAGACAAAACAGAAGTCTTGGTTATCGGTTCTAGAGCAAAGAAAGAGATAAAGTTTTTTTATCCACCAACCAACTGTACTGTATGTGATAGTGAGGAACCCTGGTTTGATTTTAGATGCTGACTTTAGCTTTGACCAGTGCTGAAATCTTTCATGCCTTTATCACATAAAAAACAGATTTCTGTAATGCCCTCCTTTCTGGCGTAAAGAAAACCCCTCTTATCACATGGAGCTAGTCCAGAACACTGCACACCTATAAACAAGAACCAGGAAGAGGGAGCACATTACACAAAGCTTAGAATAACTGCACTGGCTTCCTGTCAGCTCAATTTTAAGATTTTTTTGATAGTTTTTAAGAGTGTTCATGTTCTTGGTTCTTTTATTTCAGTCTTGCTTTTAGCTTTTGTTTAATGCTAATGTTGTACTTTTTATGTCTTACCTTGTTCCAATTTAAACTTTAGGTGTTCTACAAATTTTAATGCACTTTTTAGCATTAATTTATTTTAATGTGTATTTTCATATATTAGCTGTTTTTTTTTTATATTTTAGCTCTTTTACTTACTACTTCTCTTCTTTAAGCTTTTTTTTTATATTAATTTCTCTTTTATTTTTGTTTGTTTTTGTGTATGTAATTAGGTGCTACAGAAATAAAATTAATTTTAATTAATGCAAAAACACAGAGCCATGTTACACCCCCTTACATTTTACTGCAAAAAGTTTGATCCTGTCGCCCAATCTCTACCACCATGTGTACAGGCAGTTTGTGCTGCATCAATGGCCGTAACCTCCTCGGCAGATGTAATATTAATTCATTCTTTACAACTTTTAGTCCCTCATGCCGTTGACGTTTTACTTCTACAAAGCAAAATGAACTTACTTTCACCTGCGATACATCTCTCTTATACAGCTACGTTTTTAGCCCAACCACACATCACAATCGCTCGGTGCAACATTCTCAACCCAGCAACATTACTACCTCTCCCACAGGATGGAGAGCCACACAATTGCCTGGAAGCGACTGACAAGTTACAGTTACCACGTCCAGACTTAACTGACACCCCTTTAACGACAGGCATGACTTGGTTCGTTGACGGTTCTTGCTCAAAGACGGAAATCGGATAAAACCAAACTGGGTACGCCGTTGTCCAGTTACCTAAAACAATCATTGAAGCAGCTCAGCTCCCTCCTAACATGTCAGCACAAGCAGCTGAAATTATAGCATTAACCAGAGCATGTGAATTAGCCAAAGGAAAAGACCTTACAGTGTACACAGACAGCCAGTACGCTTTTTCCACACTTTTTTATTTTGCCAAACAATGGGAACGCAGAGGAATGCAAACTTCCACAGGCAAACCCGTCACCCATGCACAACTTTTACTTAACCTCTTACAAGCCATAAAGGCCCCATCAAGGTTAGCAGTTTGTAAATGTGCTGCACACACTGCAAACACAGACACAATCTCCATAGGGAACAGTCTTGCTGATAAAATTGCAAAACAAACTGCAGCAGGACACCACAACACGGGAACATACTCTGCAGAAACAGGAAACACACAAATCATAGACCCTAGCATCTTGCATGACATGCAAAGCGCAGCTCCACTGCAGGAAAAGAAATTGTGGTTGTAAAAAGGAGCAGAAATAACTGAAAAGAAAAGGTAAACCTATACTCCTGAAATCATTGGTCAAAGCAGCGGCAGTTGCGACACATGGGCCATGCCATGTGTCGACAGGAGGAATGACAGTGCTCATACAAAGTCACTCTACAGCATTCGGCCTACAAACTTACTCAAAGTGGGTAGAAATAATCCCTACCAAAAAAGCAGACGCGATCTCAGTAGCAAAAAGTATCTGTAAAACCATCATTCCCAATTATGGATACCAGAACCTATAGGTTACCTATAGTAGCCACAGACTTACAAAAAGCAAATGAAGAACAAACAATAGCAGACTTTATCATAAGAATGATAAACCAGAAGGAGGTGGCCAATGCAAATTTACTGCCATCTGACTCTTTATCTCCACAGGAAAGCACACCAGTGAAACCAGGCGACTGGGTGTTCATCAAGGTCCTAAAAAGGAAGAACTGGGCCAGCCCACGATGGGAGGGACCATACCAAGTCCTCCTAACAACACCCACGGCAGTAAAAATAGCTGAACGCCCCAGCTGGATACATCTCAGTCACTGTAAGTTGCAGCGTGCACCAGAGGCCTGAAGGAGGCTGTTGTGGTGAAGTCTGACTACAAAGGGGTTCCGTCTTTTAGTGGCGGTTCGTCTCAATCGTCAGTGAAGAAACCAGCCGAACCCAACATCCATTAGAACCTGGATCTTTGTAGTGACTTTGCAACCTAGCAGCATGGAAGGCCCACTGCTGGGAGACCGCAGCAGGTGGGTGCAGAGCTGCGCTGTGACTGTAGCATGTCTTCTTGTCGCACTGACTTTCCTAGCAATGGAGAAACCTGGAGAAAGCGGTATCAACCTTGCCCACCGCTCATGGGATCTGTATGAAAAGACAACTCACCTCAATATTGCCACCCACGATCATGGTCTCCGCCCAGGCAATATCACCAAAAGACAACAAGATTGCCTGTATGAACTTAGCACACACCCTGGCTACAACTAACAGGATGACATTCAACTTGAGCAAAAGGAATTACTCGGAGCGGTTTTGGGTTCCTCCCAATCACACCTGTGGACCGTGTGGCCCAATGAGAGACCTGTTGCCTCTACCACAAGACCCCATTAAGCTCCCGGAGGTAATATCTTTGTTCAATCTAACTACTCAGCTTGTATGCAGAATACCAACATGATCAGAGGAAGCTGTGGATTATTCCTGATCAGAACTGTCCCTACACCCCACCCCGCACGACGGAAACGTGCTGCACCGGAGTTCCACATGAACATCCTACAAATGACTACCAATACTGGAGTCCCATGGGAGTTCTGTATCTGGGGTGGAGGAGTAAAATTCGGACAATCACTCTTTCCATGGATCGGAGTGGCAGAAGTAAGAGACCACGTCGAGATCAACAGGAGGTGTGTGCAAAATGGTTGGAGACACCTGCTGCACTTTCATCCCGGACGGCACCAGTGATGGACAGGACATTTCTACCGTACTGCACGACTTAACACAGCTGCAAGCCAACGTTTAGTCTGCGACTCCTGGTGCCAGTCCCACCAGTGACATCTGGTCTTGGCTTACATCCGGCCCATGGTGGCACCTCCTGCTGAAATTATTGACCCCTATGCTCATCGTTTTGTGCATGTTTTGTCTTTTAACAACATGCGCTCTGCCTTGTGTCATGTCCATGATCACAAAGGCCACTACGCGGACTTTCATTCTTTACCAGCTGATTCAACAAGCTGAAGAGGACCCCTCCCCACGTGAATGCTCCTACTCCAGGGGCATCGTATGAATCTCTCACTGAAAGTGCAAAAGCAAGTGGTGAAATGATGTTGTGATGCCCTGTTCTTATGATTAAAAACCATGTTTCACGTTTGTACCTTCCATTTATCTGTGTTTACTTATGACGTGTTTTAAATGATAAAAAGGGAGGGATGTTAGGGTTATGTAATTATCATTTGCTTACACGCTATTATCACCATGACATGTTTGTTTCAGTTCCATCTTTCAGTAAGAAAACAATGACCTGAAAAGTTCTGATTATACAAGAATATGATGTTCCTGTACTGCTTGATTGAATGACCCACTTTTATGTTATCAACAACTGCCACCAATAAAACCAGACTGGATACATTTGGAAGGCAGAACTCCTCTGTGACAGTTTGCGCTGTCACAGACCGATTCTCCTTCTGCAGAAGTCTAGCAAAAGTTCTCATCTCCTGTGTGTTTCTTCTCTGTGTGGCTCCACAGTTTCCCTGTGTGTTTCTTATTAAGGAAAAAGTCAGAACCCTGACAAAAGTAAAATAATTGTTTGACAACTATGTGTTATTTTTAAGCTGACTTAACAAAAAAAAGATTTTTAATGATCTTAACTGAAGCAAATAATTAAGTTAGATCAACAATGTAAAAAAAAATATTTTTCCAACATCCATATGTGGTCTTATCACCCTCTCACGGTGGAAAAAGTATTATCTGAGCTTCTTCATCCACTAAATCATCTTCAAATGGACACACCATTCTGCTTCACCTTTCTGAAAACAAACTAACCTTCAACTAAACCTGCTCCAGACCAGGTTATGTTCGGAGCATGAGTTGCAATGGCCACTTGACATTTTGCAACCAAAATTTGAGAGTGTGCGACTAAATTTTACATCCAGTCGCACATGTGCTACCAGTAAATTTGCCTCCCCCACCCTCTGTATTTTTTATACATTAAACATGGAAGGGGTACGTCAAGGATCAATGAAATGAGCAATGAAATAATCAATGAGACGCGAGCGCACACGCACGCAGACAGACACACACACTCGCGTTTCATTGAGAGATGCCTGTCTGTGAGGCGGCCAATGCGTGTGAGAAGAATAGGGAATGGCCACTGTAAGTGGCTAAAATGCGTGGAGGGGGAGGGGCCTAGAGATAATCGAGCGCGTTTAAACATCTGTGGGAAGGAAACTGAGACAAATATCATCACAACAAGGGGCAGATGCTGTAGTGTGGCGAGACTCGACGAGACCGGTGTGGCAACTCAACTTGGCGGTGCGTAAGTAGCTGAACAAACATTTCTGTATTATGTCATTTTACCGCCATATCAAATTAACTGTAAAACTAACATCTGTAAAAGTTCAATGAGCCTTTTGAAAGCCTGGAGGACCTGGAGAATTATAAAGACGGCTGCTATAATACCTTCGTTATGGGGAAGACCAACACCACCCCTCCTTCCTCCAAACGCGGCCGTCCAGAAAGTTCTCCCGGAGCTGCCTCTTCCCCAGGCAGTGGAATCAGTGACGCTTTAGATTCCATTGATAATAAGCTCTCCAGCCTTGATTGCTGCCTGAATCTGCTAGAGATCCTCCATAGAGAGTTCCAAGGCCTGCGGGAGTCTTTAGAGTTCAGCCAGCAGCAGGTGGCTTGCAGCGGAGAATCAGGCCCTCAGGGGAACTGTCAAGACCTTGAGCAGTGACACCGCTCGCCTTTCTGAGGAAAACCACTCGATAAAAGAAACCCTCCTGGATCTACAGTCGAGGAGCATGAGGGACAATCTGGTGATCTCCGGGATTCCAGAGGAGGCGGGAGAAGACCCGGAGGCCACGGTGAAATCCTTCATGGAGGCCCACCTGAAGCTCCCCAAGGAGGAGGTACAGAAGATCGCGTTCCAGGGGGTGCACCGGCTCGGAGGAAGGAGGTCCGACAACCAGCGTCCGAGACCAATTGTTGCCAAATTTGACCATTATAAGCAGAAGGAGATGGTGAAGAGCCGCGGCTGGGAGCTGAAGGGAACGCACTTTAGCGTGAACGACCAGTTTCCGGTTTAGATTCTGTGGCGCCGAAAGATCCTTTTTCCTCTGAGGAAAAAACACATTGCCAATGGGTCCAGAGCTGTGGTTTCTGTGGATAAACTGTTCGTCGATGGATGGCTCTTCCGAGACCCGGAGATCACCTCCTGGCTTTGCTGAAGATCTGACATCCGTGCTGCACTAAAAACAGCGGCTAAACGTGTTAAATGAATGAAACCGGCTTATCAATCATCCCACCTCCATCTCGTTGAAGCAGTTTAATGTTTCTCCCCTCTCATGTTTCTGTTGTTTTTCTTATGTTTGTTCCTTTCTGTTTTTCTTTACCTCTTTCTTCTTTTTAGCTTCCCCCTCTCTCCCCCCCTCCTCATATGTAAATTATCCAAAGGCAACACGTCCCCCAGTAAGTTGGTATTCGTTTATGCACGAAACGGGCGCGCGCGTATACAAGCGTGCACACGGGCATGCACACGCGAACCAGCTCATAATCGCGGACATCCCGCAAACACATCACATAAGCCCACATATGACACACGCAACATGCAGCCCATACAGTCAGGAAATGCTCACGTGCACAAACGCACAGCGTTCCTTCATCGATCAGCAGGCACGCGCACACGGACTGGCACACGCTCTACTTAGCCTTACACTCTCTTGGCCAGAGCAGGTATGAATAGTCTTAACATCGTTAGCTGGAATGTGTGTGGACTTGGCTGTGGGCCAAAAAGATTGAAAGTGTTATCTCACCTGATTGATCTTAAAGCAGATATAGCCTTACTGCAGGAGACCCATTTATCCCATTTATCAATACCATCTGATCATCTTCTGTGCTGCTCACAATTTCCAGTCATGTATTCTGCTAGTTACAACTCCAAGCAAAGAAGAGTTGCTGTTTTGATTAATGAAAACGTTACATTTACTCATAAGGATACAGTTACTGACTCAGAAGGCAGATTTGTAATTATTAATATATCCATTCAGAATAGGGACTATTGCTTAGCCAGTGTCTATGGCCCGAATGTTGACGACTCTTCCTTCTGTCACAGATTCTTCACCTCACTCTTGGTTCACTCTGACTCCACAATCATTATCGGAGGAGACATCGACCTTGTTCTGGACCCTGAACTTGACAGACTCAGCACAGCAGCAAACCAGCGTACATGGAGGTCTGCAAGTATTCTAAAGCAGTACATGAATGATCTGGGTCTATGCGACGCGTGGCGCTCATGTCACCCAAACACTAAAGGGTTAACTTTTTGTTCTCCAGTTCACCATTCACACTCTCGTTTAGACTATTTATTAATCAGTAAATCTCTTTTAAAAGAAATTAAACGTTCCAACATTCATGCAATCATTATCAGTGATCATGCACAAGTTTTTGTAAATATTTCTAGGGAAATATCCACACCCTCTGGTACAACCTGGAGGTTGAATACGTCTCTGTTAAAAGACCAGGAATTTATTGAATTCTTTAAAAAAGAGTGGGCAACCTTCTTAGAATTCAATAATATGTCATGTTTCGTCAAGTTCCTGTCTGACATTGTGTCCTCGTGTGTCGCTTCCTGTTTTCTTTTGAAAGTTCCTCCCTTTCCAGTTCTTGTCTGTTTTCCCCCCACAGCTGTGGACCTAATCATCCCTGATCGTTCCCACCTGTGCTGTCCCTCCTCATATGTATTTATGGTCTGTGTCTCCCTCTGTCCTGTGCCTGATTGTCATGTGTAGATGTTTACCTTGACCTACGCCTATCTCAGGTTCTCAGGATTAAAAGTTTCCAAGTACTCTGCATCTGAGTCCTCGCCATTCTGTGGTCCTTGTCAGTACAATCAGGCCAGAATGGACTCAGCAGAGAGCAGCACTCTGGCTGCCGTTCTACAACGCCTGGAGGCTCGCCTTTCCCAGCAGGAGGACTTCCAGAAGTCCCTGGCCGCCCACATGGTTCAGGTCACCTCCCAAGTCCAGGAACTCCGTCCAAGGCAGCCCTTGACCAACCCACCCCCGGGAGCTTCTTCAGCCGTTCCGGCTTCTGCCCCGCCCGCGCCTGCCCGGTGTTCGGACATCAGGATCGCCCCTCCCGAGCGTTACTCAGGAGAGTCAGGATTATGCAGGCACTTCCTCACAGACTGTTCGATTCATTTTGAACATTCCCCCCATGCTGTTGGATCAGACCGAGCGAGGATTGCCTTCATGATCTCCCACCTATCGGGGAGAGCTCGTGCTTGGGCCATGGCCGAGTGGGCTCGCGACTCCCCTCTCTGCAGGTCTCTCCTCGCCTTCCAAGAGGCTCTTCAGTGTACGTTCGATCCCGTATCTACCAGCAGGGATAAGGCGCGGGAGCTTACCTGCATACATCAAGGAGGGGATTCGGTCTGTGAGTACGCCGTCCGTTTTCGCACCTTGGCGGCTGAGAGCGGATGGAACTCGGTGGCGCTGTACGACGTCTTTCTGAAGGGGTTGGCGCCACGCATCCAGGAGCAGCTCATACCCCTGGATTTGCCGTCAGATCTGGACTCCCTCATAGCTCTCGCCGTTCGCACGGACAATAGGATCCGTGAGCTGGCCTCCCGGCGTAGCCGTGGTCCCATGGCGGAAGCGACATCTGGAGGAACTGAGACGGCGGAGAGGCGGCTCTTCCGCCAGGTTCCGTCCGACCCGCCTCGCTCGCCCTCTAGGGGTGAGGAGGGGGAACCCATGCAGGTGAACAGAGCACGGCTCTCAGCGGCGGAACGACAGCGACGTCAGCGAGAAGGGCGGTGCTTCTTCTGTGGAGAGCTCGGTCATCTGGTTCCTTTCTGTCCTAGGAAGGACTCGGCAAGGGTGAGTCACGTCGCAACCGAGGCCAGACCCGCACGAAGCCTCACACCCCTAGAGGTAACACACCGTGGCGTCACCACATCCCTCACAGCTCTTATAGACTCAGGGGCCGATGTCAGCTTAATGGACTGGATGCTGGCAGAAGACCTAGGGCTGGAGCCTCGTCCCCTGCACAGTCCCGTCCGGGTCAGTGGTCTTCATGGGAGGGGACTTTTTCAAATCACGCACGCCACAGAACCGCTTCAAGTGTCCATCCAAGACCATTCTGAAGTCATGCCATTCTACCTGTTTAAGGGCTCTTCTAGGAACCTGGTCTTGGGGTACCCCTGGCTGTGTCAGCACGGACCCCAGGTCGACTGGTCATCAGGGAAAATCCTGGGATGGGGGTCGGACTGTGATGAACACCGGGGTCCTGGGTCCGCAGGTAAACAACCTTCTGTGAACATTAACCCACTTCCCGTTCGTCCTGCTTTAGGGACCGGGACCCCGGAGCTGAGTACAGTTCCCGCCTGTTACCACCATCTGGGTGAGGTCTTCAGCAAATCCAGAGCTTCGAGTCTTCCTCCCCATCGCCCGTATGACTGCGCCATAGACCTGGTTCCAGGGTCCACCATTCCCAAGGGGCGTCTGTACCCCGTTTCAGCGGCAGAACGCCAGGCCCTGAATAACTACATCGACGACTCTCTGGCGGCAGGCCTAATCCGTCCTTCCTCCTCTGCAGCCGGGGCTGGGTTCTTCTTCGTTGGGAAAAAGGACGGGACCCTTAGGCCCTGCATTGACTACAGCGCTCTCAATGACATTACAATTAAAAATCGTTACCCGTTGCCGCTCATGTCCTCTGTTTTTGACCAGCTCCAGCAGGCCAAAGTCTTCACTAAACTCGACCTCCGAAACGCATACCATCTGGTCAGGATCAGGGAGGGGGACGAGTGGAAGACAGGGTTCAACACACCCAGGGGCCATTACGAGTATCTAGTAATGCCCTTTGGACTAACCAATGCTCCTGCCGTGTTCCAGGCCATGATCAACGACGTCCTCAGAGACTTCCTGGACCACTTTGTTTACGTTTATTTGGATGACATTCTAATTTACTCCCCTGATCCGGACACTCATGTCACCCATGTCTCTGCGGTCCTCTGCGCCTTCTGGACAATCATCTGTATGTCAAGGCAGAAAAGAGCGAGTTCCATGTCTCAACCGTCGCCTTTCTGGGATTCATTGTGTCCGCAGGGACGGTTGAGATGGACCCGGCGAAGGTCAGCGCTGTGACGGACTGGCCGTCACCTGACAGCCGCAAGAAACTCCAGCAGTTCCTGGGGTTCGCGAACTTTTATAGACGCTTCATTCGGGGTTTCAGCTCCATTGCAGCGCCCCTCCATGCACTCACGTCTCCTCGTGTGCAGTTCCGGTGGACGCCTGCAGCCGAGGCCGCCTTCCAGAGCCTGAAACGCCGCTTCACGTCGGCTCCGCTGCTCACTCTGCCAGACCCGCGTCGCCAGTTCGTTGTGGAGGTGGATGCCTCCAATGAGGGGATTGGGGCCGTCCTGTCCCAGCGGTCGGAGCAGGATGGAAAGCTGCATCCCTGTGCGTTCCTGTCCAGGCGTCTCTCCGCTTCCGAACGCAACTACGACATCGGCAACCGTGAGCTGCTGGCGGTCAAGGTGGCCTTGGAGGAGTGGAGGCACTGGTTGGAGGGGGCCGAACTCCCCTTTGTGGTCTGGACGGACCACAAAAACCTGGAGTACATCCGGAACGCCAAAAGACTTAATTCTCGCCAGGCCCGTTGGCGACTGTTTTTTGACCGTTTCTCTTTTGTTCTCTCCTACAGGCCGGGGTCCAAGAACATCAAGCCGGATGCTCTGTCCCGTCGATTTGACCCCGCGCCTGTTGCCAAAGCACCTGAGTCTATCCTTCCACTGTCATGTGTGGTTGGAGCGGTGTCCTGGCAAATAGAATCTGAGGTGCAGCAGGCTAACAGCGGGGTGCAGATGCCCAGTGGATGCCCGACGAACCGTCTGTTCGTTCCTCAGTCGCTACGCTCTAGGGTGATTCACTGGGCCCACGCCTCGCTGCTTTCCTGTCATCCGGGAGTTCGGCGGACGATGCACGCCATCTCTCGGAGGTTCTGGTGGCCAAGCATGGGGTCGGAGGTCCGGGAGTACGTTGCGGCGTGTTCAGTCTGTGCCCGGAATAAATCTTCCACCGGACGTCGCATGGGACTTCTTCAACCCCTTCCCATCCCTTCCAGACCATGGGCTGACATCTCTATGGACTTTGTCACTGGTCTTCCCCCCTCACGGGGTCACACCACCGTCTTAACAGTCGTGGACCGGTTCTCCAAGATGGTCCGGTTCATCGCCCTGCCAAGATTGCCATCGGCCAAGGCCACGGCTGAGATCGTCATGCACCAAATCGTGCGATACCATGGGTTCCCAAGGGATGTTGTGTCGGATCGGGGTCCGCAGTTCGTGTCCCGGTTCTGGAAGGAGTTCTGCCGGCTCATTGGCGCCACGGTCAGCCTATCCTCGGGACATCACCCTGAATCCAACGGTCAGACTGAGCGCCTCAACCAGCAGCTGGAAACTGGCCTCCGGTGCTTGGTCTCCCAGAACCCCTCGACATGGAGCAGACTCCTGGTGTGGGTGGAGTTCGCCCACAACACACTACCTACCTCGGCCACTGGCTACTCACCCTTCAAGTGCGTGCATGGCTACGATCCTCCTCTGTTCGCGGCGGCAGAAACCGAGGTCGCCGTCCCGTCTGCTCACGCCCTGGTTCGTCGCTGTCATCACATCTGGGCGGCCGCTCGACAGATCCTGGTTCGACAACAGGATCGGGTCAAGAGGGCTGCGGACCGCAGGAGGCGTCCCGCTCCCATCTACCAACCCGGACAGAAGGTTTGGCTCTCGACCAGGGATCTCAACCTACACGTTCCGTGTAGAAAACTGGCTCCCCGGTTTGTGGGGCCGTTTCCCGTCGCCAAGGTCATCAATCCAGCTGCGGTTCGTCTTCGTCTGCCCCGGTCCCTCCGGGTTCATCCTACGTTCCATGTCAGCAAGGTGAAGCCGGTGGTGGACAGTCCTCTGGTGCCTCCCTCAGAGCCCCCGCCGCCGCCCAGGATGGTGGGGGGTGGACCGGTGTACACGGTGCAGAAGATCCTGGCCGTCAGGAAACGGGGTCGTGGTCGGCAGTTTCTGGTGGACTGGCTGGGCTACGGTCCAGAGGACCGCCAGTGGATTCCGGAGCGTTTCATCGTGGACAGGTCCCTCCTGACGGACTTCTTCAGGTCCGGGGCTCCTGGACCGTCTGGTGTCGGTCCTTAGGGAGGGGGTACTGTCATGTTTCGTCAAGTTCCTGTCTGACATTGTGTCCTCGTGTGTCGCTTCCTGTTTTCTTTTGAAAGTTCCTCCCTTTCCAGTTCTTGTCTGTTTTCCCCCCACAGCTGTGGACCTAATCATCCCTGATCGTTCCCACCTGTGCTGTCCCTCCTCATATGTATTTATGGTCTGTGTCTCCCTCTGTCCTGTGCCTGATTGTCATGTGTAGATGTTTACCTTGACCTACGCCTATCTCAGGTTCTCAGGATTAAAAGTTTCCAAGTACTCTGCATCTGAGTCCTCGCCATTCTGTGGTCCTTGTCATAATATTCCTGAGATCTCACCATGTCTTCTTTGGGAAACAGCAAAACCAGTCATGAGAGGTAAAATCATATCTTACTCAACTTATAAAAAAAGCAAAGATAAGCAGAATTATTAGAACTAGAAAATAAAATCAAAGCCCTGGAGACTGCTTCTGCTGCTTCTGCACAGGAACACATTCTGGGAACAGCTTCCAACAACGTTTTATAAAACGGTCACATTTATCAATGAAAGCCAATAACTACCACCTAACATGAACTCAGCCAACATAATCCTTCTTCTAAAACCAGATAAAGATCCCACTAGTCCTTCTAGCTATCGCCCCATTTCTTTAATCAATGCAGATGTAAAAATTATCTGCAAAGCACTAGCACAGAGAATAGAAAAAATCACCCCTCACATAATTCACCTTGATCAAACTGGATTCTTCAAAGGCAGACACTTTGATGACAATCTCTGAAGACTTGTTAATGTAATAGACTTTGCCACCATTAAAAGCCAGGAAATGGCCATACTTTCGCTGGATGCTGAAAAAGCTTTTGATAGAGTAAATTGGAAGTTCCTCATTGCTGCCCTCCATAAGTTTGGTTTTGGAGAATCATTCATCAATTGGATCAAAATATTATATCACAACCCCAATGCATCAGTTAGAACTAATAAACAGACTTCCAACAGGTTTTTTCTGGGAAGAGGAACCAGACA
Source organism: Oryzias curvinotus (assembly GCA_023969325.1). Taxonomy (NCBI): domain Eukaryota; kingdom Metazoa; phylum Chordata; class Actinopteri; order Beloniformes; family Adrianichthyidae; genus Oryzias; species Oryzias curvinotus. Next base: position 32,991,718 of record CM043707.1, read on the forward strand.
GGGTTGCCCACTCTCTCCTTCTCTTTTTGCTATATTTATTGAGCCTCTAGCTGCAGCAATAAGACAGAATGAGAGTATTAAAGGAATTAAAACCAAACACAGCCATCATAAAATTAGTCTCTATGCAGATGACATATTACTGTACTTAAATAATTCACAATCTGTAAATGAAACAGCAACAATTATTAATGAATTCTCCTCCATTTCAGACTACTCCATTAATTGGAATAAGTCTGTTTTATTACCACTGAACAGTAATGCGGAGCAAAGACTCACAATACCAGTTAAATAAGGAAATATCAAATATCTAGGTATCTATTTTTCCCCCAAACTATCAGAACTGGTGCAGCTTAACCACACCCCATTACTGAAAAGCATACAGGACGATCTAACACGCTGGACCAACCTGCCTCTGTCCCTTATGGGCAAGGTAGCCACGGTTAAAATGAATCTTACCTAAAGTTAATTATCTATTCTTAATGATCCCCACACAACCACCACTAAAATGGTTCAAAGCATTAGACTCATCCATATCAGGCTTTTTATGGAACAATAAACCTGCAAGAATTAATCTAAAAACTTTAAATTCTGCAAAAAGCTGTGGAGGCTTAGAATTACCTAACTTCCACAAGTACTTTCCTGCAAATAGATTACAATACATCTTAAAATGGTTAAAAAATAATCCAGAAACCAACTCATGGTTAGACTTGGAACAGGCGTTATGTGGGAAGATCAACCTGTCAGATCTACCGTTTATTAGCCAAACAGTTAAAAAACAGGATTTTTTTCAAAAGTATTAATATAAACGCCACTTTAACAGCCTGGTGGGTGTATTGAAGACTTCAGTCTTTACTACGGCTTTGGATATGGATGATCGTAGAGAGCACACTGGTCAAGTGTGTGTATTCTCCCAAGCAATGACAGACCAGAGGATGACCTTTTTCTGATCCTTCTTTAATCTGGGTTTGGCTTTACAGTCCAGCACATGGATATTTCTGGTTTGGGTTTGTGTGTGTTTGTGGTTCTAAAACATAATAAAGAAAACAAATAATACAATTATAATAAACCAAATTCAATAATAATAAATCTTAATAATAACAACTTAGCCTGTTATAACTGCACATAACAAATCCACAAACCTCGATAGCATCAATACTCAAAATATTATACCAAGAAAACCTATATTAACAGTAGGAGCTAAATAAATCCAATAAACTTGTAACCAAAACTAGCTTAACTTGTAAAGTTAGCAGAAAATGTCCACACCAATAAACAACATATTTTACCCTAATAAAAACACAAAATATGGGCTCACCGCTCTCATGGACGCACACAGGAGCTAATAGAACTGAACTGCTCTGTAAACATCGCCATTTGCTCCTCTGTTTACCTCTGCTTACAAATTAGGATTTTATTAACTCAAAAAACGGCCGCGCCCTCTAGTGGCGAACTTCAGAACAACGCCTCCATCCACTCTTCATAACACTGCTGCTTTTCACTCTGGTACCTCATTGGTATTCTAATCGATATTTTCTGGTGTAAGTTTACACTAAAATAAAATGATCAATAAATACCAATGTGTATTTGTAGGTAACAACTCAGATCAACTCAACTTAACTCAACTTTATTTATATAGCACTTTCATACAACAGTAGTTGAGACAAAGTGCTGAACACAACAGTAAGAGACAAACATTAACCCTTGTGATGTCTTAGGTGACCCCACCCTTCCATTGACGTGTTCTCCCTACCATGACAAAGGTGGATAAAGGTGGAAAGATTTCATGAAATCCATGGACACCAGTGAAGATCACAAATCATTGAAGAACAAAGGTTCAGCGCACTTTCTAGTGGGTCTAGATGACCCAACTCCCAATGTTAAAGTGCCTAGGATAGCACAAGGGTTAAAACATGTTAAGGGGGGGAGAAACACAGAGGGAGATAAAACTATAGAAAACAGTAAACAGTTAGAAAAACAGTGGTCTCATGTTGGGTTAAAAGCCAGAGCATAAAAATGGGTTTTCAGGCGGGTTTTAAAAATGGGCAGTGATGGAGCTTCTCTTATGGAGAGTGGCAGAGAGTCCCAAAGCTTTGGAGCAGCTACAGCAAAAGCTCTGTCCCCTCTGAGCTTCCGTCTGGACCTCGGTACCTCCAGAAGCATCTGATCAGCTGATCTGAGGCACCGGGCCGGCGAATAAGGAGAGAGAAGCTCAGAGAGGTAAAGCGGGGCAAGACCGTGTGAAGATTTAAAAACAAGTAAAAGAATCTTAAAATGAATTCTAAAATGCACAGGCAGCCAGTGAAGCGATGCTAGAATCAGCGTGATGTGGTCTCTCTTGCGTGCTCCAACCAGAAGACGAGCAGCTGCATTTTGAACACGTTGGAGACTCAGACAAACAGTGCAGTTAAGAACCAAAATGCAGAGTACAGTAAACCCTTGTTTTTCGCGGGGGTTACGTTCCAAAAAGTACCCGTGATGGGCAAAATCTGTGAAGTAGAAACCTCTCTTTTTTTTCAATTATTATACAATGAAATACCTGTTTGTACATTGAAAAGAAAGAGTAAAGCATTTACAGGCTCAAGCATTTGTTTAACAAATAAAAGTACTCTAGAAATGTTTTTTCAACAAATAACTTATGTACTGTACTGTCATGTAATAATTTTAATCATCAATGTGAGCAGAAGGCTTCAAATTGCGGAGATTAGCCCCGCCCACCGCGACCAGAGTAATTGGATTACACGGGACAAAATTTAACATGATTATGAAAAAGATACAAAGGACAGTGGGACAAATAGTGACTCAGGTGTATTCACTGCTCTACAGACTGAGCCGCTGCATCCTGACTCCTCTGCAGTGTTTTCTCCTTTTGAAGCCGCGGTGCAGCTGTGTTTGTTCGGGAGAAGAAGACAGTGATAGACAGTTGTTGTTGCTCTTTTTCTATGGGTTTTAGAGAAACTCAATATTGCAAGAGAATTTGAACGTACGTAATGTAAATTTGGCGAGCTGTTTTACATACGTGTACATATTAAACTGCAACGTTTTTGACGCACAGGTAGAGAAGAAGCAGAGTGACTTTTTTAGCCAATCAGAATGCAGAACACAATGCACGATGCAAATCCGTGAAGTAGTGAAACTGTGAAAAGTAAACCGTGTTATAGCGAGGAATCACTGTATATCAAATGGCCTCCTCACTGCCGAGAAATAAAACAATGTTGTATTTTAATTATTTTCACATTGTGTGTTGGATAATGTATTATTGAGGCTCTTTCAGCCTACTAATATTTTAATCCCTGTTTTGTTATCAATGAAAAAAGTCAGACATTACTGTTATTCCTGTTTTTATTTAGATATTTATCACCTTCTGCGGGTCTATATAACGTTGAACTAAAATGTTTCTTCGTTTTCTTCACTTGTGTGTACACCCCCCCCCCCCCCCACACACACACACACAGCCGGCAGTGAAAACGGACCCATATTTTTTTTTTCAGGTTTAATAGTATCAATAGATAAATTAAAATATAACCAGTGTGTTTGTGACTGAAAAATAGAATGAAGTAGATATAAATCTGATGGAGAAATCAATAGAATCTGCAGTTTGATCAGTTTCTATTGAAAAAGGCTGCATAAATATGACAGACAGCTTTCAGGTTCAGATGCAGTTCTGAAAAACAGCAGAAACATGATCTGATGGAGGCTCTCATTTATCCTCATTATTCCTCCAAACAGCCCAATCAAGTTGGCCCAAAGGCACATTGGCAGAGCAACATGTTGTCTATGAAGAACCTACTCAGCTGTGCTACAAATAACAACAAACATCCAAACCACAACGGTAAACAATCAAGACCAACACAACTGTCAACATCCAGAATCCAGCAAATATCCCAAACAGAACATTATTACCCACAATGCACCTGTACAGTTCCTGCAGCAGACAGGGTCTTTCCAATAACTTTATTAGTCTCATCTTTTTTCTTCAACATTTAAAACATAAAACAGGAAATGAAAATATTTGACAATCCACTTGATGAGAAGCTGCAGAATTCAATTAAATTCAATTCAATTTTATTTGTATAGCCCAAAATCACAACAACAGTCGTCTCGATGGGCTTTGAAGTAAAACATGAACTCAAAAGGATCATGAATACAAAGAGTCAATAGGAAAATACTAAAATAAACTAACAAACTGACTAAGCTATACTGGCATCCCTGCCCTTAGACCCCCCTTCGCGGTAAGGAAAAACTCCTAAAAAACCGGATTCCGGAAAAAAATGAAGAAACCTCAGAGGTGCCCACATGAAGGAGGGATCCTCCCCCAGGACGGACAGGCGATTTACCAGAACTCATAGAGAAGAATTAACTTATCTAACTCTACATCTACATATTTAAAGTCCAGCAGACGAGCAGAAAGACTGAAATCCATCAGATTGTAAAAACGTAGAGGTGGTCCTTTGATGATGATGATGTGATGAAGATCAGACGCTGATGTCACTGATGTTCTGGCTGTTGATGGGCTGGATGTGGGTCCTGGTGGTGCTGAAGAATGAAAGATCCTTCTAGCTGCAGTCATTCCTGAAGGAAGCTCATTGCAGCTGTTCTCTCCTGACAGATGGAATGATGGGAAATGAAGTTCATGTTGAAGTGTGGTCCAAGCAGAACAGAAAGGCCTCACCTCAAAGTCAGGACTTGGATCAGCTGCTGTTCTCTGGGAGCGTGCACGTGCTGCTGCATGTGCTTCTGTCATGGCGTTCTGGATGAGCTGCTGAGGTCTGTTTGCATCCAGACTCTCAGCTGCTTTAGTCAAACTGCTGAGCGATGGAACAATGGAGCCGTTTCTGAAGGAAGAGGATCAAACATGATGCTCTGCATCCGTTTGCTTCAGGAAGTGGAGGTTTTTTAGAGTCTCCAGACTGTTTCTGAACGGCCACAGAAAAGCAGCTGATGTGCTTCTGTCTCCTACCAGCAGGGAGCGCTCTCAGCCGGACAGAACAGATCCTCAATGCTGCTCTGAGAAGGACTCTTCTGTTCCAGAAGCAGAGACTGTTCACATCCAGGAGAATCTGGACTCCAATGAATCCCAGAGAATCTCCTCTCTGCTGTTTGGACACTTTGACCAGCAGAGGGCAGCAGAACTTTCAGCAACTCTGGATCTGATCCACAAAAACAATCCATGGATGATCAGATTTCAGAAGATTTGAAGGATCAAAGACAAAGATGTTCTGAAGAGAAGATGTGAGAAGAAAGTCCAGAATGAATCCACTCTGACTTGTCCTCATGTCTCTGAAGCTTGTGTCTTCATGTCTTCACCTCAGAGTTTCTTCTGGATTCCATGGGGATCAATAATATTGATCATGTTCTGTTGTCATCAGAACTTCAGGCTTTTCTCTGCTGATGATCTCTGAGCTGAACTTCTTGGAGGAATTCCTGAATCTGGGATTTGGAGCAAACAGTCAGAACAAAGGAGGTTTCCATTTCTTCTAAGCTCTGCCAGAAGAAAAGAGCTGAAGCTTGAAGCTGAAGCAGCATTTGCTCCCAGAATCTGTCCTCCAGACCAACAAGTCCCACCACAGCCTTGAAGACGTTTCCAGAAGCAGCAGCAGACTGTGTTCCCATGACGACGCTGAAGTCAGCTGCTGCTCTGCAGGAGAAAGTCTGCAGCTCCTCAGTCAGGAAGCTCTTTCAAGCTGGTGCACATCTGTCAGTGCAGCAGCAGAAAGCCTGTTTCCCTGCAGGAAGTCTGAGACTTTTCAAAGTAAGAGCCTCATGTTGGCAGAGATGGGTTGGATTCTTTGATGCTCCAGTGTCTTTTGGATTCAGGATGAGTTCATGCAGATCTAGAAATCCCACCATGATGATCATCCTTGAGGAATTTCAAAATAAAAGACTTACAATCACTGCTGGATGAGAAATACATTTACTCTTTATTTTCTGTCAATAAATAACATTTATCAATAAATCCTTGATTGTAAATGATGGATCTAAAGTTGAAAAGAAGTCAAAGTGCTGACTCAGCACAGATCAAAGGAGACACAGATGATTTCCTGGAATGAAGAAAACATCAAACATCATGATGTGATCTGGAACTGAGCTGTTCTTCAGAAGATCCTCCCAAACATGGAAACTGTTGCTGCAACACGTGAAGGTTTGGTTCTGTTGCTAGTGAGATCTGATGGATCAGAACCAGACTTCTGTCAGCTGGAACTGGGGCTTCTTCCAGACCATGTCAACATGTTTGTCATTTCTGAAGAGTTTCTCCAAACATATCAGGTTTCCAGCATGAACTTCATGGATTCTCTGAAACAGACATTTCCTCTGAACTCAACTTCAGATTAACCTCCACTTTCTCCTAAATGTCACTTAGAAACTCTTAGGTGAACAACCTCAAAGAAAAGACAAAAATCAATTCAATCCATTTAAAAACAAAACATGAATTCTACACATAAATTCTAATATTTTCAAGTTTTACAGAACAAACATCAAACTGACAAACATTTTGTCATCATCCTGTGAATCTAGAAACTAAAAGCAAATTGTCAGAATTTCTTCCTGTAGTTTAGACCAGCGGTTCTCAAACTGTGTGTGTGTGGGGGGGGGGGGGGTGGAGGCATCTCCGGGGGGGCGTGAGTGGGAGGAGGCTGGGAGGGGTGGAGGGGTGACTAATGTTGGAACATCAGAATATTTTTGGGGGGGGGAACATAAAGCGCATGTCTTAAGTCACTTACATGAACTAAATCCTAAGTGTGACATTGTCAGACGTCATTATTGTTGTTGACGGCGGTTCTAAAGTCTTAAAGAACGGTAATATCGCAGTTAACAACAATGATGATGTCATCAGACGGTGAGGATTTCACACACGTGACAGATTGGATCCCTACAGCTGCCTTTCTGTGACACTAGCCGCGGTTACATGGGCAAAATATCTTGATGGGATCAATGGTCGGGTTACAGTTTAACCGTGGACATGGGCCCAGAAAACCTTTTCTGATTAGAACAAACGTTCACATGGTCACACTTTTGGTCGGAATAAGTCATTTGGGCATGCGCAGTAGTGGTGAAAATACCGGAAGGGAGATGTGTCCCGTTGTAAACAAACCTTTGCTGTCACATACATTTATGTAGCAGCTCGGTAATATACGAGGCGATCTTCCAAAAGTGCTTTTTTATTAATGTTATGAATATTATGAAGCGCCTGTTCGTTCATCATTTTATATTTTATCTGTGTGGTCAGTGCTTTTTTTTTTATGGAAGAAGAATGGAGCTGGAAGAAGCCAGGGTTAGGAGAGGCTAACAACATTAGCCTTGATGGACACCAAATCCAGGACCATGCGGGGAAACGCAGCAATCTGCAGCTTGGCTGCACATAAATGTGTGGGAATAACATCAGCCTTTATTTTGTCGGGGCACAACAGGAAACACAAATCCACGTGATTGTTTGAACAGTTTCTAAGGACTGAGCCACATTTCTACTCTGAAAAGCTCACACACACTGCTCCAAGCCGCTCCGCGGTGTGTGAGCTGGCGGCTTGAGCTCTGCTCTGTTCTCCTGAGTCCTGCAGCCGCTAACCCAGAGCGGCGGGTCAGCTCGCAGTTCGAATTCTCACACATAACGAAATAACAAAACGCACACGGAACAAAGCACCCTCCCCTGAACACATTAATAAATCCTGCTGCTCTGATCAGAGAGGTTCACACGGTCCACTGGCACTGGAGCCCAAACGCAGAGCTCGGGTCCTCAGTGGGCATGCATCCCCCCCGTATCTCCTTCGTGAGAGGTGAAAGAGAGGGGAGAGCCAGCGGGGCGAGAGCGGCGCTTTACGCAGGGCCTCCGCAGAGCCGCTGGTCACTCCAAAGCTTTCTCTGGAGCACCGCACCATCTATGTGTGACATAAACCAGAGCAGAAGTGACACACGATCAGAATGAACCGTTTACATGTACCACAACCGGACCAACAATCGGCATAACCAGCTATCTCCATCAGAAAGAAAGTTTGATCTGAAAGAGTCTGATCGGGGCAGACTATTCCGAACGGCACGTTTACATGACGTGTTTTCTTTCCGATTACTTTTGCCCATGTAAACGCGGCTACTGAGATCAGATTTGTTGAAGAATGGAGGAAAGTGTGTGTGTGAGGGTGGGTGTGTGTGCGCACGCAAAGGTGGGGGGGGTGTGAGGAGCGCAGTCAGTCGCTGTTTTAGGGGTGAAAAACTTGTGGAAAAAAGTATAAAAAGAAAGTTCATCTAAAAGAACTGAGACTGTTTTTTTTTCAGCCTTCAGCCCTGGAGATGACCACAGTCACCACCCACCCCACCCACCCAAACAAAGGAGGAGTGCCCCACAGTTTGAGAACATACAAGTGAAGGATAATTTATTTAATGTGTTTATATTTTATAAAGGATTATTCACTTTGTACATTTCTTCTCTGCAGGATTCTATGGAGGTGAACATGGGTTCTATTCTATATCTATATTTTTCTATGCATCTCTTTTTAAACTTTTCCAACAGCTGAGCAGCAGATCAGAGCTGAGTGTCTCTTGGATTGGACAGATTTATTGTTACAATTGGGGTTTATGGATCTACAGACAGACTGAGAGTATATTTGTATAAACCCCTTTTGGATTTGAGGCTCAGCTTTATTTATGAAAATCATATTTGGATGCTTTCCTTGTTGGAAAAAAGAAACAAAAGAGGAGAGAAAGAAACAGAGTGGGATGTCAGAGATGGGGGAGAAGGAGTGAGAGTGGGGGGTAGTCAATATTACAAAGTTGTCGTCAGTCAATTAAATGACATAACTTAGTTCACACAGCAACAGCAAAAATATTCTGCACACAACTATTTACAGGTTAGAAGTATAATCATACATCAATGATTACAGATTGATCTCCCAGGATTTCTGCACATAGACACAATATTCACATTATCAATATTCATGAAGGGGGGGTAGAAAAAGAGAAAAAAACAACAACACCCATGTTTGTATTTGTGTAAAGGTGAACAAGCAGGTGTGCTGAATGAATGTGAGTCTCTCAGAGTGAACCGTGATCACACTGAACGCTGCAGCAGAGGCAGCAGCCCCCCCACACACCAGAGCTAGGGACAGACAGAGCAGCAACCCAGCTGATCCAGGCATCCAAGAGCCCCCCCCGTCAGACAAAGATCCAGGAGCAACCCCCCCTGCACCTGACCCCCACCACAGGAACCAAGACGTGATTACTGATGCTTATGTGCTTTTTTAAATAAATACATTTGATCTGAGGTGAACAGGGGTTCTATTATAATTTCTATGTTCTTGTTATTCTACATTTAATGGATTCTATATATGCATGTATTTTGTATTGCAGAAATCTGCTTGATTCCTGCCTTCAGTAACAGATAATAGGTACCAAGGTCACCAGTAGGCCTGTTTTGGACTTTAGTCTCTGTTTTCTTTCTGTACTGGAGTGTTTATGGAGACACAACACCTGCAATGCAGACTAGACACAAACACACCATTCTAATGACGTATCTAGTATGTTTACATCTTCCCTTACTGAATAATAAAGAAGCCTTTTAGCCTTGAGGACAGAGAGAGAGGACAGCCACAGAGACTAACAGGTCGTGTTTCTCCACCTCTCCCCTTTTGGAAAAGGTTGGAACATTCATGCAGACTCTGAGTGTCTTTTCATTTCTGCACATTTCATTTCTGGACGTCCTGAACCATCTGAATCTGTGAAGGCCGGACGAGACGACAACAATTTGGAGGCACAGACGGGGGGGTTGAGGAAGGTTCTTCTGGATTAAATTTGGCCTGGATGAAGGGTTTCTCAGGAGTGGACTGACGACACGGATGCACCCTACAAAGGTAAGCAGAAACCTGTCAATCAAATTCTGCATCAAGTGTCTGATGACCACAAAGTGAGTAACTCAGTAAATTGTAGAATTGTGCATTTTGGGAAAATTAGAGTATTTAAGAAAAGTGAACATAAGGTTTACAGAATAAGAGAAATGGAAAAAGTGATGAAGTGTCCTAGAGTTTGGTAACCCCAACAGTTCTCTGACGGGAGGCTGGTTCACTGGGTTTGTTGTCCCGGGGAGGTGAGGACCCCCCAAGTACAGAATGGGACAGTCCCAAGATCCTAAAGATTGGTGAGAGACCAGAATCCCACAGTAGGACTGAGTGACCAAAATACCATGGTGTTGTAAATAAAGGCGTATAGGCTAGTAGAGGCTCTGCAGTGTTGATGTTCTGCTATGTGGTTCTGGTGTGAATGAAGTGCACGGCTGTGCACGTGAGTGTGGAAGTCTGTGCACATGAGTGTGGAAGTCTGTGCACGTGAGTGTGGAAGTCTGTGCACGTGAGTGTGGAAGTCTGTGCACGTGAGTGTGGAAGTCTGCGCACGTGAGTGTGGAAGTCTGTGCACGTGAGTGTGGAAGTCTGTGCACGTGAGTGTGGAAGTCTGTGCACGTGAGTGTGGAAGTCTGTGCACATGAGTGTGGAAGTCTGTGCACGTGAGTGTGGAAGTCTGTGCACGTGAGTGTGGAAGTCTGTGCACGTGAGTGTGGAAGTCTGTGCTGTGAAGCAGCAGCTCTGCTGGAAACCTGATGGTGTCACACAAGCAGGAGTCTGTTGGAGTAGAGCACAGACCTCTGGATTAGGATCTATTATTAATAAACACATGAATATTATAGTTTATTAATATACAATATTTACATTTAGGATCTAGTATTAATAAACACATGGAAATTATAGTTTAATAATAAATCTTATACTATATCATCATTATGATTTAGTGTTGATAAACAATAATGGATCCTTTAATATTTTGGCATTCTAATCTTGTGGTGGTGTTTATGTCTATAGAGTAGATAATATTGAGGCAGAATCTGACAGGGAAACTCATGATGATGGTGGGGGTCCAGATGGACCAGAGAGGAGTGTGGGGGGGCAGTTTCTAGAAGGATTAAATGGTGGTCTCTCTCTGCTGATGGTGTGGTGGTAAAGTGCAGAACATGTGATGAGGTGAACTATTACTGGTCTGTAGAAATTCCATCTGGACTTCCACAGCATTCCAGAAAATCTGTTGGATAAAATGTCAATGAGGGTCACATGACATGAAAATAAAGGAAAAAGAGCTGGAAGACACAGACAGAGAGGAAATTCTGCTGGAAAGGAGGAGCAGCCGATGTCTGAACCAACGGGGACAACTTTGATCCTAAACTGTTTGATAAAACTGTTCTCTTTATAGAATGATGTTGTTGAGGAATTCTAAATCAGAATAGAAATATTTTGTAATATTATTCTGTAAAGGAGGATTGTGTCATGGTGCCTCTGTCAGACTCCTCCCCCTCCCCTCTCTGCTTGGCTCCTGATGCGACCCAGCTGCGACCACTTACCTCATCACCTGCCTGCCTACTTAAGGAGCTCCAGGATCCGCATTCCTCGCCAGTCCGTTGCCCTTGATGGTGGTTAACATGATCGTCACGTTCTTTGCCTTTGTTTCAAGCCTGTGCCTAAAATCCTGCTCTTACCTGTCTCCAGGAATTCATTGCCACGAGTGGTCGCCTGAGTCAGCAGCCTTCCCGGAACACAGCCTTGTCATTGCCTCCTGTCAAGCCACGAGCCTCTGCCGAGCCTTCAGCCTATCACGAGCGGCGGTCGCAACCACCAGTGACGTTACGAGCCGACGTAAACCCTCCATCTTCGTCGTGGGTCCACCCCAGAATCTGCCGCTTCACTAACAACCCTCTAAACCAAGAACTGATAGTTAAACCCTTTTCAAACCATTACAGAATTCACCTGCATCTTCTTCTGGGTTCCAGCGTCTGGGTCCATTTAGTTCGGTTAGCCATGACAGTCGTGATTGAGGTTTAACACAGAGAGGAAGGAGCAGCTGCAGGTTCTTGTGTGTGTGTGTGTGTGTGTGTGTGTGTGTGTCTGTGTGAGTGACAGAAAGACAGAAAAGGGGAGGGGGCATGAAGGTTAATACTACTTACATACTAAAGCAGGGGTGGGCAATTATTTTAACTCGGGGGGGGGGGGGGGGGGGGGGGCACATTGGGTTCTAAAATTCAATAGAAGGGCCGGACCAGGAGCAGATGTGTGGAGTGAGAATGAAATAACATGGAATGAAGATGAAAACATTTGGATTGAGAATTATATTCTGAATTATATTCTTCTAAAAGAATATTCTAGAGTTTTTAGTTTAAAACTTTTGTTCCCATTTTAGATCAATTTTTTATTGTGAATCCTTTTGGTACCTTCAAAGAGTTGTAAAGCACTGTATGAATGAAGTTTCATTCATTCATGATCCTTTTAATTAAATAAATATCATTATTTATGAAATAAAAAAATGACCAAATAACACTCTCCATGAAAGACAAAAATTCAGGAAAAATTTACTGATACATTTAAAAAAAAAACACAAAAAAACAATAAATAGTGGATCCTCTCCTGTCATGATTCCTCTGAAACTTTGAGGGCTGCAGCTCCTCACAGTTTGTGCAGCATTGCTGTGTCCTGCACGTCTGTTTCTCATCCACTAATAAAGAAAAAGCTCATTTCTCTGTCTTCTGCTGCAGCTAAGCATATATCTGTGTTACCTTTTCACCAGAACAGAGTTCCCTCGTTTATTGCAGGAGTTACGTTCTAAAAATAACCGTGATCGGTGAAATCCACAGAGAATGATTACAGATGTTTTAAATTTATGTCAGTAAAACTCCTCACTGCATCAATACACTTTTCTCAGACAGACATGAACATTTTCACCCTTTTCTCTTATTTAAATTCTCAAACCTTCATAGAAATGAAGTCCAGGATCTTAGAATGAAAACAAAGATCTGATCATTGATCACAGATTTCTGTAGATCTGAAGAGCTCTGCGTTTTTGCACAGGAGACATGTCACGGATTGAGTGACATGAAGTGTTTGTTGTGTACTTTGTGCTTTAGTGTAGAAGTTTTGATTGTGTTAAAAGTTATGGACTGTATAATTCTTTGCTTTGTCTGCATTTTAACAAAACATTTGTAGTTGTGTGTGTGAATTGTGTTTGTGTTTAGTTGGAGTTGTGTTTGTGTTTAGTTGGAGTTGTGTTGGTGACATGGCTAAAGGTAGAAAAAGAGCAGCAGGGGCTCTGGGGACAGCAGGAGGTCAGAGGTCATTGGGGAACCAGCGTATGCAGAAGCAAATGAGACACAGCAAGGAGGATCTGATGACGTCTGACAGGACAGAGCAGTGAAGAAAGACAACCTCTTCCCTCTGGGGGGGTCAGAACAAACAGGAAGATGAGATGAACTTAGGACAGGGAGGTGTGACAAGCAGGTTGGTCTGAGAACTGCTTATCCAACAGGAGGATGGATGTACAGCACACACATACATACTAAATATATAAAATAAAAAAACTATGTTGGATGAATGGAAGGTTCCAGTGTTAGGGGCTCCTCAATCTGTAATTATACAACAGGTGATGTCATTTCTGTAGATGGATGTTTGTGAGTAAACTTTTTCTGGAATCCCACTGCATAGAAATGCTGTTAGTTCACGCCCAGCTTTTCCAGACACACAAATAGTTATAATAAGACTTAATATAAATAAATAAAATACAATAAAATAAAAAAGGGAATAAGATTTTGAGAATGGAACAGACAATGCTTCCATTCATTGTGTCCACTGACGGTGCTTTAGATACATTCTAATCAGTGATACTGTTTGGACCCACATCCTAGAGATTCAGCCTCTCCTCACAGCTGCAGGTCTGCAGCCTTGAGTTTCCCAGGGAGATGCAGTCAGAGCGCTTTGGTTGGAATGAGCTGCAGATGGTGTAGAGGAGTGTCTGTGCATGCTGGAGTCATTCAATAGAAACAGAGGATACGGTGTCTGCACAGTGTTAACTAACAACTCATGTTTCTTCAATGATGATATGATTCAAACTAACAAACTCACACTAACAATGCCAAACTATAACAAATGCACCTGAAAGTGAGAAACAATTATGGATTAACCATTTAATGTCAAAAGGACAATAAATTAACAGGTCGTGTTTCTCCACCTCTCCCCTTTTGGAAAAGGTTTGAACATTCATGCAGACTCTTGTGTGTCTTTTTATTTCTGCACATTTCATTTTTGGACGTCCTGAACCATCTGAATCTGTGAAGGCCTGACGAGACGGAAACAAGAGACTACGTGGATTGCTGTGATTGTGAGACTAGCAGATGATCGAAGAGGACGGCGGTGTTTGTGGGAGTTGGAGCTGAAGATGGGAGCAGGAACCATGTCTTCCCTTCAGTCTCTGAGAGAGTTGATCAGCGAGCGACTAGCTGCTGCTGCTGAAGAAATCTGCAGACTCTGTGAAGGAACCATCGTCCAGTACGAGGAGGAGCTCTGTCGTCAGCGCAGACTGCTGGATGTCATCTGGAAACCACAGCTGCAGCTCCACCACATAGGTATGTCACCTTCATCACACAGACACAGAAGACCTTTGAGATTCATGCTCTTCTTTTTTTTCTGTTTTACTTTGTGTACTACTTGTGCTATACAAATTAAATTTCCTTGTCTTTACTCTCACAAATACAATTCACCAAAATGTTACTTAAGTAATTGTAACGCGTTACTACCCACTGTTGTCGTCTCGTCCGGCCTTCACAGATTCAGATGGTTCAGACGTCCAAAAATGAAATGTGCAGAAATGAAAAGACACACAGAGTCTGCATGAATGTTCCAACCTTTTCCAAAAGGGGAGAGGTGGAGAAACACGACCTGTTAGTCTCTGTGGCTGTCCTCTCTCTCTGTCCTCAAGGCTAAAAGGCTTCTTTATTATTCAGTAAGGGAAGATGTAAACATACTAGATACGTCATTAGAATGGTGTGTTTTTGTCTAGTCTGCATTGCAGGTGTTGTGTCTCCATAAACACTCCAGTACAGAAAGAAAACAGAGACTACAGTCCAAAACAGGCCTACTGGTGACCTTGGTACCTATTATCTGTTACTGAAGGCAGGAATCAAGCAGATTTCTGCAATACAAAATACATGAATATATAGAATCCATTAAATGCTGAATAACAAGAACATAGAAAATATAATAGAACCCCTGTTCACCTCAACACCACCTCTGCATATATATTTATTTCCATTAGTCTCTTGTGGTCCTCCAGATTCCTCAGACATTTTCTCCAATGATCACAGAGTTTATTGATGCTTGAAAAAACCCAAAACTCCTGGAAACGTATAAAAGGCTCCTTGTTGTGTTTGTGTCCCTGCAGTTCTCCCCCAGCATTGGATGACTGAAGAGGAAGATCTCTGCAACCAGCAGAGGAACTTCAGAGTGGAACAGGAGGAACCAGAACCTCCACAGATTAAAGAGGAACAGGAGGAACCAGAACCTCCACAGATTCAAGAGGAACAGGAGGAACCAGAACCTCCACAGATTCAAGAGGAACAGGAGGAACCAGAACCTCCACAGATTCAAGAGGAACAGGAGGAACCAGAACCTCCACAGATTAAAGAGGAACCAGAACCTCCACAGATTAAAGATGAACCAGGGGAACTCTGCATCAGTCAGGATGAAGATCAGCTTGATCTGAAGCAGGAGACTGATACCTTGATGGAGATTCCTTCTTATGAGGAAGATGAGAACAGTGAAGCAGATCTAAACAATCAGCAGAGCTTTAATGTAACTGATAGTCAGGATGAAGAAGGAAACCAACATGAAGAATCAACATCAACTACAGATGAAGAGACAGAATCAACGTCAACTACAGATGAAGAGACAGAATCATCATCAACTACAGATGAAGAGACAGACCCACAGAACAGAGATCAGAGGAAGAGGAGGGACAGAAGTCATGTCCAAAGTGTGGACAGCTCTCACATGTCAGCAGGTCAGTGTGACTCTGATCTTCATCTCCACACTATCGGTATGTTCACTTCAACAACGGTTCTATCTTGAGCTTCAAGCTCTCCAAACATGCAGTCCATCAACAGCGTGTCCTGGAAGAGTCTCTTCTGTCCCTTCCAGTTGAAAAGACAGAAGACATTGTTGGTCAGTGCAGCCCACAACATTCTTCAAATCAGATGATCTTAGTTAGTCCCTCCAGCTAACGACAAACAGGAAACCTTAACAGATCAAAGAGAAAATTGTTAGCAGATAAAAAAGTCCAATCTGTTTTGTCGTCTGTGGTTCTAAGTTTGTAGTTCAGTTCTTTTCAGCAGATTTCTCTGTCAAACCCAAAATCCATCTAAACCTCTTTGATGTCTCCATGTCTCCAATTCCAGACATTCAGACAGATTCTATTTCCAAAACTCCATTTCAAGCTAAAACCCAAAGACAGGGTCCTGCTCATGGATCTGCAGACAGAAAAGATTCCAACCTGAACACATCAGTGAAAAACTGCTTAGTGTCAGAATTGTTCTCCATCTTTTCTGGACTGATTCTTCCTCCAGTGCAGCTTATAATACAGTGTTCCTGGATGAACAGACAGTAGTGCAAGTAATAACAAGTTACTGTTTTTGCTTGTTGTGAATAAATAAATAATTCAGAGTGTTGAAGAGGGGGAGGAGTCTATGGTGGTGTGGGGGGTGTTTTAGGGGTGTCAGAGGGAAGAGTTCAGCAAGGAGACAGCTTTAGGGAAAAAGCTGTTCCTGAATCTTGTGGTCCTTGTCTGGAGGCTCCTGAATCGCCTCCCGGAGGGGAGGAGGTTAAACAGTCCGTGATCAGGGTGAGAGGAGTCCTTGAGAATGCTGCGAGCTCGTCGTAGACAGCGTTTCCTCTGGATGTCCTCAAGAGCAGGAAGTGGTGTCCCTGTGATGCGCTGGGCAGTTTTCACCACCCTCTGCAGTGCCTTGCGGTCAGCCACTGAGCAGTTCCCATACCAGACTGAGATGCAACTCGTTAGGATGCTCTCGATCGCACACCGATAGAAGTTCACCAGGATTGATGAAGACAGCTGGTTCTTCTTCAGTGTCCTGAGGAAGAAAAGGCGCTGGTGAGCCTTCTTGACCAGGCTGGAGGTGTTTGTGGCCCAGGACAGTTCCTCCGAGATGGTGGTTCCCAGGAACTTGAAGCTGGAAACACGTTCAACCACCATCCCGTTAATGTGGATGGGGTCATGAGTGCTTCCATTCTTCTTCCTGAAGTCCACAACGAGCTCCTTGGTCTTATTGGTGTTAAGGAGCAGGTTATTATCAGCGCACCATGTTGCCAGCCTAATGCTAACCCTGCTTGCAGCCACGAAAGAAGCACTGGCCGCACGGATTTAAAAATTATGAGCGAGCAGGCCCTTAATAATAATAATCATAACAGTAATAAAAGCACATTTAGAAGATCGTGTCCTGCAGGTTCCTGCTGATTTTGCTGTTCCAGGACAGCTACAGCCCCTTGAACAACACTAACAGATTTCACCATGCTAAACTTTTGGCGTTTGCTGGTTGGACTAACACTCACTGACATCATCACCCCTCATCCCCCCTTGAAATGCTAACTGGAATTGAGTTTTGCAACACTATTCGCAGGGTGGATGTGAAAACATAAATCCCCTCTTTGCCTTTTGGTTTTATTTATGACACAGAATAAGCGGTTTTTAAGTAGAAAATGAAAAAGTATTTTGAAGGATTGGTTTTTCAATTTAAGTTTGAGTCATTTGATGCAGTTACATTGTGAAAATGAAAAAGCATTTCTGTTAATCCATTATAATTTTCAAATTAGACATTTCTAACTGAATTTTGCTACACATTAACTAAAGAACTTTTTGAAAATGAAATTTCAAATATACGGAGCCCATGTCCTGACATTAAAAAACTAAAATACATCTCCTTCCCACAGATTAATATCTTTTTCCCACAAGATAATATTCTGTTCCCACAAGATAATATTCTGTTCCCTCGAAATGATTCATTTGTGCGAACGAAATAATTAATCCGTGTGTACGGAATATTTATTTACGTCATAAGTCATTCATAAACATAAATATGCTCTCCGTCCGACCGCAAAAGACACTTTCAGCAGTAACCTTCGTGTCTCTGTGACCCACATTCATTCAAGAAAGGAAAGAGAAAAACAAGAATGATCAATTTATTATTGAATATAAGAAAAAATATCATAAGATTTCTGAAACCTCGGCTTGCTGCTTTGCCATATGACTCACCAGACATAGCTCCACCATGGAGCTCTTTTGCTTGTCATGCCGGCATTCGGGCCGCTGGCTGGCCAGTAGACAGACAGCCAGCTGATATTGTAGTTTAGGGTCGAATAGGAATCATAATACTCAGGACTTGTCTCTTATTAACATACTCTTTAGCAGTCGCTTTACATTCGAAGGCTATTGGGCTACATGCTAACTCCTAGTGGATCATTTTTCCTGTTATTCATAGACACGGATGTGAGTAATAGTTGGATTTACAGCAGATATCTTCACGTTTCTGTCTGTGTGTGTCTCATTACATTACATTCAAGACATGGAGGATGTTTAGAGATCAGATTTACTTATTTTAAAAAGCTCAAAAGAATCGGTAATCATGTTCATTCACATCCTGGTACTCTCTCTGTCCATCTTGCTGCAAAAGCTGCTTTCTGCCGCTACTTCCGTGTCTCTGTGAGCATTCAATAGGGGTAAAAATAAAAGCAAGATGGATCAATCTATTATTGTCTCGATGAAAATCAGAATAAATATCATAAGATTAGGCTGGCTGCTTCACCTACCGGACTGGCTGTGAACAATATCCTGTCATGCATCACGCATACCCAAGATGCATTTCGACCAGTCACGGTGTCCCTGTAACTGAAGTGTAACAACAAGACCAATGATTGCAAACCAGACAAGGCAGAGACACTTTTGTGATTGGCTACTCCTTTACTCAGACTCTGTCAAACTGATCAAGTTTGCAGATGACACCACCCTCATCGGACTCATCTCTAATGATGATGAGTCTGCCTATAGGAGGGAGGTGGACCGGCTGGTGTCGTGGTGCAGCATCAACAATCTGGAGCTGAACACTCAGAAGACAGTGGAGATGATAGTGGACTTCAGGGAAGTCACAGCCTTCTCACCCCCTCTCATCCTGACTGACTCTCCCATCACCATTGTGGACTCTGTCTGTTTCCTCTGCACCACCATCTCGCAGGACCTCAAGTGGGAGCCATCCATCTGCTCTCTCCTCAAAAAGGCCCAGCAGAGGATGTACTTCCTGCAGCAGTTGAAGAAAGCCCAGCTGCCGCCCCAGATGATGGTGCAGTTCTACGCGGCCATCATTGAGTCCATTCTCACCTCCCCCATCACTGTGTGGTACACTAGTGCCACAACCAGGGACATTAACAGGCTACAGCGTATTGTGCGCTCAGCAGAGAAGGTGATCGGCTGCAACCTCCCATCTGTCCAGGAACTATATGTCTCCATGTCTGTTTGCATCTTCTGCAGCAGAGAGATTGTTTGTCTCTATGTGATCCTCTAATGTCAGCAAAGCTGTGTAGATATCGCTGAAATATGTCATCTCTCTGACTGGAACACCACAGAGCGGGTATCTAGGAACACGAGTCGATTACCAGGGATCAGCCAATGTTTAGATCCCACCCACTTTCACTGATTGACAGACACTCATTCTGCTGGAAAAACTCTTCATGATATAAATAAGTCATTGTGAAAAAAAGCAAAGTGAAATAAAAACAAAGCTACTTTGGAAAATATTGATTTAGAAATCAGAGTTTCTGAAAAAAAGACATACAATTATAATAACATTCAACATGATTAAAATTAATATGACGATTTTCAATTGTTTTTCGGGCAGATGACTCGTAGCAGTGTTGCTTAGCTAATACCCTAGGGCGGTTCAGTCAATTAACTCACCTGCTCAGCGTCCTATTTAAGCCAGGTGCGCAGGCGTTCATTCTCCTTCTTACCTTCAGCGCTCATTCTTCGCCGTTCCCCGTGCTCGCGGATCCGGCGGATCTCTTTTTCTTCGACGTCTTGCTGTATTCCCCCCGTCCTTGGATGGATAATCCCCATTTCTGATGTGGGCTTTTCGTTTTCGCCGCGTCGGAATCTTTTCGGATTCATTTTCTGCTGTTATTCTGCATCGTCCGATTATTGTTTCAGGGGTTGTGGGGTCTTTTCTGTGGTTGTGACGGCTGGCGGTCCTCGTCTGGCCTGGTTTTTCATGCTGGCTGAATTATTTGTGGTTTTTTGCATTTTCTTTGTTGCTGTTTTGTTCTTTAGGTGCTGAAGGTGACTCTTGACTATCTTTGATTAGATGCTGGCTTTATTATTATAGCGGTTCTTCTGTTTATTTTCTTCGTTGTTGTAGCTGCTGGTTAGTCTGAATGTGAATTGGTCTCTCTTGGACCCGTCTCTCCTCTGTGGACAAATTCCTTATGCTTGGTCTCTTTTATGCAGCGTCTTTGGCTCATTTTAATCACTCGTTTGTTGCCCCCGCACGTTCTGCATCTGGTTCTGCTTCACTTGTTTTTCCTCGCTCTGTGTACCCCAGTGGGTCCTGCCCTGGCTCGGGGACTTGCGTCGGTCGCATTAGTGAGTGTGTCAGTCTCGTCGCTGCCTTTTTTCTCGGCTGGACGGTTAATTTGTTGTTCTCTCTCTGGTTTGTTCTGGAGGTTGTGGGGGCTGTGTGATGGCTTTTTCCGGGGCATCGTTTTCAAAGCCACCACTGAGGGTGGCCCCTTCGAAGTGTTCAGGTTCTCGTGACGTGATCTGGACCCGTTGGCGCCTCACAGTTCATCTTTCTGGGCATCAGTGGCCTAGTTCCTCATGCCCCTTCAGGATTAGTATATATTTTCTTCAGCTGCCCATGCTGTCTGCGCGATTTTCTTCCGAGCACAATATAAGGCTGAGGATGTCTTATCGCTGAGTTTCTCCCTGTTCTGCCTCTATGCCTCTCGGCGTCTTTTGGCATTCAGTTGGCGCTCGACACGTTTGCCGGTTTACTTTTCAGCTGCCGTGGCAGTCCTCATACTTTCCACTTTCTTAGCAGAAGCTCTGTAATGTTTATTTGTAGGCGATGGTTCCCCTTCGCTTTGCGAGTTATTGATGGTTTCTCAGTGGCCGAATTTCCTCTGTATCCCTGTTCTTTTGGATCTCTGTGGGGGGGGTTTATTTTCAAATCTGGGTTCCACGTTGTCTATACTGTATGGTCATCCGCCCTTCCGGATTTATTTTTCTTCTATGGATCGGATGGTTCATTGCTGCTTGTCTCTCCCCATTATGTCATCTTTGGATTTTATGCAGCGTGTTGTTTATTCATTGTTTGGTTTGAATATGATTTGTCAATGGTTGGGCCACCTGACATTTGCTGTGGCTTTGGTCCTATGGTCATCCGTTCATCTTGTGTTCTGTTCTGGGTAGTTCCGTCCTGGGCCCCGTGTTCCTGTTCTGGATTTCGTGTCTTGCGTTTGTTCCTTCCCTCTCTATGCTTGACATAGTTATGTTATGATGACTGTCGTGTCTTCAGGCTCCCTCCACTTGTTCTTCTGAGGCTGTGCCTTCTGGTTTGGGGGAAAGGATTTAAGAGTGGTTTGTGTTTGTCCGGCCGCCAGAATCTACAGCTCTGATGATTTATAAGGTGTCGTCCGGTTATTTCATTCCTGGAGATTATAT
Source organism: Oryzias curvinotus (assembly GCA_023969325.1). Lineage (NCBI taxonomy): Eukaryota > Metazoa > Chordata > Actinopteri > Beloniformes > Adrianichthyidae > Oryzias > Oryzias curvinotus. The sequence goes on from CM043707.1 coordinate 33,013,282, forward strand.
TAAGGCTGTTTCAATAGTGAATGATAGTATTGTGTCATCGGTTGATTTGGTTAATGTTTAAATACCACCTTGAGCAATTTCTACCCTGACCGTAGGAAATATATCACTTGTGCTCTCAAGCTTAGTTCAAGAGTTAAATCTTGTGTCCACAAGTCAGTCTTCTATCTTCCTTGCTTAAGCAGATGACAGTCTACTAGATGCTTCCCCATTTAGTGGCTTGTTATACTCCGCCTCTACATGCTTAAGGTTCAGTCTAGAAAAGAATGCTATCAAAACCTATGGTCCCTCATGGCTCTCAAGTTCTCTTTTTCAGTATCCAGACGCCCTTGGCTAATTACAATTTCAGTGGCCTGTACTTTGTTGTCCACCAATTTGAGGACCACTAATATCAAGTACAAAGCATCAAATCCAGCCAAGCTGTAATCCTTTGCTACGTGGGATGTTGACCTTCCTCATCTACAATCTCCTTGGCTGCTCTTCCCATCACCTACTCCTCGATGGCCTCCTGAAGGTGCGTCCCTCTGAAACTGTCAAAGGTTACTTTTCTTATCTTTGGAATATATAAAAATTTGGTGTTAAGACTTTGTGCAGGTTATATAGTTCACTATCATTTCACTGTTGGAATTTATAATTATGATGGTTTCTAGGGTGCGATAAATCCACAATGGGTCTTTACCTTAACTATCTACTAAATTTCACTTCTCAGATTTGTTCTTTAAAAGCACTGTTATTTCATTTATCTCAAGCATTTTGAATCGGATCGGTATCTGGGATTTTTATATATTCTTGTCAAGACTAATACTGCTTTGTTTTATCTATGCACCACATCCTGAGCCTGAGTACCCCTACGCCCCGATCGGCTTCTCCGTTTCCAGGAAGTGATGTCTCCCCTGCATTCCTTGATCTGGTGCTGCACCGATGACTGCTCGACGTACCTATTGCTGCACTGAAAGTGACGGGGCGGTGGACCTCCTCTGCATTCCAATGACACTTCTGACTGAATTAATCAATCAATGTCAACAGCAGAATGAATGTAAATTCTTCGATTATAGATGTTACAGCAAAAAAATTATAGCCAGGTGGAAGCCTCAAAAAAAAAAAAAAAAAAAAAAAAAAAAAAAAAAAAAAATTTAGGATGTTGTAAACTGTATCATTGTATGCGCTGGAGCTGGGTTCTTAAGCCAATTTTGTAGTATGCCAATGAAGCATGGTAATTATGGGCGTTGACGCTAGTACTTATGGGCGTTGAACTCGTCTTACTATTGGATGGGCTCTCAATTACATGATGTTCCTTGAGCGCTTATAGTTGTTATGCCAAATGGAGAAAATTATGGCTATTAAGCTCGTTCGTTGTACTGTCATTGGGAGCTTCAAAATAATGGATGGACTTAAGCTCGTGTATATCTAGTTGCCTCAATGGAAGAAGTTATGGCCATAAAGCTTGTTCTTCGCTTAATAGAAGTTCAAATAATGGCTGTTCAGCTTGTCTTACTGCGCCATCAGAAGCTTTGGTTTGGATGTTAAGTTAGTGTATCATACGGGTTGTTTGGCAGTTTAAATTATAGTTCTGCACGGCGTTTTGTTTTGGGGAAGTGAGCTACGTTCTAAGATCAGGTATGAGTAATTTATGTTGGCTCCCCTTCATTCTTCCCTCTCTCTTCAGATAGTATGCTCCCCTGGTGAACGGGAGCGGCCCAACGGTCAATGTACCGGGTAAACACATAGCAGATACACTAGATAGAATGTTCCCTTCGTAGAGTGGTTCTCGAAGGGAGCGGCCAACGGTCAATGTACCGGGTAAACACATAGCAGATACACTAGATAGTATGTTCCCTTCGTAGAGTGGTTCTCGAAGGGAGCGGCCAAACGGTCAATGTACCGGGTAAACACATAGCAGATACACAAGATAGAATGTTCCCTTCGTAGAGTGGTTCTCGAAGGGAGCGGCCAACGGTCAATGTACCGGGTAAACACATAGCAGATACACTAGATAGTATGTTCCCTTCCTAGAGTGGTTCTAGAAGGGAGCGGCCAACGGTCAATGTACCGGGTAAACACATAGCAGATACACTAGATAGAATGTTCCCTTCGTAGAGTGGTTCTCGAAGGGAGCGGCCCAACGGTCAATGGTGCCGGGTAAACACATAGCAGATACACTAGATAGTATGTTCCCTTCGTAGAGTGGTTCTCGAAGGGAGCGGCCCAACGGTCAATGGTACCGGGTAAACACATAGCAGTCATACTGGAAAATGAAATGAAATGAAGTGAAAATGGAATGCCGCCGAAAACACACCTCATCTTATTTACACACTGATTATACATTCACATTCACATTTTCTTCTTCTTCTTCTTCTGGATGATCTTGGTGTTGGGGGTTTTGTTACCCGAAAAGTTTTATGGAAATCTCTCATGGAATTGAACGAAGCTTTATGCCAAACCAAAAGTTGTGAATGCCAACTAAAGTATGTGGAATATGTCAAATAAATATTTCTTACTGCAAGAGTTGTCTGACTGAAATGACGATTTTCAATCGTTTTTCGGGCAGATGACTCGTAGCAGTGTTGCTTAGCTAATACCCTAGGGCGGTTCAGTCAATTAACTCACCTGCTCAGCGTCCTATTTAAGCCAGGTGCGCAGGCGTTCATTCTCCTTCTTACCTTCAGCGCTCATTCTTCGCCCCACCCTCCTCCCCGGCTTCCACCTGTGGGCTCCGTAAAGGGGGGGTTTTGTTACCCAAAAAGTTTTATGGAAATCTCTCATGGAATTGAACGGAGCTTTATGCCAAACCAAAAGTTGTGAATGCCAACTAAAGTATGTGGAATATGTCAAATAAATATTTCTTACTGCAAGAGTTGTCTGACTGAAATTTTAAAATTCTGTTTTAAAATAATGAACTGATTTTTAAAGCAAAATGAAATATGTTATAAAATGGCTAATTTAAAATTAGCCATTGTTTTTGTCCATGTTGACACATTTTTACTATATGAGCTGCCAGTAGCACTTCTAGGCTAACACTCACACATAAACACACCCACCAACACCACCACAGGCAAGTTTCTAAGCCTGATTGATGGGGCCCCAGACCTCGGTCCTGGAGATGATTTCTAAATTAAATAAATACAATAAGAGACATGTGAATGTAACTTTATTAGCTTACTTATCTGCATTTTCATTTCCTTAAAAAAGAACAAGAAAATATTATTTTCTATCTTTACTGGTTCAGACTATTTATTGACTGAAACAGCTCTCCTCATGGGGGGGGGGGTGTAGGGGGCCTTTTTCAGCACAGTTTTATACTGTTGTGCTAAAGAGGACAAAAAAAATTGTTTTAAAAAATTGATCGTTTTTTTGTTGTGCATATTCTTAATGATACTACAATATTTCTTATTGGTGCTTAACAATAAACAAAGTCACCACAGCATATAAAAGGGCCTCTACTTGTGTTTCTGCAGCTCTCCCCCAGTCTTGGATGACTGAAGAGGAAGATCTCTGCATCCAGCAGAGGAACTTCAGAGTGGAACAGGAAGAACCAGAACCTCCACAGATTAAAGAGGAACAGGAGGAACCAGAACCTTCACAGATTAAAGAGGAACCAGGGGAACTCTGCATCAGTCAGGATGAAGATCAGCTTGATCTGAAGCAGGAGACTGATACCTTGATGGAGATTCCTACTTATGAGGAAGATGAGAACAGTGAAGCAGATCTAAACAATCAGCAGAGCTTTAATGTAACTGATAGTCAAGATGAAGAAGGAAACCAACATGAAGAATCAACATCAACTACAGATGAAGAGACAGAGTCATCATCAACTACAGATGAAGAGACAGACCCACAGAACAGAGATCAGAGGAAGAGGAGGGACAGAAGACATGTCCAAAGTGTGGACAGTTCTCATGTGTCAGAAGGTCGGTGTGACTCTGATGTTGGAAAAAATCCCAAGAAAACAAATGTTGGTAAGAAATACAAACAATCTCCAAAAGAAGAGAAACTTTCCTCTATCAAGTCTGGTAAAAACTCTAGAATAATTACTAACCCGTCTGACTACATGGAAACTGGGTCTGATGAAAGATGTTATATCTGTAAAGAATGTGGTAAAAGCTTTTGTGACAAATCTCTGTTCAGAATTCATATAAGAATTCATGCAGAAGATAAGATATTTACTTGTAAGGAATGTGCCAAAAGTTTTAATTAAGTATCTCATCACAAAGCACACATGAGAACTCACACAGGAGAAAAGCCCTTTTCTTGTAAAGAATGTAAAAAAAGTTTTAGTCGTGTATCTCATCTCCAAACACACATGAGAACTCACACAGGAGAAAAGCCTTTTTCTTGTAAAGAATGTAAAAAAAGTTTTAGTCGTGTATCTCATCTCCAAACACACATGAGAACTCACACAGGAGAAAAGCCTTTTTCTTGTAAAGAATGTAAAAAAAGTTTTAGTTGTGTATCTACTCTCAAACAACACATGAGAACTTACACAGGAGAAAAGCCTTTTTCTTGTAAAGAATGTAAAAAAAGTTTTAATCAATTATCTCATCTCCAAACACACATGAGATCTCACACAGGAGAAAGGCCTTTTTCTTGTAAAGAATGTAAAAAAAGTTTTAGTCATGTATCTACTCTCAAACAACACATGAGAACTCACACAGGAGAAAAGCCTTTTTTTTGTAAAGAATGTAAAAAAAAGTTTTAGTCATGTACATCATCTCAAAATACACATTAGAACTTGTAAGACTTTTTCTTGACAATGTAAGGATTTAGTGTAAACTCTAAATGCTAAACTTTTCTAATAAGAGGTCGATCTCTCAACCTCTGTACCAGAATCAGAATCAGCAGAAGACTTTATTTCACAGGGGAAAGTTCTGTATCTGAAAAAAATTAAATATTTTAAAATAAGTTTTTAATGCTTAAAACTTCTGGGGAGAAACCCCAATGTTCTAATGAACTCCATAGCAACCTGAGCTTTCATTTCATGTACACAGAGCCACAGGCTGATGGCCTCCATACCATATTGATGAAATAACTTCATTAGAGGGAGGCACAAGTGAGTATTTAATGAATTTTTCTAAAATAAAAATAAAAAAAGCAAATGGTAAATAACCTTTGGTTGTTTTGATAAATGATTCGCTACAGGAGGTCCTTTGTCCCAACAGCAGTTAGACTATAGAATGACACAGTTTAGGACTGCTGAAACTGCTGCAGGATTTACTTATTCAGTTATGATGTGTACTTTTACTTCTGCTTTTTATTGCTGTTTTAATTCTTACTGACTATTTGTTTTTCTAACTGCTATATTTCTTGTTTGGCTGCTGTAACAACTGAATTTCCCTCCAGGGATCAATAAAGTTTTGTCTTGTCTTATCCTGACTTTCTTGGACAGCTTTTTTAGGTTTTCATCTTCTCTAAGCCACAATTATCAAAAGCAAAAAAGGATCAATACATTTCAATCTATGTGTAATGATACTAGATAATGAGTTTCACTGCTGACAAAATATGCAAAACTTTTTTTCACAAAATGAATTATTTTAGATGTACCTGTTAATAGAACTAAGTTGTTTTGAATTATTAGAGCTCACATCTAGTAGAGATGGGTATCATTAAGATCTGATCTATTAACTCCTCTTAATCTGCTGCTTTTCACTCTGGTACCTTATTGGTATTCTTTAAGTTAACACTAAAATAAAATGATCAATAAATACCAATGTGTATTTGTAGGTAACAACTCAGATAAACAGTGCAGTTAAGATCCAAAATGCAGAGAATATCAAATGGCCTCACTGCAGAGAAATATAACAATTCCTATTTTTATTTGACTCTCTTCCACCGTCTGCATGTCTGCTGAGCAGAAATATAATGTTGAACTGAAATGTTTCTTTGTTTTCTTGACTTGTGTGTACACACACACACACACACACACACACACAGAGCTGGCAGTGAAAACAGCCCCATACGTGTTTTGTCAGGTTTAATAGTATAAATAGATAAATTAAAATATAACCAGTGTGTTTGTGACTGAAAGATAGAATGAAGTAGACATAAATCTGATGGAGAAATCAATAGAATCTGCAGTTTGATCAGTTTCTATTGAAAAAGGCTGCATGAATATGACAGACAGCTTTCAGGTTCAGATGCAGTTCTGAAAAACAGCAGAAACATGATCTGATGGAGGCTCTCATTCATCCTCTTTATTCTTCCAAACAGCCCAATCAAGTTGGCCCAAAGGCACATTGGCAGAGCAACATGTTGTCTATGAAGAACCTACTCAGCTGTGCTACAAATAACAACAAACATCCAAACCACAACGGTAAACAATCAAGACCAACACAACTGTCAACATCCAGAATCCAGCAAATATCCCAAACAGAACACTATTACCCACAATGCACCTGTACAGGTCCTGCAGCAGACAGGGTCTTTCCAATAACTTTATTAGTCTCATCTTTTTAAAACTGGAAATATTTTTCTTCAACATTTAAAACAGAAAATAGGAAAATAAAATGTTTGACAATCCAGTTGATGAGAAGCTGCAGAAAGACTGAAATCCATCAGATTGTAAAAACGTAGAGGTGGTCCTTTGATGATGATGATGTGATGAAGATCAGACGCTGATGTCACTGATGTTCTGGCTGTTGATGGGCTGGATGTGGGTCCTGGTGGTGCTGAAGAATGAAAGATCCTTCTAGCTGCAGTCATTCCTGAAGGAAGCTCATTGCAGCTGTTCTCTCCTGACAGATGGAATGATGGGAAATGAAGTTCATGTTGAAGTGTGGTCCAAGCAGAACAGAAAGGTCTCACCTCAAAGTCAGGACTTGGATCAGCTGCTGCTCTCTGGGAGCGTGCACGTGCTGCTGCATGTGCTTCTGTCATGGCGTTCTGGATGAGCTGCTGAGGTCTGTTTGCATCCAGACTCTCAGCTGCTTTAGTCAAACTGCTGAGCCATGGAACAATGGAGCCGTTTCTGAAGGAAGAGGATCAAACATGATGCTCTGCATCCGTTTGCTTCAGGAAGTGGAGGTTTTTTAGAGTCTCCAGACTGTTTCTGAACGGCCACAGAAAAGCAGCTGATGTGCTTCTGTCTCCTACCAGCAGGGAGCGCTCTCAGCCAGACAGAACAGATCCTCAATGCTGCTCTGAGAAGGACTCTTCTGTTCCAGAAGCAGAGACTGTTCACATCCAGGAGAATCTGGGGCCTGTTTCAGAAAGGAGGTTCAACCAACTCTGAGGTTAAACTTGAACTCTGAGTTGGTCAATCAAGAGATTAACAACTCGGAGTTTGTTTCAGAGAAGCTGATCCGAGTTAGGTCAATCAACTCTGAGTGGACTGAATCAGAGTTGAGCGTGCGCACAGCGACCATAAGAAGCCATTATCAATGGAGCGCAGATATTACGAGTCACCATGGCAACCGTGGAAACAAAGAGGTCTGCATATTTCTCTCCAGCTGAACTTGACGTGCTGCTGCAGAGTTACAGTGAATATGAGCACATATTCCAGAAGAAAAGCAACACCGCTGCATCTGCAAAACAGAGACAGTTAGCGTGGGAAAACAGAGCTGCTCAAGTTAATGCGAAAGTTTGCATTTAAATCATTGTTATAAAATATTGGCTGTAATAACTTTTTAAATAGCGTAAGGTGTGAAATTAAAAAATGGCGATATTTAGGTGTCCTTTTGAAGTGTTATTCCTGGTGTAATTGCATGAAATGCTGCATAATGTACAGAACCAATCTGGGGGAAAAATGCATTTAACGTCGGTAATGTTTAGAGGACTTTTTGTTAACCTTCCCCTCTTGCAAACGTTGGTCAGTTTAATATTAATACATGCAATTGTGTTTTTAAAAGTGAACTTTTGTCTACTGTTGAACCTTTCGCTGCGCGAAGACTTCTCCTTTCTTTTCTCTCGTCTTTCCGACCGTGGTCAGAAGCGCAGGGAGAATTCCCTTCAGGGCTGAAGGGAATTCTCCTTCGGGGTTCACTTCCCGTTCAAAACCCTCAACCTCCAGAGCGGATTAAGAAAGACTCCAAAACAGTTATTCTGGGAATGACACCTTCTCTTTATTTAACTAAGTGCTCCGTCCTCCGAACACACAATATATACCACGCACCCCCCCCCCCCCCCCCCCCCCCCAATCTGCACCTGCACTCGCCCCTCCCCTTGTCTCTCGTGGATCGCACCCCGCTCAGCACAAACACACTGCAACACTACCCTTGTATTGATCAAGTGGTATAGGTTTATATGGGATTAAGAAAGTAAGCAGTACTATCAAATTGTGTTTCCAAAAAGTAATTGTTACATTAATCTAATTCAATGTCCCTGATTTCATTTTCATGTAGATGCAATCCTGCAGGAATTAAAAGAACATGGCAGCAGCTAAAAATGAAGTATAAAACATAATTCAATCAGGTCAAATTTGAGCATGTCATGGATGTAGGCTTTGTTGACAATATTTGACATATGAAACATCTACATAGCAATATCTAATGTTGTTTTCATTGTATATATGTAATTGACTGCAATGAAAAACGGTAACGCTCAAACAAAAACGTATGGGGAAATGACAAAAAATCGAGTCCTCTCAAAATCCTCGTACGAGGTAAATATAATTCTCTATGAATTAATGCAGTCTCCTCGTCTATTGGGTCCTCCAAAAAAGAACAAGTCATTCTTGTCTCTCAGCTTGTCTCTGTGTGACTGGAATGTGGGCAATGAAGGTTAAAGCGAAACATACCGCTTTGTCTTTAAAAAGGGGAGGGGACCAGCAGAAACTTTGAGTTTAGAGAATAAAACCTGCTCCCGACCAGGTTAGGTTCACAGCATAAGTAACCATAAACACTGACTCCGAGTATAAGTTACCTCTCTTTCAGAAACGGGTTTGACTTACTCTGCTTTCTCTGGTTTAACAAACCTCCCATTCTGAAACGGAAAACCCAGAGTTTCCCTGATTTCAGGGTTAACTCACTCAGAGTTTACACTTAACCTCCTTTCTGAAACAGGCCCCTGAGTAGGTTCTTCATAGACAACATGTTGCTCTGCCAATGTGCCTTTGGGCCAACTTGATTGGGCTGTTTGGAAGAATAATGAGGATAAATGAGAGCCTCCATCAGATCATGTTTCTGCTGTTTTTCAGAACTGCATCTGAACCTGAAAGCTGTCTGTCATATTCATGCAGCCTTTTTCAATAGAAACTGATCAAAACTGCAGATTCTATTGATTTCTCCATCAGATTTATGTCTACTTCATTCAATTTTTCAATCACAAACACACTGGTTATATTTGAACTTTTCTCTTCATTCCCATAAACATATATGGGGCTGTTTTCACTGCCGGCTCTGTGTGTGTGTGTGTGTGTGTGTGTGTGTGTGTACACACAAGTCAAGAAAACAAAGAAACATTTCAGTTCAACATTATATTTCTGCTCAGCAGACATGCAGACGGTGGAAAATAGTCAAATAAAAATAGGAATAACAGTTCTTCTAATGTGTGATACATTTCCTTGATAATAAAACGGGGATTAAAATATTAGTAGGCTGAAAGATCATATTGTGCGTCAACAATACATTATCCAATAAACTATGAAAAAATAATTTAAATACAACATTGTTATATTTCTCTGCAGTGAGGCCATTTGATATTCTCTGCATTTTGGTTCTTAACTGCACTGTTTATCTGAGTTGTTACCTACAAATATACATTGGTATTTATTGATCATTTTATTTTAGTGTTAACTTAAAGAATACCAATAAGGTACCAGAGTGAAAAGCAGCAGATTAAGAGGAGTTAATAGATCAGATCTTAATGATACCCATCTCTACTAGATGTGAGCTCTAATAATTCAAAACAACTTAGTTCTATTAACAGGTACATCTAAAATAATTCATTTTGTGAAAAAAAGTTTTACATATTTTGTCAGCAGTGAAACTCATTGTCTAGTATCATTACACATAGACTAAATTGTATTGATCCTTTACTTTTTTGCTTCTGATAATTGTGGCTTAGAGAAGATGAAAACCTAAAAAAGCTGTCCAAGAAAGTCAGGATAAGACAAGACAAAACTTTATTGATCCCTGGAGGGAAGTTCAGTTGTTACAGCAGCAAAACAAGAAATATAGCAGTTAAAAAAACAAATAGTCAGTAACAATTAAAATAGTTATAAAAGTGGAAGTAAAAGTACACATCATAACTGAATAAGTAAATCCTGCAGCAGTTTCAGCAGTCCTAAACTGTGTCATTCTATAGTCTAACTACTGTTGGGAACAAAGGACCACCTGTGGTGAATCATTTATCAAAACAACTGATGTTTTTTTCCTTTTGCTTTGTATTTTTATTTTAGAAATATTCATTCAATACTCACTTGTGCCTCCCTCTAATGAAGTTACTGCATCAATATGGTATGGAGGCCATCAGCCTGTGGCTCTGTGTACATGAAATGAAAGCTCAGGTTGCTATGGAGTTCATTAGAACATTGGGGTTTCACCCCAGAAGTTTTAAGCATTAAAAACTTATTTTAAAATATTTAATTTTTTTTTAGATACAGAACTTTCCCCCTGTAAAATAAAGTATTCTACTGTGGTACAGAGGTTGAGAGGTCGACCTCTTATTAGAAAAGTTTTGAATTTACAGTTTACACTAAATCCTTACATTGTCAAGAAAAAGTCTTACAAGTTCTCATGTGTCTTTTGAGATAAGATACATGACTAAAACTTTTTTTACATTCTTTACAAGAAAAAGGCTTTTCTCCTGTGTGAGTTCTCATGTGTTTTTTGAGAGTAGATACATCACTAAAACTTTTTTTACATTCTTTACAAGAAAAAGGCTTTTCTCGTGTGTGAGTTCTCATGTGTGTTTTGAGATGAGATACATGACTAAAACTTTTTTTACATTCTTTACAAGAAAAAGGCTTTTCTCCTGTGTGAGTTCTCATGTGTGATTTGAGATTAGATGCATGACTAAAACTTTTTTTACATTCTTTACAAGAAAAAGGCTTTTCTCCTGTGTGAGTTCTCATGTGTGTTTTGAGATTAGATGCATGACTAAAACTTTTTTTACATTCTTTACAAGAAAAAGGCTTTTCTCCTGTGTGAGATCTCATGTGTGTTTGGAGATGAGATAATTGATTAAAACTTTTTTTACATTCTTTACAAGAAAAAGGCTTTTCTCCTGTGTAAGTTCTCATGTGTTGTTTGAGAGTAGATACACAACTAAAACTTTTTTTACATTCTTTACAAGAAAAAGGCTTTTCTCCTGTGTGAATTCTCATGTGTGCTTTGAGATGAGATATGTAACTAAATCTTTTCTCACATTCTTTACAAGAAAATCTCTTATCTTCTGCATGGATTCTTATGTGAATTTTGAACAGAGATTTGTCACAAAAGCTTTTACCACATCCTTTACAGATATAACATCTTTCATCAGACCCAGTTTCCATGTAGTCAGACAGGTTAGTAATTATTCTTGAGTTTTTACCAGACTTGATAGAGGAAAGTCTCTCTTCGTTTGGAGATTGTTTGTATTTTTTACCAGGATTTGTCTTCTTGGGATTTTTTCTAACATCAGAGTCACACTGACCTGCTGACATGTGAGAGCTGTCCACACTTTGGACATGTCTTCTGTCTCTTCTCTTCCTCTGATCTCTGTTCTGTGGGTCTGTCTCTTCATCTGTAGTTGATGTTGATTCTGTCTCTTCATCTGTAGTTGATGTTGATTCTGTCTCTTCATCTGTAGTTGATGTTGATTCTGTCTCTTCATCTGTAGTTGATGTTGATTCTGTCTCTTCATCTGTAGTTGATGTTGATTCTGTCTCTTCATCTGTAGTTGATGTTGATTCTGTCTCTTCATCTGTAGTTGATGTTGATTCTTCATGTTGATTTCCTTCTTCATCCTGACTATCAGTTACATTAAAGCTCTGCTGATTGATTAGATCTGCTTCACTGTTCTCATCTTCCTCATAAGTAGGAATCTCCATCAAGGTATCAGTCTCCTGCTTCAGATCAAGATGCTCTTCATCCTGACTGATGCAGAGTTCCCCTGGTTCCTCTTTAATCTGTGGAGGTTCTGGTTCCTCCTGTTCCTCTTGAATCTGTGGAGGTTCAGGTTCCTCCTGTTCCTCTTGAATCTGTGGAGGTTCTGGTTCCTCCTGTTCCTCTTTAATCTGTGGAGGTTCTGGTTCCTCCTGTTCCTCTTTAATCTGCAGAGGTTCTGGTTTCTCCTGTTTCACTCTGAAGTTCCTCTGCTGGTTGCAGAGGTCTTCCTCTTCAGTCATCCAATGCTGGGGGAGAACTGCAGGGACACAAACACAGCAAGGAGCCTTTTATACTTTTCCAACACTTTTGGATTTTTTCAAGCATCAATAAACTCTGTGATCATTGGAGAAAATGTCTGAGGAGTCTGGAGGACTAGCAGAGACTCATTGAAATAAATATATATGCAGAGGTGGTGTTGAGGTGAACAGGGGTTCCATAATATTTTCTATGATCTTTTCATTATGCATTACAGGGGTTCTATTATATTTTCTCTGTTCTTATTATCCTGCATTTAATGGATTCTATATATTCATGTATATTGTATTGCAGAAATCTGCTTGATTCCTGCCTTCAGTAACAGATAATAGGTAACAAGGTCACCAGTAGGCCTGTTTTGGACTTTAGTCTCTGTTTTCTTTCTGTACTGGAGTGTTTATGGAGACACAACACTTGCAATGCAGACTACACAAAAACACACCATTCTAATGACGTATCTAGTATGTTTATATCTTTCCTTACTGGATAATAAAAAAAGCCTTTTGGCCTTGAGGACAGAGAGAGAGGACAGCCACAGAGACTAACAGGTCGTGTTTCTCCACCTCTCCCCTTTTGGAAAAGGTTTGAACATTCATGCAGACTCTTGTGTGTCCGTTCATTTCTGCAATAGATGATTTAATGGAAAGTGTTGCTGTGGAAATAGAGTTACAAAAAAACAAAAATATGACTGTTGGATGTGTATATAGGAAACCAGGATCAAAAATTGAAACTTTTAAGGAAAATTTAGAAGATATGTTAAGTAATCTTAACCATCATAAACAATTAATAACTTGTGGAGACTTCAATATAGATCTCATAAAGCTAGATTCACATTTACAAACATCTGATTTTTTCGATTCATTTTATAGTAAAGGACTGTATCCTTCGATTACAAAGCCTAGCAGAATAACAACAACTAGTGCAACTTTAATAGACAACATTTTTACCAATATTTTGGAAACTCAAAGAAATTGTGGGTTAGTAATTAATGACATTAGTGATCACTTGCCTGTATTTGCTATATTTGACTTCAGGTTGCAAAAAAAGTCAGCAGAAATCCACCAAATATACAAAAGAATAAGGAATGATGAAACTGTGAACGCTTTCAGAAATGATCTCATAAATCAAGACTGGAATGAAATTTATACAGATGATGAAGGAGCTAAGCCTACTACTCAGCTACTGAGATTGTTTTGACCCAGGATGAGGTTGACGCGCATCTGTTTGCTCCAATCATTAAATGTCCACTCCCATTTTGTATGGCGACACATTGACATTTATTTGTGTCATTTTACACACATACTTACGTGACATTGACTAGCCTGCGTTCTTACGCTCGTGTGGTACAGCGGTCAAAACCCTTTGCCCTTCCGGGCCAAAACACCTAACAAGCACTGTGACGTCTTCCCTTACATACAGAATCTCCCTACTGGCAATAAGGTGAACTACAATCAAATTTATGGCTTCTACACACCGGCCCGTAATTGTTGATGACAACTGACACAACAATTCATACCTTAAGAAGAATGGAGCCATAAAGTGCCATGATAAACAAATTACATCACAACCAGTTTACACCCCATGAACCAAAGTTTTGTGACTGGCCTTTCAATTATATTGGACTTTGTCTGCAATTTCACAGAGCACACTAGTCCTCGTTTGTCGGGAAAAACTTCCAGAACTTTTCCAAGGGGCCATGATCCACGTGGAGTTGAAAAGTCCATGATCACTACGATATCTCCAGGAGTTAAACTCCTTTTTCTTTCGTTCCACTTTTGTCTTTCTTGAAGCAACGGTAAGTACTCTTGCGTCCATCTTTTCCAGAACAGGTCTGCAATGTACTGTACTTGTCTCCGACGCCTCTTGACGTACAGATCATGGTTTTCAAACAAGCCTGGTGGCAAAGCCGGTTTTCCTTTCAAGAGAAGAATGTGGTTTGGAGTGAGAGGTTCCAGATCGTTTACATCATCCGAGAGCTTAGTAATAGGACGGTCATTCAGAATGGCCTCTACTTCACAGAACACTGTATGAAGTCCATCGTCATCCAGCCTTTGTTGATGTAAAACAGAAGTGAGAACTCTCCTCACTTGGCGAATCATGCTTCCCACACCCCCCCATGGTGTGAAGCAGCTGGTGGGTTAAAATTCCAATGGATTCCAACTTGAGCCATGGATCCTTGAATCCTGTCCTGATTCAACCCTTTGAGAGCCTCTTTCAGTTCTCTATTTTCTCCGATGAAGTTGGTTCCATTATCTGAAGTCAGATGTTCAACCTGTCCTCTTCTGCTGATGAAACGACGTAGGGCATTGATGCACACGTCTGTATCCAATGAGACTGCTACTTCCAGATGTATTGCCCTGCTTGCCATACAGGTGAATATGACCCCATAACGTTTGCATGTTGACCTTCCTCTTCTCACTTCCACCGGTCCAAAGTAATCTACTCCTGTGTTTGTAAATGGTGGTAGATCAGGAAGGAGTCTCATTCTTGGAAGGTCTGCCATTTTTTGTTCCACAGCTCTTCCATTATAGCGTCTACAAAAACTGCAATCACTAATGATAGTCCTGATGGCGGTGTTGGCATTTGTAATCCAAAATTTTCTTCTCACTTTGGATAGTGTGTGAGCTCGTCCACTATGACCCAGGTTCTGATGAGTGTGCTTGAGAATGAGCTTGGAAATATGCTGGTCTTTAGAAAGAATCAGAGGGTGCTTTGCTTCCTCTGGCATTGCTCCTCTGCTCAGTCTTCCTCCAACTCTCAAAAGCCTGTCTTCCAGAACTGGGTCCAATCGATATATAGAACTTTGGCGGCTCACTGTATCTTTTCCAGATGACAAAGAAGCAATCTCTGGTCCGAATTTCTGTCTCTGACAGTAACGGATTATTCATCCAGTGTCAGAGTTCTGCACTTTGATGTTGATGAAGCAACTCCTTTCCCATCAGTTCCTCTTGAGTTTTCCTGACTGCCTTTATCCACGGTAGCCTTCAGCTGCTTCTTTAAGTGGCACCGATCCACCAAAACTGCCTTCAGTCTTAGAACCCAGGCAACTACTGTTTTTAGTCTTCTCCAAACCGAAAAGTATGTAATGAGCTGGTCAGTTGGACTAGAGATGTCACAAGTCGTGATAAGGTTTACAGTCACCTCTTGTCTCACTTCTTGATAATCAGGATCCATTGAGTCATCCAGCACAGTTTTGGGCCAATCCTCTTCCTGCCTCCAAAGAAATTCTGGACCCTCCAGCCACCTGCTGCTCTTCAGGAAATTTGAGACTTTCATTCCTCTTGATGCATCATCTGCTGGATTATCCTTAGAGCTGATGTGCTTCCATTGAGAGGGTTCAGTTGTTTCTCTGATTGTGGAAATTCTGTTAGCCACAAACGTTCGAAACCGTCTGTCCTCATTGTTCAGGTATTTTATCACTGACGTGCTGTCAGTCCAAAAGACTGATTCCTCCACCAGAAAATCCAACTCTGATTTCAAAACTGAGTCCACTCTGGCAGCAAGAACGGCTGCCGTTAGCTCCAGTCTGGGAATTGTTACAGCCTTCAGTGGAGTCACTCTAGCTTTGCCGAGAAGAAAAGCAACCTGAACATCATTTTTGTGATTCAACATACGAATGTATGTCACAGTTCCATATCCCTTTTCGCTGGCATCAGCAAAATGATGTAGCTGAGCATGCTTTACGGTTTCAAATTCCATGGGCTTAAAACACCTTTTCACCCTGAATGCAGTTAGCTGATCCAAGTCTTCCAGCCATGTTTTCCATTGAGGCAGGATGTCCTTTGGTAGTTCATCATCCCATCCACAACCTATGCGACAAAGCTCTTGTTGCATCATTTTAGCAAGTAAGGTGATGGGAGCTAGGAAACCCAATGGGTCATATACCGAGCTTGTGACGGACAGCATGCCACGTCTGGTGAAAGACTGTTGCTTTATCTCCATCTTGAACCTAAATGAGTCAGTCTCCACACACCATTGTAAACCCAGAACCCTTTCCACTGGTAGTTTATCTCTATCCAGATTTAAGGTAGGTGGCTCTCTGATTGGCTGTGAGAGACTGCAATACAACACGACTGTTGCTGATCCATTTCTCCAGTGAGAACCCTCCTTTCTGACACAGAGCAGTGAGATCCTTTATCATTTTGATGGCTTCTCTTTCTGTAGCAGAACTCTTCAAATAGTCATCCACATAGAAATTTTGCTTGATTGATTGAACCACCTCTTCTGAACTTTCAGACTTGTTATCATCAGCAATTTTCCTCAAGGCATAGCTCGCACAGCTAGGAGATGACACAGCTCCAAACAAATGTACAGTCATCCGATACTCCTTGAGGTCCTGCGTGATGTTCCCATCCGGCCACCATAGAAAGCATAGAAAATCTCGATCTTCTTCAGCAACTTTGACTTGATGGAACATGGCTTGTATGTCGCCATCAAATGCGACTGGTTCATTTCTAAAACGAAGCAGGACTCCCAGTAATGAGCTGGTGAGATTTGGGCTAGGCAACAGTTCATCATTTAGAGATACACCTTGAAATGTGGCTCCACAATCGAACACCACACGAAGGGATCCTTTTCTTGGATGGTGAACTCCATGGTGGGGAATATACCACACCTTTCCTTTTGTGGCACACAGTTGTTGCTCTGGTACTTGTTCTGCGTAGCTCTGAATGATTAACATTTTCATATACTCTGTGTTCCTGGTGTAACCTTTTATTGTTTAGAAATCTCTTCTTTTTTTGCCACTGCAATGTTATTAGGCAGAAAAACTTCCCTGGTTTTAAAGGGCAATTTCAAACAATATGTTCCTTCATGAAGAACTCCTGAGTGCTCCATGATTTCCATAAACGTGAGATCTTCTTTGGACATTCCATTTTCTTTCAAGTTTCTTTCATTAAAATCTTGATTATATTGTTTAACCAACATTTCTTCAAGTTTGCATACAGAGATTTTGTTTACAAGAGCCATGGGTAACTTCCCCTTTGAAGCACCACTGTTACCAGTCAGTGGGCCATTAACCACCCATCCCAGCACCGTCTTAATAGCATACGGACCATTTCCGCAACTATTTACAGTGATGAAAGTCAGACAAGGAAAAAAATCCCTGAACTTTTCTTTGAGCGATATGGCGGTGCCATATTTTTGAAAAATACATAGTCTTAGATGCATTCTGGCAGCTAGTTATTCACTTCTTAATCAAGAAACTAAGACTAATTGGAGCATCATGATTTGTCATTCAAACCCCTAGTTTGACTTACCATTAAGGACTTGCTGGTCCTAAAAAAGAATTTGGATAATTGCTCAAAGTAACACAATCCTACAAAGCTGCAAAACATACAATTGCTAAAATATAGTAACATCAAAGCCCCAAATGGCAAAAAGAACACCAGTAACTATGATATTCTATGAAAGTACCTCATTTATTTGTACATGATTTCTGCTTTAGAAATGACAGATGTACAACATCCACTTGCACTGTTTTCTCAAACTTATTTATTACATCAAAATATGGGATCTGCTTTAAACTATCTTTCTATAACATAATACATCAATTCTTTACCACCAATACTTAGTAATCTGGGAAATATCAAAACAAACATACAAACAAAATTAAACATTGTAAACATTCTTTAAGGCAGTGTTTTTCAACCAGTGTGCCGCGGCACACTAGTGTGCCGTGGGAGATGGTCAAGTGTGCTGTGAGAAATTGCCCTCATTAACTGATCTAAAAACAATTTCCATCTCCAGGAAATCAGCTCTTTGTTCATCCAAACAGGCCCTGATAAAACACTGAGAAGTTAAGAATATGAAACATCATAAAAATATTTTTTCTTTGCGTTTATATGATTCTATTAAAGACACTTTAATAATAATGACGGTCCCCCGTGGTACAGTTACAGCTGCAGCTATAACTGTGTAAGGAAAAGTCCCGCCCCTTTAACTGTCTCCACCAATCATTCTCGAAGGCTTAATCACATGTCATCAGTCTGACCAATCAGAAGTGGTTGAAGTATTCACTTCCTTGTTTCGATTTAACGCAAAAAAAGTCTCTGTTCTAAGAAAAATACCAGCTAAAGCTCGTCTTTAGCGGTGTAGCTTTCAACAGAATCTGTTATCAGACTGTGGAACAAGTGAACAAAACCATGAAGCTCAAAGACGCGGGTCTTTCCGCGGTCACCGGATTATCGGCACTACATCTCCCATGATGCATTAAAGTGACTGTTTTAGCGGACAATGAGTCTCTCCTCTTAACATCCTAAAACAACGAACACACATCAAACAGTTTTTGAATCTTTTGACTTAATTTTTAATACATCTTTTAGAAAAAACAGCTGCAGCTTCCAGCTTTTTCTGAAACAATTATCACAAAAATGCATGTGAGATTGCAGAGGGGCTGTAGATCAATACAGACGATGAGCTTTTTCTTTTTATTTATTTATCTATTTTTTGGGATGCTGGTGTGCCGCGGGATTTTTGTCAAGGTTCAAGTGTGCCGTGGCTCAAAAAAGGTTGAAAAACACTGCTTTAAGGGAGTCTGGGTCCAAACTAGGGCTGGGAATCACTGGGTACCTCACGATACGATACGATACGATACGCGATACTTTGCTCACGATAACGATACTATCACGATATGGCGATAATGCGATAATCGATATATCTCGTCTCTAACAACTCACGATATATCAAACTTTAAGAAAGAAGAACTTTAAAAACAGCTTTTTGGAAAATACTTCCCATTTATTTTTTATTTTTTAAACACCATGATAATAAACAACTTGTGTCCTATTTGGTGTAATGAATAACAGACTTTTGTGTAACATTGCTGAAATCAGTAATACTCTGCCTTTGACAAACAATGACAATTTTCATTTGGAAATATCTGTAAAATTCAGTTTAAACAATAGTGAACATGAACAGCAGTGCCATTATTTAGTACAAAATTGCTGTAAACAGGATAAAAAATGAATAAGTCAAGTAGCTGCCAGACACATTGGTATTAACTTTTAAAAACAAAACCATAGCCATCGCTTAATTTAAAAAATAGCTGAAATGATATTTTATTCTTTTAATTATTATATTTATTCTGTGAACAAATTATATTGTCTTTGTTAAAAAATAAATGACACCATTTAGTGTAAATGTGGTGTAAACAAAAATAAAAATCTCACAGAAAAATAAAAATCAAGTATCAAGGAACTTTCCTTTAAGTTATTTAAGACATAAACTGCTTTCAAAATAAATAACCAGGGATAAAATACATAAAGACCTTGAAGTGCATCTAAAAGTTAACGTCTTTGTGAACAACATGTTTGGGTAAAGCTGCATGCAGATGTATGTTTATGTTCATGTTTTTCTGGAGAACCACAGACGCCGCTCATCTACCGCTGCTTAGAGAAGGGGGGGTCTAAGGGCAGGGATGCCTCTCTTTCTTCCGTTTCTATCTCAGCTGTAGCTCTGGTCTGGACGTACAGAGCAGGGATCTTTTTTCAGTATTTCTGAGAGAGAATGTCAAAACTCTAATGCATTCAATAAAAACCCAAATCCCTCGTTCTCCACCGCGCTGCAGGGACCGTTTTCCGTTTGTTATTGCCGCTGCTCTGTCCCTCAGAAGACGGCGGTAGCTTCGTATGGAAAAAAGTATCCGCGTCGGTCTGTGTCGGCTTCAGACCAGCAGCAGCCACAGCTTTCTCTAACAACTCTGGATGATGCAGCTTCAATGTTTCCGGCGCGTCTTTCAACTTACTGCCGGCGCTTCTCATTGTTTTCCTGCTCCGCCATCTTTGTTTGAATGTGTGTTCTTCTTCGTCCGCCCGCAACAGCCAATCTCGCAACGAGCGCCCCCTATCGACCCTCCAAGGAATTGTCTTACCAAAGGATGGTTAATATAACGTTTTACAGGGTTTTTAAACGTAAATAAAAGGTCGATACTTGATGAAGACGTATCGATAATCGATCGCGGGACTAAATATCGCGATATATCACCATATCGATATTTTGGCACACCCCTAGTCCAAACCACCAAATACTTAAAATTAATGTCATTAATACTGAACTAAATCATGGTAATTAGGAAATACAAATAAATTAGACAGAGAAATGTATTCAAAATAAAAACTGAAACTCAAAACTAAAACTGAAATTATTTCAAAATTTGGTTTTGATATTATTTTACACAAAATGTATTGGACCTACACAACCTTAAAAATCTTTTCTCTGGCCAAGACCATTTAAATTGTTTTTTTATCTTATTCTCACAACTGAGGTTGTGACCACGATCAATAATGACGATGCCCGCCATTATTTTAACACAAATTTGATCGCAAACTCTTCAGACTTGTTTGTGAAAGTTTAATGTGGGTCCGCCAGTTTTGGTCTCTAGAGAATCCGTCACGCTGACCATGACTATAGAGGAAGCGATCTGCGGAGAAATATAGAAAATAAAGCTAAAATTTGTAGATTTCAGACCATTTTTTCATCCGGAAAGCGATTTGTCCGTAGAGATCAGCTCTTTATTTCCCGGAAAGTACGTTCGGTTTGCTCAAAAACCCCGGATTTCCGGGAATTCCCGGAAGACTTTCATCACTGTATTTATAACCTCCCATGGTTCTAATACCTTGGGGGTGTTGGTTCCAATCAACAAGCCGGCGTCGGCCGATAGATGTGAGAATTCAACTTTGGACAAATAAGGCCATTTTGCCAGTTCTTCAGGTGTAACCATGCAGTCAACAGTTACTGGCATTTCCCTTTGTGTGAGAACTTCTGGAAGAACATGGAATTTGTTGCTGTTCAACCCAGAAACTTCTAAACCAGTCAATGAATAGGCTGTGACCACCGTTTTCTGTCCCATTGTGCTTAAAAGAAAGTTTGTTTTTCTTCCTGTAACTCTCAACTGTTGCATTAGATGTTCTGAACAAAATGTTGCAGAACTTCCTGGATCCAGAAAGGCATATGTTTTAACTGTGTGGTTTTCTTTAACACTTCTTATCTTTACAGGGAGAATGGATAATACGCAGCGGTCCTGGCCGGCCCCTGTATGTCCACATGTTTTGGGTGAGGTGGGTTGGTTAGAGGTCCCTTGTTGCTCTGGTGATGATTGTTGTTTAATGTGAAGCACAGTTGGGTGGGTTTGCCCACACATTTTACATGTCAAACGTTTGATACACTCACGGTTCATGTGTCCCACACAAAGACATCCAAAAAAAAAACCCTTTGCTTCTCAAGAGTTGAATCTTTTCTTTATGTTTCTTTCTGTTGAACTGTTTACATTCCTCCAAAGTATGACAGCGTTCACAGCAAAGACATTTAGGGTTCCTTTCCTTTTCTGGTTCTGATGCTGTTTCACTAGCTCTCTCATGCATCTCCATAGGTGTTACAGTGGTGGACATCACACTTCCTTTTATTCTACCTTTGGGCTGTAACTTAAAGCCAGAAAAAGGTTTTATTCCAGTAACACCAGATGATTCTCTTATCTCACCAAACAATGGGTCGGAGAGTATGCTGACACGTCGTTCAATAAACACAACCGAATCAACGGAAGAAGCTGGCTGATTGGTTGTTTCCATTATGTCGTGAACTATGGTTCTCCATTGCTCCCTCATTTTGAATGGCAGTTTTGACATGATAGCTCTCATGTTTATTGGCATGTCCAGTTCCTGCATATACTGAAGCTCCTGCATCACATTACAGCATCCCCTTAAAAACAAAGCATAGGCTTGAAGTGCTTTCACATCCTCAGATTTTATTACTTGCCAGTTAAGAGCCTTCTCCATGTAGGCACTTGCAATTTTATACTGGTTTCCAAAATGTTTTTGAAGAAGATCCTTTGCTATCTTGTAACCACGCTCTGGAGCCATGTGCTGACAGCTGCGAACCAATTCACAAGGCTGACCTCTGGTGAACTGCTCCAAATAGTAGAGACAATATGCCTTTGCAGCCTTTTCCTGCACTCCTTGCTCAAAAGCCTTTATGAATGTCTTGTATTGTAGAGGATCTCCATCAAATGTCGGAATGTCTCATGACGGAAGAGTCATCAAATGTTGCTGCTGCACCAGAGCTTCTGTTATTGCATTTTGTCTGTGCAAAATGGTGAATATTTCTCCAGGCTGATTAAGATTTATTTGTTGATGATTTGAAGATTGAGCTGTTTCTTGATGTTGAAAATGATGAGATGTCCCAAATCCAATTTCTTGCTGTGGTTCATTATAGCTGTATGGCTGCTGTGATGCTGGTGCAGTCCGTTGATTCATTTCTTTAGGTTGCACATCCTTTGATAATCCTTTGGTGGATATAGATGACCATTGTGTTGAATCCGGTTGAGACATATGTTTCTGTAGCTCAAATTGATATTCCTTTGCCAACGGATTTAATGTCTTGATGGATTCTTTTTGCTTCTCCTTCTCCACATAAGAATTCATGCCATCAGTGGGACCTTGAAAAAAACTTTCATCATCTGAAGCTTGGAAAACAGTCAATTGAGCAGTTGATGCAGCTATTTCAGCTTCCAAATCAAGCAGTTCCTTTTTCTTTCTTATCTGCAATTCTTGCTCCTCCAAAGCATGCTTGGCTGTTAAAGCTGCAGCACGAGCAACAAGTGCGGCCTTCTCTGCAGCAGCCTTTCTGACAGCAGAGCTTGTAGTGCTTGACCTGCCACTCTTTTGACTCCTGTGGCTTGAATGTTTACTAATATTAGAAATACTATCTTCAGGATTAATTTCATCCACATAATATCCTCCTTTAACATTTTCATCATATTGTGAAACCCATAAGTTTGCATTAGCAATACACTCATTAACAGACAACAATTTTGCTTTAAACCATATATCGTGTTTTTCTTTTTCATCATAAGGCAGTAGAACCAGCAAAGCATCGTGCACATTTTTCACATCATCTCTCACTTCAATCAGCTGCTCAAGAGCATGTTTAACCTGTGTTTTATCATGATTCAATATTAACCCCTCTATAGATCTCCTAATATTAGCCGCTTTGTTTAATTTGGCATTTCTACTTGATTGTAATCTGTCCAGCTCATTAGCGAGAGCCTTTGCTGAATGTTTTACCACGCGTTTTTGAGTTTGTGTTTCATCACAGTCAGCACTGTCCAGTTTGTCAATTTGCGCATTGACGTTCACACCCGCCGTCGTGTCAATCGACTCCATAATTGCAGCTGGTCGTTTCAACAGCCGTCAACACAAAAACGAATAAACGAAACGCTAATAGTTTCCTGATTTTAGTAACCAATGCATTGGATCCAGCGGTCAAATAATCCAATTATCGTACAGGAATCCAGCGTTCTGATCCTCCATCCTGTTCATCTTCGGCATCGCAGTTCCCAACGAACTTCCACCTGACCTCCGGGCCGACGCTCTCCCACCTCAATCAGCAGCCGACCTCTTTTGCGTCATTTTACTTCGCTCAGTGCCAAACGAGAAGAAGTAATCCACATATACAGCCAGGGTTTTGACTCTTGTTGAAGGAGCTAAGCCTACTACTCAGCTACTGAGATTGTTTTGACCCAGGATGAGGTTGACGCGCATCTGTTTGCTCCAATCATTAAATGTCCACTCCCATTTTGTATGGCGACATATTGACATTTATTTGTGTCATTTTACATACATACTTGACTAGACATTGACTAGCCTACGTTCTTACACTCGTGTGGTACAGCAGTCAAAACCCTTTGCCCTTCCGGGCCAAAACACCTAACAAACACTGTGACCTCTCATCTCCCTACTGGCAATAAGGTGAACTACAATCACATTTATGGCTCCTACAGATGATGTAAACGGTGCATATGAGGTTTTTCTGAAATGTTATTTAGATCTTTACAATAGACATTGTCCAGAAGTTCTAAGTAGACCTAAATCTAAAAAGAACAGAAAACCCTGGATAACAAAGGGCCTACAGAATGCTTGTAAAAAGAAAAACAAACTCTATAAGGACTTTTTAAACTTAAGAACAGCAGCAGCTGAAAAACGTTATAAGGTTTACAAAAACAAGTTAACAAATGTATTGAGACAAGCTAAAAAGAAATATTATCATAGGATTCTGTATGAAAATAAACATAACTTAAAGGCTACGTGGACTATTCTGAATAAGGTCATAGGAAATAAGTCAGGATAAATAGAACTACCTCACTTCTTCCTTAAAGACAATGTGGTCATTGAAAAGCAAGAGGACATGGCAAATGAATTCAATTCATTTTTTGTAAATATAGCAGAAAATATGACATACAATATACAATCAAAAGATAGTGTTAAAAATAAAAACAGGATTTCCCAATCTATGTATTTATCTGATGTGACTGAAAATGACATTTTGACTACAGTTTACAAACTAAAAAACAAGACCTCAAAGGACAGTGACGGGATTGACATGAAATTAATAAAAATGACCATAGATTGTGTTGTAAAACCACTACATCATATCTTTAATCTCTCACTTACATTAGGAATTTTTCCTGAGAAGATGAAAATAGCTAAAGTTATTCCTTTTTTTAAAAATGGAGACAGACATACTTTTAATAATTACAGACCAGTATCATTACTTTCTCAATTTTATAAAGTTTTAGAAAAGTTGTTTGTTAACAAACAAGACAGCTTTATTGAAAAAAAATAAATTGTTAAGTGAGAATCAGTTTGGGTTTCATTATAACAGGTCTACAGATTTGGCTATAATGAAACAGCAATTGACAAAAAGAAATACACAATAGGAGTTTTCATGGATTTAGAGAAGGCTTTTGACACCATAGATCATTCTATCTTGATTTCTAAATTATATGCATATGGGGTTAGAGGAATCGCCCTGAACTGGCTCACCAGTTATTTAAAAAACAGACAACAATATGTGCAGTTTGGAGGGAAGAAGTCTGATCTCATAAATATTATTTGTGGACTCCCACAAGGCTCAATTATAGGACCTAAACTTGTTATTTTATATATAAATGATATTTGTGATATTTCTAAGTTGTTACAGTTTGTTTTATTTGCTGATGATACTAACTTTTTTTGTTCTGGGGATAATCTGAAAACCTTAGCTAAAAGTATTGAAATGGAAATGATAAAACTCAAAATGTGGTTTGATGACAACAAACTGTCTTTGAATCTAACAAAAACAAAGTTTATGGTGTTTGGTAATAAAAGCAGAACAGAAGTGACTTTATCCATTGACAACATAAACATAGAACAGGTGTCTGAATTAAAATTTTTAGGGGTTATGTTGGACGACAAATTAACATGGAAATCTCATATATGTTATGTAAAAAATAAAGTAGCCAAGAGCCTTTTTGTTCTGAACAAATCTAAATATGTTTTACCATGTCACATTATGCACATGTTATATTGCTCTTTGGTTTTACCTTATTTTACATATTGTATTGAAGTGTGGGGAAATACGTATGAAACTAATATAACGCCCTTAATTCTATTACGGAAGAGAGCTATTCGAATTATTCACAAAGGTAATTTTAGAGATCACACAAATGAACTTTTTATTAAGTCAGACTTTTTAAAACTTAAAAATTTAATTGAATTGCAGACCTTATTAGTTATGTTTAAAGCCAGAAACAGAGATTTACCAAAAGACCTACAAAAGCTTTTTATTTTTACCACAGGA
Source organism: Oryzias curvinotus (assembly GCA_023969325.1). Classification (NCBI taxonomy): domain Eukaryota; kingdom Metazoa; phylum Chordata; class Actinopteri; order Beloniformes; family Adrianichthyidae; genus Oryzias; species Oryzias curvinotus. Next base: position 33,039,165 of record CM043707.1, read on the forward strand.
GATGAAAATCATAGGAGAAAATTTGATTTCAAACAACAGATTGCTCGAACAACATTAAAGCTAAAGTGTTTGTCTATAGCAGGGGTAAAAATGTGGAATTCAGGAGAATCAGTTCAAAAGTTGTCAAAATATTATTCAATTTAAACGGATGTATAAAGCTAAACAAATCAGTCTGTATAAACTTGACTGTTGAATGGAATGTTTGGAATGTATGTATTAAATGAATGGAATGTATTTACTGTGTAGTGAAACTGTACATTGTGAAATCTGAGTACAGGTGATGGTGTGAGAAATGTAAATGTAATGTTTAAAAGGGAGCAGATAATTATAAGAATTGTGTTCTTCAATTCTGCTCCCTTCTAATCATGAAAAGTTCAATATGTAAGAGAAAGATGTAAACATTTGAACATTAATTTTCATGAAAAGAACAAATAAATAAATGAATGAATGATTGACTCTTGTGTGTCTGTTCATTTCTGCACATTTCATTTCTGGACGTCCTGAACCATCAGAATCTGTGAAGGCCGGACGGGACGCCAACAGTGGGTAGTAACACGTTACAATTACTTAAGTAACATTTTGGTGAATTGTATTTGTGAGAGTAAGACAAGGAAATTTAATTTGTATAGCACAGTTAGTACACAAAGTAAAACAGGAAAAAAAAGAAAAGCATGAATCTCAAAGGTCTTCTGTGTTTGTGTGATGAAGGTGACATACCTATGTGGTGGAGCTGCAGCTGTGGTTTCCAGATGACATCCAGCAGTCTGCGCTGACGACAGAGCTCCTCCTCGTACTGGACGATGGTTCCTTCACAGAGTCTGCAGATTTCTTCAGCAGCAGCAGCTAGTCGCTCGCTGATCAACTCTCTCAGAGACTGAAGGGAAGACATGGTTCCTGCTCCCATCTTCAGCTCCAACTGAACCCTCAAAACTGGTTCCTCCGGTTCCACTCTGAAGTTCCTTTGTGGGTTGCAGAGACTGTTCTCTTCAGTCAGCCAATGCTGGGGGAGGCCTGCAAAAACCAAAGAAGTCCCGCCTTTTTTATGTTTTGAGTAATGTATTGTAAAAACGGCAATACAAATGTAATAGTCTCTTTCAGGATATTTGGAGGAGGAGCCCCTGAAGGACCATTGTTTGTACCGTAAACTTCCTTGTAAGGGTGTCATGAAGTGGTTTAAAAAAAAAAAGTTCTCTCTGTATCCCAGCTTTACAAAAGGCCCCCAACTACCCCCCCCCCCCTACGAGAAGAGCTGTCAGTCCATAACCTGCTGAATGGAAATAAATTAATTTTCTTAATCCTTTTAAGAATATGAAATTGCAAATTAAAGTCTTGAGTGGCGTTGTATTGCCCGCTCTACCTGCCCTCACCGCCCACCTCTATGCTCCACCAGCCCTCACTACCTGCATCTATGCCCCATTGTCGTCCTCGCCGCCTGAGTCTAGACACCACCGCCACTCTTAGCACCCACCTTTGACCAAACCCCACTTCCTGAGCAGCCACTACGCACATTTAACCCCTCCTTCTCAACTAACTCAGAAGCACTCATTGATTAAGATACTAACTATGCTGACTATGCTAGTTATGCTAATGTGGCTACAAGTGCTAGCATAGCTATCAGCATCATAAACTGACTCAGAAAAACTCTTTAAAAAATAAAGGAGTAATATGAGTGTGCCCCTTTAGCGAGCTCACCACACGTTCAGAATCTACAACTTAGTAGTTTACAACAGTAGCTTGCCATTGATGCCTGAAAAGTTACGAGACAATCAATAAAAATCCCAACGACAAGTTTTTGTAAGTATCTGATACTAAAGGTGCTGTTTTTAAAAATCAAAGATGGCGGCTTCTTCCTGAGGTCAAAGTTCAACAAAACTCCTGAGGTGTTTGAAGATTGAAATTATTGGAATGTGTGTGAAATTTCATGGAAATCAGTCTAAAAAAATTCATTTTCCTAAAAACCGTGAATTATTAAATTGTAGATTTTGGCACACAATGTCTGCCAAACTATAGCTTTTGTGCAAAATTGTTTCTTGTGGTTTTTACCATAAGAGAGAATAACAGTAGGGACAGCAATGCGTGTCACTGCGCATACCGTTCACGCATGTTCAGTCTGCCATTGAAAAACTTGGTTTCCGCATTGGAAAGTTTATGTAGGTAACAATGAGCGATCATTTGCTAAAAGAGGCATATTATTATTTTTCTCACTTTTACAGTAAAACTGTACTACAAGACCAAAGTTAAACTGATCACTGATTTTAGAGAGTTGGAAGAAAATACCTAGAAAAACACTTTTTTTTATTAAGGGTTACCTGTTAATGTAGATAAAAATGTTTGCTATTTACAATTTTTGTGCCATTTAATTTAACCATGTGAAAGTACAGGCAGAATGTAATGACATTTTGTAACAAAATCCCATGTTCTGATTCCACCATGGTTTTTAAAAAGTTATGTATCAAAGCAAAAATACACCCACAAAGTAATTATTTATGCAAAAACACAATGCCATTATTCCCAGTTACTTCAGATCTAACTGATTACTTTTAATCTTAGTGACACTTTTCTGTGAGTGGCATGTTTTATCGGGACTCAAGAATCAACAAGACTCTTTCAACTTCTCCCTGCCAGGTGTGGTAGTGGCTTCATCTTCTCAAAGATTTTAAGGTAATGTTTAAAGAAGAAATAGCAAATATAAGAAAACTGTTGAAAGTTTTTTTCTTGATTTGAGCCATTTTTGAATGAATGTTAGTCTTTTTTCAGATGGCTTCATCAGGGCTGCATGTAGATCTGTCAGAGGGAATCTTAGCAGCAAACTGTCAGAGCTCCAAGGCAGATCTTCAATAGGAACATTTTTCTACTAAGCCAACTGAAAAAGAAAGGGTTGACATCTTCAAATAAAGATTCCCTCAGGTGGATGAGATGTTTAATCCCAGAAAATGCACCAGATATTACAGAGAAAAACTTGGACAGGAAGTGGAAGAGATCAAAGGTGCTCATTTGTGAAAAAGAAGATTTTGGGAAAAACAGCAATCTTGATGAATGGAATTTGAGACCAAACATCCGTCCAAATGTTCTTGGCCAGCGGTCAACAGAAGGAATAATTCTAGATACTGTACCTAACCGGGAATATTTGATCATTGACGATTCAATAAGCAGCAGAAAAAGGAGAGACAATCCCCCAACAAAACCAAACAGGCAGAACGACACAGTCAAAATATCAAGGAGTTACGTTCAGAAAAAAAGCATCTTGAAACTGAAAATGAGTCCCTCACAGAAAAGCTAGAAGAAAAAATGCTGTAAAAGGTTATCATCAGAGTCTAGCTGATTAAAATCAAAGATAGCACACTTCCAATTTGAAGCAGAAGAAAAGGAGCAATGTGAGGGACGACATGAACTGTCAGACAAGTTCAAAAGTATTTTGGAGGAAAATAAACAGCTGAGAGAGGTTCATGCTGTTGGAGTCTAATGTACTGAAGCTCAGTGAACGCACCAGGCAGAGACGCCTAATGGCCTCTGTCATCTAACCTGTTGTTGGGGGTGTGCAACGCCCCACCCCGCCTCTTAGAAAGTGTGTTCTTTAAAGCCTGATACCACGGTCGCGTGTGGGCGGAGCTACCAGCTAAAGTTATGGTCTGATCATTACATGGAGCCATGTGTTTATCAATGCATGGTGAACACGGAGAATGTGGAGAGATCAGGTTTATTATTTTGAAGAGTTCTACTCTGTAATCATGTTTCCATGTTTGAGATCATCAAATCATCCCAGAGAAAGTCTCTGCTTCAACAGTGAAAGCTGCGTCTGAATCTGACGCCGTGTTTCCATCTCTGACAGTTTGAAGCCAAAGCCCCTCCCCCACCTCTACCTGCTTTTCCTCTCTACCTGTTCACCTGTTCACATCCTCTGCAGCTGAGCGTTGTTTTTCCCCACGTGAAATACAAGAGCACAAAATACGGTCACTAGAGGTGAAGCTAAAAAAAAGTATTTTTCCGTCAGGAAAAAATGAATTCATAGATTTTCAGCTCTGTTGAACCATTACAATGTTATATTTTCCTCCATAAATTCAAATGACTTTGACCTGCATCTTTACCAGCCGGTTCAGCGCTTCAGGCTGTGTGTCTGCGTGTGGACTCACGCACACACGGGAGGATCATTAAAGACTGTCACATTTTACAGCAAGAAGCAGAATCCCATCCCTCTGAGCTGTCACTCAAAAGTCATCAAGTCTACGCGTCAGTGAGCTGCTGCTGAATGGAGAGACATGAAAAAAGGTGGAAAGAGCAAACATGAAGAAGACTTTTCTTCTCTTTCACCGTTTTAGAGCAAAGCTGCAGGCTGACCGTAAAACTCTCCATAAATCCAAACCGAAGGCAGAACCTCCTCCAGAACCATCAGAACCAGAGAAGCTAAACATCACTCTATCAGAACCTCCCTGAGCCGAGGAGAACCCACTTTCCCTAAGAACATCTGGGAACGTGTGACCTTCAGTGAACAACATATTAGTGAAAATATGTTTAATAATTAAGTTGCACATTACACAAAAGAGGAATGCATGAAAAGATGAGGCTGGAGGGACATGAATCTCTGTAATAATATCAATACAAATACGTGTTTTCTTCCTGCAGGACGGGAGACGACACTAAATCAATGCATCTCTGTTATTGTGCGGGAATAAATCCTCAGAGTTTTGCAGGAGCAGGCGGTAGTGGGATGAAGACAATAGTCCCGTGCAGGGCTCTACTCGTCACCCCTCCACTGTGGCGTCTAACAGAAGGAGATGGACACATTCTTGACCTAAACACCTACTACAAAAGTTTGGTCGATTTCCTTGGAGAGTACTCTAAGGATGAAGACTCTCTCTTCATCTTCATGCAGGAGGAACGTCTGTTTCCAGACCACCTCAATGAAAAGGAGGAAGTTTTTCAATCTCTCACCAAGAAAAGTGATTATGATGAACTTTGTGGTCAGTTGCTCCAACCAGTACTGCTGGCCCTCAAAACTTATTAGGAAAAGTCTGTCAAGGAACATCTCCCTGGGGGGGAATTTGGGATGCAGGAGAGCATGTGAGAAGATGAACTAAAGCAGCTCCAAAACACAACAAGGATCCAGAAAGGATGTTCAGTGTGTTAGACTATCTTGTTCACCATAGGCCTAATGCATCTGCTGTTCCAAATGAAGCATATCTGATGTCCTCCTACAATAAGACATCAGAGTGGGTGTCTCAGTTATCTCCTGAAAAGCTGGAACAACTACTAGGTGATGTAAGAAAAAGAAGAAAGGAGCTGGAGGCTAAATCCAAAGTAAGGGAGGCCAGCATCACAAAGAGCCACAAAGAGAAGCAACTAAAAGCAGTGGAGGCTTTGACAGAAAGCAGGAGAAAACATTAGAAAAGAAGAAGAACTTGACTGAAATAATCACTGATGCAGGTCTGTAGCAATCAGAGGAAGATGATAGTAACATGGAGAAGTGTGACGGTGATGCTGAGAGTTTCAGAGCTCTAACAAATCAGCTTCATTTCCAGCAGGAAGTGCTGCAGCAGGACCCCAGGGGAAGGAAGGATGTTTTCATTGTTTCCAGAATAGACAGTACAGGGAGAGCTAGAAGTAAGCCCAGGGCTCCAGACTAACTGTTTTCACCAGGAGCACTGTGGCCCCTAACTGAAAATTTTAGGGGCACAACCAGAAAATTTAGGGGCGCATACCGTAAATCAACATGCCAACCAAATCTACTAATTTCCACTGTATTACTAATAAATACTTTAATAATAGATGCAGAAATTACAATGTGCCGTTTCAAATTCAGTGTCACATTTTATTCTGCACTTTTGAAGATGCAACAACAAGGTAAACTGACAGAACCATCACTGTCATGACAATACAAATAGTAAAGAAAATGGATGGAAATTTATCTTTGTGACACCAAATAGGTGCAGCCAAGATGCACAATAAGCGTGTTTGAGATCACCCAGGTGAACTCAACGCTGCACAGATCACCTGGTGTGTGACATATTTTTTTGTTTTTGCTCCAACATCACCTGTCAATCATCACAAAAAATGTCACCAGAAAGGGGCGGGATCAAGGCCCCAACCTGAGCGAACGCAGCTGGAAATTTAGTACTGAACTGACTGAAAGCTGCCCAGATGACTACAAAACAATGCATTATGGGACATGTGTCCTGATGGGTTTTGTTGTTGAGTGATTAATTAAAATAATTTAAAATACCAATTCATCAAAAAAGGCTACATGCATTGCAAAACATTAAAATAATCGTAAAATAAATAAATAAATAATATCACAGATCACACTTAGGGGGAGAGGAATATTAAAACTAAATTGAATGTTAAGGACAACTCCAACTTCCTGTTGTCCTTCAGTCTCGCTGCAGATTAGCCTTCATCTCACAGATGAACTGGCACCTCACCTGGGAGGTGCCAGTTCATCTCAAGCACGTCTATCGTTGCGTTTTCCCCACGTATTTTCAGTGTGTCTAAAACTAATGCTGTTTTTGCTTGAGTGTGTTTAACGTCCAAGCTCCCTTAGCTGTCACGCATGTAGGTGTGAGACATTTATGCTCCTCAGCTGACCCGACTCCAGCGGGAGCGATGTGTTGCCGTAACAGCCGTGCATAAACCGTTTGATGCGCCGCCGTAACCAAAACCTAAACTTAACCTTCCTCCGGGTCTGTGTAACCCAGAGAAAAGTTCAGCACGGACTGCATGTATTTAGAAAATTACGAGCAAATAGATAAGTTCTAAAGGAAAGTAAGGAACTCCTTAATGTGGTCCGGGGAGGGAGGGGGCTGTCAGGTGTCCTGCTTTCAAGCCCTGTCATTGTCCCGCCCCCAAGAGTCATTTACCCCACTGTGATTGGTTGCTTTGTCATCTCCGTGCACGACAATGAAAAAGTGTCATTCAGTAAAACTGACGGGCTGCAGTAACATTAAACTTTCATATTAAGGCGGGGACCGCAAAATATCATCTTGGGGGCCGCAAATAGCCCACGGGCCGCGAGTTTGAGACCCCTGCTGTACACTCTGCCACTGGTACACTAGCCGCAGGTCGGAAGAACAAATCAATAGTTCACTTACTCATAGCTCAGACGCACATATCAGGTTGTGATGATATTTGTCTCCGTTTCCTTCCCACAGATGTTTACGCGCGCGCGCGAATATCTCTAGGCCCCGCCCCCTCCACATATTTTAGCTTCTTACAGTGACTTATTCTTCTCACACGCAGTGGCCGCCTCACAGACGGGCATCACGCGAGAGTGTGTGCTCGCGTTTCATGAGTATGTGCGCGAGTGTGTGTGTCTGCCTGCGTGCGTGTGCGCTCGCGTCTCATTGATTATTTGATTGATCATTGACGTGCCCCTTCCACATTTAATGTATAAAAAAGTACGGAGGGTGGGGGAGGCAAATTTACTGGTCGCACATGTGTGACTGGATGTAAAATTCAGTCGCACACTCTCAAATTTTGGTCGCAAAATGCGACCAATTGGTCGCAGTCTGGAGCCCTGAAGCCATGGACTGAACTTAAAGATAACTTAATGTTTCTCCTCCAATCTGCTGTGGCTGCAGGTTCTTCTCAGAGTCTCCAAGTGTGTCCAAGAAAAAAGGACCATCCCATCCTTACCAGGTAAAGAGTACACCACTCATCTGCAGATGGTGAAGTCTACATTGGAAAAGTCATATTCCAAGTCCCTGGACTTCCATCCTGGTTTAATGTCATTGATGAAGGAGATGAAGCTGTGTAGAGCTACAAACTGATGGATGGAGGTCTGGAGATCATCATTGAAAGCTCCTGACTGTTGCTGGGTTATTGAGTATTGTGGATGTTTGGATGATGGCTAATGAAACTAAAAAGAAAAGGTTTATTCACTTGAAATGTGTGTGTTTTACTCTCTTAAATTGCCTTAGACAAGGAAAAAAATGACTTAAATATTAAATAAATGTACCAATAAATGAATTACACTAATTATATTAATTAATCAGTTAAAAAATGTTTAAACTTGCTGAAGCATCCTAATAATGTCCTGTGAAAATTGGAGTGTTTGGAACAAAAATAGGGAAGATGTGATATCTAGAAGAAAAAAAACATTTTTGCTCATTTTAATGTTTTGTTCCTGTAATTACCAAGTTTTCCCATTGTTTTCTATTCACAAAACAATAGAAATCATTAAGACTTAAAATGTTAATAACTTGTTTATTGAGCTGATTTTATTTGTTATTTTGTTCAGAATTGTTCTATCATGTGTGGTCTCATTTTTTCTGACTGGGCCTTCAAATCTTTTGTCTTGTGGTCCCAACTGTGTTAGGAAAAGGTCAAAACCCTGATATCCACTAAAGAAACCTGAGAGAATCAGCTGCTGATAAAGACTCAATAAAACCCAAATCTGAAGGAGAAATCAGTGAGAGATGAACTAAGAGCTTCTCTGTGTTTGTGTGATGAAGGTGACATACCTATGTGGTGGAGCTGCAGCTGTGGTTTCCAGATGACATCCAGCAGTCTGCGCTGACGACAGAGCTCCTCCTCGTACTGGACGATGGTTCCTTCACAGAGTCTGCAGATTTCTTCAGCAGCAGCAGCTAGTCGCTCGCTGATCAACTCTCTCAGAGACTGAAGGGAAGACATGGTTCCTGCTCCCATCTTCAGCTCCAACTCCCACAAACTCCTCCTTTACGCTGCTTTTTCACTCTATGCTGACAGTTCGTATCCTCCTTTCGGTCCAAAAACCTCACAAACGTCCCAACTAAACACCACCGTCCTCTCAACACAAGCTAACGCTGCTAGCCTGCTAACAAGCTAACGCTGCTAGCGCCTCGTGCTGTTCTTCTTCTTTGTTTGGCTAACAGCGTCATGGTGCTTTAGCGCCACCAGCTGGTCTGGAGTGTTGTCTGTCGCTCATATTATCATGTCGATGGCGGCATACAATCGCTTTTTTTCACCTTTACTGGCAAATAAAAGAGACAGTGGCAGTTTTTATCAACAAAATTATGGTGTGACTAATTTTTTTTGGCCAGAAGAAGAGCAACCTAAATGGAGAAAGGGGAACGGGGCGTTACTTCCGTTTCCGGCTATTGATGTAAGTCGCCATTTTGTCGTCTGCAGCCAGGTCTTCTTGGGCGTATTTAACCAAAAGAAAACGAAGAGTAATATATTTCCTGGACAACACAGGTCCTCACGAACTGAAATATGAAATAATCTGAAAATTATGACATGAAATATTGGTAGAAAAGGTGACGCTAAATCCTTTCAGGGTTTTTGGAAAAAAATAGTTTAAATATTATATTATATATAAAAATATTCAACAAATTTTCCACGTATGGGATCAAAAAAGTAATTCTGATTCTGATTATCCATCCAATTTATTTTCTGCATTGACTTTGTTTATTTTAAGAGTCATCAAATTTTGAACAATTTTAAAATTAAAAACATAATAATAGAGGTGGATCTTTACTTCTAACAAACATTGTTCTCTTTTTCATTTTGTTTGATCCTACTACCAAATTAAAATAAATAATAATTATTAATAAAAGCATTATTTTGTTTGTTTGTTTAGGCCACAATGTTTTTCCTCTTTTAAATCAGTACATTTTTTTAGCTGTACCCTTTATTCATGTAAACACCATAAATGATCACATGTGAAAGAGGAAAACTAATTAGGATTAATAAATAATAATAACTATAATATAATAAAACATCAGAACCAAAGAAAGTGGTCTGAGAAGAAGCAGCTCTGAAGCTCTGCAGCTGACGGTGCAGCTTCAGGACTCATGAGGAGGACCACACTGCAGCGCCTCCTGCTGGAGCATCAGAGAGTCTGCAGACAGAAGATCCTTCCAACAGCAAAGAGGTCTGCAGGAGCTCTTTCCACCACCAGCAACAACCTGAACCAAGCAGGACCTACAAGAAGTTCAGCCACTAAACTTCCACAACTCTGTCATTTCCTTTCAGAAGCTCTGAGCTCCGTCTGAGTCTGCAGAGATGCTGAGCTGCTCAGCTGCTGCAGCTCCCACAGTCACAGGAAGGTCTGCAGCTGCAGCAGGAAGTCCAGATGTTTGCAGCTGCTGCAGCTCCCACAGTCACATGAAGGTCTGCAGCTGCAGCAGGAAGTCCAGATGTTTGCAGCTGCTGCAGCTCCCACAGTCACATGAAGGTCTGCAGCTGCAGCAGGAAGTCCAGATGTTTGCAGCTGCTGCAGCTCCCACAGTCACGTGACTTTGGAAGTCTTAGCTCCTCCTCCTCACCATCACTGTGACTGTTGACGTCTTCCAACTCCTCCAGAAAGCTGTTTTCTGATGAAGGTCTAACATCTCCTCCCTGTTGCTGCTTTCAGTCCAAACTCACTCTGTTCATGTCAATTCACTCCAGAGAAAATCCTTTTTCTGGGAAGAATTTGCTCCAAGTTTTCCTCCAACTAAGAATCTGCAAACCCAGATGAGAACTCCCAGCAGGAAAAGAATTCATCTGCAGGAAACTAGAAAAAGGCCTTTTTGTGGGAGGAAACCATTCCAGATCTTTACAAACACCACAAATCCCAACTTTTCCTCCACTTAGCCTGAGTTTGGGTTCCAGGAAGCGGTGTGTGTTCAAGCACCGCCCCCAGCAGCATCTCATGAAGCCCCTCCTCCAACATGAGGCCACTGGGGAATTCTGAATGAACCTTTACATTTCAACAGAAATTTCAAGCTAAAAACAGGAAAAAAACTCTCTTCATGTTTGAAAACAATCAAACATTCAAACAGGAAGAGAAAACAAGGTTTGTCAGGAAATCAACAGATTTGATTGATTGTAAATCTTCTTCCTGTTGGAGTTTGATGAATGGAAGTAGAATCTGTAGAAAGTCAGTTGATGTTTTCCATTTCAGTAAATGAAGGTTTGATCTGCAGATTTCCTGATCACTTTCTGACTGGGATCCAGACCTGATCTAGACGTGACTCATGAGGAACCAAACAGCACAGAAACTGCTCTGAATGTTCCCTCTTCTTCACTTTCTGTCTGACTTCAACCATGAAGGGACTTGAACCCTCAACCTTCTGATCCATGAGGCCACATGGTCTGAGAGAACATCCAGGTCCAGCTGCAGGTGGAGGACAGCATCATCCAGCCGTCACAGACTGGGGGCGGAGCCTGGAGATGACTGCTGAAGGTCAGAGGGCGGAGCTTCATCAGGATGAAGGTGCTGCTTGGATTCTGCTTTGATGTCCGTCTGTTCTCAGTCCCTTCATGGCTGCTGCTCAGAGCTGTTTCTGGATGTTTCTGGAGAATTCATGTCTTTACTGATCCAAATGTGGGATTTCTGTTTTTCTTTGGACTTTTCTTGATTTAAGGCTTTTAGCTTTTGGAACTTTCTTTGTTTCTATGCTTTAACTTCCAAACGGGTTTATCTAAGACAATCTGATTGTTTTTCATTTGACTTTCTAGGAACTTTCTGTTTCATCTTTGAGGATTTGGACTTTTGAAAGACTTTTAGCTGCAGTTTCATCCTTTGAACCAGATGGATCTGAATCTAGAGTCAAAGATTCTAAGGAAATCCTGGATTCACAGACATTTGATTGAATTTCTGTCTGGATCAGAAACCAACAGCAGACATTTCAAGCCGTCATCTGTTCCTAATGTTCATTCCCCGCCATCATTGAAAGCTTTTGGAATAGTCCCTAAAGCCAGCGATCGGGCCGCTTTGGAGCATGAACTCATCACTCGGTGTCACGGTGGCAGAGAGATGACAGATCCCAAATCTGAGGCTGAAATGATCACGTCCTACCAGCTCCACTCTGGATTTGGGACCAAAAACCTTTGAAGATGTTGGAGCATTGTTGGAGAATAGACTGACAACATTTGTTTGGAGGAAAGATTGACCTTTGACCCCTCCCTCATGTGTTCCACATCCAGCTGCAGACACACCACTACAGCTCACATTCCACTTCTGATCCAGCAGTTAGAACCAGAGCCTGCATTTGCAGCAGGTTCCACTGATCCACACAGGGGGGACGTCCTAAGGGGCGGAGTCAGCCACTGGAGAGACCAAAAAGGAGAAATGGGGTCACTCTGGGCCTCTCTGTGTCTGGACCTTCAGAGGGACAGTGGTTTGGTCCAGAACACGGATGCTAAACTAGCTCTCTGGAAACTTGAACTTGTTGAATGGGAAACTTCCTGAAATCAAATGATAACTGACAATTAATAAATTAATTAATTGACAGTTAAAATGTTTGAAAATTTGGAAAACAAATGTTTATCAAATCCAAATCAATCCAAAAGCCTGGAGACTGGATGGCCGTGGTCCTCCCTTTGACCTGGACACTGGTTGCCATGGCGACCTGCACACTCACCAAGCTGGAACTTAGAAGAAGAAAAAGAGACCAAAATGATTGATAAAGCAGGTTTTCCAGGGAAATCCCACAAAGTGCTTTCCAAGCTAGAACTAAGAATATCCAGCATGCATTTGGACAAACTCATTAGCTTCTAGTGGAAAATGATGAGTCATTGTAAAAGCATTCTATGAATGCTCAGGAAACTTCCTCTAAGGTTGTGGTTGTTTGGAGAAGTCCTCCTCTTCAAAGAAGTTCTCCTGACCATCTTCAAAGCCACTTTCTGCTTTTTCAAACGCTACTGTTCAACTGTGTTTCTTCAAAAATCCACTATTTGAGAAGCACTGGGCTGAGGCTACATCCTGGTCATCACTCACATCACATGCATCTATGATCAGCCTTACCCGAAGAGGAGGGGGGTCAGGAGTATGAAGTGGCTCCTAAGTAAGTGGGGTCTGGTTAGTGGTGGGTGGTGAGTAGAGGTAAGATCGGGCCTAAAAAATCCGGCCCGACCCGACACAGGCCCGCTGGCATTAAAGCCAAACTTGGACCGAACCCGACCAATTAACTTGATTTGCAGGACCGAGCCCGAAGCAAACCCGAAATTTCAATTCAACCCATAGGATTTTTGGCAGAAAAAACCCGCCAGATTTCTTTAAGGTAAAATAATCTATATATTTTTATGATGATGAAAGTTATTTTCCTTCGAACAGAGAGTGATCGCTGCAGCCGCGCGCGTATAAGCTGCTGTTGTGGCATAGAGTTCCGCTGGAAGCGCTGCCATAGGTTCCTCCCTCCATGACAAATGCATTTGATCAATGAAATAACGCTGGAACACAGAAGAAGAGGCAGACAGAGAGAGTGACAGAGAGATCTGGATGATAAGCACTCGCTTCATTACGCAGAGAAATACTGCAGCCGCGGCGGTGCGCGTTTGCCTTTTCAGTTTCCCTGTCTGAAGTTTCTCCTTGACTTCCTGCTGCTCCATATCGGGGATCCCTAAACAACATAGATGCGGGCTTGTGGAGGGAAGATTACATTCATGACACGTGCGCAGAGCTGCGGGTGGCCGGCGCCCCCCTCGTTCTGCCAGTTGCTGGATCCACAGTGTATGTCAATCAACGGTGGGCTGGTGACTGGGGGGAGGGGGCGGGGTCTACCTGTGTGTGTGTGCGCGCTAGATCAGTGTTTTTCAACCTTTTTGAGCCGCGGCACACTTAAACCTTGACAAAAATCTCGCGGCACACCAGCATTAAAAAATAAATAAATAAATAAATAAAAAAAACGGGAGAAACTCAGTCTGTTTTGAACAGTTCCTCCACCATCTCACATTCTTTTTTTATAATTGTGGCAGAAAACGCTGGACGCTGCAGCTGTTTTTTTCTCTAAAAGATGTAATAAAAGTTAAGTTAAAAGATTTAAAAACTGTTTGATTTGTGTTCGTTGTGGTTTCAAGACGTTAAGAGGAGAGACGAGTTGGGTTACTTTTAACCCAATGCATCATGGGAGATGTAGTTCAATAATCCGCCGAATGCAGAAAGACCAGCGTCTCTGAGCTTCATTGTTTTGTTCACTTGTTCCACGGTCACCAGATTCTGTGGAAAGCTACTCCGCTAAAGACGAGCTTTAGCTGGTATTTTAGTTAGAACTGAGAGACTTTATGAGCAGAATGCAGAACAAGGAAGTGAAGACTTTAACCACTTCTGATTGGTCAGACTGATGACACGTGATTTGGAATCCAAGAATGATTGGTGGAGACAGTTAAAGGGGCGTGACTTTTGCTAAAACGGAGATTAAGCTGCAGCTAAATCGGTACCGTCATTTTTATCAAAATGTCTTAAATAGAATCAAATAAACACAAAGAAAAAAGTATTTTATGATCTGTCATATTCCTTGTTTCTTAGTGTTTTATCAGGGCTTGTTTGGATGAACAAAGAGGTGAAATCCTGGAGATCATAAATGTTTCAGTTGAGGGCAATTTCCCACGGCACACTTGACCATCTCCCGCGGCACACCGGTTGAAAAACACTGCGCTAGAGGAACGTTCTCCCTCTGAGTAAGAAGAAGCTGGCTGTGCCTTTCGGTTCGTGCGGTAACCGTTCTGACATACAGGATTAATAAAGAGCTGTTTGACAACCGCTGCCTAAGGAGCTTCTTTGCAGACATTACAATATATTTATTAAAAAAAGTCAGCGAGAGAGAAGCCCAGCCCGAACCGACCCGAACGTAATGACTGTCATTTAGAGCCCGACCCGACCCAGACGTAATTGGGTCGGGCTCGGGCTTAAGATCTTACCTCTAGTGGTGAGAGCACCAGTGGTACCTACACGAGGGCAGCAGGGGCGGGTGGTGCGTAGACGTGGGAAGCGAGGATGAGTCAGGCGTAGAGGCGGGGGGTGAGAGCGGAAGGTGGGTAGAGGTGGGCAGCGAGGGAAGGGGTGGGTAGCGCCTGCGGGCAGCTTTAATTTACTCTTGAACTTACCCGGGTAACGTCACATGCTCTGCTATTTTTGAACAGAGTCCAGGTTAGGAACCAGCAGAGAAACAACAAACAGCAGAAACCCACACTGTGGGAAAGAATCCACACTTCTGACTGATGTTCACGCCCACTTTATTCCTCATAGATAAGATTGGACCAGAACACTGAGAACCAAAGAGAACAGAGGAACAGTTCTAATGTCTACTAGAAAACATGAATCACATGAAACACACAAACACCAGTCTGGTTCTTTATCAGCCTAAAAACTTCCTTCTGACATTTTTTAGGAAAATCTTTTCCTCACTTAACTTGGTTTAACAAAATATAAAATGCGGTTACTACTTTTTAAGTAAAATAATAATCAAATGTTCACTGATCACATAAAAAGTGTCAGAATTAAAGACATCTACAAAATCTTTCTAGTGTTGTCATGGTAACACACATGAACAACATACTCATCATCTCAGCTTAAACTACAATCACATTGAATCCTTTCCAGATTTAACTCTAATAATACAAAACAACACATTTCTATTAGCGGATACATCTGAAAGAATTCCTTGTGTGGATTTTTTTTTTAATTTTTGTCAATGAAAGCAGCAAAGCTCTTATTGTTTAGTATCTTTACACAGATTTAAACATGTTGGTTCTTTTATTTTTAATGGTTTGATAATTGTTGCTTAAAGAATATAAAATACAAAGACTGTTGTAAAAATTTAGAGTATCATATCAATCTCATGAAAAAAGGATGTTTTCAGCTCATGTCAGTCTGTTCTGTTATGAGTGACAGTTATAGTGTTTTATGAATGTGTTTTAAATCTGTTAATGGGCTGATTATTTTGAACGTGTTTTGGAGACCTCTAGCGGTCGTGCCAGGTACTGTTGTTCAACACATTTATTTGAATAATCTTTATTGAAAAGTGCACATGTAGAAACAGAAAGGATTGGCTAGCATGCACACACTTTGTTTGTCAGTGGAAAGAATTTGCTGCATACATCTCAATTAAGAGGTTGCATTGCCGGTATGTGGAGAAAATTTAATATTGAGACTTTTGAATTTTGATATAAGAAACATGTTTATCAGTCTATTATTTTTGGAGTTTGTAAAGTTGGGATGCAGTGCTATGCATATATATACACGTTAATTGTACTGATCATTTGCTTTCTGTTTTACCATTTTAAGTATCATTAAACCTGATGACAACGTTCAACGGTCTCCAGAGTCATGATATGAGATATGATGAGTGTTCAAAAGCTCCTGCATTGGACATGCATGAAACAGCACACAGTCTTTAGAAAACGGTTCATTGTTATGTGTTCAACACTAACTTGTGTCTCCTTATTAAATGACTGCATCAATGTGTTATGTAGGCCAACAGTCTGTGGTTCTGTGTTCATGTAATGAACAGAACTTGGGTTTGATCCCAAGAGTTTTAAATATTAAAAACAAAAATTAACCAAAATATACAAATACGTGAAAATATTCAAATTTTCTGAAATACAGAAACCAAAGTGATCGGCTGTGCTGCAGAGGTAAAGGGTTCGACCTCTGATCAGAATATCACAGGTACAATAACCATTTTGCCCGTCCATGTGTCATTGAACAAAACTGAACTCCACATTGATCCTGGTGGTTATAGGTTGGTGCCAGTGTGAGACAGCACAGCTGCCATCAGTGTGTGAATGGGTGTGTGGGAGTGAATGGGAATGAATGTTAAGTACTTTTGGCTTTTAAAGAAGGTACATAAGTGGTATATCCCATACGTGTATGGCAACATAAAACCAAGGCTTAAAATATTTCAATCTAAAAATCATAATTTTTAATAAAATGCTAGTTTCTGTCTTTATGGAAGAAAATGTGTACTTTTTCCAAATCTTTCCCTCTTCTCATGTAAACCTTGTGTTTTTTACTGCACAAGTTCTCTGCTCTAAGTTTTTCTGAGTGTAAAGTTTTTAATAAATCCTGTGTTAAAATGTTTTAAAATTGAAAAAAATGTTTTTCTCTCATGTGAGTTCTCATGTGTTTTTTGAGACTAGATGAATCACTAAAACATTTATTGCATTCTATACAAGAAAAAGGCTTTTCTCCTGTATGAATTCTCGTGTGTGTTTTAAGATTAGATACATTGCTAAAACCTTTTCTACATTCTTTACAAGAATAAGGCTTCTCTCCTGTATGAGTTCTCATGTGTGTTTGGAGATGTGGTAATTGACTAAAACTTTTATCACATTCTTTGCAAGAAAAAGGCTTCTCTCCTGTGTGAGTTCTCATGTGTGTTTTAAGATGAGATGTACGATTAAAACTTTTGTCACATTCTTTACAAGAAAAGGGCTTTTCTCCTGTATGAGTTCTCATGTGTTTTTGGAGCTCAGATAATTGACTAAAAGGTTTAGCACATTCTTTACAAGAAAAAGGCCATTCTCCTGTGTGAGTTCTCATGTGACTTTTGAGACTAGATGATTCACTAAAACCTTTTCGACATTCTTTACAAGTAAAAGGCTTCTCTCCTGTATGAGTTCTCATGTGGCTCTTGAGATGAGATATACGACTAAAACTTTTTTTACATTCTTTACAAGAAAAAGGCTTTTCTCCTGTGTGAGTTCTCATGTGTGTTTTCAGATTACATCTTTGACTAAAACTAACGTCACATTCTTTACATGAAAATCGCTTCTCTCCTCTATGAGTTCTCATGTGTCTTCGGAGATGAGATGAATCACTAAAACCTTTATTACATTCTTTACAAGAAAGGGACTTTTCTCCTGATCGAGTTCCTACATTAGATGGTTTGTTAGCGATTCTTGAGTTTTCTCCAGACTTGAAGGAGGAAAGTTTTTTCTGTTTTGAAGATTCTTTGTGTTTCTTAAGCAAATCATCCTTTCTACTACCATCAGAGTCACACTCACTGTGAGAGCTGTCCACACTTTGGACATGACTTCTGTCTCTTCTCTTCCTCTGATCTCTGTTCTGTGGGTCTGTCTCTTCATCTGTAGTTGATGTTGATTCTTCTTGTTGGTTTCCTTCTTCATCCTGACTATCAGTGACATTAAAGCTCTGCTGATTGTTTAGATCTGCTTCCCTGTTCTCATCTTCCTCATAAGTAGGAATCTCCATCAAGGTATCAGTCTCCTGCTTCAGATCAAGGTGATCTTCATCCTGATTGATGCAGAGTTTCCCTGGTTCCTCTTTAATCTGTGGAGGTTCTGGATCCTCCGGTTCCTCTTTATAATGCGGAGGGTCCGGTTTCTCCAGTTCAACTCTGAAGTTCCTTTGTCGGTTGCAGAGATCTTCAGTCACCCAATCCTGGGGGAGGACTGCAGAAAAACAAAAGAGACACTTTTTATGTTTTGAGGACTTTGTGTGTTGTTAATAAACACTATTAACTGCTTATCTAAAAACACCAATTGACTGTGAAGACTCTCATTCATACAGTTTGTTTCCATCACAGTAGTAGGTTTAAAAAATGCCATCTGGACATTATCATTCTTAAAATTGAAAACATTTCACCTTTTATCCAAATTGTCAATTGTGGATTAGCTGGTGAAAAGCAGGTTTATAAGTGCTCTTGGGGGTGGAGTCAAACTTGAAACTGGAAAAACATGATAGCCTTTTACCTAAAATAAATGACATTAACAGCTGAAAGAGATGGCCAGATTGGGGAGTGTAGCCCCTGTCTCTCCAACTCTAGCTGAGAACAGAGGAGTCCTAAAGACCTGGAAGTGAAACTGGTTCGGTTTGTTTGTCTGGGACTGATTTAACCTGAGACCACCTCTTATTAAGAGAAGGTTTATCTTTCTTAACAAAGATGCCTTCTTTTACTCACCGTGTCTTAATCCAAATGGTATTTTCCAATATCGACTCGATTTTCTCATTTTGAAACCACTTTTTCCCCAACTTCCTGTCCAGCAGCTGACCAAACACATGAGAGCTGAAGACCTCTTGTGTTGGACATATTTTACTGTTACAACATGTGGTTATGAATCTTCTGACACACAAGGAGTATATTTGAATGAAGCACTTTATTAATTTAGGCTAGACTTTAGTTAGATTGATTATATTTTTAATAAGCACATACTTATGCATACAAACACACACACAAAGCATTTCAGTCACGCACACTATTTGTGCAAATGTGATCTTACACCTGTGCTCGAGTGGGTGTTTCTGTTCTTTTTCTGCCTTATTCTGTTCTGTTGATGATGGAATGTAAAAAATAAAGGAGAGAGAGCCCGGTCATTCCTACACCAAGAGCCCCACCGAAGCAGAAGTGGTAGACCCCCTACACCAGGGGTGGGCAATTATTTTAACTGGGGGGGCACATTGGGTTCTAAAATTGGATAGAAGGGCCGGACCAGGAGCAGATGATATAACATGGACTGTAGATGAAAACATTTGGATTGAAAATTATATTCTATAACAGAATATTCGAGTTTTTAGTTTAAAACTTTTGTTCCCATTTTAGATCAATGTTTTATTGTGAAGCCCCTTTGGTACTTTTAAGGAGTTGTAAAGTGTTGTATGAATAAAGTTTCATTTATGATCCTTTTAAGAAAAGAAATAACATTATTTATGAAATAAAACAATGACCAAACAACACTCTCTATGATTTTCAAAGACAACAATTCAGGAAAAATATACTGATACATTAAAAAAAAAATAAATAAATAAATAATGGATCCTCTCCCGTCATAATTCTGCAGAGACTTTGAGCTCATCACACGTCTCACAGTTTGCACAGCTGCACGTCTGTTTCTCATCCAGTAATACTGAAAAATCACATTTCATGTCTTCTGCTGCAGCTACACATATATCTGTGTTACCTTTTCACCAGAACAGAGTTCCTCGTTTATTGCAGGAGTTATGGTCTAAAAATAACCGTGATCGGTGATTGACAAGGTCTGCAGCCAATCAGGACACAGAACAGGGTGCACTGTTTAAAAAAGGCAGCATAATGCTCAGAAATAATGAGCTAAACCGGGAAAGATGAACTGTGACGTAGAAAGGGAAGATTGTCTTCTGTTCTATTTGACAGAGATTATTTGGAGGTTTCCAGGTTGAACACAGACTGCAGAAGGTGGAAGAGAATGTCACGTCTTGATCGTGTGACCAGATTAAAAAAAACAAACATAGGTCTCTGATATTGTCCAGCCCGCGGGCCGTAGTTTGCCCACCCCTGCCGTACACAGTATAGTACAGATAGAGGACATCCGCCCACAGGACAATCACGTCCACCACCCAGACCAGGGCCAGCACGACCACCACAAGGCCCCCAACGCCAGAGAGCAGGAAGGCAGAGGGGGACAGAGAGTGCAAGCTCCACCCGACCAGAAGAATAACCCCAAAACAAGAACAATAGCCCTGCAAAACAAAACCCCACTATCCTCTCAACACAAACTAATGCTGATAGTGCATCTTCTTCTTCTATGGTTTATTGGCAACTGATAAACAGCTTTGTGGTACATTACAACCCAAAGCACGGCCCCACCCAGGGAGAGCACCCCCCAGACCAGATGAGCATCCCTTCCACCTCAACCCCAGACATGAGCCAGGGGTCCCCAAGGGAGACCCCCCCATGCTCCAGACAAGAGACCCACCCCGCTGGAGGTCCAAGAGAGAGCAAGGCAGGAGCCGCCCATCCCTGGTCAGGAGGAAGATGCCCAAGAGGTGTGGGAGGTTCCTGAAGATCATTGTAAATTGTTGGAAATTTGGAGTGGTCCAGAACTCGAGGACTACACCAGATCTATTTTTCTGCAGGTGGTTGAAGTGAACGTACCTAGAAGTCGGCATGCACGCATGACCTAGCTGACCAGAGCTTTCTGCCAGACCAGCTGATAGACCTGCGTACGAGGCTGCAGCATTTTCTGCTTTTTAGAATGAGCGTCAGTAGATCAGTGAGAGTTATACATGCAAGCTAATCTAGTGTTAAAATAGTCCAAATTTTTGTCTTTAATCTGCTTCTTTAATTACTTCTATCCATGCAGTAAAAGTTAGGACATTTTTCAGATGAGATTTGCGGTTCATAAAAAGACTTGTCAGTTTTCTAAGTTAAGCTGTTTCGATCTTTACCTCCTCCAGATTTCATGAGAAAACAAAAGTTAGTAGGAACTGTTTTCTCGTTCACAAGCCTGTTGCAAGTGTGTCCAGGCAGTGAATGCTGGGACATGAGGTCATGTGACCGGTTTTGAGTAAGCTGATTGGCTGCAGCCAATGCCCACAAACATACAATAGCAGATGTAGCTTGATGAAATACTTTTAGAATGTGGTATTTTTATTTAAATAACTGCTTTATTATTTGTTTCATTTCTTTTAAATAAAAGTAATCATGACTTTCATTGTATTTTTACCCTTTAGTTTAACCTTTTTGCAGAGTTTCTAGACATATTTCTATGAAAACTCTCATTCATCCGGGTTGATTCCATCATAGTAGTAGGTTTAGGGGATGTCATCTGGACTTAGTTTTTAAAGTTAGAGGAAGTTTCACCTCTTATCCAAGAGGCTTTGTCGTTTCTGAATTAGCTGGTAAAAGTGATGGTATACATGTCCTCATGGGGGAGGAGTCAGACCTGAAACTGGATGGTATTTCTAGACATTGTTTTCATTTTTTCCTGACTTGATCATGTGCTACAACTTTAATTAATGAAAATTCTGTCTGCCACCAGGATGTTTATATTTGATATTTGCTCTGCTGTCAGTTTTGTCTGTTTTTTTAAGCTTAATCATTCTATAAACATTATATGTCGTGCTGAAGATTTCAGTGTTTACTCTGCCTCAAAACATCTGTGTAACTTTTCTTTATTAAACTTTAATTATGTAGTTATTAGTTAGTTATTATGTAGTAACTGAGCGGGGATCCTGCGCCTCACTTCCCCTTTGCGGGCTTGCTTGGGTTTATGTGTTAATTAGGGTTGGGCGATGTCCCCTAAATTGGCCGTTGACGATGTTTGCTGTCAACCATCGGGATGGACGATGACATCGTCGGGGGGGGTGTTTTTTACATTTTTCGTTCTTATATAACTGCTATTCGTTATTTTGCTTTTTTCATTTTATTTCCCAACTAGTGACTAATCCGCGTGATCCAGTATAAACTGAGGGAAGTGACTTCAACAAAAAAAGTAACAAACAAAATAGAAAAGAAGTGGTCCGCTCCCGCACTTAACTAATGAAGTGGACCGGCGGAGTGCGGACTTACAGCTTTGTGTTTGATTGGGGGGGGGTACATGAGCGGTATGTGTGGGAGATTTAAGACTGCGATCCGTCCCGCAGCTCTAGGGGTACGAGCTACCGAACTCAGAACCGGGTCTAAGTGTGTGTCTGAGCACAGCTCGGATCGTCAGCAGACACAGCGGTTTGGGCTTCAAAGCAGAAATGTCGCTCAGTCCTTAGAAAACATTCAAACAATGACGTGGATTTGTGTTTCCAGTCGTGTCCCGACTAAATAAAGGCTGATGTTATTCACAGCATGCAGCGCCACCCAAAGCTAATGTTGTTAGCCCATGTTAGCATAGCAGTATGCTAACATGGGCTAACAACAGCGCTCAGAAAAAGCGCTGACCACACGGATTAAGATTCAAATGATGAGCGAACAGGTGTTTCATAATAACCGTAACATTATTAAAAGCACGTTTAGAAGATCATCTCGTATTTTACCGAGCTGACATGTCAATGAATATAGCCGCTCGGCGCTGTCGTTTTGTATTTAATTGTTACATTCAATAAAGTTTGGAAAAAAAAAGCCGCTCGGCGGAATTTATATCCTTCCGGTTTTTTATTCCGACGGAAAGTGTGACCTTAGTGAACGTTTTTATATTCTGAAAACATTTTTCTGGGCCCATGTACACGGTTGGATTCTAATCCGACCATTGATCCCATCAAGATATTTTGTACATGTAACCGCGGCTTATGGGGTTCACTCGCAACGTGGCGGGGGCGTGGCATCACGATGGTGGTCTCTCCATCGGGATGTCAGTCACCCATCACGATGGACGATGATATCGTCCATCGGCACAACCCTAGTGTTAATGGGGCGTTTTCTGTCCCTTGGGGGTGCAGAATTCAGGAGTGTGTTTGTCACTTGGGGGCATTAATTTTTCTGGTTGATCTTATTGGCCGATATTTGCTGGTCAAATCCGGCGAGGCAGCGGGGCGGAGCTTTCATTTTTCAGAGCAGGGGGGGCTAACAGGAGGCTCTTTGTCTTTTATCATATTTTCTATGTAGAGTACCATCATAACCATAAGGTGAACATAAAAGTCTTACATTCATTTTCTCCTAAATATATGGAGCGGCCCTAATGTGTTGTTGTGCGACTTCAGTAAAGAGGACCTAGGAGAGAACAGCATGACAACGGTACAGAGAGAGGTAAGAACATGAAAGGAGAACCCCCCCACCATAGTAAAAAGTGTAGATATGCGCATAATGCAGAACAACTGTCTTGAAAACCCTGGAAATGCATAGAGACATGATTATGAAGCACAGTTTAAACTGCAGCTATCAGCTATGTGGAGGAACACGGGAATAGATCAGCTGCAGTTTGGTTAGGTTTGAAAGATCTTCACAGATTCTGACTTCTGGCCTCAATAACTCTTCTGATAAACATTCAAATGTGACAGCAAGTATCTAATTATTTTGTAGGGGTGTGTATTGGCAAGAGTCTGGTGACACAATACGTATCCTAATATTTTACCTAAACATATTTTTAGGGCTGGGTGATATGGCCTAAAAATAAAATCTCCGATTTTATTTTTTTTAATTCGATTTCCGATTTTTTCCCGATTTTTTTTTCTTGTTTTTTTTTTTTTTTCCCCTTCCAACTTAAGGAAAGCAATAAGTACAAACGGCAGACAAGTTCAAGCAAAAATTGTTTTTTTTTAATCAAACTCAAGACAAATGCAACCCCCATTTCTAGTATGAATAATAAATAAATGAACACACTCTTGGAATCAAAGTTAAGTATAAGATTTTTCTTCTTCTCACTCCCTTTTTGGACTTGTGTTTAAATAATTTTGTCCTGTTTTATATAACTTTTGTTTTGTTTTTGTCTAATTTCGTTATTCTACACTTGTTTTCACTTGTCCAAAATAAAAAGGTTACTTCCTTAATTAAAGTCTCAGCTGTGTTTTCAGTGGCCGCCTCCTCCGAAAACAAAATCCTACGGCAGCCGCGTCGCAAATGAATATACAAGTAATAATGACAACGCAGTATTCTTTATTAACAAATAACAGTAACAACTAATTAACTAACTAATGAACTAACTATACAGGCGTTGTAGAATGAGTATATGCGTGTGTCAGGGCGCGTGCCACGCGAGCGCGCGTGAGAGCCTTTGACTTCGATGGGCTTTAGGCAGCGTGGGGTCTCTCTCTTCCTCCACGTCTGTGGCATAAACCCACACCAGTTCCAAACAACAGATGATTTTATTCCTTTCTTGGGAACAAACTTCCCACTGTCACCGGTAGCCATACTGTCGCTAGCTCCTTCGTGTGTTGATTGTCGCGAATGTGAAACTAATGCTACGGAAGCTCTGGGGAGCCAAAAATGCGCCACATAAAAACTCGATTTAGTTATTTTTGAAATTGCCCGTAACAAAAAATTCGAATTAATTCATTTGATCGATTTATCGCCCAGGCCTACATATTTTCTTTCTTTTTTCTTTTCTTTTAAATATGACTTTGAAAAAACTCTACTTGAATTTCAACATGTCTTTCATTGTAATAAAATGGTCAAATTCAGTTTATTTAATGATCTTATTGTTAAGCAACTGTATCTCCTATATCAGCTGCTTTTACCCAAACAAATTAATAGTGCTTTTATTTTGGTAGCTAAAAATATAGAAACGGAACAGTCAAAACTGTATGATTTGCACAACAAAATATATTTCAGTATAAGAAAAAACAAAGAATGAATGTGCCTTAACCTAGTGTTTTTCAACTGGTGTGTTGCAGGACATAGTCAGGTGTACCATGGGAAATGACCCAAATCTGAAAACATTTTCCATCTCCAGGATATCAGCTCTGTGTTCATCCAAACAGGTCCTGATATAACACTGAGTAGTTAGGAATAAGAATCTCATAAAATACTTTTTTTTTTAAATACTTTTTTTTTTTTTTAAGGAAATGTCAAATTGCGGCTCTAATGCATTCAATAAAAAACCGAAATCCCTCATTCTCGACCTCACTGCAGGGGGGCGGAGCCTGTTTTCTGTTTGTGTCCCTGCTCTCACAGAAGACAATGGTAGCTTCGCCTGGAAAAATCTGCGCCGGGCTGCGTCGACTTCAGACCAGCAACAGCCACGTCTTTGTCACCCAACTCCAGGTGATGCAGCTTTAATGCTGGCGGCGCATCTTTTAAGTTGCTGCTCTCGCTATTCTCCTTGTTTTCCTCCTTCACCATCTTTGTTTGAATGTGTATTCTTCTTCGTCCGCCCACAACATCCAATCTCTCGAGTGCCCCCCATCTACCCTCCGCAGAATTGTCTTGCCAAATAATGCTTAATATGACGTTTTAGAGGGTCTTTAAATGTAAATAAAAGGTTGATACTTGATGAAGACGTATCGAGAATCAATCACAGGACTAAATACTGCGATATATCACCATATCGATATTTTGTCACACCCCTAGAAATGAGAGGTCAACAGTTTAGTTCTCCTTTAAGGTCTGTGTTTATTAACAGCCAAACATCCCATAATTTGGTCCAAGTCATCTTTCTAACTGACATACTTTTCTAACAACGTCTGGATTGAAGGAGGAATTTGCTTTCAGACGTCAGTCACTTTTGAAAAGATAAGATTAAATAGAAGTAATAAAACATTTGAGAAACAGAATTAAGGTGAAGTGGCCGACAGAAACAATTGAACTAAATTGAAACAATTTAATCATTTCAAAAGACATATAACATTTTTGTTAAAGTTTTCACAGACTTTATCTTTGATTAAGAAAAGAGAAAACTAATAAAACTTCAACATGTTCACTTTTTGTGGAGCTACAGAAAAAATAAAAAATGTTAGTATTTTGTGTAATTTTATCAAAGATATTGTGATCATATAATTGTTGAAAAATTACAGTTGCCTTTGCACCAACATTGATAATGTGTATATATATATATTGTATATTTTGCAATGCAGACTAGACACAAACACACCATTCTAATGACGTATCTAGTATGTTTACATCTTCCCTTACTGAATAATAAAAAAGCCTTTTAGCCTTGAGGACAGAGAGAGAGGACAGCCACAGAGACTAACAGGTCGTGTTTCTCCACCTCTCCCCTTTGGGAAAAGGTTGGAACATTCATGCAGACTCTGAGTGTCTTTTCATTTCTGCACATTTCATTTTTGGACGTCCTGAACCATCTGAATCTGTGAAGGCCGGGCGAGACGGAAACAAGCCCGTTCCAGTGACATTCAGGGCAACCAAAGAACTTAAAATGTTTAGTCACGTACCAACCACGTGGAGCTGCAGCTGCGGGTTCCAGCTGCTATCCAGCAGTCTGCGCTGACGACAGAGCTCCTCCTCGTTCTGGACGATGGTTCCTTCAGCAGCAGAACGTTGTTCTCTGACAGAACCTTCCTGAGGTTCTGAAGACATGGTTCCTGCTCCGATCTTCAGCTCCAACTCCCACAAACACCGCCGTCCTCTTCACTGCAGCTCCGATCGATCATCTGCTAGTCTCACAATCACAGCAATCCACGTTGTCTTTCCGTTCAACACTTCTTCACTCATTTACGACACTTTGGAAAATGCTGAGAGTTCCACACGAACCACGTATCGTCCTTTCTGTCCAAAAACCTCACAAACGTCCCAACTAAACACCACCGACCTCTCAACACAAGCTAACGCTGCTAGCCTGCTAACAAGCTAACGCTGCTAGCCTGCTAACAAGCTAACGCTGCTAGCCTGCTAACAAGCTAACGCTGCTAGCCTGCTAACAAGCTAACGCTGCTAGCCTGCTAACAAGCTAACGCTGCTAGCGCCTCGCGCTGTTTACTTCCGGGTCACGTGCAGGAACTTTATTTAAAAATAAACGTATAAACTGCTTAACTGAACTTCAATATAGTTTTAAAAAGAGTTTCCAATATTTTTAAACAATTTTAATTCAGGAGATAATAAAGAAAAGAAAATCAAAATAGAAAAAAAATGTATCGAGGAAGCTTTGAGAGCTGTTGTGACGTCATCACACTGTGTCTCATTCCAATGTTCAGATTTGACTACAAAACCCATCAGAGACTAACTAAACCTGATCACATTCGTTTATTGTATTTCTAAACTACAGTCATGAATAAAGAAATTTCTTAAGTAAATAAAGAAACAAAAATGAAAAAGAAGAAATTTTCAACCAAAAAGATTCTAAACTGTTTCTAAAGAGAATAATTACGACTATAAATAAACATTATACCATGGTCCGCTTGAATACTCGATTCTGATTGGCTGCTGGGTATGCGTTAAAAGTTAATAACCGCACGGTGAAAGAAGAAGTTCCGGTCGGCTAGCTTAAATGTTTTGTATCACTGCGCCGGCTTCTTTAAAACATCTTTTGCTTCATAATTTGGACAAAAACAAGCGGTAAGAGGTGAAGTTTCTCTTTGAAATGATGCTTTATTCAACCTATCGGGACGATCAGCATATATATATCGCTGAATCTTGACTGCAGCGGTGGTGCTGCGCGACGCGGACTATATGTCACGTGACGCGGCGCATCGCGCCGCATCACGTAACATATAGTCCGATTTTTGTGAGAAAAGTGATCCAAATCGAAAGAAAAACAAGAATTAAGGACTAAAACCTGGTTTATATGTATTGCTTTTGTAGGTGACCATGGTATAAGCGGGTTAATGGCCTTCGAAGTGTGCGGTTATTACTTTATAACGCACTTCGCGGAAGCAACCGTCCTCCGCTTCGCGTCGGACGGTTCAGGCTTCCACGTCGTGCGTTAAAAAGTAATAACCGCACACTTCGTCGGCCATTAACCCTTACTTAAACTGTATAGTTAATAACAAAAACAAGCAATAATTCTGAAATTCTTAGTACAGTGAAAAAAACAATAGAGACATGTACTTAATTTAATCAAAATTAGATTAACACATTTATAAAGCATATAACTGAGATGTAACATAATAAAAGAAAAGTGAAAAAATTAAAGATCTTTGGAATAGAAACATTTTTTACCAATAATCTGCAAAGATTTTAATGCTGTTTCTAGTTTCTGTGTCTTCTTCAAAGATTTTTTCAATAAAAAACTGGAAAAGATTTAAATAAATTCACAGATTTTTTCAGGTTTTAGAAAAAAAACACTTAACATTTTTATTTACAGTACAGACCAAAAGTTTGGACACACCTTCTTATTCAAAGAGTTTTCTTTATTTTCATGACTATGAAAATTGTAGATTCACACTGAAGGCATCAAAACTATGAATGAACACATGTGGAATTCTATCCATAACAAAAAAGTGTGAAACAACTGAGAATGTGTCATATTGTAGGTTCTTCATAGTAGCCACCTTTAGCTTTGATTACTGCTTTGAACACTTTTGGCATTCTCTGGATGAGCTTCAAAAATGTGGAGAAATGCAGAAATGTGTGCTGCAGATGCCATGTTTGCCACTAGAGGGCAGCACAGCAGCTTCAGTCTTTGTCATTGTTGCTGTGTGAGCCTGAAGGAGCTTCAAAGTGAACTAGCTGCAGCTTGGTTCAGACAAAGCTCCACATTCACACACAGATGTGATCCTGAAGAAGTCTGAACAGAACATTTCAGGAGAACTCTTCAGTCCAGAACATGAGCCTGCATTGTTCCTGAAACTGGGATCAGAGTTCTGCTCTCTGCTCCAACAGAACCACCTTCATGAGCTCCTGGTTTCTTCTGGATCCTCCAACATTCAGACGCTCTCTGACTGAGTTCATGTCTGCACAGAAACCTTCAGGATTCTCTTCTTCCACACGTCTTTCACTCTGAACTCCTGAATGTGGATCATCTCAGTCAGACGTTCAGCAGCATCAGAGCCGTGCATGTGCTCCTCCTCATGAGTCCTGAAGCTGCACCGTCAGCTGCAGAGCTTCAGAGCTGCTTCCTTCTCAGACTTTCCACTTTCTTTGGCTCTCTGGCTCTGATGCTGCTGCTGCTGCTGCAGAAAAACCAGCAGCTGCAGAAAAACTCTGCAGAGACTCACAGAGAGAGGATGGAGGCAGCAGATGAAGCTGCTGCAGACTGACAGCTGATGGAACTGAAGCACTTTCTACATTCTAGTTCCAGATGTTCTACAGAATCACTCAGAGGTTGAAAGTGTTCCTCAGTACTGGAGTACTTTAGTTCAGCAGCTCCTCTTTCCTCTAAGGTGAAGCTTCATGTGGACGACTTCTTCTTCTTCTTCTCTCCTCTTTTCTGGAGCTTGGGCTCCATGCAGTCTGATCAGCTCTGATTTGGGCTTCAGTTGATGTTTGTGATCAGGAACTCTGGATTCTTCTTAGAAGGAGACGTTCTGCCTCTTTAGCAGAGAGCAGAACGTTGATCTGATCTGTTGGAAGCCACTCCATCCTGAAGCTGCACTGCTGAGTTCCTGTCCACCAGGGGGCAGTGTTACGGCTTTGCCTGCCTTATTATTCTGCTCATCTGTCAGGTTGGGACTTCCAACACACAAACATTTGACCTTTTCACTTTATAAAAAAGTTTGTTAAACACTTTGGTGACTTTCAGATTCATAAAAACATTTTTTATCTTTTATTTCTGTAATTATTGGTCTAAACTTTTCTTCCTGAAGGCTGAACTGCAGCTTTCCTCAGGTCTTTCATTTTCTCCATTTTTCACTCCTTTTCTTGGCTTCCAGCTCACCAGGCATGACCTAGACGGCGCCCTCATGTGGACGGATGAACACATGACAGAGGGGAAGGACAGAGCTGCACAGCAGGGACGAGCAGAGACCTTTGGGTCACGTGGAGTAACAATAAAAACAGTAGAAACTCCAATAAAACCAGTAGAACCAGACTGGAAAAGCTCAAAAAGTTCAGAAAACCTCTTGAAAAATGCAAAACTATATGAACTCTGAACACTAATGACAAATAAATGGTAATTAAAAACCTTTATGGATCAGAACCAACAGAAATAACAGGTTGATGCTGGTCAGACGTGCACACACAGGACCCTAGGGGGTTTGAACACCTGCCCTTTCTGCCTCCTATTCAAAAGTGTCCTCTTTGTTTTGAATGAACATGAATACATTTCTGTTCAGCTGCGTCCACACTGACCGCCTCTCTTTCACCGTGAGGATAATTCTCTGCTCGCCGTCTGTCCACAAATGTGTTCCTGAGCTGGACGCCGCCTGTGGGCGGAGCTTCCAGCTAATGTTGTCAGCCTGATGGCGACATGGAGCGGTGTCTGTGTTTCTGTCATTTACAAGATACAACATAGAACCGGAGTCACACTGGATCCAGCTGTCAGGAAGGGGAGGAGCCAAAATGCAGAAACTGGGCTCAGAGGCAGAAACGTCAAGATTTGATCCAGAAACAGAAACAGGAGAAAATCCATGGAGAAACCAAAAACTGATGATCTGACAATGTAGACCTGAAAACAGAGACTTCTACTGACTGAAGACAACAGACATGAAGACATGTGGATGATTGACAGGAACCTGGAGGGACTGACAGACAGAACACCACCAGAACCACTGAAGAACGGACCTGCAGAATCCTCACAGCATCAGACATCTTTAACATCTCCTTGGAGCAAGCCATCGTCCCATCATGCTTCAAGGCTACCACCATCATCCCTGTGCCAAAGAAACCATCACCATCCTCTATTTTCCAGCCAGCAGAATACGTGCTGACAGCACTCTGTCAGGAAAATGTGAGGCCACGCCCACCAAGGAGGAGGAGCCTGTTCCACAGCAGGAGGAGCTGCAGGTTTCAACATGAATCTGTGAGAAACAGCATCTGCGGCTGAAGGAAAGCAAACAGTGTTTCTGTCAATGAATTATTGCTCTGTCATCTCCTCTGTGAGGACCCTCCTCTTCATCAGAGATGAAGCTCCACCTCAAAACGTCTACGTTTGTTCTCCAACCTTCTGCAGGTTCTGATCTGCTTCTTTCTGAACCTTCAGACCCAGAATCCTCTGCTTTCTTCCTAGAACTGCTGGTTCTGCAGCTTCCTTCAGTTTCTGCTTCATTTCCTGTCAGAGCAGCACTCCCACTGCATCAGGATGAAGAGGATCCACCCTCATCTTCATCCTGTCTTCATGGATCCAGAGTCTGGAGGATGATCCACAAACATCCTGCAGACTCTGAGAGGCAGATCACCTCCAAGAAGACTTCTACATCAACCTGTTAATCACTCTGAAGCTCCGCCCCCTTCTATCACAACTGCTGTGTTCAGAAATCAGAGATGAATCCTGATCAAACCCTCAGAGCCCAGAGCATTCTGGGAGATCATATACACCTTCAATTCAGATGAAATGATTAGATCAGAGCTTTTGTGAAACCACTTTGTTTTAGTTCAGAGAAAAGTTTGGATCCAGAACTGAGACCAGGATCTGAGATGTGGAGACTAAAGAGGAAAGATCAACATAAAGCTTCATCTTCTCTGCATCTTCCTCACAAACAGCAGCTCAGTGTGAGGAAGAGGAGCTGCCGGGTCAGAGGTCATGTGATCAAGTAACAGAAACATTCCAGAGAAAGGCTGAAGCTAATTGGTCCAATATAGAAATCTCAGCAGAATCAACACAACGTGAGGAAGTGATGAGTTCTCAAAGCAGAAGAGGAAGAAAAAGAATCTCTGATCTGATCTGAGCTGCAGCTACTTCACATGGTGAGAAAAGACGACTTCAGACCTTTAGGAAAATCGACTTTGTTTTTTTCTTTGATGGCTTGTTGAACTTTGTCTTCACTAACTTGACTGTTTGTCTCTGAATGTTTAGAGAAGATCTTCTTCTTTCTCTACAAACTCTCATCATTCTGATGTTTAAAGATTTGATCTCATTACTGATCAACAACTGAGGATCAATTCTCACTTATTGATCAGTTTCTGTTTCACTGATTTATGAAGAAAATGGAAACAAATTAACGTTTTTAGTGAAGATTTTCACAGAATGAACTGTTGATGTTTACAGAAGTGAAAATGCTGACTCATCAAAGTGGTTCAGATCAGCTGACTGCTGCTTCCTGTCAGAACTGTCCAGAACCAGACAGAAGAAAGAGTTTCTGTCAGAAACACAAACATCATGAAGCTCTGGAGGTCAAAGGTTTCAGTTCTGACTCCAAACCTTCCTGTTCTCCATCCAAACCAGTGTGGAGGTCAAAGGTCATGAGAAATACTCAGTTGGAGCTGTAGTGGCACTACTAAATAAAAACAGTGTGCATTAAGAAGAAGAAAGTTAAGTGCACTGACAAGCAAAACTAAAGAGCTTGAAATTTTAATGAATGATGTAAAAAATGTCAAAAACATACAAGATGCAATGGAAAATGATTTTACATTATTGGTCAGTGATTTTTGCAGTTGTAATACTGAAGTCACAAATCTTTTGGAGGAAGATGAGATCACTTTTGACCAAGAGAGCTGGTTTGAGCCCAAAATGGCAAAAATTAGAGCATTTATGCGAACCACAAAAGCATGGCTAGCAGCTGAGCAGGAGCTCAGGTTGCCAGCACTTAATGAAGAAGGTGTGGCGCACGGAGATTCTGTTATGGATAACTTGCAAGAAACTGTTAAGCCAAGTGACAGTATTTCACAAGCAGAAACTAGTTCTCGCAGTTCACATGCACGTCAGATAACAGCTTCATCGCGCGTTTCTTCTACATGAGCAAGACAAGAAGCAGAACATGCAGCACTGCTAGAACGTGCAGCCACACTAAAGAGAAAGCAAGAGCTTGAGTTTGAAGCTGCGAGAATTCAAGCAGAAAAAGAAAAGTTGGAGCTGGATACGGCGCTGGCTGAAAGTCAAGCAAAGTTGAAGGTGTTAAAGGAATAAGAAAGCTCGGAAGATGGTCGCAGTAGCCACACATTAAGGCAAAAATTTCCAACTGAAACTGTTGAGAAAGAGAAAATGAACAAGACGCCACCGCAAGTTACTGCAAACATGCACGTACAGTCACCAGTGCAGCACCATCAAACCATAGCGGTGTTTCATCCAAGCGATCCGAACTTCAAAGCGAGTTTTTGACTAAATGTATTGGCACTCTCTCTGCTTGTCTTTCTCTTGTACCACCGTTTGAAGTCTGTCCAGCAACTGTTATTTGAAACGCGAGTGAGACGTGTTCTTCATCAACGTCTGCAAATTTGGCTCCATAAATAACTATTAAATAAAAACTCTGAATTTGGCTCCAACAGGAGCTTTGAGAGGAAGAATTCAAGTCTTTCTTTCTTTTCTCCTCCTTCTTTGATTTCTGTCTGTTTTTCTTCATGTTTCCTGAAGTGTAGAAACAGGAAGTTTGTTGTGTCTTTGTCAAAGTGACTGAATGGAAATGTTGCTGCTGCAGCTCCATGTCTCCACCTGCTGGAGGGAGAGCAGAAGTGCAGCAGCTGATGGCAGCTTCCTCTGACTCCCACTGCTGTCTGACTGCATTCACCTGAACCTGAGAGGAAACACAAGAGAAGAGCCAATCAGTGGAGGAGCAGCTGATCTGTTGGTGAAGGAGGATCAGAGCTGATGATGAGGAGGGTTTCCTCTGCAGGTGAAGGAGGAAGGTGTGTGTGAGCTGATGTGGATCCAGTGAATCCAGCAGCATGGATCAGTGGGAGGAACCACAGGGAGCCCCTCCCTCTAAAAGCAGAGATGGTAACCATGACAACCAGAGCAAAGCTCAGAGGTGAGATGAACATCTCCAACTGTCCATGATCTTCTCCATGTCAGAGCTCAGGACTCACACCAGCAACCTGCAATCTACAGGAACGAACCTGGACCTGGACCTGGACCTGGATCCAGCTGGGGGTCCAACAGTAGTGACGTGTCAGATGATTATTTAACCAAATTCAAAAACAGTCGTTCGAGAGTGAAACAGTAAGTGTTTGTTAAATACTGTTATTGATGTAACGGATGGACAAAATTTCATAGATTAGAGTTTTTTTCCTACAGTGAAAATGACTCTATGCAGTTTCACACACTTGTCAGAAGGGGGTGTTTTATGTCTCGCTGCAGATCAGTCTGTTCATGATCTGAGTTTAAAAGTTGAACATTAAAGAGACTGATCAATGTTCAATACAAAATAAATGAGTTTCTAATAAAACAAATGTTTTTCCGTCAGGGCCCAACAGATATGTCAAACTGACTGTGGATCTGAATCCAGCCGTGGTTTATCTAAGACTAAAAAGTCATCGGCGTCTATTCCTAACTTAAAAGTCATCCATCCAGCAGTGGAACAGTGAGTGTTTGTCAGAGTTTAAGGAGAATAGCAGAGTTCAGGACTCACACCAGGAACCTTTATTCTTCACAGGAACTGACCTGGACCTGGACCTGGACCTGGATCCAGCCGTGGGTCCAGAAAGAGTGACACATCAGATGATTATTTAAATGCATTCAAAAACAGTCGTTCAAGAGTGAAACAGTAAGTGTTTGACAAATCAATGTTATGAATGTAAGGGATGGACAAAAGTTGATCGATTGGAGGTCACACAGCTGTCAATAGGGGGCGTTTTACCAGACTGTCTCACTTCAGATAACTGTTCATGATCTGAGTTTAATAGTTTCTAATAAAACAAATGTTTTTCCATCAGGATCCAACAGATATATCAAACTGACTGTGGATCTGAACCCAACCGTGTTTTCTTCAAGACTAAAAAGTCATCAGCTTCTATTCCTAACTTAAAAGACATCCGTTCAGAAGAGGAACAGTAAGTGTTTGTTAGAGTTTAAGGAGAATAGCAGAGTTCAGGACTCACACCAGGAACCTGCATTCTTCACAGGAACCAACCTGGACCTGAACCTGGATCTGAATCCAGTTGTGGATCCTTCAGGAGTGACACGTCCAAGGATTTATCTATAAACTCCAAAGCCATCCATCCAGCAGTGGAACAGTGAGTGTTTGTCAGAGCTTTTGGAGGCTGGATTCTAGTTCAGATGATCAACAGTTTTCAGATGAAGGACTTGAGGTCTGGTTCAGTTCTGGATCTCTCTGATCAGACTCACTTGGAGCATCATGTGTGTGATGAGATCTTTTCAGTTGAGTCTTCTGAGAGTCTCTGAGAGACATCAGAGATGTTGGAGAAGAAAACATGTTGACTGCTGACTCTGACTGACAGCAGCTCCAGTCTAATGAGAAGAATCACTGCAGACTCCTAGGATTCAGATTTTCATGCTTTCCAAACATCACATTGTTCTAGTTGGACTTTCTGCTCTCAGAATGTCTCCATTTCTACATGGAGAATTGGAATCAGCTTTTCTAGAAAAAAGTCTGGATTGACTGACAGAAAATGCTGAAAGCTGGAAACTGTTGATCCAAACATGTCATGTTATTCCAGCCTAAACAGCTCAGTCTGTGTTCATGTCAAAGTCCATCAGCTGTTCATGAAGAAGCAGATCCTCCAACACTCTGATGGTTTGGTGTTTGCAGAGGTCAACAGGTCACACAGAGAGTCCAGTCTGCAGCCTCCAGCTGTGGATCCATGAAGAGTGACCGGTCCAAATGGAAACCTCCAGACTTCAGAACTGAACCAGGACCTTCAGACTCACAGTAAGAAGCAGTTTCTGGTGAACAGAGATCTGTTAAAGAATATTTTTCCACAGAGTGTGTTTAGATGGGATTTGATTGTTGAAGAGAAACTGTAATGAGTATATGTGTTTCACAAATCCAGGCAGTTGTGATTCAACTGAAACACGTTTAATTTCCTTCACAGTTGATATACATATACATCAGAATACACAGGGGGGGAGCACATTCCTTTCATCTTTCATTACTCACACTGCAACCAACCTCTCCCTCTTATATAGTTTAAGCCCCTCCCATAAGGCTGAAATCCCAATCATCACTGATGAGGCCTTTTCTTCCCCACATTTTGGCCATTTATGTCAATTATTTATAAACAAAATAAAGACAATAACTCCCTCCATCCCAAAGTCCTACACACAATGAATTGAAGAAGTAAATTAATAATTTCTTTTCCCCACACACTGGTTCGTTGATGTCATTTCTGCCCACTGATCCCGGTTGCGTCTTAAAACAGCTGACGAGGCGTTGCCTCGGTTTGAAACTCGCAGTTCTGAACAAACACTTCCCAGTAAAGCGCATTGAGTGTGCATCCTCAACACAACTCACACAAGGAGGGTCCGCCTCCAATCGGATGGGTGATGGGATTAACAATGCGTGGCTAACAAAACTGCAGTGGTATGTGTATGTGTGATTGTGGTTTGTGTGTACATGTGGCTACATCTAGAGGTGCTCCTTCACAGAAACCCAAACAGTAACTTTAGCTCCAAATCCCAAACACTCTTTAAAAATGTCAGGCATGATGTCATCATTCTCTGATGGTTTGAAGTCCTTCAGGTAACAGAGTGAAGAGAATTCATTCCAAGTGAAATTGGTTCACTAGGATTTTCTACATCATTCCAGAGTTGAGGCTTGCTTATCAACCAAAGCACAAAGTCTAAAGGACAATGAGGAATTTTCATTTCTGACTGACATGTTGGCTCCTCCCACTTTGTTTCATTTAAGGTCTTCTGCTCCAAAATGGTTTCAAAGATCAGAGGTAGTCCAAGAGTCAAAATAAATTAATCTTTTCATGATTTTTGATTTGAACAAATGTTTGAATCAGAAAAGAAACAGTTTAGACAAATATTTTAAGGAAAGTCTTTCATAAAGAAAATCTGATAATTAACCACATAATACATGAAATATGATGATAATGGTTGGTCTCCATTAAAATTATAGCTTTTTCTATGTATCTCATCAACAAACTCAAACATTGAATTCTTCATTTTCTTCTGGTCTAAATGAGAATCAATGATCCAGTTGACTGTGACTCTGATTCATGAAAAAAATGAAAGGATACGTTGAATCACTGCTCGAAGTTTAGTTCATGTGAGTCAGAATGAATGTTGGAATCATTGCTGTTCTGAAAACAACAGCATTCATGATGCATTTATGATCTGAGATGATCCAAATCTAAAAGAACTCATCAAACACCATCATGAAACAAACTCACTTCTAACTAAAAAACTGTATTTCTATCAGGATCCATCAGCGACTCAGAACTGAATCTGGATATGAACCCAGCTGTGTTTCCTTCAGGAGTGACCAGTCAAAGGATCTTCCTATTCATTTTAAATCATCATCATCTTCTGGTGTAGAGAGGTGGGTTACATGTAAACGTTCTTTCTTACAGACATTTCTATCTTCATGTGTGCAGCAGTGAGTGTTGGAGCTTTTCCACAAACACAGAATAGATCTAGTAGATTCTACTGAGTGTCTGCAGGACACCAGTGGGTCCAGTAGGATCTGATTGTTGCTGATTCTCCACAGACTGGACCAGCAGAGCTCAGAGACTCCCAGTGGTCCGTCTGTCCAGCAGCATCAAACACAGCTGGACTCCATCTTTCTGGTCTGTACATGAACAACAACTACTTTTCCATCATTCTGTCCACAGTCGTCTCCATGCTGCACTTTGGACACCAGTGGACTGTCAGTGTGTCCAACATGGAGCTGATGTTTGGCTCCATGACTTCACTCTGATTGGCTCATTCATCTGGAATTCTGTTGCAGCTGCTGGAGGAAAACATTGTCACTTTTGTCAAGAAGGAGCTGAAGAAGATCCAGAAGCTTCTGAGTCACATGGAGGAAGAGGAGGAGCTGGAGGCTGAAGATGAAGAGCAGAGGAGCAGCAGAGAGTCACTGATGAAGATCACAGTGAACTTCCTGAGGAGAATGAAGCAGGAGGAGCTGGCTGATGGACTGCAGAGCAGTAAGAGGATTTCTCTGAAGGTTTCAGCTGCTGAGAAATGAAGATTTACTAATGTCTGAACACATGGAACCACAGGGATTCAAACCCTCATCATTCAGGGCTGCAGAGAGTTGATTTACTGTTTTTTTATTTATTTTTATTTTTTTTTACCTGTCCTGTCGAACAGCGGAGCAGACAGATGAGAGCTGAAAGCCTCTTGTGTTGGACATATTTTACTGCTACAACCAGGGTTATGAATCTTTTGACACATTAGGTGTATATTTAAATAAACCCCTTTTGTAATTTAGGATAAAGTTTATTCATCTCACTTATTTTTGCAACATTTCTGTGTTGGACCGGACGGAAAGGAAAAGAAGTAAGAAGAAAGATGGATGCCTGGGGGGGTGGGGGTGAGTAGGAGGGTGATTAAAGAGGAGGGGGTAGAACCGTGAAGCAGCATAAGGCAACAAGTTGCTGGGTCCTTACAATCATAACAGTCCAGTTTACAAGTAATATAAATCCAAAAGGGGGCCTCCTGTCCACACACATACCTAAATGCCAAAAACATGTCAACATGTTCACATCACAATACAACTGATGATCCCACACGCATACTTATGCATTCAGACCAAAAAGTGAAATATTTCGTTCAATCATGCAAACTATTTGTGCAAAGGTGAGAACACCTGTGCACGAGTGAGTGTTTATGTTCTTCTGAAGTGGGTGGGAATGTTAAAAGAACGGGGGAGACTACCAAGCCATCCCCATACCGAGACCCCCACCTCGGCAGTAGTGGCAGCCAGAACCCTCCAACACCCGCACGGCAGCAGATAGAGCATAACCACCCACATCCACCACCCAGGCCAGGGCCAGCAGGACCGCCACAGGGGCCCCCATAGCCATAAAATGGGGAGGCACTGGGGGAAAGAGAGTGCAAGCCCCAGCCCAACCAGCAGAGCAGCCCCCCGATGCACCGGTAGGGCCCAAGAAGAGTTACACACTGCCCCAGAAGAGCACCCCCAGACAAGCAACCCACCGCCACCCAGGAGTTCTGGGTATTCCCCCACCCCCACCATGGACACGGGCCAGGGGACCCCAAGGGAGACCCAGTTTACACTCCAGATAACCACCAACCCAGTCCAAGATTGATCTAGGTGAGAGCAAGGCAGGGGCCAGCCACCCCTGCCCAGGAGGAAGGCGCCCCAGAGCAGAGGGGGTACACAAGGAGTGTTGTTACCATGGCCCGACCAGGGTCACCCAAAGATGGAATTTTGATAAGGCCAGCGGTTAAGAGCAAGGACCAGAACCCACACCATAGGAACACGGCGGTGTGTTTGTAAGCATGTGTGTGTTGGAGAGTGTATTTTTGAGGGGTAAAGGGTATGTGTACTAAAGGGATGCATCTTCTGATTACTCTCAGTGATGTGCAAACACCCTCCCCACCAAGGGGCCCTAAATTTCTCAGGTGCATTTAAAATTGGTGGGTAGGGCAATAGTTGATTTACTGTTTGTTGTCTTCATTCAGGATCTGCTGCAGTTTGTCGACATAAAGTCCAATCTGGTCTGAAGAAGAAGTTCCAGTGTGTGTTTGAGGGGAT
Organism: Oryzias curvinotus; assembly: GCA_023969325.1. Lineage (NCBI taxonomy): Eukaryota > Metazoa > Chordata > Actinopteri > Beloniformes > Adrianichthyidae > Oryzias > Oryzias curvinotus. The sequence continues at coordinate 33,078,385 of CM043707.1, forward strand.
GGCTAAAGCAGGAAACCCAACCCTTCTGAATGAGATCTACACAGAGCTCTTCATCACAGAGGGAGGAAGAGGAGAGCTGAATGAAGAACATGAGGTCAGACAGATTGAAGCAGCATCCAGGAAAGCAGACAGAGCAGAAACAAGCATCAGACAAGAAGAGCTCTTCCAACTCCCAGCTGGAAGACCAGAACCAATCAGAACCGTGATGACTAAGGGAGTGGCTGGCATCGGGAAAACAGTCTTAACACAGAAGTTCACTCTGGACTGGGCTGAAGGCAAAGCCCACCAGAACCTCCACTTCACATTTCCATTCACTTTCAGACAGCTGAATGTGCTGAAAGAGGAGAAGTTCAGCTTGGTGGAACTTGTTCATCACTTCTTCCCTGAAACCAAACAAGCAGGAATCTGCAGCTTTGAAGACTTCCAGGTCCTCTTCATCTTTGATGGTCTGGATGAGAGTCGACTTCCTCTGGACTTCCACAAGACTCGGATCCTAAAGGACCCTAGAAAGTCCACCTCAGTGGCTGATCTGCTGACAAACCTCATCAGGGGGAACCTGCTTCCCTCTGCTCTCCTCTGGATAACCACACGACCTGCAGCAGCCAATCAGATCCCTGCTAGGTGTGTTGACATGGTGACAGAGGTCAGAGGGTTCAATGATCCACAGAAGGAGGAGTACTTCAGGAAGAGGTTCAGAGATGAAGAGCAGGCCAGCAGGATCATCTCCCACATCCAGAGATCCCGAAGCCTCCACATCATGTGCCACATCCCAGTCTTCTGCTGGATCACTGCTACAGTTCTGGAGAATCTGCTGAAGAGCAGAGGAAGAGGAGAGCTGCCCAAGAGCCTGACTGAGATGTACATCCACTTCCTGGTGGTTCAGGCCAAAGTCAAGAAGGTCAAGTATGATGGAGGAGCTGAGACAGATCCTCACTGGAGTCCAGAGAGCAGGAAGATGATGGCGTCTCTGGGAAAACTGGCTTTTGAGCAGCTGCAGAAAGGAAACCTGATCTTCTATGAATCCGACCTGACAGAGTGTGGCATCCATATCAGAGCAGCCTCAGTGTACTCAGGAGTGTTCACACAGGTCTTTAGAGAGGAGAGAGGTCTGTACCAGGACAAGGTCTTCTGCTTCATCCATCTGAGTGTTCAGGAGTTTCTGGCTGCTCTTCATGTCCACCTGACCTTCATCACCTCTGGACTCAACCTCATGAAGAAAAAATCCTTAAAGATTCTTAAACTGAAACAAATCAGTCCAGTCCAGTTGTACCAGAGTGCTGTGAAGAAGGCCTTACAGAGTCCAAACGGACACCTGGACTTGTTCCTCCGCTTCCTCCTGGGTCTTTCACTGCAGACCAATCAGAGTCTCCTACAAGGTCTGCTGACTCAGACAGGAAGTAGCTCACAGACCAATCAGGAAACAGTCCAGTTCATCAAGGAGAAGATCAGTGAGGATCTGTCTGCAGAGAAAAGCATCAACCTGTTCCACTGTCTGAATGAACTGAATGATGGTTCTCTAGTGGAGGAGATCCAACAGTTCCTTAGGTCAGGACGTCTCTCCACAAACAAACTGTCTCCTGCTCAGTGGTCTGCTCTGGTCTTCATCTTACTGTCATCAGAAGAAGATCTGGAAGAATTTGACCTGCAGAAATACTCTCGTTCAGAGGAGGCTCTTCTGAGGCTGCTGCCAGTGGTCAAAGCCTCCAACAAAGCTCTGTAAGAACTCTCAGGAAAATCACCTTTAGGAAACATGAAAGATTTAATAACTGCTGTCTGTCTTTGTTTTCTGTAGACTGAGAGGCTGTAATCTGTCAGAGAGAAGCTGTGCAGCTCTGTCCTCAGTTCTCAGCTCTCAGTCCTCCAGACTCAGACATCTGGACCTGAGTTACAACAACCTGCAGGATTCAGGAGTGAAGCTGCTGTCTGCTGGACTGGAGAGTCTAAACTGTAAACTGGAGACTCTCAGGTCAGCTTTCGTTCAAATATTGATTCTCTGAGACATGTTCTGTCGGTTTTTCTCTGTTTTAGGAAACAGACAGTCCTATCCAGCTGCATCACTGCTCCTGAACACACTTTTCTGTCTGATTGCAGGTTGTATTTCTGCAGTTTGTCAGAGATCAGCTGTGAAGTTCTGGTCTCAGCTCTGAAGAAAAACCCATCTAATCTGACAGAACTGGACCTTAGCTGGAACCCAAACCTGCAGGATTCAGGAGTTGTTCATCTGTGTGGATTTCTGGAGAGTCCAGACTGCAGACTGCAGACTCTGAGGTCAGACTCCATGTTTCAGTTGTGTTCAGATCAATATGATGACAAAGTTGTGTTGACCCACAGTGAGCAGAAATGTCCAGATTCTGATCTGCAGCAGCATCTTCCTGCAGCTGCTTGTTCTCCTCAAAGATCTACAGAAGAACTTCTTCTTTTCTTCCTGCAGCTGCTTGTTTCAAAGCTGTCTGCTGACATTCGTGCTCCACAAAGTTCTGCTTGCAGCCATCAGCTCTTCTTGGTGTCTTTGCTCCAACAGACTCCTTTAGAGCGCGTGCAGAAGAAGCAGCCGTGCACGCTCACATGCACTCTGAGTCCTGCTGCAGCTGGATGCTGCTCTGACAGACACATCCTCACCTTTTCATCCACAAACATCATCACATCATCCATCAAAGCTCCCAACAGCTTCTGACTCTTCAGTCAGAGCTGAAGTCATGCTTGATCAGGGATCAATGTCCAACATTTGCTGCTGACTCTTCCTCATAACTTCCTTCTTCTCTCTGCTTTGATCTGTTGGAGCTGAAAGTCTCTGCTTGAAGGGCTGCAGCAGAGAAGGACTGGAAGATCATCTCCTGAAAACTGGGAGGAAGACTTTCCAGCCTCCTGCTGCTGAAATTCTCCCATGATTCAGTGCTGTTTGGAGAAGAGCTGAGCAGAAAGAGGAAGTGGACTTTTTCTGCTGTTGCTGCAGAAACATCAGTTGGTTTGGATGCAGCCACAGGCTGATGTTTGACTTTCACACATCTGGACTTCTTTCCTGAAGCAGCTGCATGTTGTCCTGAATGTTCCTGAATGTTCTTCTTCTCTGCTTCTGCTGGACTCTTCTGATCTGCTGCTGTTGCTTCACATCTTTGGACTTTTTCTAAACTTTCTGATCTTCTTCAGCTCTGAACTCTTTAGAAGAAGTGAAGGATGAAAAACATTAACTTTTTCTTTAAACTCAACTCTTTCTTCTGGATTCAGGTTGGAGAACTGCAGTTTGTCAAAGTCCAGCTGTGCTGCTCTGGTCTCAGCTCTGAAGTCCAACCCGTCCCACCTGACAGAACTGGACCTGAGGAACAACAACCTTCAGTCTTCAGATGTTCAGCAGCTCCAGGATCTGGTGGAGAGTCCAAACTCCAAACTGCAGACTCTGGGGTCAGTAGAGGGTTGGAGTCAGTCCAGCTGCTTCCAGATGTTTGGTCCTAAAGTTAGTCTGAGATCAAAGATGCAGAGTTTCCTGTGAAGCTGCAGCTTCTCAGTGAAGCTCTGAGGAGAATGATGACAGGCTTCAGGAAAACAGTCAGCCAATCAGAGCAGCAGAAGCTCCAACAGGTGAAGATGACAGGAAGCTGCTGCTCTGAACAGGACTGAAGCTCCTGTTGCTCTTTCTGCTGCTGTGCTGCATCACTGACTGACAGACCAGGATCAGGAGACACTCCTTCATCTCTGGCTCTACCCTTTCTCTCTGCAGGTGGGACTGATGTTCCTCCTGGAGGAGCAGAGAGGAGCAGCAGCAGCAGCTGGTCTGCAGAGATGTGATGACTGGACGGTGTTCCTGGGAGGTGGAGAGCAGAGTGATGGAGGAATCAGAGGAAGTGGAGATGAGTGTCAGAGCTGCAGGAGGAACTGATCTGAGATCAGCTCCACTGTCTCTCAGTTATGGTGCTGCAGCTCCCCCAGTGGACTGATGGAGAACTGCACTTCCTCTTCTCATTCTAACTTGGAGTGTTGATCTGAAACATGGGTTGAATTCAGATGTTCAGCAGCTCCATGATCTGGGGCCTGTTTCAGAAAGGAGGTTCAACCAACTCTGAGGTTAAACTTGAACTCTGAGTTGGTCTACCGAGAGATTAACAACTCTGAGTTTTCTGTTTCAGAGAAGTTGATCAGAGTTAGGTTAATCAACTCTGAGTGGACTGAATCGGAGTTGAGTGTGCACACCGCGACCATAAGAAGCCATTATCAATGGAGCGCAGATATTACGAGTCACCATGGCAACCGTGGAAACTAAGAGGTCTGCATATTTTTCGCCAGCTGAACTTGACGTGCTGCTGCAGAGTTACAGTGAATATGAGCACATATTCCAGAAGAAAAGCAACACCGCTGCATCTGCAACACAGAGACAGTTAGCGTGGGAAAACATAGCTGCTCAAGTTAATGCGTAAGTTTGTATTTAAATCATTGTTATAAAATATTGGCTGTAATAACTTTTTAAATGGCGTAAGGTGTGAAATTAAAAAATGGTGATATTTCGGTGTACTTTTGAAGTGTTATTCCTGGTGTAAATGCATGAAATGCTGCATAGTGTACAGAACCAATCTGGGGGAATAATGCATTTAACGTCGGTAATGTTTAGAGGACTTTTTTGTTAACCTTCCCCTCTTGCAAACGTTGGTCAGTTTAATATTAATACATGCTATTGTGTTTTTAAAAGTGAACTTTAGTCTACCCTTGTATTGATCAAGTGGTATAGGTTTATATGGGATTAAGAAAGTAAGCAGTACTAGCAAATTGTGTTTCCAAAAAGTAATTGTTACATTAATCTAATTCAATGTCCTTGATTTCATTTTCATGTAGATGCAATCCTGCAGGAATTAAAAGAACATGGCAGCTGCTAAAAATGAAGTATAAAACATAATTCAATCAGGTCAAATGTGAGCATGTCATGGATGTAGGAGGAGGAGGAGGAGGAGGAGGAGGAGGGTCCATCAAACTCCTCTGCACGGATGAACACAGTTCAGTGACGTGCAGTAAATGCCAGAGTGTTATTTTATGGAATTCATGTTGAATGAACAGGATTTAACCCCACACTACTGTATTAAACAAATAGAGAAAACTGATAAAGAGATGTCCTACTTAGATGGACAGATCCTTAAGTCAGATCTGGAAATTGAGATCCTAAAACACAAGCTACAGGTATGGTGTGTATTGTGATTGGTGAATTCTAGAAAGGTTTTGGGAGAATATTGAATTCTTACTGTTGCTTTTCAATTTGTAGGAAATAAGGACGATCAAATAAATTGTGACTTGAATTTATTCATTGTGGTATTCTTTTATATTTATCTTTTTTGTTCTTGTTGTGGTAATTCTCTATGAATTAATGCAGCCTCCTCGTCTATTGGGTCCTCCAAAAAAGAACAAGTCATTCTTGTCACTTAGATCGTCTCTGTGTGACGGAATTGTGAGCAATGAAGGTTAAAGCGAAAAATACCGCTTTGTCTTTAAAAAGGGGAGGGGACCGGCAGAAACTTTGAGTTTGGAGAATAAAACCTGCTCCCGACCAGGTTAGGTTCACAGCATAAGTAACCATGGACACTGACTCAGAGTATAAGTTACCTCTCTTTCAAAAACGGGTTTGACTTACTCCGCTTTCCCTGGTTTAACAAACCTCCCATTCTGAAACGGAAAACCCAGAGTTTCCCTGATTTCAGGGTTAACTCACTCAGAGTTTACACTTAACCTCCTTTCTGAAACAGGCCCCCGGAGAAAAACAGACCTGCAGACAAACAGATTCTTTTCTAGATCATCACTTTCTTCTTTGATCTCCATTTGATGGACAGATGTGAGTTTGGGATGGACCAATCAAGGATTGAGGGAATCATTGATCAGACAGAACATTTCTGGATGACATAGATCTATGTGTGGGTCAAAGGAAAACACAGTCAGGCGGTGGATCCTGGTTCTGTCTCTGGAACAGGGACAGAACCAGAACTCTGGATCACTAGATTCTGGTTCCAGATGTTTCACACTTGATTTCTGTTCTCCAGAAACTCTCACTGACAAACAAACACAGAGTTTCATTCAGAAACCTCCAACATGGTCATGTGACCAGAATGTTCATAGTGGAGACACGGACAAACGCTGTGGTCACATGACTCACTGGTCTGGATTCAAGTGCTTTGAAGTCCGTTTTTGGAGCAGAAATCCCGTCTGATCTCAGTTAGTGAACAAAAGTCTCTCAGTTGAAGCATTTTTCTATCATCTATGTTCTATTGATGATCAAATATTGATTCATGCAGTTTGAAAGACTCAGAGTTTTGCTTTGATTGATGTTTTCCACAGTTTTCTGACTGAACTTCCTTTTTCTTTGGTGTTTTGTGGGTAAAACTCTGTTCTTTTTTATGCTGACAGCATTTTTAGCTGCAGTTTTAAAGAAGTTTCATCTAAATCCAGTAGAATCTCCTCATTTTCTAGAATGTCTAAACTAGTAGAAACTTTCTGAGCATAAAGCCTGTTTTCTCCAGAGGACATGAATGAACAGAGTGGATCTTAGTGAGGAATGACAGCCTCTGGATGCAGAGAATCACTTTGATGCAGCTGCTGCAACAACACCAACTGCATTGAAGCAGGAGGGAGAAGGGAGACACCTGCTGGCTGTTTGGAGAACTGCATCTCAGTGTCCAAAGGCTTCAAACTGAAAGCTGTCTGTAAAATTCCTGCAGCCTGTTTGGATCTAATAAATGCTCTTTTGAATCAACTCTGTGTTTTCTATTGATGTCTGTCTTCATTCTATCTTTGACTCACAAACAGACTTGAATCTTTAGCCTTCCCCCTCATCCTGTTCCAGCTGTTCTCATCTTCATGGGTTTGGTTCCTCCTCAGTAGAAATGGGTTGGAAAAGAGCTTTGGAATGTTCAGGTGGTGCTGATGTCTTTCTAGATGGGGGTGGGCAGAACAGATGAGAGCCCCTCCCTCCTGATTCAGAGGGGAACAGTGGGCAGCAGCTGAAAGGAGGGAGTGGAAATGGGAAAAGTTCTCTGCAGGTTTCTCCTTTCCAAGAACAGAGGGACACGACTCCATGAACAGCAGAAGCTACAGATTTGGAAAACATGCCCAAAGCTGCAGCACCACCTGCAGAAAGATGCTTCCTCTTCAGGCTCCGCCCCTCCACATCAAGAAAGATCAGAGTTTCTGCTGAGCTGCTATTGGAGCTTTTAGGGGGTCAGATCTTTAGGAACATTTGCTGTCAATCAAACCAGGAAGTTAAGTGTTTTTAAAGATCAGATTGATGACATCATCAGTTGTGAAAACACTGGAAAATGGAAATCTAGCAGAGAAGTAAAATTCAGGAACTTCCTGTTTGAGTCTCTTGATTTTAGGATCATCAAGCCATAATCCAAACAGCTGCAATGAGCTTCCTTCAGGAATGACTGCAGCTAGAAGGATCTTTCATTCTTCAGCACCACCAGGACCCACATCCAGCCCATCAACAGCCAGAACATCAGTGACATCAGCGTCTGATCTTCATCACATCATCATCATCAAAGGACCACCTCTACGTTTTTACAATCTGATGGATTTCAGTCTTTCTGCAGCTTCTCATCAAGTGGATTGTCAAACATTTTCGTTCTTCGCTCTTGTTTCACGGTACATGCCATGAAATAAAAGTCAAACGTTAACCAGAGAGGAAATCAACAAGCTAAACTAGTTTTGACTGTAAAACTATTTGTTTGTGATAGTCATATTTCTGAGTTGGTATTTGTATTTTATGCTGACGCTTGGCTTCTTAAACTAAGGAGGCTAATGCAATATTGTCCAACCTTTCTTACCGTAGAAGCAGGTTGACAGTCGCGTTGAGGACCCGCCCATCCCGCTGTCAGTCAATCCGTCTCTGTCTCACAGTCGTTAGATATCACTTCTACTTGTTTAGGGTAAATTATTAACGTTTCTGATACAATTGAGATCAATTCTACATTCATTGCAAGTATTTAAAATAATTTAAGTTCATAGATTATTCTCAAATAAGTTGATCAAATTTCTTTAAAATGAAAACATTTTAAATGATTTAAATACAATGATTTATTAAAATTAAATTATTTTGAATACATCTACTTATTTTTCTCAAAAGCTCTTGTTGGATTAGTACTCACTAATGAACTGAAATAGTCTTCAGATTGATTTTCACTAATTTTATTATGAATTCATGTTTTTCTGTCATATTTACTGCACCTCTGAAATGTTTTAGAGTGCAGTTTTAAGACTTCCAGAATAGATTTCAATGAGACTCAAGAGTCCAAACTGAACGTTGAGACTTTGACTTGAAAGCAAACAGTGACGTTAGCGTCTGCAGACTGAGTCCAGCTGTGATCAGATCTAATCCCAGGTTTTCAAAGCAGAAACTTCCTTCACCAGACTGGACCAGTTGCAGTCAAAGAAGACGGACGTGTTCTTCTAATAACAGTCCATTCAGTTGCTGCTTTGAACAAACTTCAAGTTTGTTACAAAATATCAAAACCAGACAGTTTCTGAGCAAAAGTTAATGTGGATAAAGTTTTATTACAGAGCAGATTAAGAATCATGTAGTGAAGACAGGAAATGAACAAACAGCATTTCCTCTTTAGGACAGGAAAAACATAGACTTCCTTTTTCTGATCCTAAACTGATGAAGCTCTAACTTCAAATAGAATAACATCAAATTTGGTCTCATTTTTACCTTCAGTAACTACATTTTATATTTTATTAATCTGTGATTCATCCTTTCACTCTGACATCACTCACAAATGTACTGACACTAAAAACATTGAGTGGGAGGAGCCAAGAGTTTCTTTTCTATGATTTAGTCATCATCAAAGAGGAAAGGAACATTTACAGTGAGAGACCAACAACCTAAGAATGACTCTGTTACTGGAATTCATCTTTATTTTCATGATTCAGTCTGGAGGTCATATTTCTTTGAATAATATTTCTTACTTTTACTTTAAACCACATATAGTCAGTCTATTTTATGAATTACACGATTTTCTTTGTTTAAAAAATATGTGTTTTGTAAAAGTAGATTATTAATAGAATAAAGATGATTACATTTTGTTTTTGATAAAAATATGTTTTCATTTGAAGAAAAAGGAAGAAAAAAAGGAAAGACTCAGGAAGAAAAAACATCTTTAGTGTAATAAGTTTTGTAAACAGATTCTTTTATAAAAACAAATGCAAATTCAGTTTTAAAGTTTAATTTTATGCAAAAATACATATTTGAATGCTGACAGCTAAAGCTGTGAGGATGAAGAAGAATGTTAACACAGTAAAGAAGCATCAGAAAGTGGAAATATTTGTGAAAATAAAGATTAAAAGAACCAGTTTTCTTGAGTAAAACAATAATTGAGGAAGAAACTAAAAGGAAGACTTGTAAGGACACAAATAATAAAGCTACACATTTCAGAAACTGATTGACTGATATTTTAGCAAAAAAAAATTACTTTTAAGGATTTGAAGGTTCTTTTCATTTATGGTTTAAATGAATTCAAGTTAAGGAAAATAGCCAAATGTTTGAAAAATGGCTTTAGTTTTTAATGCCTAATAGGTTGTATATATTTTTCTAATACTATCAATTACAGAGAAAAACTAAATACTTTATCTGAATTCACAATTCTATCCAGAAAAAGTCAGAGTTAAAGATGAGAATGATCAAAAGATTAGAGGAAAGTAAAGACGTGTATATATGGAAGCATTTGTGTAACATAATTAAAAATAAAAGTCAATACCAGAAATGCTTTTCATTTTCAAAATGAGGTTGAATCAAAATCAAAAGGAAAAAGCAATCTGCCTACACGCTTTTTCTTTTTCTTCTTTAACACAGTTTATTCTGTCACTTAATTAAAATGATAATGAAAATGGTTTTTGAATTTTATTTTCTAAAAGTTCTCTGGTAAATGTGTAGCAAAACCCATTTAGAAATGTCTAATTTGACAATTATGATGGATTCACAGAAATGCTTTTTCATTTTCAAAATGTAACTGCATCAAATGACTCAAAATTAAAATGAAAAAGCAATTCTTCAAAATGTTTTGTCATTTTCTACTTAAAAACTGCTTATTCTGTGTCATAATTAAAACCAAAATGGAAAGACAGGATTGTATTTTCATTTTCAAAATGTAACTGCATCAAATGACTGGAGCTGGTTTAGCTCGTGCTGGTTTGCGGTGCCTCCCTGTTCCCTTCTGAGAGGGTTGCGTCAGGAAGGGCATAAGGCGTAAAACATTGCCAAACTTTCCGTGCGACTCGTTTGCTGTGGCGACCCCTGATGGGAGAAGCCGAGAGGGACACAACTGCATCAAATGACTCAAAATTAAAATGAAAAAGCAACTCTTCAAAATTCTTTTTCATTTTCTACTTAAAAACTGCGTATTCTGTGTCATAATTAAAACCAAAATGGAAAGACAGGATTGTATTTTCATTTTAACATCCACCCTGTGAATACTGTCACAAAATTCAATTAGACTTAGCATTTCTAGAGGGCCGGCTGCTAACAGACACAGACATGCTAGGAGCAGTGCGGCCAGGCTTGTAGCTTTGTGTTAGCGGCAGAGGAGAGGCTGTGTGACGGTGTAGGTACCATAACCATTAGGCCTGGAACTTCCATTCCATTCAATTAAATTCAGCTTTATTTGTATAGCCCAAAATCACAACAACAGTCGTCTCGATGGGCTTTGAAGTAAAACATGAACTCAAAAGGATCATGAATACAAAGAGTCAATAGGAAATACTAAAATAAACTAACAAACTGACTAAGCTATACTGGCATCCCTGCCCTTAGACCCCCCTTCACGGTAAGGAAAAACTCCTAAAAAACCGGATTCCGGAAAAAAATGAAGAAACCTCAGGGGTGTCCACATGAAGGAGGGATCCTCCCCCAGGATGGACAGGCGATTTACCAGAACTCATAGAGAAGAATTAACTTATCTAACTCTACATCTACATATTTAAAGTCCAGCAGACGAGCTTCATCCAGCCGGGGTTGGGGACAGTCAGGGGCGCAAGTCGAGCCGGAGACAGGAACCACAGCCAGGTGTAGGAGCAGGAGCAGAGCAGGAGCAGAGACCATTCGTGGTCCATTCTGCTGAGGATTACGTCACACTACGGTAGCCCTACTTGGACAAACTACATACGTCGAGTTCCGCTCAGGGTCAACATATTTTAATTCCATGTTTTCTTTTGTAACCTTAAGTTCTTTTCCCTCATAAATTGTGTCTGACATTATTCTTTGTCATTTTTTATAAAGAGATTTTGTCACAATCCGCTTGTTATTCCAGTTTAAGTTCAGCCGTGGCTTAAAATGTTTTTTTTTATGTTGATTTTGAAATGGTTTATTTCAAGCAATCAAGTAGAAACAATACACAAAAGCAATACAATCTGCAGTTATACATTCATACAGTAACTAATCAAACTTAGGATAATTAGGACATATTAATAAATATTGCTTGAAAGGGAGTGGAAGGAAGCGAACTTGTATAATTCCACCCCGTTATACTATAACCATTTTATTACATGATTTATCAATATCCGGTTCCTAGTTTTTATCAGCCAGAATTAAAAATCATAAGGTATCGATAAGGCACATGACAAAGATGAATTACTTAATTATTATGTTAAAAATAACTATTTTAGAAATCAACATGGCAAATGCAGATCAGTTATCTAAAATATATGTTACTAATAAAAGTCATTCATATGATTAGAACATAATACTATATCAGTAAAATAGACAACACTGTTTCAGAGATGTTCATAGTAAACTTTCATCAAGTATCAAAAGTTAAAAACACGCAAAATTATGTTACATTAGGAAAGATTTTTAAATCAATTTATCAATTTTTGGAGCAAGTGAAGTAATATCATTAACTTATTATTATTATTATTAATCTTTTTTTTTCTTTCTTTTTTTAATATTTAATAAGGTAATGCTGTAAGGGAGAGAAAAAAAAACAAACAAAAACAAAAAAACAAAAACAAAAATAAAAATAAAAGCGTCCATAATCTGTCGATTGTCCAAGGTTGGTATTTCTTCTTCTGCTGAATAACAGCTGATCTTCTGGGTTCAAAACAGTTTCTAGTCTCTTCCATGTTATGTCTGCAGACATTAGATTCAGGTCCATATCCTTCTTCAGCTGATATCAGCTCGGTGAAAGTTGAGGTCAAGTTGTCTGCAGGTCAGAAATCTCTGCTGTTGATTCAGGTGACGTCAGACAGATAGAGAAAGTGATGAATCCAGGTGTCATATTTCTTGAAATTATTTGACTCTTTGGTTTATTACTCCATGTTGTTTCAGACGACCGTGATCAAGCACTTCTCAAAATCCTTCATGGTGTTCACAACCAGAACCTTGGACCGGTCCGGTGGACCGAGTGGTTTGACGTAAATCCTGCAGCCTTTAACCCAAGTGTTCTCAATCTGCTTCTGCTTCCTGAGAAGCCGTGCATGTTTGGAGATTTCAGCATTCCTCCTGGTCAGATGGTCGTTCAAATAAGCAGCAGATCCTTTCAGATGTCTTCTTTGATACATCAGAGCTAGCTTGTGTTTGTGATTCACAAACCTGATGAGGATCGCTGGTTTATCCGTCTCCTTTCTCCTGGGGAGCAGGTGGCAGGTCTCCATGGTGTTGAGATCCAGGGAAATCCCTTTAGACGTGAGAAATGAATATATTTGCTGATCTAGGCACTCTGCACCTCTCTCCGTATCAGCACTGCTAGCTACGCTAGCGCTAGCATTAGCATTAGCAGTGCAAGCTCCTGCTGTCAGCTTCGTTCGAGGTTTGATGGGTACTCCAGTGAGAATGACATTATTCATCCTTACTTGCTGTTCTACATCGTCCAGTCTTTTCTCCGGAATGTCGACCCGGTTTTCTCGTTGCTCATTTTGAGCCCGAAATCTTCGGAACTATTCCATCATTTCCATGAGTGGCGTTAGCTTAGCCGACACCTGATCCATAAAAGATTTAAGCGTTTCTTGAATGCTGCTATCGATAGCTTTTTTGAGCTCTTCATATTCCTGGGATTTCTTAGGGGGCATGGTCAGCTCTCTTTTTGGAGAAAATCAACTTTTTAAGTAATTTAAAGATAGTTGTATCCGCAGAGAGACACTCCACGCGCCCTGCCTGTAACCCGGAAACCGGAAAAAAAAAAAAAAGTTAAATATTGTTAAATATTGTTAGCACGGCTAAATGTTGTTCTTCTGGGTCCATTCTGCCAATAATAAAGCACTGGGCGCACAGATTAAAAAAACTATGAGTGAACATGCATCCAATAATAATCATAACAATAATAAAGACACGTTTAGAAGACAATCTCCCTTTATGTGGGAGCTCTGTTTGTTTACAACAGACTTCATAATATCTTCTTCTATGGTAGTGTGGTAATTTATCCAGACCAATCACTGTCTGACACATCAATGGACCAACAGACAGCCAATCACATGATGTGACGTCAGCACTAGTGGAAGGACCATGAATGGAAGTTCCAGGCTGAACGGTTATGGTACCTACACCGGCTGTGCACACTGATGATTGTACACAGCTTCTCAGGACTACGTAGGAATATTTCCACCTTCTGCGGTCTTCCATCAGATGCCTAATGCTAACCCTTCTTCCAGCCAATGCAATCCCCTCTTTGCACTTTTATTTTAATTATGACACAGAATAAGCGTTTTTTAAGTCTCTTTAAGTTTTCATCAATGATTCTGTTAGTGATTCTGATTGTCTTTTTCTCTTTCTTCTTGTTTCTCCTGCAGGTTTGAGATCCTCTATAAAAGAGTTGGAGATGATGCCGTTTTACCTTGTAACATTGATAGATCCTCTGACCGTGATCTTTACTGGTCCATCTACAGACTTGAAAACCCCGTTTCAGAACTAATAAGCTGCAGTGGAAATGTCCAGAGTTCAGCCAGAGCTTTAAGGCTGAGTGTGAGCAGTGACTGCTCTCTGCTCATCAGATCCATCACTGAAGATGATGCTGGTCAATACGCCTGTCAGCGCACAAACAACAACAACATTGTCACCGTTGTGGATCTGAATACTTGGAGCAGTGAGTATTCTGGCTAGAAGAATTCTGGGACTCCATGAATGTCAGCATTCTGATCTGATCCAAAAAAAGGTCACGCCCTGAAGAGACTCTGACATGTGAACTCATGTGATCATTGAGGTCAACCTGCTGACAAAGCATGTTTAGTATGAGAGATGTGAGAGAGTCGGCTCATGGGAGAAAAAATCACAACATTTCATTCTTTCACATAGCAAATAGGTTGAATTGATGAATCCATAAACAGCAAAGATCAATGTCTCTCATGATCACTGATTAATCAGGTGAACTGAGTGTTTGACAGTTTCCTGTTTTGTTGAACTGACTAACCTCCAATCTGTCACACATTAAAAAAGTCAATGAAGGACAAAAATAATAGTCTGAAAACTTGATTCTATTTTGGTTTTCCTTTAGTCTCTTGGTCTCCTTCAGATGTTCATGGAAGAGTGGACCTAACATGCTCCTTCAAGGGCTACCTTCAAGCTACCTCTGCATATGCAACTGCACATGTAAATAATATTCATTCATGTAAATAATATTCATTCCTACCAACTACCTTACCTAAATGCACACAGTTGGCTCATGCTGCTTTAAGCAACCTGCACCTTGTTTTAACATATTTATTGTCTTCACATTTTATTATTTATTATTACTTAGAGAATAGGCCTGTTTCTTGTAGTGCATCTGCACTTTACTGTTGTTTGTTGTTGTCTACGCACGGGACTGTGGGAAACGTAATTTCGATTCCTTTGTATGTCAAGCACATGTGAAGAAATTGACAAATAAACCTGACTTTGATGTGCCTTCTTTCTCTAAAGAACGTCATGGCTGGAAGAAAAGCCGCATCATCTGGATGAATGAGACGGGATCTCAACTGACGATGAGAAAGTGCAGATAGATGCCGTCTACGTTCTCACAGGTCAGACATTTGGAAGGGTTTAACTTTAGAATTGTGTTCTATAAATGAGATGATTCCACAGTTTAGAAACAAAAACACTTTCTGTTCTTTTCAGTGATTCCTGTGAATCTTTGCTCAGTCAGGATTTTCAGAATAAAACAAAACAAACTACTATTGTCAATCATAAATGTCTAATTTGAACTTTTCTAGATAAATGTCATTGTTGTTATTTTTACCAAACTACCAGGAAAATAAAGTGAGGTAAAACCTTTGAACTCATTTCTGTTGGTTGTTATGCAAGCGTCACAGAAGAAAAGATAACTAAAAATAAAAGAATATTATCTGTTGAAACAGGTTTTTATTATTATAATTATTACTGAATTCAATAAAACACTTCTCTTTAAAGCAGGTTTGTACTTTACTGACAGAACCTGTTTGGAGTTTATTTTAGAAAAGCATAAATGAAAAACATCAATGAAATTACAACCACTCAACAGTCTTAGAGGAGCTTGAGGAAATGTAGAACAATAAAGAAGAAATGAAAACCTAAAAAAAACTCAGCAGCAGGAAAAAATCTGATAATTATGGAACAAGTTTGTTTTACAAATGTTCATTTCTCCAGACTTTGATTCTCTGTTGATTTAACCAGATGTGGAGAGTGGATTGTTGATTTATTGTTGTGGTTTTTTCCATTTGTTGTTTTCTGCAGATGATATTCCTAAAGCAGGTTATGCTAGTTACCACGGTAAGTTTAAGGCTAAGGAAGCAGTGTGTTGTTCTGAGTCAGTTGATGATGCTGATCACAGTGCAGCACTTTTAGACACATGCAGCTACGTTAGCCTTACAGATAGAGGGGGGGGGGGTTGGATGTGTGTAGTGCAGTGCTTCTCAATTATCTTTTGCCAGGCCCCCCCTGGGAAAAAGAAAATGTTTTGCGCCCCCCCCCCCCCCCCATACCCCCACACACTCGCAAAGTGACAATATATTAGGTATCTATAAAAATTGTGTAAGTTTACCTAAAATTGTGTCTTTTAACATTAACAAAAGAAAAGAACAAAATGAATCCACTTTCAAATTTCAGATCATATTACATTTATGTAGCCTCACAAACCCTCTACTAGTCTAAAACAGAAAAGAAGCTCAAAGTGCCTGAAATAAAAAAATCTGTCATTCATTATTTAAACTAGAAACATTTTGACCAAATGAACCATTTGATGCTGAGAAAAATAATTCAATCAATAAATAATATTAAATCTAAATTGATCTAAAACATTAACACAGCAGCACCAATATATTTAAGGTTTTTAGTCTGAAGAAATAGATAAAAACATTGTTCTGATTATTTTTCTAAATGATGGATTGTTTATTTATGATCTCAAAGAATACATTTATGGAAAATAAAGACACGTCATCAAAATGTCTACAATAGTTCATAAAGAATGACATTATTAGCATGAGCTGAGGAATCTAAAGGCAGCCATGATCCTGGTGTTGATCAACAGGCAGAGCCTGCAGCTCCTCCACGTGGCCCGTGTCACCTAGCAACCAGAGCCCACACCACCCCTCCCCTTTCGTTCTCACACAAGCAGCGCGTGTGACAGGAGACGGGAACGCGGCTGCAGGAACGGGGATTCACTGTTTCAGGCTGGAAACTCTGGGATGTAACAGACAACAGGAACCCAATTGTTGCACTGATTTTTCTCCAAGCACTGAGCCGCTGTCACCGCCGCCCCCACGTTAAATTTGCGCACCGGACAATTGCCCGTATTACCTGTGCCGAAAACCGCCACTACCGCGCCCCCCCCCCTGGCATCGCACCGGGCGCGCCCCACTATTTGAGAAGCACTGGTGTAGTGGAAGCTCAGCATAGCTGGTGTTAAGGACAGCGGTGGTGAGTAGAGAGGGGGCAGTGAGGGAGGTGGTGCAAAGAGGGGGGCGGGTGGCTCCTAGAGGCAGGCAGGGGGGGCGAGTATCACCTGAAGGGTTATCCATCACTCACAGCTTTCATTTGATTCTGTTCTGTCAGTCTTTGACTTTGTCATGTTTGATTGTTTAAAGTTCAGAAGTGTCACCTTTCTACCGTTAAAAACACTTTTTGACTCATTCTGTTCACATTAGAATGAAGAAAACCTTCTTGAATGGATCTGAGGAAAAGATCTGTTTCTAAAGAAAGAGGAGAAAAACTCCCTTGAGGAATTTCAAAACTGTGTGTCTCTTTAATGGTTTAATGTCACAAAAATAGAAGCAAAGTCTTCATTTTCAGTTTTCTCCTTATTCATCATTGAAGAGGAAATCAAACCACGACTGAAAAACAGAAATGAAAGAACAATTTCATATTAAAAGACTGAATTGAATTAATGTCACTTTTTAATTTATCTAAAAATCCAGACTTTGATGTCAGTTATGAAAAAATATTTTTTAATATTAATATATTTGATCTTTTAATAAAATGAGCATTAAAACCAAACTTTGCAGATATAATCATCTTCTCGTGTTTCTTCAGTGATTTTGTTAGTGACTGTTTTGTTAAAGGTTCAACTTTTTCTTCTTTTCTCTCCTGCAGACATCAGTGAACAAACTAAACATCTTCATCACAGAGCTGGAGATGACGTCCTTGTAGAACTACATCCTCCTCTTCCTCGTGCTCTGATGTCACATGGCTGAACCAGACAGATCCAGATGAAGCACTGAGACCAGAAGTCCACAATGGAAGTGTTGTCCAGAGTTCAGAGTGAGCACTGACTGCTCTCTGCTCATCACAAACATCACTGATGAAGATGCTGCTCCATGTCTCTGTGGGCTCAGGAACAAGAAGAAGTTTGAGGCGTATCTGAATACTTTGAGCAGTGAGTATTCTGACATGAAGAATTCTGGGACTTCATGATTGTCAACATTCTGATCTTTTTCAGAAACAGCTCAAACCCTGAAGAGACTCTGACGTTTGGAGTTTTTCATCTAAACCTTCAGATTCTACAATAGATTCAATATTATTCCTTTATTTACGTTCAGAGTCAGAACTAATCAGTTTTCATCTCAGATGAGGGGGGGGGGGTTTATCTCCCAAATCCAGAGCTTCTGGGCTTTTCTAGTTCTAAGAATGATAGGAGTTAGACCAGACAGACCCGGAGAATCAGGACTAGAAAGACAAAGAAAGAGCTGACAACAAAGTTTCAGCTTCATGCAGAAAACATTTCTGTGGTTCATTTGATATAGTTTTAGATCATTTCTATAATAATGTTTGTTGAAAGTTATCAGAAAATGATGAGACTCCATCATCCTCTGTAATAGTTTACTCTGAAACTCCAAAATCCAGACTCTTTCTGTTTGTTGAACCAAATGAAAACATTTCTCTGAATAGTTTCTAAAATGGTCAAATCAGCTCTTTCTTTGGAAAACGGTCAGCAGGTACATGTGGTCACTGTCAGGACCAAAGGTTTTCATGGAAAAACGTCTTTTCTGTTTGTGTTTTCCTTCAGTTTGTAAAGATCCAGCAGACGTTCCTCCCAGAGGAAGTGGAAGTGTCCCATTCCAGTGTTCACTGAGTAGATTTGATCCAACTGTTCCCTGTAGACACAACAGCTTCATCTGGATGAAGGAGGCGGGGTCTCATCTGTCTGGTGACGATGTTGGGTTGGAGTTTAGAGGACAACCAGACTGTGTTTCTGTTCTGACTGGGAAACAACCAAACGTTCATCTGTCAGTTTGTGGAGGATGAGGAAGTGAAGACAGATGCTGTCTATGTTCTGGACTCTTCAGGTAAAACTGTTTCTATTATTTTCAACAACAAAGACAAATTGTGAAAGTCAAAGCCATTTCCAAATATTTGAGTTGATGCTGGTAAATCTGTTGTCTGCAGATCTTTCTGGTCACAACTTCCTCATCATGGTTGGAGCCGTGATGAAGGTGGTGTTGATGTTTCTGGGTGTGGTTGCTGCTCTGGTCTACATGTCCAGGAGGAGAACCAAAGGGAACGAGGACCAGAGAACTAGAACAAGTACTGTCACTCTTTCACTCTTCATCATCTTCTCATGTGGATGATGTCATTTCCTGTTTCTTTCAGCATGAAGTTGGTGACCTTAAACATTATTTGCACTTTTAGAAATAAAAAAAGCTGCTTGATCTTCTAAATTCTGCTTCTACAGGGAGAAAAACTGTTGCTGGTGATGAAGACGCCCTGTGAAGAAGAGATGCAGAAAACTCTGTTTATATTTGTTGTTGTTTATGTTTATGTTTAGAAAAAAGTCTGTTTTTTCCTGCATTTTAATGAGAAATAATCTCTTTGTGCTTTAAATGCAGACATATGGCCGGGGCTATTGAGCACCTTTATTATAAATCATGTGTATTAACAATTAAAAAATAGAATAGATTATATCAAACATATTAGATTAGATCAACAACGCGTCCCCCGCCGTCTCTGTTTACATTCCTCCCGTTCTCGGTTGCCTGAGCTGGAGGCTTAGCAGCTTCCTGACCCCCGCTGACCCCCGCTGACATGGGTGAGCAGCCCGGAGTGACACAGCCACCTCAGAGGACCGCGGGGGACGCGTTGTTGATCTAAGTCAATGGTACAGACGCCATCTGAGGTCCTGCAGCACCATCTGAGCGGTGGGCGTGGCCACTTTCAATGTTAAGTCAATGGTACAGACGCCATCTGAGGTCCTGCGGCGCCATTTGAGCGGTGGGCGTGGCCACTTTCAATGTTAAGTCAATGGTACAGTAGAGGTAAGATCGGGCCTAAAAAATCCGGCCCGACCCGACACAGGCCCGCGGGCATTAAAGCCGAACTCGGACCGAACCCGACAATTAACTTGATTTGCAGGACCGAGCCCGAAGCAAACCCAAAATTTCAATTTTAACCCATAGGATTTTTGGCAGAAAAAAATCGCCAGATTTCTTTAAGGTAAAATAATCTATATATTTTTATGATCATGAAAGTTATGGTCTTTCAAACAGAAAGTGGTCGCTGCAGCCGCGCGCGTATTACGTATAACGCTGGAACACAGAATAAGAGGCCAGACAGAGAGAGTGACAGAGAGATCTGGATGATAAGCACTCGCTTCATTACGCGGAGAAATACTGCAGCCGCGGCGGTGCGCGTTTGCCTTTTCAGTTCCCCTGTCTGAAGTTTATCCTTGACTTCCTGCTGCTCCAAATCGGGGATCCCTAAACAACATAGATGCGGGCTTACGGAGGGAAGATTACGTTCACGACACGCTCGCAGAGCTGCGGGTGGCCGGCGCCCCCCTCGTTCTGCCAGTTGCTGGACCACAGTGTATGTCAATCAACGGTGGGCTGGTGACTGGTGGGAGGGGGCGGGGTCTACCTGTGTGTGTGTGTGGGTGTGTGCGTTAGGGGAACGTTCTCCCTCTGAGTAAGAAGAAGCTGCCTGTGCCTTTCGGTTCGTGCGGTAACCGTTCTGACAAACAGGATTAATAAAGAGCTGTTTGACAACCGCCGCCTAAGGAGCTTCTTTGCAGACATTACAATATATTTATTAAAAAAGTCAGCGAGAGAGAAGCCCGGCCCGACCCGAACGTAATGACTGTCATTTAGAGCCCGACCCGACCCGAAATTCGGGTCGGGTCGGGTTCTGACTCGGGCTCGGGCCTAAGATCTAACTCTATGGTACAGACGCCATCTGAGGTCCTGCAGCGCCATTTGAGCAGTGGGTGGCGCTATAATCAGAGCTGATCAGACTGCATGGAGCCCAAGCTCCAGAAAAGAGGAGAGAAGAAGAAGAAGAAGTCCACATGAAGCTTCACCTTAGAGGAAAAGAGGAGCTGCTGAACTAAAGTACTCCAGTACTGAGGAACACTTTCAACCTCTGAGTGATTCTGTAGAACATCTGGAACTAGAATGTAGAAAGTGCTTCAGTTCCATCAGCTGTCAGTCTGCAGCAGCTTCATCTGCTGCCTCCATCCTCTCTCTGTGAGTCTCTGCAGAGTTTTTCTGCAGCTGCTGGTTTTTCTGCAGCAGCAGCAGCAGCATCAGAGCCAGAGAGCCAAAGAAAGTGGAAAGTCTGAGAAGGAAGCAGCTCTGAAGCTCTGCAGCTGACGGTGCAGCTTCAGGACTCATGAGGAGGAGCACATGTGTAACAAGTGTTAAGCTTATTAGTTTAATTCCACCAAATCCATGGTAAACTGTCGTTTTTATACATTTGCACCAGAGTATTTATCTGTCTGAGGGTACTTGAACTCACCACGAGCACGCTAGCAGGTGCTAATGAGCATGCGCACTCAGACTGCTGGGTGCCGTGGCTGAGGTAAGACGTGAATCGCCGAGTGTCCACCCTTATTAGTTTTATTTCTTTGTAAATTGTTCGTTAGTGTGTTCCACTCATAACTCACAAAGTTGGGAATCGTGTGGTGTCAATTTTACGTAACTTGTGTTGTTTTATTTATTTTTGGCTGCTCTTTATCAGCAGATCTGCACTGCTTTGCGTGAACTAGTTGAGGTTCGCGCCATTTTTCTTTGATGTTTAAATTAACTTTTCTTTCTTTCTTTTTGTTCATTTTTCAATTGTTTAAGGGGGAAAAAATCACGCAGAAGAAACTCCAGACAGCATTCTGAATTTGTATTTTCTGTTAACCAGGTACGGTGCAGTTTTCTCTTTTTATCGTGTTCTTTTTGTATTACTTTACATGCTGTGGGGGGAAGGTGCTAATGAGCATGCGCACTCAGACTGCTGGGTGCCGTGGCTGAGGGGGAAAAAAATCACGCAGAAGAAACTCCAGACAGCATTCTGAATTTGTATTTTCTGTTAACCAGGTACAGATTAAAAGAGTTTGACTCGGCATCCAAGTGTGGTCTTTCATTCGCCTGAACACAACGCAGAGCAGAAAACCCCACCAGTTACATTGGTGCCGTGACCTCTTGGATTCCAGAAGCATCGACGTCATTTCGATCACCGGGAAGATCATCTCATCACTGCTTTTCAAGTTTGTTTGGTTTGGAGTGTTAATATTTTTGACTTAGTGATTTAATTAGTTCGAGTTGAGCATTTTTTTTCGAATTCTGTAGTGTCTGATATTTTTTCAGTCCTGTTTTATTTTGGTTTCTCGCCATGTTTACGACACATAATCCAGACGTTGATGAATGTGTTTCTGATGAGGCGGTTAATTCCAATGTGGGTTTTGGGAGGGGATGGTTTAAAGATGTTACTGAGACTCCCCAGGTAGGAGCGTTAAGAACGCCGAGGTTGAGCTCTACTCGTGTAAACCCCCCCTTACATGTTACAAACTCACAAGACACGGACAGAGCTGAGCTCAGCATTTTAATATCTGACCTGGCTAATCAGATTGGTCAGTCTATTGCTGCTCAGATTCAGAACAATGTTAGGAGTTCTCCTTCACAGTCCCACAGCAGTTTTCAAACAGCTCCAAGTCATCCTGAGCTGAACCTGTCTGGTGTCAAACTTGTAATGCAGTCTGACGTTAAGGAACCACCAATATACAGAGGTGATGGGAGTGACAAATGCTCAGTTTATGAGTGGGTTCAGATGGTAGAGCTTTTTCTGTCTAAGAAAGAATTTCCAGTTCAACAACAGAAAACTGAAGTTTTAACTAAGTTGTTGGGAAAAGCTAGAGATGTAGTGACAGTGACTTTACGTAATCTTCCACTGACTGACGACTCTCAAACACCTGCTGTTATATTCGACTTATTAAAGCAGCACTTTGGTGAGCTAGCCTACTCTGCTATGCCCATGGCTGACTTTTATGACACCAAGCCACTCCCCAACGAAAGTGTGATGGACTACTGGATCAGGCTGAACAAGGCCATCGACGTTGCTGATGAATGCCTGCGGAGACAAGGTAGAAGTGTGGTGGATCCAGGCAGGGAGGTGTCAATGATGTTTATTAAGTATTGCCCAGACCCAGTCCTTGCAAATAGGCTGAGTTTTAAATCTGCAGAAGAATGGACAACTAGTGAGGTTCAGGAGCGCATCACCATGTTCCAGCGGGAGAGTCGGGCTAGAAACCGCCAGTTCCCGACCTCGCCAAGGGTTGTGACTAGTTACCCCCAATCTGCAGCTGCTGGTGAACATGCATGTGGACCACCAGAAAAAGCGAACATAACTTCCAGTGCACAACTGTCAAGCATGCAGGCTCTGCAGCAGTCAGTCCCTTTGCTGCCGTCATCTGCCCCACCCACGCCGCAGTTTTCTTCTGACCCAACAATGAATGCTTCTACCCCTGTCTTGAACCAATCTTTGCATTTGGAGGGTGTACGCTCTCTGACAAAGTTATTGGACTGTTTGGTCGCTCACCACACTCCAGCATCATCAAGTTCGGGTCAGCATGCAGCCCCTGATCGCTTTCCAAGATCCTGCAAAATATGCGGTGATGCGGCTCACTCGACTCTTTCACACTGTAGAAGAAACAATCTTTGTCTGGCATGCTTCTCTCCTGGACACTGGAAAAAGAACTGCCCAAGACGGAACCAACTGCCTTTACAGAACCGTACTCAGAACTGTGCTAATCAGACCCAGCCTTCGGGAAACTAGGACACTCATGCTCGGAGAGGGGCAGTGTGAGTGATGAACCGAAAACCCTCATTGCTGAAACAGATCTTGAGCTTGTCTATGTCAATGCATGCTCCATTGCTCCAGAGGGATACCAAGTTGTAGTTCAAAAGACAACAGAGGTTCCAGCCTTTAGCGAGTTATTCTATGCCCAGGTTCAGGTTGACAATGTTGAACTGAGAGGCATGATTGATTCAGGGTCTATGGCTTGCACAGTGAGTGAAGGAGCAGTACACAAACTGTTGGAGGCAGGAGCAAAGATTGGAGATCCAAAGTCGGCAGAGCAAGTTCTTCTGGTCGGTTGTGGCGGTAAGCAGACTCATCCAAGGTGTATATATGACTTTACGCTCACTATCTATGGGATGAGGTGCATTGTTCCTGTCTTGGTTGTTCCTGGCCAGAGAGATGACCTCATAATTGGTTCAAACGTTCTAAAGAAGTTGATGAGTGTTCTTAAGAATGACAGTGGGTTTTGGACACATGTTTCCAACGACTGCAAACACTCTCTTCCTGAATATGAACATTTCCTTGACATGATGTCCTGCTCAGTGAGATGGAGGGGGGCGGACGCACCTTCCCTCATTGGAACAGTAAGGTTGCCTCGTGCAGTTACTCTTCTTCCACGAAAGGAACATTTGGTGTGGGGGAGACTCCCAAACTCCTCTCCTGTTTCACCAGGCAGCACCATCCTGGTAGAGCCCTGCTCTTCTAGAGCCAGACCCAGGAACATGTTGGTGGGACGTCTCATCACCTCCATGTATGGGGACAGATGGGTTCCTTTGAAGATTACCAACCCCCTTACCAGACCGGTCATTCTCAGACGAAATTCCAAAGTTGCTGATGTCTCGACATGTGTTGCCATTGAGGATTTCAGCCTGAGCCAGAATCATTGCACCAGCGAGGTTCGAGATTCAGAATCCCATCCTAGGCCGTCTGTCTCACAAAATGACCTTAAAGCCAAGCTGGATGAACTGGGATTGAGTGAGCTTGACATCGACTCCTGTCAGGCTAGCTCTCGCTCAAAGGAGAAACTCGTGGAACTGATAGAGCAGTATGAAGACATCTTCTCACGCCACCCCCTGGATTGTGGTGAGGCACAGGGTTTTGTTCATCGCATCCACCTGACGGACGAACGACCCTTTCGCATGCCATATCGCAGGGTGCCTCCAGCTCATTACCAAAAGCTACGTCAGGTTCTGACAGATATGGAAGAGAAGGGAATCATCCGCAAATCAGTTAGCGAATATGCATCTCCTCTGGTTATGGTCTGGAAGAAGGATGGAAACTTGCGTATCTGTACGGATTTCAGATGGCTGAACGCACGGACACTGAAGGATGCACACCCACTCCCTCACCAGGCTGACTGTCTAGCAGCTCTAGGCGGCAATACGTTTTTTAGCACAATGGACCTGACATCAGGGTTTTATAACATCCCCATGTGTGAAGAAGACAAGCACTACACCGCTTTCACTACCCCTGTTGGGCTATACGAGTACAACAGAATGCCCCAAGGACTCTGTAATAGCCCTGCATCATTCATGCGCATGATGTTGAATATCTTTGGAGACCTCAACTTTACCAGTCTACTCTGCTATTTGGATGATCTGCTAGTTTTTGCGCCAACTGAGGAAGAAGCTCTTCGAAGACTGCATGTTGTCTTCCAGAAGCTGAGGGATAACCATCTCAAGCTGAGCCCAAAGAAATGCCATCTTCTGCGCAGATCTGTCAAATTCTTGGGACATTTTATTGACCAAGAGGGAGTATCTGTGGATCCTTCCAGAGTGGCTATGATCTCCAACATGCCCAAAGAGTCTCTGATGGATGTTGATGGTTCTACCCCCTCTGTCAAAAAACTGAAATCCTTCTTAGGGATGGTGTTTTTTTATCAGAGCTTCATCCCTCGGTGTTCAGCTATTGCAAAACCTCTGTTCGCTCTCACGGCTGGACAGAAGCGGAAGAGCAAACACCCTCAAATGAAAAGAGGAGTCGGGACATTCAGGAAATTGACTGAAGCGGACTGGACTCCAGCTTGTGATGAGGCTTTTGAGAAGCTAAAGAGTGCTCTCTTGAACTGTGCTGTTATGGCCCACCCCGATTTCAACAGGCCCTTTATTCTCTCTGTTGATGCATCCTTAGACGGCCTCGGTGCAGTTTTATCTCAGCTCCCTGTTGGTGAAGATAAAGCCCGTCCAGTTGCATTTGCTAGTAAAACCTTAAGCAAATCGCAACAACGATACCCTGCTCACCGACTCGAGTTCATGGCCCTGAAGTGGAGCATCACAGAGAAATTCAGTCACTGGCTTAAGGGGCACGAATTCACAGTATGGACCGATAACAATCCTTTGGTCCATGTGCTCACCAAACCAAAGTTGGATGCTTACGAACAACGGTGGGTGGCGAAGCTTTCAGCCTACGACTTTGACCTGAAATACATCCCAGGTCCTAAAAATGTTGTGGCTGATGCTTTGAGCCGTGAACCTTTTGCCTCACCCGTCAGTGACAGACTCTTGAAGGAACCATACAGCAGATTGGTCCAGGAAGCTGATGGGGCTGAGGTTAACATGGTGCAAGATGCTTTCAGACTCGGTCTCCAACATAACCAAGAAGTTCAGCTCTTGCACACCACCATCGTTCCCACCCCAAACTCAGTTCGTTCTCCAGAGGTTAAGGCAGTTTTCCAGCACCATGACCACTGGCAAAGAGGTGCAGAAACTCAAGCTGTTCGTCTCCTTCAACATGTGCAATCACTGCAGCCCACTGATCCTGAGCCTCTGCCGTCTTTCACTTTGAGTGAAATGGAGGACAGTCAAAGACGGGATGTCACAGTCTCAAAGCTGCTGCCATTTGTTATCCGCAAAATGCGCCCCTCAAGACGTGAAAGGTCTGGATTTACTCCCAGCCAACTAACTCTGTTGAAATCCTGGGAGAGACTCGTGGTCAGAGATGGACTCCTGTATAGGGAAACTAAAGATCCAGCAACCAAGATGAAGAGGCTCCAGTTTGTCCTACCCACTGATCTCAGGAAGAAGGCCTTGGAAGGTGTCCATGATTTAGCTGGTCATCAGGGCCAGGCTAGAACTCTCCATCTTTCTAGGCAGCGGTTCTTTTGGCCATATATGGAACGAGACGTCTCTGAATATGTCCGGTGTTGCCCACGTTGTGTTCTTGCCAAGACTCCAGAACCAGCCGCTCGTGCTCCGCTGGAGAGCATAAGGACTACTGCTCCAATGGAGCTGGTCTGTATTGACTTTTGGTCAGCGGAGGACAAGAACAAGCGTTCTGTGGAAGTGTTAGTTGTAACCGATCACTTCACGAAGATGGCCCATGCTTTTCCTTGTCGCAACCAGTCGGCGAAACAAGTTGCCAAAAAGCTCTGGGATAATGTGTTTTGCATTTATGGCTTCCCTGAGCGCATCCATTCTGACCAGGGGGCCAATTTCGAAAGCGAACTGTTGTCTGAACTCCTGCGTCTGTCAGGTGTGGCTAAGTCTCACACCACTGCCTACCACCCTATGGGCAACGGAGGTACAGAGCGTTTCAACCGCACATTAGGCAACATGATCAGAGCACTCCCTTTAAGAACAAAGCAGGAGTGGGCTCAGCAAATCCAGACATTGACGTTTGCTTATAATGCCACTGTCCATGAGACTACAGGGTTTGCCCCTTTTTACCTAATGTTTGGTCGTGTTCCCCGACTTCCTGTTGACATAGTGTTCCGGTCAGTTCTTCATGACTCTGATGTGACTGATTTCACCACCTATTCAGCCACACTTCTCACAAACCTTGCAGAGGCTGCAAAAGTGGCTCAGCAGCACGCAGTTCATCAGCGAAAACATCAGGCAAAGGGGTACAACAAAAAAATCAAGGGTGTTGCCCTCCAGATTGGCGACAGAGTGCTCCTAGCCAATAGAGGTGAACGTGGCAAGAAGAAACTGGCTGACAAATGGGAACCTACAGTCTACACTGTTGTGGCCAGACAACCACAAATTCATGTCTACAAAATACAGGATTCGAACGGACGCTGCAAAGTTGTCCACAGGAATCTGCTGCTTGATGTAAGCTTCCTTCCTGTTGTTGAGTCACAAAATCTTGGTGTTGGAGCAACTTCGGAGGGGTGTGACACAGAAAGCGTGGATCTGAGTGACCTGAATAGTCTCCAACATGATTCTCCGGAAGAGCGGACCGCTACTTGGGTTTCGTCCGGGTGTGACAACAGCATCATCAGTGGTTCAGTGAAAACTAGTCTGGGATCAGATGCGTCTGGTTCCCACAGTGTTTTGGGGGACCTTGAAGAGGATGTTACCCCTGACCTCCCACCAGTCGTTGCCGGTGCTGACGGTGACTCACCAAGAGCTGATGTGACCAGTCCTCTGACTGACGCTAATCCCTTACTTGACTCAGGACACAAAGAATCCAACAGTGACTATCGACCTGTATCACCAGTGAGTTCAGCCCAAGTTCCAGGGTACTTTGTTTCTAGAACAGGTCGAGTAGTTAAACCTGTGACCAGATTTATAGAAGTCATGATGCAGGAACCTGTGTGGGTGTGACCTACAGTTTAGTTGGGTTTTTTCTTTTCATCTGCTGTTGATGTTCGTGTTTTATGACATTTGGTTATTACTTTATTTTGACCAGTGTAATTAGGGATGTAGGCTGCATCTCTGTATTCTAAAAGGGTTAACAGACTTGATCAACCTGTTTACTTCTTTTAATCTGTTAAGTCGGATGGTTTTTCTATACTGATTCAAGAATTTGATTCTTGCAACATTGGTCTCTGTTTCTTTGCACAAACCTGGTTCTCTGCCACTGTGTTGTAAATATTTGGTGGAATTCTAGGAGGGGTGAATGTAACAAGTGTTAAGCTTATTAGTTTAATTCCACCAAATCCATGGTAAACTGTCGTTTTTATACATTTGCACCAGAGTATTTATCTGTCTGAGGGTACTTGAACTCACCACGAGCACGCTAGCAGGTGCTAATGAGCATGCGCACTCAGACTGCTGGGTGCCGTGGCTGAGGTAAGACGTGAATCGCCGAGTGTCCACCCTTATTAGTTTTATTTCTTTGTAAATTGTTCGTTAGTGTGTTCCACTCATAACTCACAAAGTTGGGAATCGTGTGGTGTCAATTTTACGTAACTTGTGTTGTTTTATTTATTTTTGGCTGCTCTTTATCAGCAGATCTGCACTGCTTTGCGTGAACTAGTTGAGGTTCGCGCCATTTTTCTTTGATGTTTAAATTAACTTTTCTTTCTTTCTTTTTGTTCATTTTTCAATTGTTTAAGGGGGAAAAAAATCACGCAGAAGAAACTCCAGACAGCATTCTGAATTTGTATTTTCTGTTAACCAGGTACGGTGCAGTTTTCTCTTTTTATCGTGTTCTTTTTGTATTACTTTACATGCTGTGGGGGGAAGGTGCTAATGAGCATGCGCACTCAGACTGCTGGGTGCCGTGGCTGAGGGGGAAAAAAATCACGCAGAAGAAACTCCAGACAGCATTCTGAATTTGTATTTTCTGTTAACCAGGTACAGATTAAAAGAGTTTGACTCGGCATCCAAGTGTGGTCTTTCATTCGCCTGAACACAACGCAGAGCAGAAAACCCCACCAGTTACACATGCACGGCTCTGATGCTGCTGAACGTCTGACTGAGATGATCCACATTCAGGAGTTCAGAGTGAAAGACGTGTGGAAGAAGAGAATCCTGAAGGTTTCTGTGCAGACATGAACTCAGTCAGAGAGCGTCTGAATGTTGGAGGATCCAGAAG
The DNA here is from genome assembly GCA_023969325.1 of Oryzias curvinotus. Classification (NCBI taxonomy): domain Eukaryota; kingdom Metazoa; phylum Chordata; class Actinopteri; order Beloniformes; family Adrianichthyidae; genus Oryzias; species Oryzias curvinotus. The sequence goes on from CM043707.1 coordinate 33,107,600, forward strand.
AAACCAGGAGCTCATGAAGGTGGTTCTGTTGGAGCAGAGAGCAGAACTCTGATCCCAGTTTCAGGAACAATGCAGGCTCATGTTCTGGACTGAAGAGTTCTCCTGAAATGTTCTGTTCAGACTTCTTCAGGATCACATCTGTGTGTGAATGTGGAGCTTTGTCTGAACCAAGCTGCAGCTAGTTCACTTTGAAGCTCCTTCAGGCTCACACAGCAACAATGACAAAGACTGAAGCTGCTGTGCTGCCCTCTAGTGGCAAACATGGGATCTGCAGCACACATTTCTGCATTTCTCAACATTTTTGAAGCTCATCCAGAGAATGCCAAAAGTGTTCAAAGCAGTAATCAAAGCAAAAGGTGGCTACTATGAAGAACCTACAATATGACAGATTCTCAGTTGTTTCACACTTTGTTGTTATGGATAGAATTCCACATGTGTTCATTCATAGTTTTGATGCCTTCAGTGTGAATCTACAATTTTCATAGTCATGAAAATAAAGAAAACTCTTTGAATGAGAAGGTGTGTCCAAACTTTTGGTCTGTACTGTAAATAAAAATGTGTTTTTTTTCTCTGAAAAAATCAGTAAATTTATTTAAATCTTTTCCAGTTTTTTATTGATAAAATCTTTGAAGAAAACACAGAAACAAGAAACAGCATTAAAATCTTTGCAGATTGTCAGTGAAAAATGTTTCTATTCCAAAGATCTTTAATTTTTTTTCACTTTTCTTTTATTATGTTACATCTCAGTTATATATTTCATACATTTGTTAATCTAATTTAATTAAATTAAGTAAATTTCTCTATTGTTTTTTTCACTAATAAGAATTTCAGAATTATTGATTGTCTTTGTTATTAACTATACAGTTTAATGTTTATTTACAGTCATAATTATTCTCTTTAGAAACAGATTTTAAGGATTGTTTTGCTTAAAATTTTCTGTTTTTAATTTTTGTGTCGTTAAGTTAATAAATGTCTTTATTCATGACTGTAGTTTAGAAATACAATAAACGAATGTGATCAGGAGGGTATTCCAAAAAGCAGGTTATGCTAGCTCCCACAATAAGTTTGAGGCTAAGGAAGTTGATAACCTCGATTTTCGGTTCCAGAAATGGAGGTATGTTTCATGTCAAGTTGTCAAGTATGTCAAGTTGCCATGGCAACTCATGCTCTGAACATAACCTGGTCTGGAGCAGGTTTAGTTGAAGGTTAGTTTGTTTTCAGAGAGGTGCAGCAGCATGGCGTGTCCATTTGAAGATGATTTAGTGGATGAAGAAGCTCAGATAATACTTTTTCCACAGTGAGAGGATGATAAGACCACATATGGATGTTGGAAAATTAAACTTTTTACTTTGATCTAACTTCCGATCAGGCATTCTTTCCGATTACTTTTGCCCATGTAAACGCGGCTAGTGAGAGGGTGATAAGACCACATATGGATGTTGGAAAATTAAACTTGTTTACTTTGATCTAACTTCATTATTTGCTTCAGTTAAGATAAATCATTTTTTTGTTAAGTCACCTTAAAAATAACACATAGTTTTCAGACAATTATTTTCCTTTCATTCAAATTAATTCATTTAAGTAGGTGTAACTTTGGTGCTGCTGTTAGATCGGCACCGCAAGGGATTCTGGGATATCATTCCCTTTGCCTGTCTGGAGGGATTTGGGTTTAAGTGTGGCTTTTTGACTAAATATGTTTAGTTGTTTAGCTGTTTTACTGTGTTTTGCCGAGTTATTTTGTCCTACTATGCTTATGTCTCCGCACCATGAGTGAGAGTGAAGGAGAGGATGATGAGTTTTTATAGGACCCTACAAGGCAGCATGGTAATGATAATGATGGACAGTTCTCTACTGAATTTTTGCACTCACTGCATTTTTTTTCCCGTCCTTTTTATTGTTCTAAAAATGAGTATATCTACCGGCTCAAACTTAGACATGAGAGTTCAAGAAATATAAGTAATTAAAATGGAAAAAGGATTAATGGAGTAATGTGACATTTAGTTAGATAAATACGTAAATTTGAGTTGTATAAACAATTATTGAGTTTGAATAAATTTAACTAAATTATTTGTTACCAATAACATTTAAGTTTACAAGGGAAATGGAAACAAGATCAGAAACTCGTGGGTTTACTTTGTCTGTTGTTTTTCTCCAAGCAGAAACTCTTTCTTTTGCTGATGATGCAGCCGTGTTACTTTTTTGATGGACGTATAATCTTCATACATAAAATCTCAGACTCCGTCTCACTTCCGTCTCAAGTGTCGCGCTTTCTTTTTTTCCCCCCCACGCGTTTCCATGGTGACCCAGGAATCGGCGATCTATTGAGAATGTCTTCATGTACACGACGTGCACGTGCGTTAACCCAGGGTTACCAAGTCGAGCGTAATTACGCCAACTCATATCTGGTCTTTTGGAACCTACATACCCAGAGTAAGCAAGTTCAGGAGGATTTCAGCCAGAGATCAGGGTTAAAGTCAGGCTAGTTTAAACATGCTTCCTGGAATACCCCCCAGGTTTAGTTAGTCTCTGATGGGTTTTGTAGTCAAATCTGAACATTGGAATGAGACACAGTGTGATGACGTCACAACAGCTCTCAAAAAGTTTCCTCGATACATTATTTTTTTCTATTTTGATTTTTTTCTTTTTTATTATCTCCTGAAAATAAACAGTTTACTTTATACTTTATTTGCCAGTCAAGTTAAAAGGGCTTTTTTTTTTTTTTTTTTTTTTGCAACCATCGACATCAAATGAGCGACAGACAGCATTCCAGACCAGCTGGTGGCGCTAAAGCACCATGACGCTGTTAGCCAAACAAAGAAGAAGAACAGCACGAGGCGCTAGCAGCGTTAGCTTGTTAGCAGGCTAGCAGCGTTAGCTTGTGTTGAGAGGACGGTGGTGTTTAGTTGGGACGTTTGTGAGGTTTTTGGACAGAAAGGACGATACGTGGTTCGTGTGGGAACTCTCAGCATTTTCCAAAGTGTCGTAAATGAGTGAAGAAGTGTTGAACGGAAAGACAACGTGGATTGCTGTGATTGTGAGACTAGCAGATGATCGATCGGAGCTGCAGTGAAGAGGACGGCGGTGTTTGTGGGAGTTGGAGCTGAAGATCGGAGCAGGAACCATGTCTTCCCTTCAGTCTCTGAGAGAGTTGATCAGCGAGCGACTAGCTGCTGCTGCTGAAGAAATCTGCAGACTCTGTGAAGGAACCATCGTCCAGTACGAGGAGGAGCTCTGTCGTCAGCGCAGACTGCTGGATGTCATCTGGAAACCACAGCTGCAGCTCCACCACATAGGTATGTCACCTTCATCACACAGAGAAGACCTTTGAGCTCCATGCTTTTCTTTACTGCGGTCAAGTGAACCAACATCTGTGGAAGTGTGGTCTCGCTAGCCGTCACTGACTTTGCGCATGCGCGTTTACATCATAGTTTACGGTACAAACTCAGTGAGCTGGAAAGAAGGTATGAAGCGCTAATATCATCCATGTCACTGTCACCCATCATCAAATAACATGGACTGTACTCTGAAATCAATGAGGGTTATTTCAAGCCCTATATTGTTATTTGATGTACAAATGTATTCATTTGGATTACATGTCTGTTTATTCCATAATAAACTACCAGAAATAACGTGTTTTGTCTGAAATATAATCAATCAGACAGATTCTAAAGTGAGATTTAACACTGACTAGAGTGTTTTGTTGTTGATCATGACATGAAATGGAATCAAACAGAAATGAAGAAACTCCACGTAAAATAACATCTGATCGTGTCAACTATTTCTAAAGTTGCTTCATTTAAGGTGACGCAAAAACTACACTGGATTATTGTTGGTGATGGTGTTCATGATCATCCCAGTAAGTTTGAAAAAAAATGACTGGAGAAAAGTAAAAATATTGACATTACAAACTAATTTAGGCTCCTCATACATAGAGAATAACATGTGAACCATTCCAAATACCATTTCTTTCAAAGCCCCCCCCCCCACACACACAAAATCCCCTGGCAGCTGCATCAGAAATAAATACAATTACAACGTACTATTCTTTATTAACAAATAACAGTAACAACTGACTACTACCTATCTAACTAATGAACTAACTATGTTGCAGATTGACTTAGGGCTGGGCGATATGGCCTAAAAATAAAATCTCCGATTTTATTGTTTTTAATTCGATTTCCGATTTTTTTCCCCGATATTTTGTTTTCTCCCCCCACCCTACTTAAGGAAAGCAATAAGTACAAATGGCAGACAATTTAAAGCAAATGTTGCTTTTATTTAATCAAACTCAAGACAAATCTAACCCCCATTTCTGGATGAATTATAAATAAATGAACACACTCTTGGAATCAAAGTTAAGTATAAGATTTTTCTTCTTCTCACTCCCTTTTTGGACTTGTGTTTATATAATTTTGTCTTCTTTTATATAATTTTTGTCTTGCTATTGTCTTATTTTGTTATTCTACACTTGTTTTCACTTGTCCAAAATAAAAAGGTTACTTCCTTACTTCAAGTTCCAGCTGTGTTTTCAGTCCCACTTTGTAGTCTAGACTAAATGAGACAAACATTCACCTTAGAGTAGCAGCATTTTCTAAAGGATTAACAATACAGCTCATATCTGGGCTCTAAGGTTTTAATTAAATTAAGAAACCTCATGAGTCACGCCCCCCACCCCCGCCTCCTCCGAAAACAAAATCCTACGGCAACCGCGTCGCAAATGAATATACAAGTAATAGTTACAACGCAGTATTCTTTATTAACAAATAACAACAACAAATAACTATCTAACTAATGAACTAACTATACAGGCGTTGTAGAATGAGTATATGTGTGTGCGTCAGAGGACTGAGCGCGCGTGAGAGCCTTTGACTCCGATGGGCATAGGCAGCGTGTGTGTGTGTGTGGGGGGGGGTGTCTTCCTCCAGGTCTGTGGCAGCAAACCCACACCAGTTCCATCAACAGATGATTTTATTCCTTTCTTGGGAACAAACTTCCCACTGTCACCGGTAGCCATGCTGGCGCTAGCTGCTTCGTGTGTCGATTGTCGCGTGTCGCAATGTGAAACTAACGCTACAGAAGCTCTGGGGAGCCAAAAATGCACCACATAAAAACTCGATGTAGTTATTTTTTTAAATAGCCCGTAACAAAAAATTTATGGAATCCTAAACTGTTCATAATTAAATAAATAAATATTTAGTTCAATAAATAAATATGACCTCATGCAAATAAAAAATCCACCAATAAATTTCTCATAAATATATAAAATGATCATGAAATTGTGAAAAACCTGCACACAGATTTTAAATTAGCCATTATATTATTCAATATATTTCATTTTTCTTTAAAAACCTGTTCATTATTTTAAAACAGCATTTTAAAATATTCATTTTTAATCATGTCAAATATTATTATAATTCTGTCTTTTTTCAGAAGCTTGTATTTCAAAATCAATATTTTCCAAAGTAGCTTTGTTTTTATTTCATGTCGCTGTTTTTCACAATGGCGTATTTATTTCATGAAGAGCTTTTTCAGGAGAATGACTCTGGTCTGTCAATCAGTGAAAGTGGGCGGGATCTAAACGCTCATTGGCTCATCCATGGAAATCGACTCATACTCCTCGATACCCGCTCAGCGGTGAGCCAGTCAGAGAGACGACATATTTCAGCGGTATCCAAATAGAGACAAACTATCTGTGCTGCAGAAGATGCAAACATGGACGACTCTGTTTTTGTAGTTTGAGGGTTTGTGTGGTCCAAACCACAGAGGAGCTCCGGTCGTCCACATCTTTAAGTCCCCCGTTGAAACTCTCCTCATTCTCACGCCGTTCACTTAGAGCTCACATCGTGCTTTACACTGTCGGCTCGCTGGAGGTGAGCTGGTGGACCGACAGAATCAGACCAGGCAGCTGCGTAAAGCGGAACAAATCTGCTCGGCCTCCTGAACCTTGTGATATTTTTCTATTTTCATTGAGACAATGATTATAATCAGGTCCTCTGGTTTTATTTTTCCCTCTCGGGGAAAATGTTGAACCTTTCCTGCGATGACGTTTCTGACCGTGGTTGGAAAACGCAGCAGAGATTCAGGGTTTGATTTGGGGTTCACTTCCCCGTTCAGACGCTTCCAGTAGAGCGGGTTAAAAGAACAAGTCTCTATACTTTGGAGGAAACCTTTTTTTTACTATAACTTTCCCGAGGAACTGAGCTACAGACCCTTAACTTGCGCTCACACACACAGACGCTCCTGCGCTGCCTGGGCGCTCTGATTTACACGTAATTTAAGACGTAGTTTGACTGCAGGAGCTGAAGCAGAGACTCTCTGATGATGTCATGAACTCAAACATGGACACATTGTTATCATGTGGAACTATTCAAAATAAATGAACCTGATCTCTGAACACTCCGTGTGCATTGTGCATCCATGCATTGTTACTGAGATAAGCAACCGCTACGTGTGGCTATCAGGCTAAAAACATTAGCTGCTAGCTCCTCCCACACGCGGCATGGTGTGTTCAGGGAACTCCAGTTCATAGAAGCTTAGTGGAACTCCAACAGCCAACCAGCCTAACTAAGGCCACTACTAGATCTTCATGAGAAGATGAAAATTGCCGAACAGGCTACAAAATCAACTGAATTATGCACACTCGCCCAAAGCCATTTTTATCCGCAAATTTAGAACCAAAACTGCCCAATTTATTGTAACACTGTGGATGTGTAGAGGTGCATACTCCCCCTAGTGTTGAGGGGTGTGCATTGCGCGGTCACGTTCTCTGAAGCATCTTCGATCGATGTAGTCAGGGTGCTGCTGCTCATGTCTGAGTAAAGGAGTAGCCAATCACAAAAGAGTCTCCGCCTTGTCTAGTTTGATTGACAGACAGAGTCAGTCTCCTGAAAAAGCTCTTCATGAAATAAATACGCCATTGTGAAAAACAGCGACATGAAATAAAAACAAAGCTACTTTGGAAAATATTGATTTTGAAATACGAGCTTCAGAAAAAAAGACAGAATTATAATAATATTTGACATGATTAAAAATGAATATTTAAAAATGCTGTTTTAAAATAATGAACAGGTTTTTAAAGCAAAATGAAATATATTGAATAATATAATGACTAATTTAAGATCTGTGTGCAGGTTTTTCACCATTTCATGATCATTTTATATATTTATGAGAAATTTATTGGTGGATTTTTTATTTGCATGAGGTCATATTTATTTATTGAACTAAATATTTATTTATTTAATTATGAACAGTTTAGGATTCCATAAAAATTCGAATTAATTCATTTAATCAATTTATCGCCCAGGTCTAGATTGACTATTGTGTAGAACTAGGAGGAAGAAGCGCGCACAATGACGTGTGTTGGGGGTGCGTGTTGATTCTTCTGCTCTCTAGCTGCACGCGAGCCTTCACCTGTGCTCTCTGGTACAGACATCTTCTCAGAATATTATTTGTTGCCCAGTAATAAACAGACTGCAGACACTTTGTCACCTTTCTGGTAGCCATGAAGCCTGACAGCCATTAAGAACGTGGGGCAGGAGGCTCCGCCTTTGTTTATACAGACATGTTAACTTTGCGCTGCACAAAATAGTTCCCAAACAAAACATGTAGTGATATTCATAGAAATCTAACAGCGCGTTCATGTTTGGTGTTACAGAGAGAGTGAGAACAGTGATATATATACCCCCCTCCCAACACAAGATCCTCCCGGCCTTTCCTCTGGACCTGCCTCGCCGGACAGCTCAGGGCTCCAGACTGCGACCAATTGGTTGCATTTTGCGACCAAAATTTGAGAGTGTGCGACTGAATTTTACATCCAGTCGCACATGTGCTACCAGTAAATTTGCCTCCCCCACCCTTCGTATTTTTAATACATTAAACGTGGAAGGGGCACGTCAATGATCAATGAAATAATCAATGTGACGCGAGCGCATACGCACGCAGGCAGACACACACACTCGTGCACATACTCATGAAACGCGAGCACACACTTGCGTGATGCCTAGGGGGAGGGGCCTAGAGATATTCGCGCGCGTAAACATCTGTGGGAAGGAAACGGAGACAAATATCATCACAACCTGATATGTGCGTCTGAGCTATGAGTAAGTGAACTATTGATTCATTCTTCCGACCTGCGGCTGGTGTACCAGGGCCAGAGTCTACAGCAGGGGTCTCAAACTCACGGCCCCCGCCTTAATATGAATGTTCAATTTTAATTCGCCCTGCCAATTTGTATGAAAGACACTTTTTCATTGTCGTGCGCGGAGCTGACCAACCAATCACAGTGGGGTAAACGACTCTTGGGGGCGGGACAATGACAGGGCTTGAAAGCAGGACACCTGACAGCCCCCTCCCTCCCCGGACCACATTAAGGAGTTCCTGACTTTCCTTTTTAGAACGTATTTATTCGCTCATAATTTTCTAAATACATGCAGTCCGTGCTGAACTTTTCTCTGGGTCCACCCTCCTCTCTCCACTCCTGTCTATCTGAAATCAAAAACTGGTTCACCTTAAACCTTCTCAACCTCAATAGCGATAAAACGGAGCTACTTCTAGTAGGTTGGGGGCCACAGTGCACCTAGTGAAAAAAGTTAGTCTGGAGCCCTGCTCCTGGTCGTCCTCCACACTCATCTTCTTGGCCTCGCTGGTGTGCCAGGCCCGGCCTCCTAGGACTCTGTTGCCTGTCACAGTTTGTCCTACAGGCCCTCTCCTCTTTGGTTGACTTTTGGAACCTCAGTGCGGTTCCTTGAGGGAGGGGGGGGGGGGTCCTGTCATGGTTTGCAGGGCTCCAGACTAACTTTTTTCCCTAGGAGCACAGTGGCCCCTAACTGAAAATTTTAGGGGCACAACCAGAAAATTTAGGGGCGCATACCGTAAATCAACATGCTAACCAGATCTACTAATTTCCACTGTATTACTAATAAATACCTTAATAATAGATGCAGAAATTACAATGTGCTGTTTCAAATTCAGTGTCACATTTTATTCTGCACTTTTGAAGATGCAACAACAAGGTAAACTGACAGAACCATCACTGTCATGACAGTAGAAATAGTAAAGAAAACGGATGGAAATTCATCTTGGTGACACCAAATAAGTGCAACCAAGATGCACAATAAGCGTGTTTGAGATCACCCAGGTCGACGCAACGCTGCGCAGATCACCTGGTGTGAGACATATATTTGTTTTTGCTCCAACATCACCTGTCAATCATCACAAAAATGTCACCAGAAAGGGGCGGGAGCAAGGCCCCAACCTGAGCGAACACAGCTGGAAATTTAGTACTGAACTGACTGAAAGCTGCCCAGATGACTACAAAACAATGCATTATGGGACATGTGTCCTGATGGTTTTTGTAGTTGAGTGATCAATTAAAATAATTTAAAATACCTATTGATTAAAAAAGGCTCCATACATTACAAAACATTAGAATAATAATAAAATATATAATAACACAGATCACACAAAGGGGGAGAGGAATATTAAAACTAAATTGAATGTTAAGGACAACTCCAACTTCCTGTTGTCCTTCAGTCTCGCTGCAGATACCCCCCCCCCCCCCCCGGCCTGGTCTCCCCAACGATCCAGGCGTGGTGCCGGTTCATCTCAAGCACGTCTATCGTTGCATTTTCCCCACGTATTTTCAGTGTGTCTAAAACTACTGTTGTTTTTGCTCGAGTGTGTTTAATGTCCAAGCTCCCTTAGCTGTCACGCATGTAGGTGTGGGACATTTATTCTCCTCAGCTGACCCGACTCCCGCAGGAGCGGTGTGCTGCCGTAATAGCCGTGCATAAACCGTTTGATGCGCCGCCGTAACCGTAACCAAAACTTAACCTTCCTCCGGTTCTGTGTGACCCAGAGAAAAGTTCAGCACGGAATGCATGTATGTAGAAAATTACGAGCAGGTGTCCTGCTTTCAAGCCCTGTCATTGTCCCGCCCCCAAGAGTCATATACCCCGCTGTGATTGGTTGGTCATCTCCGTGCACAACAATGAAAAAGTGTCATTCATACAAACTGACGGGCTGCAGTAACATTAAGGCGGGGGCCGCAAAATATCATCTCGGGGGCCGCGAGTTTAAGACCCCTGCTGTAGACTCTGGCACTGGTACACTAGCCCTAGGTCGGAAGAATGAATCAATAGTTCACTTACTCATAGCTCAGACGCACATATCAGGTTGTGATGATATTTGTCTCCGTTTCCTTCCCACAGATGTTAACGCGCGCTCGCTTGTCTCTAGGCCCCTCCCCCTCCACGCATTTTAGCCACTTACAGCGGCGTTCCCTATTCTTCTCACACGCAGTGGCCGCCTCACAGACGGGCAACACGCGAGTGTGTGCTCGCGTTTCACGAGTATGTGCGCGAGTGTGTGTGTCTGCCTGCGTGCGTGTGCGCTCGCGTCTCATTGATTGTTTAATTGATCATTGACGTGCCCCTTCCACGTTTAATGTATAAAAAAAATACGTAGGGTGGGGGAGGCAAATTTACGGGTCGCGCATGTGCGACTGGATGTAAAATTCAGTCGCACACTCTCAAATTTTGGTCGCAAAATGCGACCAATTGGTCGCAGTCTGGAGCCCTGGTTTGGGTTTCTTTTGTATTGGTTTTTCCTTTATATCTTGTTCTGTCATGTTTGAGTTCTGTTTCCTGTTTTATTTTGAAAGGTTTCCTGTTTTGTCATGTTTTTGAGTTTTACTTCCTTTGTCCCAATCTGCCCTGATCGTGTTCATCTGTGTCTTGTCTGCCCTGTCTGTATATAAGTCTTGTCCCTGCCTTCCTCTTGTGCTGGTCCATTAACGTCTCTTCCCTGACTGTCTAGTCCATGTCTGTCTCCTGCCACGTTTTCAAGTTTTGCCCACAGTGAGTCTTGTTTTGTTTTACCCTGCTCTGCAGCGCCTTATGTTAATTAAACCCCTTGCCCTGGAACCATTTGCCTCCCGCCTCTGCATTCTGGGTCCTTCCTGCTCACCAGCCTTCCCCACCTGACAACTTCCTCGCAAGACAGAAACTTTTTTGTAGAAGGATGTGTGTGTGGTTCTTAACAGCGCAAGTGTGCGTGTTTAAGTAGAGTGCCCACGTGCTTCTCTAAGAGACAGCGACAGCAGCGCGCGGGCGGGTGCGACGAGGAGAGAAGGAGAAGAGTGATAAAAGGTTTCCCTTGAAGTCTGAACACTGGACTAGCAGAGAAAGTAAATTATCAGCAAAGATGAATGTGTTTAATGTGTTTATTATAGCTCCAATCATGCACCATATGCAAAACTCTAAAAAAAAAAAAAACTTAAAAAAAAAGCGCGGTGGTCACAGCCCTACCAGAGAGCACAGGTGAAGTGCAGCTAGAGAGCGGTCCACTGCAGAAGAATTAACACGCACCCCCAAAACACTTGTGTGCGCTCCTTCCTCGAGCCGCTGACACACACACATACTCATTCTACAACACCTATATCAGGGGTGTCAAACTCATTTACCGAGGGCCACATCAGCATAGGGGCTGTCCTCAAAGGGCCAGATATAACATATACATGTAACTAAATGTAATGAAAAATAAGAGAGAGACAGGCGCGGTGGGAGAAAAGGAGACAACAGTCTGAAAGAAAGAAGGAAATTCTGAACACTGGACTAGCAGAAAAAGTTAATTATCAGCAAAGATGAATGTGTTTAATGAGTTTATTATAGTTCCAATCATGCACCATATGCTGAACTGTAAAAAAAAGAAAAAAGTGCGGTGATGCGGTGATGAGGTCATTGTCACAGCCCTACTTGCGGGCCACATAAAATGACATGGCGGGCCACATTTCGCCCGCCGGCCTTGAGTTTGACACATGTGACCTATATAGTTAGTTAATTAGTTAGATACATAGTAGTTACTGTTATTTGTTAATAAAGAATACTGTGTTGTAATTGTATTCATTTGGGACCAGGGGATTTTGTGTTGTTATTTTTTTTTTTTTTTTGGGTGGGGGGGCTGCGGTTAACCGCTACACTGTGCCCCCTGCTGGTCTATCACCGCGTGACAGCTCTATCCAAAAGTCCTGGAAACGTATAAAAGGCTCCTCGTTGTGTTTGTGTCCCTGCAGGCCTCCCTCAGCATTGGATGACTGAAGAGGAAGATCTCTGCAACCAGCAGAGGAACTTCAGAGTGGAACAGGAGGAACCAGAACCTCCACAGATTAAAGAGGAACAGGAGGAACCAGAACCTCCACAGATTAAAGAGGAACAGGAGGAACCAGAACCTCCACAGATTCAAGAGGAACAGGAGGAACCAGAACCTCCACAGATTCAAGAGGAACAGGAGGAACCAGAACCTCCACAGATTAAAGAGGAACAGGAGGAACCAGAACCTCCACAGATTAAAGAGGAACAGGAGGAACCAGAACCTCCACAGATTAAAGAGGAACAGGAGGAACCAGAACCTCCACAGATTCAAGAGGAACAGGAGGAACCAGAACCTCCACAGATTCAAGAGGAACAGGAGGAACCAGAACCTCCACAGATTAAAGAGGAACAGGAGGAACCAGAATTTCCACAGATTCAAGAGGAACCAGGGGAACTCTGCATCAGTCAGGATGAAGATCAGCTTGATCTGAAGCAGGAGACTGATACCTTGATGGAGATTCCTACTTATAAGGAAGATGAGAGCAGTGAAGCAGATCTTAATAATCAGCAGAGCTTTAATGTAACTGATAGTCAGGATGAAGAAGGAAACCAACATGAAGAATCAACATCAACTACAGATGAAGAGACAGACCCACAAAACAGAGATCAGAGGAAGAGGAGGGACAGAAGACATGTCCAAAGTGTGGACAGCTCTCCCATGTCAGCAGGTCAGTGTGACTCTGATGTTAGAAAAAATCCCAAGAAGACAAATCTTGGTAAGAAAAACAAACAATCTCAAAAAGAAGAGAAACTTTCCTCTATCAAGTCTGGTAAAAACTCAAGAAAAATGACTAACCCGTCTGACTACATGGAAACTGGGTCTGATGAAAAATGTTATATCTGTAAAGAATGTGAGAAAAGCTTTTGTAACAAATCTCAGTTCAGAATTCACACAAGAATCCATGCAGAAGATAAGAGATTTTCTTGTAAAGAATGTGACAAAAGTTTTAATTACATATCTCATCTCAAAGCACACATGAGAACTCACACAGGAGAAAAGCCTTTTTCTTGTAAAAAATGTGAGAAAAGCTTTAGTCATATATGTACTCTCAAAATCCACATGAAAACTCATACTGGAGAAAAGCCCTTTTCTTGTAAAGAATGTAAAAAAAGTTTCATTCATGAATTTCATCTCAAAACACACATGAGAACTCACACAGGAGAAAAGCCCTTTTCTTGTAAAGAATGTAAAAAAAGTTTTAGTCTAGTGTGTAATCTCAAAAGACACATGAGAACTCATACAGGAGAGAAGCCTTTTTCTTGTAAAGAATGTAAAAAAGGTTTTATTCAAATATCTCATCTCAAAGTACACATGAGAACTCACACAGGAGAGAAGCCTTTTTCTTGTAAAGAATGTGAAAAAAGTTTTAGTGATGTGTCTAATCTCAAAACACACATGAGAACTCACACAGGAGAAAAGCCTTTTTCTTGTAAAGAATGTAATAAAAGTTTTAATCAAATATCTTCTCTCAAATCACACATGAAAATTCACACAGGAGAAAAGTCTTTTTCTTGTAAAGAATGTAAAAAAAGTTTTAGTCATGTATGTAATCTCAAAAGACACATTAGAACTCATACAGGAGAAAAGCCTTTTTCTTGTAAAGAATGTAAAAAACGTTTTAGTCTAGTATCTAATCTCAAAAGACACATGAGAACTTGTAGGACCTTTTCTTGATAATGTAGGAACTTAGTGTATAATCTAAATTCGAAACTTTTCTTATAAGAGGTCGACCTCTCAACCTCTGTACCACAGTCAAAGACATTATTTTGCAGGGGGAAAGGTTCTGTATCTCAGAAAAATGTAATATGTTAAAATAAGTTTTTAATGCTTAAAACTTCTGGGGTGAGACCCCAATGTTCTAATGAACTCCATAGCAACCTGAGCTTTCATTTCATGTACACAGAGCCACAGGCTGATGGCCTCCATACCATATTGATGAAATAACTTCATTAGAGGGAGGCTCAAGTGAGGATTGAATGCTTAGAAATGAATTTTTTCTAATGAATAAAATTAAAAAGTCTTTGGTTGTTTTGATTTGCTACAGGAGGTCCTTTGTTCCCAACAGCAGTTAGACTATAGAATGATACAGTTTAGGACTGTTGAAACTGCTGCTGGATTTACTATTCAGTTATGACGTGTACTTTTACTTCCACTTTTATTACTATTTACATTTTTACTGACTATTTGTTTTTCTAACTGCTATATTTCTTGTTTGACTGCTGTAACAACTGAATTTCCCTCCAGGGATCAATAAAGTCTTGTCTCGTCTTATCCTGACTTTCTTGGACAGCTTTTTTTTTAGGTTTTCATCTTCTCTAAGCCACAATTATCAAAATTAAAAAAGTAAAGGATCAATACAACTCAATCTATGTGTCATTATACTAGACAATAAGTTTCAAAATATGTTAAACATTTCACAAAATGAATTTTTTTAGATGTACCTGTTAATAGAAATGAGTTGTTTTGAATTATTAGAGTTAACATCTAGTAGAGTTAACACATAGTAGAGTTAAAATCTAGTAGAGATAGATATCGTTAAGATTTTATCTATTAAAATCTGGGCCCTTGGCAACGGGGTACTGGCTTCCTGGGCCCAGCGGCCCTCTGCACACAGGGAGAGGGATCCCTGAGCTTTCTGGCAAGACCAAGAGCTGGGGATCACATCCCACCTGAGCCGGGGGTGTCCGTGTCCCTGTGGTGTGGGATCGGGTCTTTGCCCCTGAGTGCTGGGCCACGCCAAATTTCCAACTGTGGGTGAGCCTGATCGGGCCATGTTTACAACACTTCTTGTGGACCCCCTCTTCCCCTGGGTGCCTTCCTCCTGGGCGGGGGTGGCTGGCCCCTGCCTTGCTCTTTCTTGGACCAGCCGTGGGCTGGGGTGGGTGGCTGCCTGGAATGCGGGGCGGGTCTCCCTTGGGGGGTCCTGGCTCGTACCTGAGGTTGGGACGGGGGAATGCCCAAACTCCTGGGTAGTGATGAGGTGCTTGTCTGGGGCTGCGGACACTCTTCTGGGGTGGGCCCAGTGGGCCCTCCCGGAACGGCTTGGGGGCTGCTTTCCGTCCAGGGAATCAGTGCAGCTGACGTGTGAAAACTTAGATAATTTAGTCAAAAGCCTTGCAGCAGCGTTCTGGAAAACCTGGAGCCGTTCTCAAGATTTATTGCTCAAACATGTGAAGATGGAGTTGCAGTAATCAAGACGAGATGAAATAAAAGCATGGATGAGCATCTCCATCTCAGAACGCAACACAATTGGACTCACTTTTCAATGTTTTTAAGATGATAAAGACTAGAACGTACAAGTGACCCGACATGGGATTCGAGGGATAAAACCGGGTCTGGGGTTTACCCTGAGGTTCCTAACAGACGGTTTGATAGAGGAAGCAAGTGGACCGAACCACTGGACTATCTGGGGGGAACTGTCAGGAGCACAGACTAGGATCTCAGTTTTGGGCTTCATTGAGTTGAAGAAAAGTATTATTCATTCAACTCTGGACTGAATCCAGTTACCTGCGTAAAATCTGTATTTTAAAAACATCCCGCGGTTTAAAGTCTGTCCAGGAGAACATAACGGTCAACAGTGTCAAAGGCTGAGGTCAAGCAGTCTCAGTAGCAGTAGCACAGAGCATTTTCCTGCATCACTCTGCATCAGGATGTCATTAGTGACTCTGAGAAGGGCTGTTTCAGTGGAGAGAACTCTAAAAACCTGACTGAAACTGCTCAAAAGTGCCATGACTAGGGCTGTGACGATAACCGCTTCACCGCGGTGATGAGGTCATCACCGCATCACTGCACTTTTTTTTTTCTTCTTTTCTTAGTTCAGCATATGGTCCGTGATTGGAACTATAATAAACACATTAAACACATTCATCTTTGCTGATAATTTACTTTTTCTGCTTGTCCTGTGTTCAGACTTAACTTCTTTCTATCAGAATATTCTCTCTTTCTCTCCCTCCGTGCCTGTCATTGTCTCTCATAGGCGTGCGCTCTCGCTGTCTGCCTCTGCGCTGCACGTGGCTCCTTTACACACAGGAGCGCTTTCAGAAGCACATCCTCATTCTACAACAGAAGTTTCCGTCCCACGAGGAAATACGACAAATTAACTGCATTCTAATTATTATTTTTCATTGCATTCATTTCCTTTACAAGCTTTGTGCGTTCTTAAGTGCGCGACACGGCCGCCCGCCGGAGGATTTTGTGTTGGAGGGGGGGGGGTTATTACTGTTCTCAGTCACTCTGTAACACCAAACATGAACTGTTAAAGTGATGAAAATCACTACATGTTGCCTCTCATGCAGCTAGAGAGCTGTCCGCTGCAGAAGGATCAACACGCACCCCCAACACACGTGTGTGCGCTCCTCCTCCTAGTTCTACACACGACGCAGCGCGCTCACACAGTCAATCTACAACAGTGTTTTTCAACCAGTGTGCCGCGGCACACTAGTGTGCCGTGGGAGAAGTTCAAGTGTGCCGTGGGAAATTGCCCTCATTAACTGATCTAAAAACATTTCCCATCTCCAGGAAATCAGCTCTTTGTTAATCCAAACAGGCCCTGATAAAACACTGAGTAATTATGAATATGAAAGATCGTAAAATAATTTTTTCTTTGTGTTTATTTGATTCTATTAAAGACATTTTGATAAGAATGACGGCACCGCGATTTTGCTACAACTAAAGGTGTTTGTGAAAAAGTCCCTCCCCGCCCCTTTAACTGTCTCCACCAATCATTCTTAAAGGCTTAATCACATGTCATCAGTCTGACCAATCAGAAGTGGTTAAAGTCTTCACTTCCTTGTTTAGATTTAGCTCAAAAGTCGCTCAGTTCTAACAAAAAATACCAGCTAAAGCTCGTCTTTGGTGGTGTAGCTTTCCACAGAATCCGGTATCAGACCGTGGAAAAAGTGAACAAAACAACGAAGCTCAGAGACGCTTGTCTGTCTGCCCTTTGGCGTCCTGTAGCGTCAGATTTTACACTACATCGTCCCATGATGCATTGGCTTAAAGGAACAGTGTCTGAGCGTACAATGAGTTGCCCTTGTTATACGTCTTGAAACCACAAAGAAAACGCAATCAAACAGATTTTTAATTTCTAACGTATCTCTTATTTTATCTTTAAGAAAAAAACAGCTGCAACTTCCATCTTTTTCTGCCACAATTATCACAAAAGTGCACGTTAGATTACGGGGGGGGGGGGGGCTGTCGATTCGATACAGACTGCGTTTTTGCTTCTTTTTTTTTTTTTGATGCTGGTGTGCCGCGGGATTTTTGTCAAGGTAAAGTGTGCCGTGGCTCAAAAAAAGGTTGAAAAAAACACTGATCTACAAACACCTACGTAGTTAGTTAATTAGTTAGATAGGTAGTAGTTAGTTGTTACTGTTATTGTTAATATAGAATACTACGTTGTAGTGTATTTATTTCTGCTGATGGGCTGGATGTGGGTCCTGGTGGTGCTGAAGAATGAAGATCCTTCTAGCTGCAGTCATTCCTGAAGGAAGCTCATTGCAGCTGTTCTCTCCTGACAGATGGAATGATGGGAAATGAAGTTCATGTTGAAGTGTGGTCCAAGCAGAACAGAAAGGTCTCACCTCAAAGTCAGGACTTGGATCAGCTGCTGTTCTCTGGGAGCGTGCACGTGCTGCTGCATGTGCTTCTGTCATGGCGTTCTGGATGAGCTGCTGAGGTCTGTTTGCAATCCAGACTCTCAGCTGCTTTAGTCAAACTGCTGAGCGATGGAACAATGGAGCCGTTTCTGAAGGAAGAGGATCAAACATGATGCTCTGCATCCGTTTGCTTCAGGAAGTGGAGGTTTTTAGAGTCTCCAGACTGTTTCTGAACGGCCACAGAAAAGCAGCTGATGTGCTTCTGTCTCCTACCAGCAGGGAGCGCTCTCAGCCGGACAGAACAGATCCTCAATGCTGCTCTGAGAAGGACCTCTTCTGTTCCAGAAGCAGAGACTGTTCACATCCAGGAGGAATCTGGACTCCAATGAATCCCAGAGAATCTCCTCTCTGCTGTTTGGACACTTTGACCAGCAGAGGGCAGCAGAACTTTCAGCAACTCTGGATCTGATCCACAAAAACAATCCATGGATGATCAGATTTCAGAAGATTTGAAGGATCAAAGACAAAGATGTTCTGAAGAGAAGATGTGAGAAGAAAGTCCAGAATGAATCCACTCTGACTTGTCCTCATGTCTCTGAAGCTTGTGTCTTCATGTCTTCACCTCAGAGTTTCTTCTGGATTCCATGGGGATCAATAATATTGATCATGTTCTGTTGTCATCAGAACTTCAGGCTTTTCTCTGCTGATGATCTCTGAGCTGAACTTCTTGGAGGAATTCCTGAATCTGGGATTTGGAGCAAACAGTCAGAACAAAGGAGGTTTCCATTTCTTCTAAGCTCTGCCAGAAGAAAAGAGCTGAAGCTTGAAGCTGAAGCAGCATTTGCTCCCAGAATCTGTCCTCCAGACCAACAAGTCCCACCACAGCCTTGAAGACGTTTCCAGAAGCAGCAGCAGACTGTGTTCCCATGACGACGCTGAAGTCAGCTGCTGCTCTGCAGGAGAAAGTCTGCAGCTCCTCAGTCAGGAAGCTCTTTCAAGCTGGTGCACATCTGTCAGTGCAGCAGCAGAAAGCCTGTTTCCCTGCAGGAAGTCTGAGACTTTTCAAAGTAAGAGCCTCATGTTGGCAGAGATGGGTTGGATTCTTTGATGCTCCAGTGTCTTTTGGATTCAGGATGAGTTCATGCAGATCTAGAAATCCCACCATGATGATCATCCTTGAGGAATTTCAAAATAAAAGACTTACAATCACTGCTGGATGATAAATACATTTACTCTTTATTTTCTATCAATAAATAACATTTATCAATAAATCCTTGATTGTAAATGATGGATCTAAAGTTGAAAAGAAGTCAAAGTGCTGACTCAGCACAGATCAAAGGAGACACAGATGATTTCCTGGAATGAAGAAAACATCAAACATCATGATGTGATCTGGAACTGAGCTGTTCTTCAGAAGATCCTCCCAAACATGGAAACTGTTGCTGCAACACGTGAAGGTTTGGTTCTGTTGCTAGTGAGATCTGATGGATCAGAACCAGACTTGTGTCAGCTGGAACTGGGGCTTCTTCCAGACCATGTGGCCTAATGGACAAGGCGTCTGAGTCCGGATCAGAAGATTGAGGGTTCAAGTCCCTTCATGGTTGGATTTAGATAATGTTCTTTACCAGAGAACTTGGCATTTAGCAGTCAGGGGGAGAGAGGAACTTTCTGACAGGACACATAGTCAATTATCTGACATCCAGGATTCATTTCTTTCTTTGTTGTCCTTTCAGACTCACTGGAATCCAGCTGCTATGGTAGAGTGTCCTTGTTGAAGCTTCATGTCTTGTTTGTCTCTTTTACGTTGGTTGATCTCTATGGTTTTCTCTGTGTGGTCAGAAGGTGACGATAAAGGAAACATCCAGTTTCTGCACACGTTACTTTTAGGCTAATGGTAAGTAAACAGAGAAAACATCTCTGATCTGATTGGACCAAAGCATGTTAGTGACGTCCACAGTGGTTCCTGCTGTGAAGATCTGTTTCTCTGTTTGTGGATGAAGAGAACAAACGAAGCAGTTCTGCTGTTCCTGAAGTTCCAACATCAGGTTCATAGAGACCAACATAGACCAGATCTTTGTGCTCTCCAGGTTCAGGGCTGTGGTCGTGTAGAGGTCAGTACTCTGCTTTGTGGCCGCAGGAACCCCAGTTCAAATCCAGGTCACAGCAATATGTTCAGACCAGGAGTCTCACTGATGCAGACTGATTGATAGAATGACTCAAGAGGTCATTTGTGTTCATCTGCAACTGATTACCTGGATCAGGTGTGTTTAGCCAATAAGGAGCTTTAATGATAGGTTAGATCAGGGGTGGGCAATTATTTTATCTGGCGGGGCACATTGGGTTCTAAAATTTAATAGAAGGGCCGGACCAGAAGCAGATGCGTGGAGTTAGAATGATACAACATGGAATGTAGATGAAAACATTTGGATTGAGAATTATATTCTAAAACAGAAGATTCTAGATGTTTTAGTTTACAAATAATATAATAATAAACTTTTGTTCTAATTTTAGATCTCTTTTTTATTGTGAAGCCCTTTGGTACCTTGAGGGAGTTGTAAAGTTCTATATGAAAACAGTTTTATTCATTCATGATCCTTTTAATAAAATAAATAACATTATTTATGAAATAAAACAATAACCAAATAAAACTACGATTTTCAAAGACAAAAATTCAGGAAAAATATACATAAAAAAATAAAATACATAAAATAAATAAATAAATCATCGGACTTGAACCCTCAACCTTCTGATCCATGAGGCCACATGGTCTGAGAGAACATCCAGGTCCAGCTGCAGGTGGAGGACAGCATCATCCAGCCGTCACAGACTGGGGGCGGAGCCTGGAGATGACTGCTGAAGGTCAGAGGGCGGAGCTTCATCAGGATGAAGGTGCTGCTTGGATTCTGCTTTGATGTCCGTCTGTTCTCAGTCCCTTCATGGCTGCTGCTCAGAGCTGTTTCTGGATGTTTCTGGAGAATTCATGTCTTTACTGATCCAAATGTGGGATTTCTGTTTTTCTTTGGACTTTTCTTGATTTAAGGCTTTTAGCTTTTGGAACTTTCTTTGTTTCTATGCTTTAACTTCCAAACGGGTTTATCTAAGACAATCTGATTGTTGTTCATTTGACTTTCTAGGAACTTTCTGTTTCATCTTTGAGGATTTGGACTTTTGAAAGACTTTTAGCTGCAGTTTCATCCTTTGAACCAGATGGATCTGAATCTAGAGTCAAAGATTCTAAGGAAATCATGGATTCACAGACATTTGATTGAATTTCTGTCTGGATCAGAAACCAACAGCAGACATTTCAAGCCGTCATCTGTTCCTAATGTTCATTCCCCGCCATCATGGAAAGCTTTTGGAATAGTCCCTAAAGCCAGCGATGGGGCCGCTTTGGAGCATGAACTCATCACTCGGTGTCATGGTGGCAGAGAGATGACAGATCCCAAATCTGAGGCTGAAATGATCACGTCCTACCAGCTACACTCTGGATTTGGGACCAAAAACCTTTGAAGATGTTGGAGCATTGTTGGAGAATAGACTGACAACATTTGTTTGGATAAAGATTGACCTTTGACCCCTCCCTCATGTGTTCCACATCCAGCTGCAGACACACCACTACAGCTCACATTCCACTTCTGATCCAGCAGTTAGAACCAGAGCCTGCAT
Organism: Oryzias curvinotus; assembly: GCA_023969325.1. Classification (NCBI taxonomy): domain Eukaryota; kingdom Metazoa; phylum Chordata; class Actinopteri; order Beloniformes; family Adrianichthyidae; genus Oryzias; species Oryzias curvinotus. The sequence goes on from CM043707.1 coordinate 33,129,013, forward strand.
TTGCAGCAGGTTCCACTGATCCACACAGGGGGACGTCCTAAGGGGCGGAGTCAGCCACTGGAGAGACCAACAAGGAGAAATGGGGGTCACTCTGGGCCTCTCTGTGTCTGGACCTTCAGAGGGACAGTGGTTTGGTCCAGAACACGGATGCTAAACTAGCTCTCTGGAAACTTGAACTTGTTGAATGGGAAACTTCCTGAAATCTTCTTCATCTGTTGACTTGTTCTTTCTTCATCTGAATGAGCTCAGTCCTCTCCCAAATCCATCCCATGCTCGCTGGGATACGGCCAACATCCAGAAATCTACCAACAGACATTTTTAGCTCTAGTTGTTGAACATTCTATGTTTGGAAGAGGCAGGCTCTTCTAAAAGAAACTAGCAGGAGCCCCAGCGCTGGTCTTTGCTTGGATTTGTTTTAGACTTGTTCAGAGTCAAATGCATGTTTTAAGGGGAGGAGGATTATTTAGTTGTTGCTGTTTTTGTTCCTATGATTACAATCCACTATATGTTCCGTGTTGAATTCTACTATTAAAATGTGGGAAACAAATGTTTATCAAATCCAAATCAATCCAAAAGCCTGGAGACTGGATGGCCGTGGTCCTCCCTTTGACCTGGACGGTAGTTGCCATGGCGACCTGCACACTCACCAAGCTGGAACTTAGAAGAAGAAAAAGAGACCAAAATGATTGATAAAGCAGGTTTTCCAGGGAAATACCACAAAAGTCCTAGTACTTTTAGGTTAGATTTGAATAGTCTACAGTTTGTTGTGTTTGGTTGCTAGGTAACAGGGTCTTTAATGTCTATGATGTCATGGTGGCTTTCAGAGTTGAACTCCTGAATATGACGGTAAACATTTGGATTGAACCAAAATGGGATTGAAGCTCCTGCTAAATCCTGATCTCAATGCTGAAAAAACCTCCTCCTAGATTCTGGTTGTTTGGAGAAGTCCTCCTCTTCCAAGAATTCCTGAAAAAAGCCCTCATTTCTCCTGACCATCTTCAAAGCCACTTTCTGCTTTAGTTTAGTCCAAACTTGCTTTATGCTGACAACATTTCCAGCTTGAATCCATCTGAAGAATCCAAGGAAACAAACCAATCTAAGTCTGCATTCATGCCACTTCAGAACCAACAAAGCATGTTTCCAGGACACTGACTTACCAATAGAACTTGGGATTTCCTTTGCAGAATCCTTCTCCGTGTGTTTTCCTTTGTTTTTCTCCCCAAAACCTAAAGCAGAGATTTTTGCTGAGCTGCAAAAACAAACATGTTGATGGTTTGTTGTGTTTCCCTCTAGAGCTGCTATGGTCTTGGTATGGTTGCTAGGTAACGCTGTCTTTGATGATGATGACGTCAGAGTGGCCTCTAGAATGGACTGTTTTCTAGTGTAACCAGGAGCTGTAACCTTTAGGGCACTAGGACCCAGAAAGAGGTCCAGGCAGTGATGGTGTTCAGTGACGGACTGCGCAGCCGCACTTCCTCCAAACGCCACTATTCATCCAGCGCGTGGAGCGCCAGAGTCCAAACGGGCTGAAGGCGCTTTGATAAAGTGCTCTGGAATCCAGCTATGGTGTGCTAAACGTCAGGTCCAGAACGGAAGATGCCATCAATGAAGTCTGTCTGTCAGCAGCAATCCAACGCTGATGGGGTTTAGCTTGTGGAGGATTTGAATGTTCATTTGCTCTCAGGTTGGTTCTGTGCTGGAAGCCCCAACCCTCAGTTCAGTCAAGTTAGAAAGATGCTAACCAGCTGTTCCCTCTGTCACCATGGAAACACGGACCGCTTTAAAGTGGGACAGGATTTTCACGGAGCGGACTTCTAGACGTGGAGGATAAATACTCCAAGATGAATTCATCAGACATGAATCAAACAGTCTTTTCTCCATAGAACAGGATGAAATCCACTGTGTTTTAGCAGCGTCTGTAGCATCACAGAGACGGTGTTCCACCAAAAACTGGGACCTGTCACATGTTGTTTCCTGGTGACAGAGCTGCAGCTTTAATGTCAATGATATAGAAGAAGAAGAATCCAAAACATGGGACTGTTTTGAGTCAATGAAGTTCATTGTGTCTATAAGTTTACACTAAGCATTTAAATTATTTTCCATCAGACACTGGTTTCTTTTATGTAAAAACGTACATAACGACGAAGGTATTCCGCCGAAACATGTCGGTACATTTTTACATAAAACAAACCAGTGTCTGATAGATAATAATTTAAATGCTTAGTGTAAACTTATAGAGACAATGAACTTTATTGACTCATTACGAAAAAGTTTCGGACAATTATTCATGAGAGAACTCCGGCGTCTGGAAAAACTGGAACGTAAACGGGCGCGCCAGAGGAACCATCTGCGGTTTAACCTCCACTGCCGGGATGAAGGGATTATTCCAACCAGTCTCAACATAAAGAATCCGATCAGAATCGACAACGCAGAGCGGATGATCAAAAGATTGCGGAGGGCTTTGGTCAAAGAAAGAATCCGGTGTACAACAAACAAGATCAACATTTTGGAAACACAGCTGGAACGGGAACAGCAGGACTTCACACAGCGACACTCGCTTGACAAAGAAACAGAGCAAAACCTGAGAGCAACGTGCACAGCAGTGAGTACGAAAAAACAAAAACACGTCACATAGCAAAACTTGAAAAACTATTAGCCAAAGCGGGAAAAAAGCAAGAACTAAAAAATACCATAAATGATAAGTGGATTTCCAACCTATCAAAACACACACTATCCGAAGCTGAACGCAGCGTATTATCACACGGACTAAACTACGCCATAACCCCAAAACAGATCCCACATGAGGAGTTCATCGTAGCCACCGAATTAGCATGCGAAAAAATACAGAACCCAGGAGAAAAGGCAACACTACGCAATGAAATAGCAGGCATCCTCAAAACCGCAAAACTACCACCAAGCAACATAACCAAAAAAGAAATGGCAGCCATCCACAATCTGAAAAACAACAGAGAAATCACAATATTACCAGCAGACAAAGGCAGAACCACAGTCATCATGGACACAGAACAATATGAAAAACAAATGAATGAGATGCTTCAAGACCGGAACACCTATGAGGTCCTGAAAAGAGACCCAGACACAGAAGCAAAGAAGAAAAAACTCAAGACTATACTGAAACAGTTACAGGAGGAAAAGAAAATAGACAAACAAACCTATAACCACCTCATACCAACAGCCAGCATCATCCCCCGGAATTATGGCACTCCAAAAATCCACAAACCTGGAGCACCACTGAGGCCCATAATAGACAGCATGGGATCAGTGACATACAACCTATCCAAATTCATTGCTGACATTTTAAAACCCCTCCTAGGAAACACAGACTACCATTGTGAAAATGCAAAACAGCTGGCAGAAGAACTCAAAAACACAAAGATGGAAGCAAATGAAATATTCATCTCACATGATGTAATATCATTATTCACCAGGACTCCAGTAGAAGCCACACTACAAATAGTGCAGGAACAATTAACAGCAGACAAATCACTAAGGAAACGCACAAACCTTACAGTTAATGACATTACACAACTCCTCCATTTAATTACCACATCCACGTATTTCCAATTCCACAACACAATCTACAGACAAAAAGAAGATTTTCCCATGGGCGACCCACTATCAGCCACAATGTGCAGCTTTTTCATGGAGGACCTGGAAAAGAAAGCAATAACATCCGCACCAGAGCACTGCCGTCCAACCTTGTGGAAACGCTACGTCGATGACATTCTGGAAAAGATCAAAGCAGGACACATGCAGGAGATCACAGACCACTTGAACACCATGGACGATACGGGACAAATCAAATTCACACATGAAGAGGAAAAAGAAAACTCCATCAACTTTCTAGACATTAACATCAGACACATGGAAAACAAAGACATAAAAATAAAAGTACACAGGAAACCAACTCACACAGACCAATATTTATTATGGACCTCAGAACATCCTACCACTAACAAAATATCCGTCGTTAGAACCTTATTTGAGCCTGCAGAACTGGTAACGGACGGGGAGGACAAAACGGAGGAGAAGAAACACATACAAAATGCACTAACCAAGTGTCAATATCCTCAATGGGCCATAAAAAAGGGACAAACACAGGTGGAGCAGAGGAAATACAAGGAAGCAGAGAAGAAAAATCAGAGGAAAAAATCAGAAAACAAAGAAATGGTTACATTGCCGTACATCAGAGGAATAACAGAACGCATCCAAAAAGCATCACATCAGCACCCCAGTGAAACCGTATAAAAAGCTCAGGCAACTACTGGTTCACCCAAAAGACAAGATTGAACAAAATAAAAAATGCAATGTCATTTATGAAATCCCGTGTCACACCTGCAATAAAACATAAATCGGAGAAACAGGAAGCACCTTCATCACAAGAAAAACAGAACATCAAAAAGGAAACAAAAAATGTGAAAAGGAAACAAATAAAATACTAACAAGCGCCAGACGACAACAGGCAGTACGAGAAAACATGAAATCAGCCATAACAGATCACTGCAAACAAGAAAACCACATCATGGACTGGGAAAAGGCCAAAGTCCTCCACACTGAAGACAACAGACACCGCAGATGGATCATGGAGGCGGTGGAGATAAGAAAGAGAGCCCACACTTCCATGAACCGGGATGAGGGGGCTTTTCTGCTCTCTCACACCTGGAGCAACATCCTCCAGAGAAAGAAAGACGGACATCAAGGGGCGGAGTCACTTGTCAAAGTTTGACAGGTGACTCCGCCTCAGTCACAATCAGCTGTTTTAAAGACGTCACACACCGCCATCTGATGACGACCGTGACGAAGGCGGAAGGCGTTCCGCCGAAACATGTCGGTACGTTTTTACATAAAACAAACCCAGTGTCTGATAGAAAATAATTGAAATGCTTAATGGGACTGTTTTTATGTGATTACATGGAAGCAGAATTAGGAAATCTCTAGGAAATCTGTCCTTGTTTTGTCAGCATGTTTGAATTGGGGTTTACAGTTAGACGACAATAAAGACGAGTTCAGATCAAGAAATTACTTTGATGCTATTTTCTTCAGATAAATCAGAGAAAAGTTAAAAAACTAAAATGCCTAAAGTATTTGTGTAAAATTGTGTTTTAATTTGTCTGGTAAAAAATATGTTGTCATATATTAAATGTCTTCTTCTCCTGTGTGGAGGTATTTCAGTTCATTAAAAACTGACAGAAATGAGTAACGTTCACTGCAAACTGTGCAGAAGGCATGTTCTTTCTAAAACTGGAAATAGCACCAACCTTTTTATCACCTGAAGCTGAGTCTCCATTTGATAATTCAATAAAAATAACATTTCGTTTCCTCATTGTAAAGCAACTTTATTGGAGTTTCATTTGTCATTGGTCTTTTTTAGCCAAAAATCTGAAGAAAAAAAACAAAAGGCTTTTCCAACAGAATCAGAACGTTAGCACGTGACCTAAGTTTGTTCCCTTTGTGCTAAATGTTGATTTATGTGACTGTTGTGTTAATAATATCAACAGTTCTCTCTGGTGGTTCATCAGAGAAGCCAAACTTCCACAGAAAGTGAATCAATAAACATGAGCTAATTCTAGATGCAGGTTTGAAAACACAGATGGAAAACAGCATCAATACAAATATTAGTCAATGTTTCCTTGAATGGAACAATTTCAGGATTTGTTGTCATAAAGTTGTGAAAAACTGTCTTGTAAAGTGTGTGGTGACGGTCCACTGTGGAAAATGACTGTTGGTGGAACATTGAGATGTGCTCAGTGATTTTGGTTTAGGACACTTTGGTTTCATTTCAAACGTTGGTTTCTCCTAAATCTACAAACTCTCTCCACAAACTGTCTCCTAACTCTCAGGGATTCCTGCTGCTGGCAAAACTCACGGCTCAAGGAACCACTTCATGAATCAGTCACGCTTTGAATGAACTTTATTGAACAACATGTCATGGTCTGGAAGAAGCCCCAGTTCCAGCTGACAGAAGTCTGGTTCTGATCCATCGTAGGCGGTTCTGTCAGAGGTGCTGATGTTGGATGGAAGAACAAGTTTCTCAGGTGATGGAAGCAGCAGATTTTGGAGGAGATTTTATCTGAGTATACGGACAACTCCCAGACCAAAGCTGTTCCTGTCTCCAACAGTCTAGAACAGGAAGTCCTCACTAAGATCCACTCTGTTCATTCATGTCCTCTGGAGAAAACAGGCTTTATGCTCAGAAAGTTTCTACTAGTTTAGACATTCTAGAAAATGAGGAGATTCAACTGGATTTAGATTAAACTTCTTTAAAACGGCAGCTAAAAATGCTGTCAGCATGAAAAAGAACAGAGTTTTACCCACAAAACACCAAAGAAAAAGGAAGTTCAGTCAGAAAACTGTGGAAAACGTCAATCAAAGCAAAACTCTGAGTCTTTCAAACTGCATGAGTCAATATTTGATCATCAACAGAACAGAGATGATAGAAAAATGATTCAACTGAGAGACTTTTGTTCACTAACTGAGATCAGACGGGATTTCTGCTCCAAAAACTGACTTCAAAGGACTTTAATTCAAACCAGTGAATCATGTGACCACAGCGTTTGTCCGTGTCTCCACTATGAACATTCTGGTCACATGACCATGTTGGAGGTTTCTGAATGAAACTCTGTGTTTGTTTGTCAATGAGAGTTTCTGGAGAACAGAAATCAAGTGTGAAACATCTGGAACCAGAATCTAGTGATCCAGAGTTCTGGTTCTGTCCCTGTTCCAGAGACAGAACCAGGATCCAATGCCTGACCCACACAAAGATCTATGTCATCCAGAAATGTTCTGTCTGATCAATGATTCCCTCAATCCTTGATTGGTCCATCCCAAACTCACATCTGTCCATCAAATGGAGATCAAAGAAGAAAGTGATGATCTAGAAAATAATCTGTTTGTCTGCAGGTCTGCTTTTCTCCAGATCCTGGAGCTGCTGAACATCTGAATCCAACCCATGTTTCAGATCAACACTCCAAGTTAGAATGAGAAGAGGACGTGCAGTTCTCCATCAGTCCACCTGGGGAGCTGCAGCGCAATAACTGTCCACTTGATGCTGAGAGAGACAGTGGAGCTGATCTCAGATCAGTTCCTACTGCAGCTCTGACACTCATCTCCACTTCCTCTGATTCCTCCATCACTCTGCTCTCCACCTCCCAGGAACACCGTCCAGTCACAACATCTCTGCAGACCAGCTGCTGCTGCTGCTCCTCTCTGCTCCTCCAGGAGGAACTTCAGTCTGATGTGCCTTTCCATCTGCAGAGAGAAAGTGTAGAGACAGAGATGAAGGAGTGTCTCCTGATCCTGGTCTGTCGGTCAGTGATGCAGCAGCAGAAAGAGCAGCAGGAGCTTGAGTCCTGTTCAGAGCAGCAGCTTCCTGTCATCTTCGCCTGTTGGAGCTTCTGCTGCTCTGATTGGCTGACTGTTGTCCTGAAGCCTGTCATCATTCTCCTCAGAGCTTCACTGAGAAGCTGCAGCTTCACAGGAACTCTGCATCTTTGCTCTCAGACTAACTTTAGGACCAAACATCTGGAAGCAACTGGACTGACCCCAACCCTCTACTGACCTCAGAGTCTGCAGTTTGGAGTTTGGACTCTCCACCAGATCCTGGAGCTGTTGAACATCTGAAGACTGGAGGTTGTTGTAACTCAGGTCCAGGTATGTCAGGTGGGACGGGTTTTTCTTCAGAGCTGAGACCAGAGCAGCACAGCTGGTCTTTGACAAACTGCAGTCCTTCAACCTAAATCCAGAAGAAAGAGTTGAGTTTAAAGACAAAGTTCCTGTTTTTCATCCTTCACTTCTTCTAAAGAGTTCAGAGCTGAAGAAGATCAGAAAGTTTAGAAAAAGTCCAAAGATGTGAAGCAACAGCAGCAGATCAGAAGAGTCCAGCAGAAGCAGAGAAGAAGAACATTCAGGAACATTCAGGACAACATGCAGCTGCTTCAGGAAAGAAGTCCAGATGTGTGAAAGTCAAACATCAGCCTGTGGCTGCATCCAAACCAACTGATGTTTCTGCAGCAACAGCAGAAAAAGTCCACTTCCTCTTTCTGCTCAGCTCTTCTCCAAACAGCACTGAATCATGGGAGAATTTCAGCAGCAGGATGCTGGAAAGTCTTCCTCCCAGTTTTCAGGAGATGATCTTTCAGTCCTTCTCTGCTGCAGCCCTTCAAGCAGAGACTTTTAGATCCAACAGATCAAAGCAGAGAGAAGAAGGACGTGATGAGGAAGAGTCAGCAGCAAATGTTGGACATTGATCCCTGATCCATGACTTCAGCTCTGAATGAAGAGTCAGAAGCTGCTGGGAGCTTTGATGGATGATGTGATGATGTTTGTGGATGTAAAGGTGAGGATGTTTGTGGAGAATGTGTCTGTCAGAGCAGCATCCAGCTGCAGCAGGACTCTGTCACTGTCTGCTCCCAAACATCAGCCGCTAGACTCTCAGCTGAATCTGCTGAAACACAGCAGCAGGACTCAGAGTGCATGTGAGCGTGCACGGCTGCTTCTTCTGCACGCGCTTTAAAGGAGTCTGTTGGAGCAAAGACACAAAAAAGAGCTGATGGGTGCAAGCAGAACTTTGTGGAGCACAAATTTCAGCAAACAGCTTTGAAACAAGCAGCTGCAGGAAGACAAGAAGAAGTTCTTCTGCAGATCTTTGAAGAGAACAAGCAGCTGCAGGAAGAAAAGAAAAAGTTCTTCTGCAGATCTTTGAAGAGAACAAGCAGCTGCAGGAAGATGCTGCTGCAGATCAGAATCTGGTAATTTCTGCTCACTGTGGGTCAACACAACTTCGTCATCATATTGATGTGAACACAACTGAAACATGGAGTCTGACCTCAGAGTCTGCAGTCTGCAGTCTGGACTCTGCAGAAAACCACACAGATGAAGAACTCCTGAATCCTGCAGGTTCTGGTTCCTGCTCAGGTCCAGTTCTGTCAGATTAGACGGGTTTTTCTTCAAAGCGGAGACCAGAACTTCACAGCTGATCTCTGACAAACTGCAACTCCTCAACCTGTAATCAGACAGAAAAGTGTGTTCAGGAGCAGTGATGCAGCTGGAGGTCCAGGAACTTGGTTCATTCAGTCAGGTGGGACCCACCATGATGACAGACTGACAGATGACATTTTCACTGTTTGCTCATTTCTTTTGGATTTGGACCCAAAAACATGATCATGAAAATGATGAAAATCAAAGTCAAAGTAACTTTATTGTCAAAATCTACAATGTTTTACACATGCGTAAATATTGAGATTCTGTTTTCTCTTCAGCTTCAGTTTTAGACAGAGAGACAACTTGAAATTGCACTATAAAACAAACTATAAATAGCAGAGGAAAAAAAATAGTAGAAAAAATAACACTAAAAAAATGGGAGAAGAAAATAAAGTGACTGAAGTATAGTTCCTTGGTAACTTAATATTTTACGGCACTGGAGGACTGGTGGAAGGTGCAGTTAGTGCTGATGAGCTAGATGACCTGTATATGTCAGGGATCGGCAGAGCAGGAGGGCAATGGGGCAACAAGAGGGGAGGGGGAGCAGGCGAGAGTTCAGCTTCCTGACAGCCTGGAGGAGAAAACTGTCTCTGAGTCTGCTGGTCCTGGCCTGAAGGCTGCGTAGTCTTCTCCCAGATGGAAGCAGACTGAAGGAGCTGTGGGATGGATGGGTGGGGTCGGCAATGCAGAGGGCTTTTCGGGTGAGGCGGGTGTTGTAAATGTCCTGGAGGGAGGGGAGGGGGTCACCAATGATCCTCTCAGCTGCCCTCACGATGCGTTGGAGGGACTTCCGGCTGGACGCGTTGCAGGCGCCATACCACACTGTGATGCAGCTGGTGAGGATGCTCTCCACGGCACCTCTGTAGAAAGTGTGCATGATGGGGGAGGGACTTTTGCTTTCTTGAGTTTTCAGAGGAAGTGGAGACGCTGCTGTGATTTCCCAGCTAGTGATGTGATGTTCTCCGACCAGGAGAGGTTGTCTGTGATGTGCACACCCAGGAACTTGGTGCTGCTCCCTCTTTCCACCGTTGAGTTGTTGATGGTCAGAGGACCATACTGAGTGTGCGCTCTCCTGAAATCCACCACCATCTCCTTCGTCTTCTTCAGGTTCAGGAGGAGATTATGGTCTCTGCACCAACCGGCCAGGTGGCTCACCTCAGTCCTGTAGTTTGTCTCATCACTGCTCCTAATGAGACCCACCACTGTAGTGTCGTCAGCAAATTTGACGTAGATGATGGAGCTGTGTGTCAGTACACAGTCGTGGGTTAGCAGGGTAAAGAGGAGATTCCTGAATCCAAACCAGTGAGTCCAGCATCCAGCACCATCATGATGGCAGATGACAGCAGATGCTGATCAAGAATGTCTCCATACTTTTCTCCAGTCATTATTCCTTCAATGATATGAAGTCTAACAGTACCACATGCTGAAAAACAGCCCCACGCCATGATGCTCCCACCTCCAAACTTGACTGTTGGGATGGTGTTTGGAGGTGATGTGCGGTGCCATTTTTCCTCCAAACATGTTGTGTCTTATGACATCCGAAGAGTTCAATTTTGGTCCCATCTGACCAGAGTATCTTCTCCCAGAATGTCATGGGTTTATCCAAATGTTGTGTCGCAAACTCCAAACGAGCTTCAACATGCTTCTTCTTCAAAAATGGAGTCTTGCGTGGTGTGCGTGCATGGAGGCCATGGCAGTTGCTTACTTATTGTTTTCTTTAAAACAACGGTACCTGCTGATTCCAGGTCTTTCTGAAGCTCTCCACGAGTGGTCCTGGGCTGTTGGAGAACCCTTCTGATGATTGTTCTGACACCTCTGTCTGAAATCTTGCGAGGAGCACCTGGCCGTGGCTGGTTTATGGTAATGCCGTGTTCTTTCCACTTCTGGATGATGGCCCCAATGGTACTCACTGGAACTTTCAGAAGTTTAGAAATGCACCTGTAACCAATGCCTTCAGTGTGTTTTGCAACAATAAGGTTGCGTATGTCTTTGGACTGCTCTTTGCTTTTACCCATCATGCAATGCTTCTTGTCTAACACCTTGCTGGTGAGAAACCTTTTTAAAAGGCATCAATCAGGACTATACCAGCTGATATTACTTTGCACCAATAGGGGGCAGGTTAACCTTCTGAATACTGACAAACTCCAGCTGCTTTCTTGGCTTGCCAGACCTTTTTACCCCTCCTTTTCTTCATGTGTTCAATACTTATTCCCTGTGCCATTTCACTTTATATAACTTCATTTATGGACATAAATGTTTGGATTTCTTCCTATGTGTGCATTACTTGGGTTGATGCCGACATCTGGTGAAAATTTCGTGTCAATAGCTCGATTAGAAATGTTTTTGAGAGAAATGTTGACGTGTTCAATACTTATTTTCCCCGCTGTATGAGTCCTTATTCTCCAGGTGAGTGAGTGCGGAGTGAAGAGCAGTTGAGATGGCGTCATTGGTCCAACGGTTAGACCGGTAGGCAAACTGAAATGGGTCTGGGGGGGGGGGGGGGGCAGGACAGACTTTATGTGCCACATGACTAGCCATTCGAAACTCTTCATGATGATGGGGGTAAGAGCAACCGGACGTTGAAAGATGTTGAAAATGTCTGTGAAGACATCAGCCAGTTCCCCCGCACAGTCTCTCAGCACCTGACCGGGGATGTTGTCTGGTCCTGGGGCTTTCCGTGCATTGATCCTGCTGAGGGATCTCCTCACGCTGTCTGAAGACAGCGACAGCACCTGGTCACCAGGAGAGGATGGAGTTTTCTGGGCCATTGTGCTGTTTGCTGCCTCAAAGCGAGCGTAGAAGGAGTTCAGGCCATTCAGCAGGGAGATGGAGCTATCACATGTCTGTGGTGGAGGTTTGTAGTCTGTGATGGTCCGAAGTCCATGCCACAGGCTGTCTCTGCTGTCGCTGAAGTGATGGGTGATCCTCCTGGAATATTGTCTCTTGGCTTCTCTGATGCCGCGGGACAGGTTGGCCCTAGCTGTCCTCAAGGCCACCTCATCTCCAGCTCTGAAGGTAGCATTATGGACCTTCAGGAGTCTGTAAACCTCTCCTGTTAGCCACGGCTTCTGATTTGCCCAGACTGTGATTGTCTTATTCACTGTGACATCATCAACACACTTGGCAATGTAGGCAGTAACAGTCTCTGAGTACTCTTGGAGGTCTGTGGTGTTGTTGTTTGTTGCAGCCTGCTTGAACATGTTCCAGTCTGTGGAGCTGAAACAGTCCTGAAGAGCTTCTGGCCATACCCGTGTGCTTTTCTGAACTGGTCTGGCCACTTTCTCTAGCGGTCTGTGTGCAGGCATTAGCATCACAGTAGCTGTGTTTACATGGGCAAAATATCTTGATCGGATCAATGGTCGGGTTAAAATTCACCCGTGCACATGGGCCCAGAAAACCTTTTTCTGATTAGAACAAGCGTTCTAATCTAATCCCAACTTCTTCCGTTGGGAAGTTAATGTGTTGATACAGTTTTGGAAACACACTTTTGGGGTCTGCCAGCCAGGATGAGAAATGCATCTGGGTGTGCAGTCTGCTGCTCGCTGATCTGTAGGTGAAGGTCATGCAGTGCCTCCTTCCTACCGTCATTGTTGGCGCTGGGGGTGAAATATACTGCAACAACCAGTATTGCTGTATATTTCCTCGGAAGGTAGAACGGTCGACACTTTATAATCATAAACTCCAGAAGATCTGAGCATTGTGTGGCGACCACAACAGCGTCATGGGAATAAGAGTCGTTGATGTAAACACAGAGACCACCGCCACGTTTCTACCCTGCGAGCAGCCTGTCCGCTCGGTAGCATGTTAGCTGGTCGAGTTGAATAGCATTGTCCGTGATGCTGTTATTCAGCCAAGTTTCAGTGAAAACAAAAACACAGCAGTCCTTAGCCCACCTCTGAGTGGAGCGCAGTAGACGAATGTGGTCCAGCTTGTTGTCCAGAGAGCGAACATTTGACAAAATGATGGAGGGGATGGCTGGCTTGAACGGGTTGGCCGCTAGCCTAGCTCGAATGCCGCCCCGTCTACCCCTCTTCTGTTTCCTCGCAATAGACTTGAAATGACTTGAAATGAAGTTAAAACAGACGAGGAATTGAAATGTATTTCATTTATCATCATGAATTATTACTAAAGAGATTTTCAAAATGAATTGCAGAAATGTAGATTAAACTGACAGTTAGAAAAGTGAAATTTCATTTGAACTATGGAATGTTGAGGTGAACAGGGGTTCCATATTATTTTCTATGATCTTTTCATTATGCATTACAGGGGTTCTATTATATTTTCTATGTTCTTGTTATTATGCATTTAATGGATTTTATATATGAATGTCTGTATTGTACTACAGAGTGTTTATGGAGCCACGACACCTGCAATGCAGACTAGACAAAAACACACCATTCTAATGACGTATTTTGTTTGTTTTCGTCTTCGCCTACTGAATAATAAAAAAGCCTTTTAGCCTTGAGGACAGAGAGAGAGGACAGCCACAGAGACTAACAGGTCGTGTTTCTCCACCTCTCCCGTTTTGCAAAAGGTTTGAAAATTCATGCAGACTCTTGTCTGTCTTTTCATTTCTGCACATTTCCTTTTTGGACGTCCTGAACCATCCGAATCTGAGAGGCCGGACAGGAGGCCAACAGGAACCACAAAAAAAAAAAAAAGAATTTAAAATCTAATACATTTTGCTTTGATTTCAGATTAATTGTATTTCTTCATCTTGAATCCTGAATTGTAAAGTGCATTTTTAAATGACGTCATCACATTGCAAGGTGAATTGTTCATTGACAAGTGAAGATTACTTAGGATTATGGGTAAAAAAAAAAAACTCGCATAGAGTTATGGCTGTGGTCGTATTTGGTTTTGCTTGGTCGTATTGTCATTTGGCCGCGTTCCCTTGAGGGGTGCGCGTCCTGAGTTTGTGTGGAGTCTTAAAATTGTGTGGCTTGCTCTGTGAGAGCTACAGCTTCGTGTGGATGCTCCTTCTTAGGATAAATATTTCTTTGGGAACAAGGTTTTATCTTGGGTAGGGGGGTGTTGTGTCTGTGGCCGTATTTGGTTTTGTTCATTCTGATTGTTCTGTGTTTTTCTTATTTTATTTTTTAATCAGAGTGGGACTTTGTTGTTTTTGTGTCCTTCTGTCGGATTGTTGTCAGGTGTGGTGCATGAAGGCATGGTTATAGAAGCGATTGCGTAGCATAATTATGTGCACAATTATGGCGGCTGGGTGGCTCGGTTGGTAAGGTGAGCGGCTACCATGAAGGAATCCAGGGCTTGATTCCCGGAGGGGAATAAACAATGGTACTGAGTCAATTACCATATCAATTGAGCAATCACCCAGTGAGGGCCCTTAGGCAAGACCCTTAGCGCTACTGCCTCCCGAGTGCAGTTAGGCTGCAGCTCACCGCTCCCCCAGGGGATGGGTCAAATGCGGAGAAGAATTTCCCCATTGAGGGATTCAATTCAATACAATTCAATTTTATTGGTATAGCCCAAAATCACAACAACAGTCGTCTCGATGGGCTTTGAAGTAAAACAAGGAGAAAAAAAAAGGATCATAAATACAAAGAGTCAATAGGAAAATACTAAAATAAACTAACAAACTGACTAAGCTATACTGGCATCCCTGCCCTTAGACCCCCCTTCGCTTGAGGGATCAATAAAGTACCAATTATTATTATTAATTAAAAATAAATGTCAAAACCAGAAATGCTTTTTCATTCTCAAAATGTAGCTGCATCAAATGACTCAAAATTTAAATGATAAAGCAATCCACCAAAATGCTTTTTCATTTTCTTCCTCAACACAGCTTATTCTGTCATGGAATCATGGAATTTAATTATGAGAAACTTTTCACAGGGTGGATGTGACAATGCAAATGACATCCTCTCTTTGCATTTTCGTTTTAATTATGACACAGAATAAGCGGTTTAAGTATAAAAGGAAAAAGCATTTTGAAGTATTTCTTTTTCATTTTAATTTTGAGTCATTTGATGCAGCTACATTTTGAAAATTAAAAAGTATTTCAGTTAATTCATTTTAACTAATTCATTTTAATCTCATTTCACTCTGAGTCCCTGGTATTTCTCCAGTTTCTCATGTTCCTTCTTCCTGATGTTCCCATCGCTTGGCACTGCCACATCCACCACAACAGCTTTCCTCTGTTCTTTATCCACCACTACAATGTCTGGTTGGTTCGCCATTACCATCCTATCAGTCTGGATCTGGAAGTCCCACAGGATTTTTGCCCTTTCATTCTCTACCACCTTCGGGGGTGTTTCCCATTTTGACCTTGGGATTTCCAGTTCATATTCTGCACACATGTTCCTGTATATTATTCCCGCCACTTGATTGTGGCGCTCAATGTATGCTTTCCCTGCCAGCATGTTACACCCTGCAGTAAATGCTGGATTGTGTCAGGCGCCTCTTTGCACAGCCTACACCTTGGGTCTTGTCTGGTGTGGTAGATCTACACCTTGGGTCTTGTCTGGTGTGGTAGATCTGAGCCTCTATTGCTCTGGTGCTCAGGGCTTGTTCCTGAGCTGCCAGGATGAGCGCTTCAATACTGTCCTGTAGGCCAGCCCTCTCTAGTCATTGTACCTGCTTGAGCCTCTGTCAGCTTAATCACATCCTTCCGAGTTGCCTTGATTTTGGCCTCCAACTGTTGCTTCCATGGTGGATATTGTTTTCCTCCATGGTTGTTCCTATAGCCAAGCATCTCAAGGATCACTGCTGCTGAAGTGTAAACCAGTTCATTGGTTTCAGTGATTGTTGTGGTAGAAATTGCCCTAAAATGCTTCATTCACATTTTCCATAAGACTTTCAGGCGGTACATCACTTAACCATTGTAGCTGGTGTCGGGGTAACCAAGTGTTGATTCTAGACATGATCTTGTCTTTCAGGCCGGTCTGCTGCTTCACTCAGCGTAACTGTGGTTGCTGGGGCTGTGTATCCAAGCTCAGGGTGGGAGTGTGGGATAGTGTCCTCTCTGACCTGCTGTTCTGGCTCTCCTGTGGCATTCTATTGTATCGCTTCAATCTCAAGTTGTGACAGTTGTTGCCTTTTGTGGATGTTAGTGCATTGGGCTACCAGTTGCTTGGCAGTTAGCCTTGATTGTGGGTTTCAAAGCATCCATTCATTCCACATTCTCTGTATGTACCCCCTCTGGGTGGATTACTTGAGTAGTAGCATTCTAGCAGGACCTTGTTCTCACATCTAATCCATTTCCGTCTTATTCCAGTATCCCACTTTCCATCAGAGTGCTCTGGTCCCCCAGCACCTGACGCAGACCTTGTTTGGCTGAGCGACGTCTGAGTCAGCATGACATGTAGTTTATTGTCTCTCATGTTGTAAGTTAGGCAGTATCGTTAAGGGTCTTGCCCAAGGACCCTCACTGGATGAGGTTAATTGCTCGCTGCTGTTAATTGCTGACCATTGTTATGGTAAATGCCCCATTTTCATGGTAATTGAACCATTGCCATTTCCATTAATTGTACATTTCGCCCCTGGGATTTGAACCCTGGTTTCCTGCATGACAGTCCTGCAGGCCCACTCTTTGTTGTATTTTGTTTAGTAAAGTTTTGTTTAAGTGAAGTTGTAGTGGTGAACTGCAATTTTCTTTCATACTCCTTTTCCCCTGTTTATGTTAGTCCTGGCAGGTATTCCATAAAGCAGGTTATGCAAGTTACCATGGTAAGTTTGAGGCTAAGGAAGTGGATAACCTCAGCTATCGGTTCCAAAAATGGAGGTATGTTTCAGGGTATGTCAAGTGGCCACAGCAACTCATGCTCTGAACATAACCTGGTCTGGAGCAGGTTTAGTTTGAGTTCAGTCAATCTAAAAATAAAACTTAGTTATCAGGCAGTTATTTTATTTTAATTCAAATTAATTCATTTAAGTAGGTGTAACTTTGGTGCTGCTGTAAGATTGAGAGTGCAAGGAATTGTGGGAAACCATTCCCTTTGCCTGTCTGGACGGATTTAAGCAATTGTTTCTGCACCATGAGTGAGAAGGAAGGAGAGGGTGATGGGTTTATTTAGCACCTCTAGTGCAGCATAGGTATTGTAAGAACTGAAGTTAGAATCATACGATAACTGAATGCAAGGTAAAAGTTACAAAGCCACACAATGCCATTCATTTTAATGATATATAAATGAGAATATCTGCGACCTCAAGTTTAGACATGAGTGTTTAGGAAGTTCAATAAATAAAGATGGAAAAACATTTAATTGAATTGGAGTAAAAGGACATTTAGTTAGATAAATATGTAAATTAGAGTTGTATAAACAATTATTGAGTTGGATAGACAAGAAATTAGATTAAATAAACTTAACTCAAATCTGATATCCATCGAGAATGCCTTTATGTACTTATGTCTTTATGTACTTGTGCCGTGAACGCGCATTAACCCAGGGTTACCAAATTGAGCGTTACTACGCTAACTCAGATCCAGTCTTTTGGAACCAACATACCCAGAGTAAGCAAGTTCAGGCGGATTTCAGCCAGAGTTCAGGCTTAAAGTCAGGCTAGTTTAAACATGCTTCCTGGAATACCCTCCCCCCAGGCATGAGATTTTCTGGGGTTAGATAGGTTAAAGTTTGTTATTTTGGCCTTGGTTTACCCTGAAGCCTTTTTGCTTCACTTTTAGTTCTTGTTGTTATTTATTCATTCGTAAATAAATGTTATATATTTGTACTGAGCAAATTCTTTTGGTGTTTTGTTAATTTAAGTTTGCCGACAAAACAACTACTTTTTATGTTTTGCTCCTCTAGGGCGCCGATACTTAAAAAGGGGTGTAACACAAAGGAATCTTTGACACATTTTAAGGGTGTGACAACAATAAACATATGCAGCTCATCTGTCGACCTCTGGAGTCTGACCTCAGAGTCTGCAGTCTGCAGTCTGGAATCTGTAGAAAACCACACAGATGAAGAACTCCTGGATCCTGCAGGTTCTGGTTCCAGCTCAGGTCCAGTTCTGTCAGATTAGACGGTTTTTTCTTCAGAGCTGAGACCAGAACTTCACAGCTGATCTCTGACAAACTGCAGTTCTCCAACCTGCTATCAGACAGAAAAGTGTGTTCAGGAGCAGTGATGCAGCTGGAGGTCCAGGAACTTGGTCCATTCAGTCAGGTGGAACCCGCCCTGATGACAGACTGACAGATGACATTTTCACTTAAAATTCTGGGCTGAAAAAAAGCGACAACCTGTGAATGAAAAACAATGATGCCTTGGTGATTTTTTTTAATTGAGAAATGAAGATCACTTTGAATTATGGGTAAAAGTAACAACCATAGGAAAACATTTATCACATTTTAATGGATCTGAAACAAAATCAAGTTAAAAAGAAAGTTCAACCCCCCTGTAGATATTTTACAGAGGATGAAGATTCAAGAAAACAAAGTTGCTGTTTCAGGAAAACTTGGAAAAGAGACATTTAAGTTTTTTTTTTTGTTTTTTTTTTATTTTTTTCTTGGCCAAACTTTATTAATTTCAATCATATTTGAAAATCTTCGATGTTGGACCGGACGGAAAAGGAAAGGAGGGAAGAAGAGAGGGGGATGATAAAGGGGGGGATAGGAGGGTGATAACAGGGGGGGGGGGGTAGAACCATGATGCAGCCTAGAGCAACAAGTTTACTGGATGTTTATCATTACGGTGAGGTTCAAGTGTAACACAAATCTCAAAGGGTGGGGCCTGTCCACACACACACTCAAATGTCATCAACACAGCTGCTAGCTGCAGAAGTGTCCACCTTTCAACATGTATACAAAACATGCACAAAATACAGATATTGTTCACGCACGCACACCCATGCCTTCAAGCTAACTGGTGTGAAATATTTCATTCATTCAATCATGCAAATTATTAGTGTAAAGGTGAGCTAACACCTTTGCTCAGGTGAGTGTTTATGTTCTTCTAAATGGATGATGGAATGTGAAAAGAAGGAGGGAGAGTGTCCAGCCATCCCCACAACAAGACCCCCGCCGCAGCAGCAGCGGCAGCCAGAACCCCCCAGCAGCAGGCAGAGAACAACCACCCCCCGGGCGATCACATCCACCACCCAGGCCAGGGCCAGCAGGACCACCACGAAGCCCCCAGAGCCAGAGAGCAGGGAGGCATGGGGGGAAAGAGAGTCCCGCCCCCTGCCCAGCCGGAAGAGCAGCCCCCCCGCTGCGCCGGGAGGGCCAAGCGCAGGGCCCCACCCGACAAGGGCGCCCACAGCCCCAGACGAGCACCTCATCACCACCCAGGAGTTCTGGGCATCCCCCCGCCCCAACCCCAGGTACGAGCCAGGACCCCCCAAGGGAAACCCCCTCCGCGCTCCAGGCAGCCACCCACCCGGCCCACGGCTGGTCCAGGTAGGAGCAAGGCAGGGGACAGCCGACCCCACCCAGGAGGGGGGCACCCCGGGGAAAAGGGGGGCCCACGAGGGTTGTTGTAAACATGGCCCGACCAGGCTCGGCCACAGTTGGAGATTTGGCGAGGCCCAGCACCCAGGGGCAAGGACCAGAACCCACCCCACAGGGACACGGACACCCCCGGCTCAGGTGTGATATGAAACCCCCCCCGCACGGAGAGAGCACGGCCGGGCAAAGGAAACCGGCACCCAGGGGACACGGCCACCGTTGCCAAGGGCCCAGTACCCCCCACCAGGGATGGGGTAGGGGACAGGTGGACCTAGGACCCACCTTCCTTGCAAAATGTGTGTGCGTGTGTTTGTGTGTTTGTGTGTTTGTAAGGGTGTGTGTGTGCATGTGTGTGTGTTTGTGTTCGAATGTATATTTTGAGGAGTAAAAAAGGTGTGTGTACTAAGGGGGTGCAGTTAAAATTGGCGGGTAGGGCACTGAGGGGACATTTCCTGATTATTCACAGTAATGTCCCCTCAGGGACATTACTGTGAATAATACGGGGTCGCTTAGTTAGTTAGAAATGCGCCAGCGTGGTTGTAAGGTTCACTCACTCAGTTCCTAAATACGCCCACTCAGTTGTCTTTACGCCCTTTCAATTAATGGCAGAAATGTGATCCCTTACTCTCCACTCTTGTCTATCTGAAATCAAAAACTGGTTCACCTTAAACCTTCTCAAACTCAATAGCGATAAAACTGAGCTACTTCTAGTAGGTTCCAAATCCACCCTCTCCAAAGCCACAAGTATCACTCTGTCTATTGATTCATCTTCTGTCTCCCCCTCCCCTCAGGTAAAGAGTCTGGGTGTCATCCTAGATAGCTCCTTATCTTTTCAGTCCCACATCAATAACATTACTCGGTTAGCCCATTTCCATCTACGCAACATTAATCGTCTACGCCCCTCCCTCACTGTCCCCTCTGCTTCTATTCTGGTTCACAGTCTGGTCACTTCCCGTTTAGATTACTGTAATTCTCTCCTCTTTGGTCTCCCCTAAAAAACCCTCAATAAGCTTCAACTGGTCCAGAACTCAGCTGCCCGCATCATCTCCAGAACCCCCTCCTTCAGTCACATCACTCCAGTTCTCCACCAGCTGCACTGGCTACCCATAACCTCCAGGATCCAATTCAAACTCCTCCTGTTCACCTTTAAGGCCCTCCATAACCTGGTTCCTCCTCATCTCTCCGACCTCCTTCATATCAAATCCCCCTCTCGTTCTCTTCGGTCCTCCTCCTCTGTTGAGCTCTCTGTCCCTCCGGCCCGACTCGTCACCATTGGAAGCCGAGCCCTCAGCTGCTCGGCTCCCAAACTCTGGAATTCCCTCCCTCCTGACCTCCGTAACACAGACTCTCTGGCTCCTTTCAGATCTAAACTCAAAACCTATCTGTTAATTTCTGCCTTCCCATCCTGATTGTCCTTGAGTTTTTTGAAAGGCGCTTTAAATAAAATGGATTATTATTATTACTGCTTCAATCTGACTACTTCCAATTGCCAAAGGTCTATGTGAGGTGACACCTTTTGGATCAAATATGATTTCTTTGGTTTTTGTTGTGTTCAGGAATAAATTATGATCCTCACACCATTTATTGAAGTGTTTGACCTCATCAAAGTAAATTGAAGGGTTATCTGCAACGGAAAGGAGACTGATAATAATTGTGTCATCAGAGAACTTTATAATTTTGTTTTGGGTGTGACTACTTTGGCAGCTGTTAGTGTAAAGAGTAAAGAGCAGTGGTGAACTCACTGCCCCCTGTGGTATCCCAGTATTACAACTTAACTCTTTTGAGAGTGTGCCATTGAGCTTTACTTGTTGTGTTCTGTCAGTCAGGAGTGAAAAAAACCATTTAACCATGTCAGGATTAACGTTTATTTCCAACATCTTTGTGACCAGGATCGCTGGTTGTACAGTGTCAAATGCAGAACTGAAGTCTGCAAATAACACTCTAGCGTAAGTGTTAGGTGCCTCCAAGTGCTTCAGAATGTGGTGAGATGCAGTGATCACAGCATCAGCAGTGCTGCTGCCATGTTTGTATGCAAATTGCAAGTTATCCAAGAATGGTGTCACCTCTTCCTTAAGACACTCAACCATGATTTTTTCTAAACACTTCATAGCTATGCATGTCATTGCGATAGGTCTAAAATCGTTTCCAGACCAAAAGGAAAGGAGAGAGAAAGAAAGAGGGATGTTAGAGAGGGGTGTAGAAGGGTGATTGTAGGAAGGGGGGGTAAGACCATGAAGCAGCATAAAGCAACAACTTTCTGGATGGTTATACTCATTACAGTTCAGATGTAATACAAGTCTATATGAGCGGAGCCTGCTTGCTCAAAAAATGTCAACATGAACACAATACAAATATTGTTTACACACGCACACTTATGCCTTCAAACAAAATAGTGTGAAATATTTAATTCAATCATGCAAACTAGGTGAGCTAACACCTGTGCTCAGGTGAGTGTTTATGTTCTTCTTAAATGGATGGTGGAATGTAAAAAGAAGGAGGGAGAGTGACCAGCCATCCCCACACCAAGACCCCCGCCACAGCAGCACCACCAGCCAGAACCACCCCAATACCGGCACAGAGGCAGACAGAGAACCCAAGCCAGGGCCAGCAGGACCACCACGGGGGCCTCCAGAGCCAGAGAGCAGGGAGGCAAGGGGGGACAGAGAGTGCAGCTCCAGCCCAACCAGGACAGCAGCTCTCCCACCGCGCCGGGAGGGCCCAACACGGTGCCCCGCCCCAGAAGAGCGCCCAGGAGGAGGGCACCCAGGAAAAGAGGGGGTCCACAAGAGGTGTTGTAAACATGGCCCGACCAGGCTCGCCCACAGTTGGAAATTTGGCGAGGCCCAGTGCTCAGGGGCAAGGACCAGAACCCGGCTCAGATGTGATGTGATCCCTGGCTTTCTTGGCCTTGCCAGAAAGCTCTCCCTCCATGGAGAGAGGGCCACCAGGCCCAGAAAGCCAGCATCCAGGGAACAGAGCCTCTGTTGCCAGGGATGGGGTAGGGTACATATGGTCCTAGGTCCCACCTTCCTTGCAAAATGCATGCATGTGTGTTTGCATTGGAGTGTATATTTTGAGGGATAAAGGGTGTGTGTACTAAGGGGGTTCAATTAAAATTGGCAGGTAGGGCGCTAAAAGGACATCTGCTGCTTTCTGGCAATGATGTCCAAACACCCCCACTACCAAGGGCCCTACATGTCTAAGCTGCAAATAAAACCGAGACATTTGTAACACATTTGTAACCACCAGATAAGGAAAAACAAGGATTTTTAACTCAACCAGAATGTTGTTTTCTTTTTCCTTCTATGCAACAGTCCTCTGCTGTTTCCTTTGCACTGATGTCTGTATGACACTTTTTCTTGAAATTGAAAAAAAAACCCCAGAGAACTTGGTATAGAGCAGTGGTCCCCAACCTTTTTGTCACCGTGGACCGGTACAACGCAAGGCATGTTTACCGCGGACCGGGGGGTGGGGGGGTGGGTTGGGGGGGAGTTTGAGGTGCAACGCAAGACAGATTTAACGTGGACCGGGGGTGGTATTTTCTCTTTAGTAATGATAATAACAATAATTAAAGCCGCAAGCGGCGTTGTATGGCCCGCAGACGCAACCCGCCTTCCACGCCCAACTCTACGCACCACCGCCGCCCTCACCGCCCTCACCGCCATCACCGCCCACCTTTGATGAGGGATAGAAAAAGGTGCATAAGCTAATAATGCTAACTATGCTAATCATGCTAGCTATGCTAATTTGGCTAAAAGTGCTAACATAGCAATCAGCATCATCAACTCGTTCGGAAAAACACATTACCTAAAATGCTAATTATGCTAACTATGCTAGCTATGCTAATATGGCTAAAAGTGCTAGCATAGCGGTCAGCATCATCAACTCGCTCGGAAAAACACATTACCTAAAATGCTAATTATGCTAACTATGCTAGCTATGCTAATGTGGCTAAAAGAGCTAGCATAGCGATCAGGATCATCAACTGTTTCAGAAAAACACATTACTTAAAATGCTAATTATGCTAACTATGCTAGCTATGCTGATGTGGCTAAAAGTGCTAGCATAGCGATCAGCATCATCAACTCGTTCAGAAAAACACATTACCTAAAATGCTAATTATGCTAACTATGCTAGCTATGCTAATGTTGCTAAAAGAGCTAGCAATGCGATCAGGATCATCAACTGGCTCGGAAAAACACATTACCTAAAATGCTAATTATGCTAACTATGCTAGCTATGCTAACATAGCTAAAATTGCTAGCATAGCAATCAGCATCATCAACTCGCTCGGAAAAACAAATTACCTAAAATGCTAATTATGCTAACTATGCTAGCTATGCTAACAGGGCTAAAACTGCTAGCATAGCGATCAGCATCATTAACTTACTCAGAAAAACACATTGCTCCATTGGTGAAAGCTACATGTCATGAGTTGACAAAAAACCCACTTTTTTTCAAAATGGCGGCTTTTCTGTTGATTTTATCTCCATAGCAACCATTTTATGTTTTGTTTGCCTCGGGAGGACGAACGGATTAACGTCAGTTTCGGACAAATCGGGAAAAGTAAACTTTTTGTTGTCCTTAGCAACAGTGGTTTTATGCTAACCACGCCCACATTCCTTATATGTCCTTGTCCAGTGTTTTTCAATGTATTCAGATCCAGGCATAAATGCAAGCATTCAATTTTCACTGTATTGTATTGAAAGGCATGGGAGTTATAACAGTGCGCCACTTTGCTAGCTCGCCACGCGCACGCCGTTCAAAATCTACAACTTCTAATTCCAACATTTTTTCCACAGTAGCTTGCCATTGATGCCCAAAAAGTTTCGAGATGATCGTTGTAAATTTCAACGACAAGTTTACGTTTGAATCTGGTGGTAAAGGTGTTTTTTATAGAAATTTCAAGATGGCCGCCTTTTCCCGAGGTCAAAGGTCAATGAAACTCCAGAGGTGATTGTAGACTGACGCTAGGGACATGCAAGTCAAATTTCGTGAAAATCGCTCGAAAAAAAGTTCGTTTTTCCATATTGAGTAAAAACGCGAAAAACTCAAAATGGCCGATTTTGGCACAAAATGGCCGCCAAACTATAGGTCGTGTCGACATCACGTAATGATTTCAAAAGTTTGATTGGATATATCCAACAAAGTTATCTGGGTTTCGTTAGCCGATTCTTAAAAAAAAATCCGAAAATTTTTTTTTTTGCCGAGTCAGCACTTTTTTTTGCGATCGTTTTTTGATTGCCACGGCCACATTCCTTTATCGATCTTGTCGTATGTGGCATTGTTTTGTTCAGTGTAGGCCAGGGAATCGCATATTTCATTTTCACAACATTCCGATAAAATATGTGCGAGCTAGCTAAAATGGCGGCGGTTGCGAATTCGCCACGCGCACGCCGTTCAAAATCTACAACTTCTAATTCCAACATTTTGTCCACAGTAGCTTGCCATTGATGCCCGAGAAGTTTCAAGACGATCGAAAAAAATCCCTAGAACGAGTTTTCGTTTGTATCCATTACTAAAGGTGCTTTTTTCGGAAAATTCAAGACTGCCGCCCCTTCCCAAGGTCAAAGGTCAACAAAATTTCTCTGGTATTTGTAGAATCAAGCTGTTGGCATCTGTATCCGATTTCATGAAAATCGCTCAAACAAAAGTGTCGTTTTCCCATATCGTCAAAAAACACGAAAATCGCCATTTCTCAGAGTTCGCCACAAAATGGCCGCCAAGCCGTAGGTCGTGTGGCCATCCCATAATGATTTCATAACTTCTTTGGGATATCTCCAACACGTGTGTTTTGGTTTCGTAACTGTATTTCAAAATATTTTTTTTGGCCCCATAAGCGATTTTCGGCCCATTCATTTTTTTTACGGGAACGCTCGCCGTGATGTCATCGACTTCGGGGGGGTGACGTTCTCTTTGCCGAAAATTAATTTTCAATTTATCCTAGGTGTGTGCCAATTTTGGTGAGTTTTCGGGTATGTGGCGGGGGTCAAATTTGAGCTCAAAGACGCCGTTAATGGACGAGAAGAATAATAATAATTAAAGCCGCAAGCGGCGTTGTATGGCCCGCAGACGCAACCCGCCTTCCACGCCCAACTCTACGCACCACCGCCGCCCTCACCGCCCTCACCGCCCACCTTTGATGAGGGATAGAAAAAGCTGCATAAGCTAATAATGCTAACTATGGTAATCATGCTAGCTATGCTAATTTGGCTAAAAGTGCTAGCATAGCGATCAGCATCATCAACTCGTTCGGAAAAACACATAACCTAAAATGCTAATTATGCTAACTATGCTAGCTATGCTAATGTGGCTTAAAGTGCTAGCATTGCGATCAGCATCATCAACTGGCTCGGAAAAACACATTACCTAAAATGCTTATTATGCTAACTATGCTAGCTATGCTAATGTGGCTAAAATTGCTAGCATAGCAATCAGCATCATCAACTGACTCAGAAAAACACATTGTTTAAGATGCTAATTATGCTAACTATGCTAGTTATGCTAACATGACTAAAAGTGCTAGCATAGCGATCAGCATCATTAACTTACTCAGAAAAACACATTGCTCCATTGGTGAAAGCTACATGTCATGAGTTGACAAAAAACCCACTTTTTTTCAAAATGGCGGCTTTTCTGTTGATTTTATCTCCATAGCAACCATTTTATGTTTTGTTTGCCTCGGGAGGACGAACGGATTAACGTCAGTTTCGGACAAATCGGGAAAAGTAAACTTTTTGTTGTCCTTAGCAACAGTGGTTTTATGCTAACCACGCCCACATTCCTTATATGTCCTTGTCCAGTGTTTTTCAATGTATTCAGATCCTGGCATAAATGCAAGCATTCAATTTTCACTGTATTGTATTGAAAGGCATGGGAGTTATAACAGTGCGCCACTTTGCTAGCTCGCCACGCGCACGCCGTTCAAATTCTACAACTTCTAATTCCAACATTTTTTCCACAGTAGCTTGCCATTGATGCCCAAAAAGTTTCGAGATGATCGTTGAAAATTCCAACGACGAGTTTACGTTTGAATCTGATGGTAAAGGTGTTTTTTATAGAAAATTCAAGATGGCGGCCTTTTCCCGAGGTCAAAGGTCGACGAAACTCCAGAGGTGATTGTAGACTGACGGTAGGGACATGCAAGTCAAATTTCGTGAAAATCGCTCGAAAAAAAGTTCATTTTTCCATATTGTGTAAAAACGCGAAAATCTCAAAATGGCCGATTTTGGCACGAAATGGCCGCCAAACCATAGGTCGTGTCGCCATCACGTAATGATTTCAAAAGTTTGATTGGATATATCCAACAAAGTTATGTGGGTTTCGTTAGCCGATTCTTAAAAATAAAATCCGAAATTTTTTTTTTTTGCCGAGTCAGCACTTTTTTTTGCGATCGTTTTTTGCTTACCACGGCCACATTCCTTTATCGATTTTGTCGTATGTGACATCGTTTTGTTCAGTGTGGGCCAGGGAATCGCATATTTCATTTTCAAGACATTCCGATAAAATATGTGCGAGCTAGCTAAAATGGCGGCGGTTGCGAATTCGCCACGCGCACGCCGTTCAAAATCTACAACTTCTAATTCCAACATTTTGTCCACAGTAGGTTGCCACTGATGCCCGAGAAGTTTCAAGAAGATCGATAAAAATCCCTAGGACGAGTTTTCGTTTGTATACATTACTAAAGGTGCTTTTTTTGAATAATTCAAGATGGCCGCCCCTTCCCAAGGTCAAAGGTCAACGAAACTTCTCTGGTATTTGTACAATCAAGCTGTTGGCATCTGTGTCCGATTTCGTGAACTTCGCACAAACAAAAGTGTCGTTTTCCCATACTGTCAAAAAACACGAAAATCGCCATTTCTCAAAGTTCGCCACAAAATGGCCGCCAAGCCGTAGGTCGTGTGGCCATCCCATAATGATTTCATAACTTCTTTGGGATATCTCCAACACGCGTGTTTAGGTTTCGTAGCTCTAATTTAAAATATTTTTTTTTGGCCCCATAAGCAAATTTCGGCCCATTCATTTTTTTTACGGGAACGCTCGCCGTGATGTCATCGACTTCGGGGGGGTGACGTTCTCTTTGCCGAAAATTCATTTTCAATTTATTCTAGGTGTGTGCCAATTTTGGTGAGTTTTCGGGTATGTGGCGGGGGTCAAATTTGAGCTCAACGGATCCGTTAGAAAGAATAATAATAATAATTAAAGCCGCAAGCGGCGTTGTATGGCCCGCAGACGCAACCCGCCTTCCACGCCCAACTCTACGCACCACCGCCGCCCTCACCGCCCTCACCGCCCTCACCGCCCTCACCGGCCACCTTTGATGAGGGATAGAAAAAGCTGCATAAGCTAATAATGCTAACTATGCTAATCATGCTAGCTATGCTAATTTGGCTAAAAGTGCTAGCATAGCAATAAGCATCATCAACTCGTTCGGAAAAACACATTACCTAAAATGCTAATTATGCTAACTATGCTAGCTATGCTAATGTGGCTAAAAGTGCTAGCATAGCGATCAGCATCATCAACTCGCTCGGAAAAACACATTACCTAAAATGCTAATTATGCTAACTATGCTAGCTATGCTAATGTGGCTAAAAGTGCTAGCATAGCGATCAGCATCATCAACTGGCCCGGAAAAACACATTACCTAAAATGCTAATTATGCTAACTATGCTAGCTATGCTAATGTGGCTAAAAGAGCTAGCATAGCCATCAGCATCATCAACTATTTCAGAAAAACACATTACCTAAAATGCTAATTATGCTAACTATGCTAGCTATGCTAATGTGGCTAAAATTGCTAGCATAGCGATCAGCATCATCAACTGACTCAGAAAAACACATTGTTTAAGATGCTAATTATGCTAACTATGCTAGCTATGCTAACAGGGCTAAAACTGCTAGCATAGCGATCAGCATCATTAACTTACTCAGAAAAACACATTGCTCCATTGGTGAAAGCTACACGTCATGAGTTGACAAAAAACCCACTTTTTTTCAAAATGGCCGCTTTTCTGTTGATTTTATCTCCAGAGCAACCATTTTATGTTTTGTTTGCCTCGGGAGGACGAACGGATTGACGTCAGTTTCGGACAAATCGGGAAAAGTAAACTTTTTGTTGTCCTTAGCAACAGTGGTTTTATGCTAACCACGCCCACATTCCTTATATGTCCTTGTCCAGTGTTTTTCAATGTATTCAGATCCAGGCATAAATGCATGCATTCAATTTCCACTGTATTGTATTGAAAGGCATGGGAGTTATAACAGTGCGCCACTTTGCTAGCTCGCCACGCGCACGCCGTTCAAAATCTACAACTTCTAATTCCAACATTTTTTTCACAGTAGCTTGCCATTGATGCCCAAAAAGTTTCGAGATGATCGTTGAAAATTTCAACGACAAGTTTACGTTTGAATCTGGTGGTAAGGGTGTCTTTTATAGAAAATTCAAGATGGCGGCCTTTTCCCGAGGTCAAAGGTCAACGAAACTCCAGAGGTGATTGTAGACTTACGCTAGGGACATGCGAGTCAAATTTCGTGAAAATCGCTCGAAAAAATGTTCATTTTTCCATATTGTGTAAAAACGCGAAAATCTCAAAATGGCCGATTTTGGCACAAAATGGCAGCCAAACCATAGGTCGTGTCGCCATCACGTAATGATTTCAAAAGTTTGATTGGATATATCCAACAAAGTTATCTGGGTTTCGTTAGCCGATTCTTAAAAAAAAAATCCGAAAAATTTTTTTTTTTGCCGAGTCAG
Source organism: Oryzias curvinotus (assembly GCA_023969325.1). Taxonomy (NCBI): domain Eukaryota; kingdom Metazoa; phylum Chordata; class Actinopteri; order Beloniformes; family Adrianichthyidae; genus Oryzias; species Oryzias curvinotus. The sequence goes on from CM043707.1 coordinate 33,158,175, forward strand.
CACTTTTTTTTGCGATCGTTTTTTGATTACCACGGCCACATTCCTTTATTGATTTTGTCGTATGTGGCATCGTTTTGTTCAGTGTGGGCCAGGGAATCGCATATTTCATTTTCAAGACATTCCGATAAAAAATGTGCGAGCTAGCTAAAATCGTGACGGTTGCGAATTCGCCACGCGCACGCCGTTCAAATTCTACAACTTCTAATTCCAACATTTTGTCCACAGTAGCTTGCCATTGATGCCCGAGGAGTTTCAAGACGATCGAAAAAAATCCCTAGGACGAGTTTTCGTTTGTATCCATTACTAAAGGTGCTTTTTTCGGAAAATTCAAGATGGCCGCCCCTTCCCAAGGTCAAAGGTCAACGAAATTTCTCCGGTATTTGTAGAATCAAGCTGTTGGCATCTGTATCCGATTTCATGAAAATCGCACAGACAAAAGTGTCGTTTTCCCATATTGTCAAAAAAAACGAAAATCGCCATTTCTCTGAGTACGCCACAAAATGGCCGCCAAGCCGTAGGTCGTGTGGCCATCCCATAATGATTTCATAACTTCTTTGGGATATCTCCAACAAGTATGTTTTGGTTTCGTAACTGTATTTCAAAATATTTTTTTTTTGCCCCATAAGCGATTTTGGGCCCATTCATTTTTTTTACGGGAACGCTCGCCGTGATGTCATCGACTTCGGGGGGGTGAAGTTCTCTTTGCCAAAAATTCATTTCACATTTATCCCAGGTGTGTGCCAATTTTGGTGAGTTTTCGGGTATGTGGCGGGGGTCAAATTTAAGATCTACGGATCCGTTAGAAACGGGAAGAATAATAATAATAATAATAATAATGAAACATTCGAAAAACAATAAGAAGTTTTTTCCCCAGGGTGCTTCCTATGTATTTCAATGCAGCCTGTCTTTTACTATAGGCTGGGCATGTCTTTTGGGCTTTAAACCCGTCCTTTGAGGGCTTTTTGGGGCTTTTTCGTGTTTTTGTCGTCATTTTTGCGACTACAATTTTGTCGTTTGTGCGTTGGTGTTGTGCGTGTGTGTGTTTTTTTTTGTTGCGTTACACAATTGTCGACTTGTTTTGTGCTTTGGGCGACTTTTGACCCCATTTTTTGGCGTTTTGACGCGTTTTTTTGACGTTTTGGGGCTTTTTGAGTGTTCGACCCTCGTAGCAGTTACAATATGGTCCTTGCAGTTGTGACTGCTGCGGGCCATAATAATAATGAAACGATCGAAAAACAATAAGAAGTTTTTTCCCCAGGGTGCTTCCTATGTATGTCAATGCAGCCAGTCTTTTACTATAGGCTGGGCATGTCTTTTTGGCTTTAAACCTGTCCTTTGAGGGCTTTTTGGGGCTTTTTCGTGTTTTTGTCGTCATTTTTGCGACTACAATTTTGTCGTTTGTGCGTTGGTGTTGTGCGTGTGTGTGGTTTTTTTTGTTGCGTTACACAATTGTCGACTTGTTTTGTGCTTTGGGCGACTTTTGACCCCATTTTTTGGCGTTTTGACGCGTTTTTTTTGACGTTTTGGGGCTTTTTGAGTGTTCGACCCTCGTAGCAGTTACAATATGGTCCTTGCAGTTGTGACTGCTGCGGGCCATAATAATTAAAGCCGCAAGCGGCGTTGTATGGCCCGCAGACGCAACCCGCCTTCCACGCCCAACTCTACGCACCACCGTAGCCCTCACCGCCCTCACCGCCCTCACCGCCCACCTTTGATGAGGGATAGAAAAAGCTGCATAAGCTAATACTGCTAACTATGCTAATTATGCTAACTATGCTAGCTTTGGTAATGTGGCTAAAAGTGCTAGCATAGCGAGCAACATCATCAACTGACTCAGAAAAACACATTCCTCCATTGGTGAGAGCTATACGTCAAAAGTTAGTAAAAAAAAACCCACTTTTTTCAAAATGGCAGCTTTTCTGTTGATTTTATCTCCATAGCAACCATTTTATGTTTTGGTCCCCTTGGGAGGACAAACAGATTGACGTCAGTTTCAGACGAATCGGATAAAGTAAACTTTTTGTTGTCCTTAGCAACAGTGGTTTTATCCACGCCCACATTCCATATATGTCCATTTCCAGTCTTTTTTAATGTATTCAGTTTCAGGTATTAATGCATGCATTCAAATTTCACTGTATTCCAATGAAATGCGTAGGAGTTATAACAGTGCGTCATTTTGCTAGCTCGCCACGCGCACGCCGTTCAAAATCTACAACTTCTAATTCCAACATTTTGTCCAGAGTAGCTGGCCGTTGGTGCCCGAAAAGTTACGAGACGATTGATGAAAATTCCAACGACGAGTTTTCGTTTGCATCTGGTGCTAAAGGTGCTTTTTTGAGAAAATTCCAGATGGCGGCCTTTTCCCGAGGTCAAAGGTCAACGACACTTCTGGGGTGTTTGTAGACTGGAGCTGGCAGCAAGTGTGTGCAATTGCGTGAAAATCGTTCAAACAAAAGTGTCTTTTCCCCATATTGTGGGAAAACACGAAAATCGCCAATTCTCAGAGTTTGCCACAAAATGGCCGCCAAGCCGTAGGTCGTGTGGCCGTCCCATAATGATTTCAAAACCTCTTTGGGATATCCTTGACACGTTTGTCTTGGTTTCGCGGCTGTATTTTGAAGTACATTTTGTTCGGCCCCATACGCGATTTTCGGCCCATTCATTTTTTTGACGGGATCGCTGGCCGTGATGTCATCGTCTTCGGGGGGGTGACGTTGACTTTGTGGAAAATTCATTTGCAATTTATCCCAGGTGTGTGCACATTTTGGTGACTTTTCGAGCATGCGGCGGGGGTCAAATTCTCGCTGAAAGGCGGCGAAGTCGTCGTTCCAACTGCGAGAACAATATGGTCCTTGCAGTCAGTGACTGCTGCTGCGGGCCATAATAAGGTATGAGGAATAGCAGTGCGCGACTTTGCGAGCTCGCCACGCGGACGCCGTTCAAGATCTACAACTTCTAATTGCAACATTTTTTTCACAGTAGCTTGCCGTTGATGCCCAAAAAGTTTCGAGACGATCGCGGAAAATTCCAACGACAAGTTTACGATTGAATCCGGGGGTAAAGGCGTTTTTTATAGAAAATTCAAGATGGCGGCCTTTTCCCGAGGTCAAAGGTGGACGAAACTTCAGAGGTAGTTGTGGACTTGCTCTAGCAACATGTGAGTCAAATTTCGCGAAAATCGCTCGAAAAAAAGTTCATTTTTCCATATTGTGTAAAAACGCGAAAAACGCAAAATGGCAGATTTTGGCACAAAATGGCCGCCAAACCGTCGGTCGTGTCACCATCCCGTAATGATTTCAAAACGTCCTTTGGATATCGCGGACAAGGGTATATTGGTTTCGTTAGTCGATTCGATGGAGGTGTTCCTGTGACGTCATTTCCGGGTGAGCCTTTCCCAATACTGGTCGTGTTTGACTACTGTTCTCTTGTTTTGCTTACTCTAAGGGTTATCTGGGTTAATATTCACATCTAGCTCTTTTTAGTAGCGACACACTACTGTTAAACCGCTTGCTGTTCACTTTCTCATTTGCTAAATAAACCACTTCTCTTTACCTAAACACCGCTAGCTTTAGCTTAGAACCTAGCATGGCCACCACTCCTTCCACCTTTCCCACTCTCTCCTGCTCCATGTGCCATATGTTTAGTGACGATCCTGCCTCCTTTAGTGAAGATAGCGGTAGATGTGTTAAGTGTAGTCTTGTGTTAGACTTGGAGGCCAGGCTTGAGCAGTTAGAAGCGCGGCTCCGCACAGTGGAAGCTAAACCGGCTAGCCAGGTCGTTACTCGTAGCGCGGGCCGCGCTACCAGGGCTAATTTAGCTAGCACCCCAGCGTTCTCCCAGCAGCCGGGAGACAGTCAGGGGTTTGCACCGGTTGGGAGGAAACATAGTGCTAAACGCAAAAACTTAGAGCACCCGAGACTCCACGTTAGTAATAGGTTCTCCCCCCTCAGCGACACACCCGCTGAATCCTCAACTCTGGTTATAGGCTCTTCTGAAGTTAGAAACGTGGAGCTCCCAGCGGCTACAGTCAGGTGTTATCCGGGGGCCAGAGTTGGTGACATCGAGGGGAACCTTAGGATGTTAGCTCAGAGTAAGTCCAGGTTCCGTCGAGTCGTGATTCACGCAGGCGGTAATGATGCCCGACGGAGACAATCAGAGGTGGTTAAGTTAAACGTAGCTTCGGTGTGTAAACTGGCTAAGACGATGTCCGACACTGTAATTTTCTCTGGTCCCCTGCCGAACTTAGTCAGTGATGAAATGTACAGCCGCTTTTCATCATTCAACCGCTGGCTTTCTAGATGGTGCCCAGAAAACGGCGTTGGTTTTGTGGATAATTGGAGCGCGTTTTGGGGGAAGCCCGGTCTCATGCGGAGAGATGGTGTCCATCCCACTCGGGACGGTGCCGCTCTTCTTTCTAGAAACATTTCTGCTAGCCTTAGTCTGTTAACCTGACAATCCAGAGACGAGACCCGGGCGCAGAGCAGCAGTGTAAAACGCTCCTCTGAGCCTCCCTTAGTGCTGGTGCAAAACCCATGCAGGGAAAGTCAAGCAGGTCCGAGCTTTAGCCTATGTGATGAAAAACAAGTAAAAGGAGCGCGTCATAGAAACCTTAAAGTGACAGACAGCAGTTCTCACAAGCGCAATAATGATGTCATTAAATGCGGTTTATTAAACATTCGATCCATTTCCTCTAAGTCCCTCTTAGTCAATGAGTTAATCACTGATAACAACCTTAGTTTACTAGCCTTAACAGAAACTTGGCTCCAACAGGATGACTATGTTAGATTGAATGAAGCAACCCCCCCCACTTATGCTAACTATCAGAAATCCAGAATTTCTGGGAAAGGAGGTGGTTTGGCAGTAATATCACAGTCTAGCTTACTTCTCAGCCCTAAAGTTAAAAATGCTTATAATTCATTTGAAAGTATCATATTGTCTATAAATCACCCAAACAGGAAGACTCGAAAACCTGTTTTATTCATAATTATTTATCGCCCCCCTGGCCCATATTCAGAATTTTTAACTGAGTTTTCCGACTTCCTATCGACTATTGTCTTAGATTCTGATCAAACTATAATAATAGGGGATTTTAATATTCACGTTGATGACCCCAGTGACTGTCTAGGAAAGGCTTTTGCAGCTTTATTAGATGATGTTGGTTTCACCCAAAGTGTGAATGAACCCACTCACTGTCATAAGCACACCCTGGACCTTGTTCTAACCCATGGGATAGAGATCAGCCAGCTGAGTGTCCTTCCTCTTAACCCCATCATTTCTGATCACTTTATGATTACCTTCCAGCTTACTTTAGAACCTGCTACTGCCCCAGTGAATAAGAAACAACTTAGAAGAACCTTAACTGACTGTTCTGTGTCTGAGTTTAAACTCACAGTTCAGCCAGTACTTAGTGACATTCTGAGCAAATATTCTGAGTCCAGCTCCCATAGCATCAGTCCTAGTATAAATGACCACTTTGTTAATGATGCCTTACAAGCACTCAGGAGTACACTTGATGTTGTTGCCCCCCTGAAACCTAAGTTCGTTAGACAAAACCGAGTAGCACCGTGGTTTAACGCTGAAACACGCTCTCTTAAACAAGAAACCCGTAAGTTAGAAAGAGAATGGCGCCGCTCCGGTTCAGAGCAGTCTCTGAACATCTGGAAACATAGCCTATTAAATTATAAAAAAGCTCTGCGTAGAGCTAGAAGCCAGTACTATTCAACCTTAATATCAGAGAATGGAAACAATCCTAGATTTCTTTTTAGCACTGTTGCTAAATTAACTCGCAGTCAGAGCTCAGTAGAACCACATGTTCCTGTTTCTCTCAGCTCTGATGATTTTCTTACATTTTTTGATAGTAAAATCTCAAATATTAGACACAAGTTAAATCAAGTTATTCCTTCTATCAGCCCAGAGCAGGCTGAAGCTGTAGAAGTGGAGGCATCCATAGAAACCTCTGTAACATTAGACTGCTTCACTATTGTGGATCAATTAGAATTGGCATCAATTATTACGTCCTCCAAATCCTCAACTTGTCTGTTAGACCCAATTCCCACTAGACTTTTTAAAGAAACTTTTCCCCTAATTAATGATTCCATATTAACAATGATAAATACCTCTCTGGAAACGGGTTACGTGCCACAGTCTTTTAAATACGCAGTTGTTAAACCTCTTCTGAAAAAGCCCAGTTTGGATCCTAACATCTTGGCCAACTATAGACCGATATCAAACCTGCCCTTTATTTCTAAAATCCTAGAAAGAGTTGTAGTTAAGCAGCTTTACTGCCACCTACAGGACAACAGCCACTTTGAAGACTTTCAGTCGGGGTTTAGACCCCACCACAGTACGGAAACCGCACTAGTTAGAGTCTCTAATGACTTGTTATTGGCTTCAGAAAAGGGACTACTTTCTATTCTTGTCCTGTTAGACCTCAGCGCAGCTTTTGACACTATCGACCACAGTATTTTACTCCATAGATTAGAGCATGACTTAGGGATCAGAGGATCTGCTCTCCAGTGGTTTAAATCCTATCTGTCAGATAGGTATCAGTTTGTTAATGTAAATGGACATTCCTCTCAGTACACTCGAGTTAACTACGGAGTCCCACAGGGCTCAGTCTTAGGACCCATCCTGTTTACGCTTTATATGCTACCCCTAGGAAACATAATCAGGAAACACAGCATTAATTTTCATTGTTATGCCGACGATACTCAGTTGTATTTATCCATGAAACCTGACCAGAATGACCAGATAGAGAAACTGAACGCCTGCATTAGTGACATCAAGACCTGGATGACAATTAATTACCTCCTCCTGAACCCAGAAAAAACTGAGGTTATTATACTAGGTCCTAAAAATCTGAGAGATGCTCTGTCTGCTCAGATAGTCTCCCTGGATGGTGTAAGTATAGCCCCCAATTCCACAGTTAGAAACCTTGGGGTTTTATTTGACCAGGATTTATCATTTAAGGCTCACATATCTCAGGCGTGTAGAACTGCATTTTTTCACCTGCGGAATATTGCTAAGATCAGAAATATACTTTCTAAGAGTGATGCTGAAAAACTCATCCACGCATTTGTTACGTCGAGGCTGGATTACTGTAACTCCTTGTTAGCAGCGTGTCCTAAGAGTTCCTTAAGAAGTCTCCAGCTTGTTCAGAATGCAGCAGCTAGATTGTTAGCAGGAACTAGCAGAAGAGATCACATCACTCCTGTGTTAGTTTCACTCCATTGGCTCCCAGTTGATTCTAGAATTAAGTTCAAGATCCTCCTGTTAACCTATAAGGCCTTACATGGAATGGCCCCGTCCTATATTAATGACCTCATAGTCCCTTACCATCCAATCAGAACACTTCGCTCGCAAAATGCAGGACTGCTTGTGGTTCCTAGAATTAGTAAAAGTACAGTCGGAGGTAGAGCGTTTAGCCACCAAGCCCCTGTCTTATGGAATAAACTCCCAGCTCATGTAAGAGAGGCAGATTCAGTTTCTACATTCAAAGTTAGACTGAAAACATTCCTCTTTGGACAGGCTTATTGTCAGACTAGTTAGTATTCAGAGATTATTTAACTTAATGTTAATTGTTTAAATTAAACTAAATAACAATAACTATTATTTTAAAAGGCTGCTAGAAGTTGAAGCTGGGGTAACTATGGTGCACTGGGGCTCTGTCCTCTTTTCTGTCCTTTTCCAATACTTTTCTTTTCTCATCTACCTCTACACTTCCTCTCTTCTCTATCTGTGATCATCATTTATCATTTAGTTATCCATGCCTCTGTTTGGTGCAGTACGATTCATGTATTGTCCCTCTATCCCTCTCCCCTCCTGGGGAGTGGGAGTGCTTCCAGACTCCAGTTGGCCCATCCGTGCTCCTGTTCCTGACTGTGTACCTCGTCTCTGCTCCTGCTCCTACACCTGGCTGTGGTTCCTGTCTCCGGCTCGACTCGCGCCCCGGATTGTCCCCAACCCCGGCTGGATGAAGCTCGTCTGCTGGACTTTATATATGTAGATGTAGAGTTAGATAAGTTAATTCTTCTCTATGAGTTCTGGTAAATCGCCTGTCCGTCCTGGGGGAGGATCCCTCCTTCATGTGGGCACCCCTGAGGTTTCTTCATTTTTTTCCGGAATCCGGTTTTTTAGGAGTTTTTCCTTACCGCGAAGGGGGGTCTAAGGGCAGGGATGCCAGTATAGCTTAGTCAGTTTGTTAGTTTATTTTAGTATTTTCCTATTGACTCTTTGTATTCATGATCCTTTTGAGTTCATGTTTTACTTCAAAGCCCATCGAGACGACTGTTGTTGTGATTTTGGGCTATACAAATAAAATTGAATTGAATTGAATTGAATTGATTCTCGAAAAAAAAGTTCCGAATTTTTTCGTTTTTGCCGAGTCGGCACATTTTTGCGCGACGGTTTTTTGCTTACCACGCCCACATTCCTTTATCGATCTTGTCGTGCGTGGCATCGTTTTGTTCAGCGCGGGCCAAGGAATCGCATATTTCCCTTTCACGACATTCCGATGAAAAATGTGCGAGCTAGCCAAGATGGCAACGGTTGCTAGCTCGCCACGCGCACGCCGTTCAAAATCTACAACTTCTAATTCCAACATTTTGTCCAGAGTAGCTGGCCGTTGGTGCCCGAAAGGTTACGAGACGATTGATGAAAATTCCAACGACGAGTTTTCGTTTGCATCTGGTGCTAAAGGTGCTTTTTTGAGAAAATTCCAGATGGCGGCCTTTTCCCGAGGTCAAAGGTCAACGACACTTCTGGGGTGTTTGTAGACTGGAGCTGGCAGCAAGTGTGTGCAATTGCGTGAAAATCGTTCAAACAAAAGTGTCTTTTCCCCATATTGTGGGAAAACACGAAAATCGCCAATTCTCAGAGTTCGCCACAAAATGGCCGCCAAGCCGTAGGTCGTGTGGCCGTCCCATAATGATTTCAAAACCTCTTTGGGATATCCTTGACACGTTTGTCTTGGTTTCGCGGCTGTATTTTGAAGTACATTTTGTTCGGCCCCATACGCGATTTTCGGCCCATTCATTTTTTTGACGGGATCGCTGGCCGTGATGTCATCGTCTTCGGGGGGGTGACGTTGACTTTGTGGAAAATTCATTTGCAATTTATCCCAGGTGTGTGCACATTTTGGTGACTTTTCGAGCATGCGGCGGGGGTCAAATTCTCGCTGAAAGGCGGCGAAGTCGTCGTTCCAACTGCGAGAACAATATGGTCCTTGCAGTCAGTGACTGCTGCTGCGGGCCATAATAAGGTATGAGGAATAGCAGTGCGCGACTTTGCGAGCTCGCCACGCGGACGCCGTTCAAAATCTACAACTTCTAATTGCAACATTTTTTTCACAGTAGCTTGCCGTTGATGCCCAAAAAGTTTCGAGACGATCGCGGAAAATTCCAACGACAAGTTTACGATTGAATCCGGGGGTAAAGGCGTTTTTTATAGAAAATTCAAGATGGCGGCCTTTTCCCGAGGTCAAAGGTGGACGAAACTCCAGAGGTAGTTGTGGACTTGCTCTAGCAACATGTGAGTCAAATTTTGCGAAAATCGCTCGAAAAAAAGTTCATTTTTCCATATTGTGTAAAAACGCGAAAAACGCAAAATGGCAGATTTTGGCACAAAATGGCCGCCAAACCGTCGGTCGTGTCACCATCCCGTAATGATTTCAAAACGTCCTTTGGATATCGCGGACAAGGGTATATTGGTTTCGTTAGTCGATTCTGAAAAAAAAGTTCCGAATTTTTTCGTTTTTGCCGAGTCGGCACATTTTTTCGCGACGGTTTTTTGCTAACCACGCCCACATTCCTTTATTGATCTTGTCGTGCGTGGCATCGTTTTGTTCAGCGCGGGCCAAGGAATCGCATATTTCCTCTTCACGACATTCCGATGAAAAATGTGCGAGCTAGCCAAGATGGCAACGGTTGCTAGCTCGCCACGCGCACGCCGTTCAAAATCTACAACTTCTAATTCCAACATTTTGTCCAGAGTAGCTGGCCGTTGGTGCCCGAAAGGTTACGAGACGATTGATGAAAATACCAACGACGAGTTTTCGTTTGTATCTGGTGCTAAAGGTGCTTTTTTGAGAAGATTCCAGATGGCAGCCTTTTCCCGAGGTCAAAGGTCAACGACACTTCTGGGGTGTTTGTAGACTGGAGCTGGCAGCAAGTGTGTGCAATTGCGTGACAATCGTTCAAACAAAAGTGTCTTTTCCCCATATTGTGGGAAAACACGAAAATCGCCAATTCTCAGAGTTCGCCACAAAATGGCCGCCAAGCCGTAGGTCGTGTGGCCGTCCCATAATGATTTCAAAACCTCTTTGGGATATCCCCGACACGTGTGTCTTGGTTTCGCGGCTGTATTTTGAAGTACATTTTGTTGGGCCCCATACGCGATTTTCGGCCCATTCATTTTTTTGACGGGATCGCTGGCCGTGATGTCATCGTCTTCGGGGGGGTGACGTTGACTTTGTGGAAAATTCATTTGCAATTTATCCCAGGTGTGTGCACATTTTGGTGACTTTTCGAGCATGCGGCGGGGGTCAAATTCTCGCTGAAAGGCGGCGAAGTCGTCGTTTCAACTGCGAAAACAATATGGTCCTTGCAGTCAGTGACTGCTGCTGCGGGCCATAATTATAATTTTCCCCTTGTCAAAGCAACTTTCTAAAGAAGTTTGTTTTTTGCTCATTGTGGTTGTTTGGGTTTGTTTTGGGTTTAATTTGATGTTTGGTGTCGCGACTTTGACGTGCGTTAAGTGTGACAGATGTAACAAAGTGAATCCGGTCACTTTTCAAAATAAAACGTTTTTGTCAAAAAAAAAACAAAACTATAAAATGGAAATGATTTTTTCTTTCTGTGCGTCCCGGTGCAAAAATTTCCCGTGGCCTGGAACCGCTCCGCGGCCCGGTGCCAAGTTTCCCGCGGCCCGGTGCCAAGTTTCCCGCGGCCCGGTACCGGTCCGCGGCCCGGTGGTTGGGGACCACTGGTATAGAGAATCAACTTTTGAATGAAACCTGACCTGAGAGTCTCCAGTTTACAGTCTTGACTCTCCAGTCCAGCAGACAGTAGCTCCACTCCTGAATCCTGCAGGTTGTCGTTACTCAGGTCCAGAAGTCTGAGTCTGGAGGACTGAGAGCTGAGAACTGAGGACAGAGCTGCACAGCTTCTCTCTGACAGATTACATTCATCCAGTCTGTAGAAAACAAAGACAGACAACAGTTATTAACTCTTTCATTTGTTCACCGAAGGGGATTTTCCTGAGAGTTCTTACAGAGCTTTGTTGGAGGCTTTGACCACTGGCAGCAGCCTCAGAAGAGCCTCCTCTGAAGCAGAGTATTTCTGCAGGTCAAACTCTTCCAGATCTTCTCCTGATGACAGTAAGGTGAAGACCAGAGCAGACCACTGAGCAGGAGATAGTTTCTTTGTGGAGAGACCTCCTGACCTCAGGAACTGTTGGATCTCCTCCACTAGAGATCCATCATTCAGTTCATTCAGACAGTGGAACAGGTTGATGCTTCTCTCTGCAGACAGATCCTCACTGATCTTCTTCTTGATGAACTGGACTGTTTCCTGATTGCTCTGTGAGCTACTTCCTGTCTGAGTCAGCAGACCTCGTAGGAGACTCTGATTGGTCTGCAGTGAAAGACCCAGGAGGAAGCGGAGGAACAAATCCAGGTGTCCGTTTGGACTCTGTAAGGCCTTCTTCACAGCACTCTGGTAGAACTGGACTGGACTGCTCTGTTCAGGCTGAGAGATCTGTGATTGTTCTTCCTCCATGAGGTTGAGTCCAGAGGTGATGAAGGTCAGGTGGACATGAAGAGCAGCCAGAAACTCCTGAACACTCAGATGGATGAAGCAGAAGACCTTGTCCTGGTACAGGCCTCTCTCCTCTCTAAAGACCTGTGTGAACACTCCTGAGTACACTGAGGATGCTCTGATATTGAGGGCACACTCTGTCAGGTCGGATTCATAGAAGATCAGGTTTCCTTTCTGCAGCTGCTCAAAAGCCAGTTTTCCCAGAGACTCCATCATCTTCCTGCTCTCTGGACTCCAGTGAGGATCTGTCTCAGCTCCTCCATCATACTTGACCTTCTTGACTTTGGCCTGAACCACCAGGAAGTGGATGTACATCTCAGTCAGGCTCTTGGGCAGCTCTCCTCTTCCTCTGCTCTTCAGCAGATCCTCCAGAACTGTAGCAGTGATCCAGCAGAAGACTGGGATGTGGCACATGATGTGGAGGCTTCTGGATCTCTGGATGTGGGAGATGATCCTGCTGGCCTGCTCTTCATCTCTGAACCTCTTCCTGAAGTACTCCTCCTTCTGTGGATCATTGAACCCTCTGACCTCTGTCACCATGTCAACACACTCAGCAGGGATCTGATTGGCTGCTGCAGGTCGTGTGGTTATCCAGAGGAGAGCAGAGGGAAGCAGGTACCCCCTGATGAGGTTTGTCAGCAGATCAGCCACTGAGGTGGACTTTCTAGGGTCTTTCAGGATCTGAGTCTTGTGGAAGTCCAAAGGAAGTCGCCACTCATCCAGACCATCAAAGATGAAGAGGACCTGGAAGTCTTCAAAGCTGCAGATTCCTGCTTGTTTGGTTTCAGGGAAGAAGTGATGAACAAGTTCCACCAAGCTGAACTTCTCCTCTTTCAGCACATTCAGCTGTCTGAAAGTGAATGGAAATGTGAAGTGGAGGTTCTGGTGGGCTTTGCCTTCAGCCCAGTCCAGAGTGAACTTCTGTGTTAAGACTGTTTTCCCGATGCCAGCCACTCCCTTAGTCATCACGGTTCTGATTGGTTCTGGTCTTCCAGCTGGGAGTTGGAAGAGCTCTTCTTGTCTGATGCGTGTTTCTGCTCTGTCTGCTTTCCTGGATGCTGCTTCAATCTGTCTGACCTCATGTTCTTCATTCAGCTCTCCTCTTCCTCCCTCTGTGATGAAGAGCTCTGTGTAGATCTCATTCAGAAGGGTTGGGCTTCCTGCTTTAGCCATCCCCTCAAACACACACTGGAACTTCTTCTTCACACCAGATTGGACTTCATGTCGACAAACTGCAGCAGCAGATCCTGAATGAAGACAACAGTAAATCAACTCTCTGCAGCCCTGAATGATGAGGGTTTGAATCCCTGTGGTTTCATGTGTTCAGACATCAGTAAATCTTCATTTCTCAGCAGTTGAAACCTTCAGAGAAATCCTCTTACTGCTCTGCAGTCCATCAGCCAGCTCCTCCTGCTTCATTCTCCTCAGGAAGTTCACAATGATCTTCATCAGTGACTCTCTGCTGCTCCTCTGCTCTTCATCTTCATCCTCCAGCTCCTCCTCTTCCTCCCTGTGACTCAGAAGCTTCTGGATCTTCTTCAGCTCCTTGTTGACAAAAGTGACAATGTTGTCCTCCAGCAGCTGCAACAGAATTCCAGATGAATGAGCCAATCAGAGTGAAGTCATGGAGCCAAACATCAGCTCCATGTTGGACACTCTGACAGTCCACTGGTGTCCAAAGTGCAGCATGGAGACGACTGTGGACAGAATGATGGGAAAGTAGTTGTTGTTTATGTACAGACCAGAAATATGGAGTCCAGCTGTGTTTGATGCTGCTGGACAGACGGACCACTGGGAGTCTCTGAGCTCTGCTGGTCCAGTCTGTGGAGAATCAGCAACAATCAGATCAGAATCAGAAATACTTCATTGATCCCACACGTGGGAAATTTGTTTGTCACCATAGCAACTGACAGCAGAGGGGGGGAAAAAGACTAAGAATGATATAAAAAACAAGAAGAAAATGTAGCATAAATGCAAACAACAAGGTAATATAATTTAAAAGCTATTTACAGAACAGTGCAGGTAAAAAGATGTGCAAAAAGGAAAAAAAATAGATAATAAAAAATGTCCAAAGGTTATCTTTTGCATAGTGAGTTGTTGTACAGGGTTATTGTGTTGGGTATGAAGGGTTTTTGGTACCGGGCAGTTTTGGAGTGGAGCTGTCTGAGCCTCCTAGAGAAAGAGCTCCGCTGTTTCAATTTCAATTTCAATTTTCAATTTATTTGTTTAAAGGATAAGCCCCTTGAGATGTGTCATCTCGTTTTCAAGGGGGTCCTCAAGAAACAACAAAACAAGCAAATAAATAACCGACAGATACAGCTGAGCAAGTTTTACATATATCAAAACAAGATGAAAAAGAACTTAAAATTTACAAGACAACAAACAGGCACACACACACACCCACACACACACAAACATAGACATTTAATGCACCTACTAGCAATTAATTTAAGGTAAGGAAATAAAATAATAAATAAAAGGCAGAAAAGAAATCAAATTAAATCAAAAACAGTTACATGAGTGTTGAAGATGAACTAAACAGGCATTTTTAAATGCAAAGAATGAGGTTAAAGAGCGAATGGATGGAGGAAGATTGTTCCAGTCGGAGGGTGCCTTATAATTAAATGAATATTTTCCAATTTGTTTTTTAACTCTTGGAACAGCAAAAAAGATTTGATCTGCATGACGTAAATTATAAGAAGACTGAAAAGGAGTTAGATATTGTTTGAGATAGTCTGGATAGCTAAGGTTAATACATTTGAAAATGAACAATAGCCAGTGAAGTTGACGTCGAGAGGATAGGGGAAGCCAGGACAGTTGCTGAAACATAAGACAGTGGTGTGTTCTAAATGGACAACGAAGAATAAACCTACACAAGCTGTTATAAATAACGTTCAGTGGTCGGAGGTTAGTGAGAGTAGTGTTTTGAGAAAATTATGTCACCATAATCTAAAGTCGGGATAATCAGTTGTGAAATGATTTTCTTCCTGACTGAGAGACTAAAACAATTGATTGATAGATAAAGTAATTTTAAACGATACGAAATTTTGTGGACAATGGACTGTATATGGGCACTAAAAGAGAGAGAGGAGTCAAGCCACAAACCAAGGTATTTGAATTTTTCTGCTACTGCTACATCATCCCAGACATCCTGACAGAGAAACTGCTTCACCTGGGCCTTTCCTCCCCCATCTGCTTATGGATTAAAGACTTTCTGACAGAACGACCACAATCTGTTAAACTTGGACCCCACCTTTCATCCACCATCACCATCAGCACAGGATCACCACAAGGATGTGTACTGAGCCCACTCCTCTTCACGCTCTACACATCGGATTGCACGCAGACCCACCCCTGCAACACAATCATCAAATTTGCTGATGACACCGCTGTGGTTGGGCTCATCTCAGGGGAAGATGAGACTCTGTACAGGGATGAAGTCAACAGACTGGAAAAGTGGTGTTCAGGAAACAACCTCCACCTGAACACCACCAAGACCAAAGAAATAATCCTGGACTTCAGAAAGAGGAGAGTGGACCCGCCCCCGCTTTATATAAATGGGGTCAGCGTGGACAGAGTCCACTCTATCCACTATCTGGGTGTGCTGATCACAGAGGACCTCTCCTGGACTGCAAACACCACTGCGGCAGTAGGGAAGGCCCAGCAGCGTCTCCACTTTCTGAGAATACTCAGGAGGAACAACCTGGAGAAGAAGCTGCTGGTGACCTTCTACAGAGCCACCATCGAGAGCATCCTCACGTACTGCATAACAGCTTGGTATGCAGGATGCTCGGCCGCAGACAGGAAGGCGCTGCAGAGGGTGATCAACACGGCCCAGAAAATCACCGGCTCCCCTCTGCCCAGCCTAGAGGACATTGCTGGCTCTCGCTATACAAGCAGAGCCAGGCAAATCATCAAGGACTCCCACCATCCCAACCACCACCTGTTTCAACTGCTACCGTCAGGCCGACGGTACAGATCCCACAAGGCCCGCACAAATAGACTAAAGACTGTTTTTTTCCCAGAGCAGTCAACCTCATAAATAAATGCGAATCCCACAAAAAGCTGTAACTTCGTGCAATATCTGAAACTAATGTGCAATATTAACAATTCCCAGTGCAATATAATGCAATTTAAAATAGTTATGTAGCTTTGTACATATGTATATTTTCAGTCAAACACAATTTTATTGTTTATTGTTCTTTAGAAGATTATCTATTTTTATTGTTTAAGCAGCTGGAGAGCACCGGAAATCTCGTTGTCACAAGTTTCTTGTGTAACAATGACAATAAAGGCTTTCTGATTCTGATTCTGATTCTGAAATAATTGACATGTCCAGGTAAGTTAAATTTATTTCACTTGCAGCTACAGGACGTAGTCTTTATTGAAACAACATAAAATAGGATTTAGATTTGTTGAGTAGAAGTTTATTGGATTGTAACCACAATTGAACAGAATTTAAATCATGTTGAATTGAGTGCTGAATGTCAACAATGTTGGATTTAGATGAGTAAATGACAGTATCATCGGCATAAAGTTGAATATTGCTGTAGATGCATTTAGTTGGAAGGTCATTAATGAAAATAGAAAATAAGAGGGGACCGAGTGAGGAACCTTGTGGAACGTATTTGTCTACGCTTAGAAAGTTGGAATAGCTGCCATTAAAAAGCACACACTGCTGACGATGATGAAGGTATGAGTTGAACCAAAGGAGCGAGAATCTATCAAGGCCAATTGAATGAAGTTTGTCCAATAACAGATAGTGATCTACCATGTCAAAAGCTTTGGTAAGACCAATAAATAAGGCACCAGTTAACATGTTATCAAAACCAGAGAAAATATCATTGGTGAATTTTAACAAAGCTGAAGTTGTGGAGAAATGCTTTCGAAAACCGGATTGGAAAGGAGATAGTATATTATTAAGTGTTAGGTATTCCGAAAGTTGATTAAAGATAATTTTTTCATATACTTTGACAATACTGTTGATGATTGAGATTGGTCTATAATTGCTCATGTCATTAGAATTCCCTCCTTTATGAAGAGGTATAACTTTTGCACGTTTCCAAGCCAGGGGGACTTCAGACGTGCTAAAAGAGAGATTTAAAAGAGCAGCCAAGGGAAAACAAAGCACATGAGAAGCAAGTTTAATAAATTTTGCTTCGATGCCATCTGGACCAGCACTACTGGTGGATGAGAGCTCATTTATGTCCTGTTCCACATCAGTCGGATTGACCATTCTGAAGGAAAAGGTACTGTCACTGGACATGTTAACACAGTGAGAAATGGAATGAGAAGGAGATTGAACAGGAGGTGATATTGAGAAATGCTGACAGAATGCCTCAGAGATAACAGCCGGGTCATTTGTACACACATTGTTAATAAGCGTATTAGTTGAAGCAGAATCAGTTTTTCCTAGTAGGTTGTTAATTTGCCTCCAAAATTGCTTTGGATTATTAGCACTGTTAGATAGACTATCTTTGTAATAGTTCGATCTAGCATTTCTAGTTCTTGTAGTGCAGATATTTCTTAAACGTTTGTAAGCATCCCGATCAGCAGGGTCTTGAGTACAATGGAATTTCTCCCAAGCTTTATCCTTCGTCTGAACAGACTAATCAGTTCTCCATTTACCCACGGCATCTGTTTGCCTTTTACTCGGATCACAGTTGGTGGTGCATGTTTATCAATAACATTCAGTAACTCAGTAGAAAAATAGTCCCAAGCTTCATTTATGAAAGGAATTAAGTTAAGTCTAGCCCAATTAATATTAAGCAAATCTTCAATAAAGTTATCAATATTTAATGTTTTTGTTTGTCGAACTTTAACCAATTTTGGGGTAAGATGAGGAGTTTTAATTTTCCAAATGCAATATATGATACAGTGGTCACTGAAGCAATCTGATAAGACACCTGAGTCCTGTATTCTGTCTGGATGTGTTACTAGAATCCAGTCAATAAGAGATTTAGAATTAGTACTGATTCTTGTAGGTTTAGAAATTAACTGTGAGAAATTAGAGCTATTAAAAAGAGTACGTTCAGTGGCAGATGACGGACATAACCAATTTATGTTAAAGTCTCCCAACAGGATCATTTCACTTTTACAACCCAAAGATGTAGCAGTAGAAACAATGTTTTTAACTGAGTCAGAGGGCGAATTGGGGGGTCTGTAAATATTACCAATTATCAAATGTTTATGATCATGCAAAATTATTTTAATAAACAGGCCTTCAAAACACAATGGTGCCACTTTAGGTAAAATGAAATGTGACTGTATGTTTGAAGACACATATGTAGCTACTCCACCTCCTCTCGAACTTCTATCTGCTCTGTACAGAGTGTAATTGTCCAGGCTAATGACACTGTCTGAGATATTAGAAGAAAGCCATGTTTCAGATATAGTGATGACACTGGGTTTATTGTAAACAAGCCAGGCCCTTAGTTGATCTATTCTATCTGTTCTGATTGTCCAGAACAGGGTGGAGAGGATGGTCTGGGTTGTCCATGATTGAAAGGAGTCTGTTCAGTGACCTCCTCTCCATCACTGCTTCAAAGGTGTCCTGTTTGCAGCCAATGACAAAACCCGCCTTCCTGATCAGCTTGTTCAGTCTGTTGGTGTCACTGATGCTGCTTCCCCAGCAGACCACAGAGGAGAGCAAGGTGCTGGCCCCCACAGACTGGTAGAAGATCCCCAGCATCTTGCTGCACACGTTGAAAGACCTCAGCTTCCTTAGGAAGTAGAGTCTGCTGCAGGCCTTCTTGTACACAGCAGTGCTGTGGCTCCTCCAGCTCAGTCTGCTGTCAATAGTCACACCCAGGTATTTATACTCCTCCACCACATTCACATCCTTGCCCAGGATGCAGAGAGGTTGCAAGACAGTCCTTTTCCTCCAGAAGTCCATCACCATTTCCCTGATGTTGTCCACGTTGAGCAGCAGGTGATTCTCTCCAGCCCACTCCACAAATCCGTCCACCAGCCTACTGTACTCCTCCTCCCGTCCACCACTTATACACCCCACAACCACAGAGTCATCAGAGAATTTCTGTAGGTGACATGACTCTGAGTTGTGCTGAAAATCTGAGGTGTATAAGGTGAACAGAAAGGGAGAGAGCACAGTGCCCTGTGGGGCTCCCACATCACTCAGCACCACATCAGACAAGACGCCGCCCAGTCAGACAAACTGTGGCCTGTCTGTCAGGTAGTCAGTGATCCAGAAGACGGTGGACGCACCAGCACCCATCAGCCTCAGCTTATCACCCAGTATAGAAGGCTGGATGGTGTTAAAGGCACTGGAGAAGTCAAAGAAGGTGATTGTCACCATGCCTCCACCACCACCATCCAGGTGTGAGTGAGCTCGCTGCAGCAGATGGATGACAGCATCATCCACCCCCAGACGCGGCCGGTAGGCAAGCTGCTGGGGGTCCAGAGAAGAGCTCACCAACGGTCTCACTTGGGCCAACACCAGCCTCTCCAGCACCTTCATCACATGAGAAGTGAGGGCAACTGGACGGAAGTCCCTGGGGTGAGATGAAGAGGTCTTCTTGGGTACAGGGACCAAGCAGGAGGTCTTCCAGAGGAGGGGCACCCTCTCCAGTCTGAGGCTCAGGTTGAAGAGATGCTGGAAAACCGCAGACAGCTGGTGGGCACAGGTCCTCAGGGTACGAGGACTGACGCCATCCGGGCCGGCTGCTTTGTGCTGGTTAAGTTTCTCCAGCTGTTTCTTCACCTGGCAGGCTGTTACAGTCAAACAGGGAGGGAGGGGGGTGGTGGTTGGACTGGGGGGAGGAGTAATGGACTGTGGGCCCAGAAGGTGTGGTGTAGTAGAGGGGGGAAAATGGTGAGGAGGTGTGGGGGGTTCATGAGGGGGGAGGTGAGATAGCTGAGAGGCAGCAGGACCGGGTGGGTGGGGGAGTGGAGGTGTGGGGGGGGGGGGGAGGCTGAGGCATTCAGAGAGCTGAACCTATTGAAAAAGGTGTTAAACTGGTCAGCTCTCTCTTTGCTGCCTGTGATGGTTCTGCTTCTCCCCCCACATCCTGTGATCTTCTTCATTCCAGACCACACTGCCCTCATGTTATCCTGCTGGAGTTTGGATTCCAGCTTCCTCCTGTAGGAATCTCTCCCGTTCCTCAGCTGGGGCCTCATTTCTAAACGTTGCGTACGCACAAAAGAAGGCGTACGCCACTCTCTACGCAATAGTTGAGATTTATAAAAAGCAAACTTGACGGGAAAATGTGCGGTCCTTCATCAAGCTCTCACCCAGGCGTACGCACAAAAACGGGTGAAATGAGAAACAGCGACGCCGTTGGCAGATGGAAGAAACACGTGAAAATGAAAATGACAATACTGCCTCTCAAAAATAACATGAAGACTTCACAAAGCAAGTCTCACAATTAACAGCTACACAAACACCCGTTTGATCGATCAGCAGAGAAACAAACAAAAAAAATCAAACAAAAAGTACAACAGAAATTCAAATGAACACATATTTGCAAAAAGAAAAGTGAAATATGTTCTACAATATTGGCATGTTGTGCAATTCATCCTCATAAATAATATAGTTAACAGAACGAAATAATGTACAAAACTGATATTCTCCTCAATGTGTCCGTCTGGAGGAGCAGATATAGGTGCAGACAGACAGACAGACAGACAGACAGACAGACAGACAGACAGACAGACAGACAGACAGACAGACAGACAGACGTATTAATTGTCCAGTGGGGAAAGTTGTTTTCATAGTAAACATTTCTTCATAATCTACAGAATTATGGTATTCATGCATATGCCTTTAGTTTGTTTTCTTTTTGATAAAACAATGTATGGTGTATGTCTCAACCATTCAGAAAGCAACAAGAAATTACATTTGATGAACAATTTCCCATTTCCACGTGGATTATTACCCACATCTGTAGCTTGTCATCAATGAAATGGATGGAAATAAAATGCCCCATCACAATGCGTAATGACCACAATGGCTGATCTTGGATCTTAGAAGATGTGGCAAATGGAAGAATTGGGAGTGAACGCATCTTTAGACAGCAAGAAGACTTGCTGGCAAACGAGCAAACTGTATGCATTCTTTGCATTTGCATACAGCAGATCCAGAGTGAAGTCCCCAAGACCCCAAGACCATGATTACCGACTTAATTAAACAATGATTACAGGAGCTATGGCAACAGGCGTCCGTTCACGGCGCCATCTTAAAAGAAAATGATCCTACTGAACCTAGATCCTACTGGACCCACTGGTGTCCTGCAGACACTCAGTAGAGTCTACTAGATCTATTCTGTGTTTGTGGAAAAGCTCCAACACTCACTGCTGCACACATGGAGATAGAAATGTCTGTGAGAAAGAACATTTACATGTAACCCACCTCTCTGCACCAGAAGAGGATGATGATTTAAAATGAATAGGAAGATCCTTTGACTGGTCACTCCTGAAGGAAACACAGCTGGTTTCAGATCCAGATCCAGTTCTGAGTCTCTGATGGATCCTGATAGAAATCAATTGTTTAGTTAGAAGTGAGTTTCTTTCATGATGGTGTTTGATGAGTTCTTTTGGATTTGGATCATCTCAGATCATAAATGCATCATGAATGCTGTTGTTTTCAGAACAGCAATGATTCCAACATTCATTCTGACTCACAGATGAATCAGTTACAGAAAACTGGATCATTGATTCTCGATTGGGATTCTGGGGGCCGGCTGCCCTTGGCCGGTGTCTTACCAGTGGCCAGTTGCTTGGCTCTTTACCTGGCCTACGTGGTCAAAGATGCATCCACAGCAGAGGGCTAAAGAGTTTAATTTGTTGCATTAAGTTTTGGGTTTCTTGGGGCAAAGGGCTTAATTTATTTATCTATGTCCATTCCATTTAATACAGGAAGGTTAGGGGGATGGGTGGTGGTGCTGGACCTCCTGCCCCTCGGGTGCGGCGCCGGGCCCCATCCTTGCTGACTGTCTCTCTGCACTGGCGCTGTCTCGGCATCTGTCTGCAACTGGCGGGTCACACTCTGCCTTCCCTGTTGCCCTGGGAGGTGGGGTGCCTACAGCAGCTGGCAGGGGGGCCAGTCGCTCGGCGGTGGCCTTCTTCCCCCAGTTGAGCCGATCCGCCTGCTCCCAACCAAACAAATTTTGCTCACATGGACATAGGGCTCCAGGAATTGGATTGGTGGGTTATGCTGGCGGGGTTGCCTGGGGGTGACTCTCTTTGAAATAGCATCAGCACCCACCCTCCATTCCACTTTTACTCACATATTAGACACCTTGATTCATCTAGGGACTTGTGCGGATTGGCTGGAGGAGGGGGGCACGGGGAAACTTCCAGGCTCATCTTTCACTTGTCCCCCCCCACAATTTTAACTTTCACTTTAGACACACACACTGCATGTTAGCAGCACACACACAGCAACAACACACCACACATAGAGGGACCACGGGGCGGGGGGGCTCTGCTGTTTGGCAGCAGTGGGGTCCGCCGTCCCGACCTCCCATTTCACTTGCGGCACACACACTGTACATCCACACCACAGTACATAGGTGGGGCAGCTGGTCTTCACCCACTTGGTCCTCTCAGGGTTACCTGTCAGTCAGAGTCAGCAGTCAACATGTTTTCTTCTCCAACATATCTGATGTCTCTCAGAGACTCTCAGAAGACTCAACTGAAAAGATCTCATCACACACATGATGCTCCAAGTGAGTCTGATCAGAGAGATCCAGAACTGAACCAGACCTCAAGTCCTTCATCTGAAAACTGTTGATCATCTGAACTAGAATCCAGCCTCCAAAAACTCTGACAAACACTCACTGGTCCACTGCTGGATGGATGTCCTTGAAGTTAGGAGTCCAACCCTTTGACATGTCACTCCTGAAGGACAAACAGCTGGATCCAGCTCCAGATCCAGGTCCAGGTCCAGGTCCAGGTTGATTCCTGTGAAGAATGAAGGTTGCTGGTGTGAGTCCTGAGCTCTGACATGGAGAAGATCATGGACAGTTGGAGATCTTCATCTCACCTCTGAGCTTTGCTCTGGTTGTCATGGTAACCATCCCTGCTTTCAGAGGGAGGAGCTTCCTCCTGTGGCTCCTCCCACTTATCCATGCTGCTGGATTGACTGGATCCACGTCAGCTCACACACACCTTCCACCTTCACCTGCAGAGGAAACCCTCCTCATCATCAGCTCTGATCCTCCTTCACCAACAGATCAGCTGCTCCTCCACTGATTGGCTCTTCTCTTGTGTTTCCTCTCAGGTTCAGGTGAATGCAGTCAGACAGCAGTAGGAGGAAGAGGAAGCTGCCATCAGCTGCTGCACTTCTGCTCTCCCTCCACCAGGTGGAGACATGGAGCTGCAGCAGCAACATTTCCATTCAGTCACTTTGACACAGAAACAACAAACTTCCTGTTTCTACACTTCAGGAAACAGGAAGCATCAAGAAAAACAGACAGAAATCAAAGAATGAGGAGAAAAGAAAGATAGACATGAATTCTTCCTCTGAGATGCAGAAACGAGCAGAGAGCTGCAGACTGAGCAGATCTGGATTCAGTGATTTGATGAAGATCTCTGGATCACTGATGAAGATGCTGAGAGCAGAGCTGAGAAGAACCTCCAGACAGAGAGAATCAGAAATCGGAGATTTCCTGAACTACAGACAGAGAACAGGATCAAGAAAACACCTGCCAGCTGAGAGGAAGGTGGGGCAGAGTCACCAACTGTTGGAAGAACCAGCAGAACTCAGAGTTTGGCCTTCAGGCAGATCTGACAGCTGCTTTCTGCTCTGTTTCTGTCAGAAAGGTGACCTGCAGTGACCTTTAGCTGCTGCTTTCTGGAGGAAGACAAACTTCAGTCTGAGCTCTTCCTCTGCTGCTCCTCTTCCTCACAGACACGTCACGGCCTTCATCATGAGTGGAGAAGACAACAGAAACACAAAGACTCACCGTGAAGAAGAAGAAGAAAGTCCTGCTCTGTCTGCTCTGACACGAGGAAAACTCTCAACTTCCTCATTTCCTGATTCAGGAACACCTGAGCAGAGCTCCGCCCCCTTATGTGTCTGTCTGTGTTAGGCTCCTCCCAGAAACCTGCGAGAGTCTCTGCTTTACTTAACAGGAAAAAAAATTTACAGACTGAAGTGAGGCCAAACATGAAACACAAACTTGGATCATTCTGAAAGACTTTGTGGTTCACCTGAGGGAAAACCACAGCAGGTCTGAAAAAAAAACAAAGAAAAAAATGTTCATATATTGAAATGTTCTAGTTTACTGAGTGAAAGTGGACAAAAAAAGTTCAGAATCACAAAAAGACTTGAGTTTTTGTTGTTAACTCTGTGGAAATTGTCTGACCTAAAAAGGAGCCCAAACCATGCTCCCCCCTCTCCTGTGTTTAACAGCTGGTATCAGTTCTTGTTTTTCTAAATATGGTGCCTGAAACTTTTTATGCAAATGTAGCCTAAGCTGATCATTTGTTTTTAGAACTGCAGCAGCATCAGTGAACAATCAGCCTCTATTGTTGGACTCTTTTTAGAACAAGGAAGCTAAAATGAAGAAGAAAGAACCGTCAAACGGTTCTGGACAGTCTACATGTCAGCTGTGTTTCTGAATTTCCTCCATGCATTCATCACAAGGTGATTGAAAAAGAGTTTTAGAAAATCCAGTTTCTGCTGCTGTTTGGTTGAGTTATTCAGCATTGAAACCTTCGTCTTCTTAGTTTCTAGAGCAGAAAATGGCTCAGTCTGACCTTTGACCTCCAGAACATCAACTAAGAGAAAGAGGGGAAACTGTGTGAAAAAATTGCGGTTAAAAATTGCTGTTAAATGTTGAACACATAAAGGCAAAAGCAGAAGGTCAGAAGCAGCCTTGGATTAAGCTCCTACCTCCCACTAACAAACCACCAATCAGGCCGGTTTGTTCTCTGAAAAACACACTTTACTAAATAAAAACTAGAATTTCAGATCCAATCCAAAGATGATTTGATGAAATGTTCTGTGGTTTTGGTGTCAGAGAACATTGTTTCTGTGATCACACTGCTGTCGCTGCCTGATGGCTTTTATTCGGGGGAAGGTCTGTGTGAGTTTGGACTCAGTCCCACACAGACTTGAAAAGTTCTGCTCCAAGAACCACTTTGGATGAGACCCATTGATCCACTTGGTTCCTCTGCAGCATCAGGATCTGGAAACTCCAACGTCAGTCACTCCAACAGGAAACGGACGAGCTCAGTCAGAAAGTGAGAGTGTCAGGGTTTAGACTGTTCCTCAACAAAGAGAAGAGCCACACAGGAAACCAGAATTTTTGTTAAACTTCTGTAGAAGGAGAATCGGTCTGTCACAGTGCAGGCTGCAACACAAGAGCTCTGTCTTCCCAGAGCATGCAGTCCGGTTTTATTTGTCGGTTGGGGTTGATAACATGAAAGTGGGTCATTCAATCAGGCAGAAGAAGAGCATCATATCTTATACGGTCAGCAATTTTCAGGTCAGTGTTTTCTCATTGAAACACAAAATTGAGACACAATCATATTAGGGTGATAACTGCATGTGTGGGCAAATAAGAACTGCATAAACACTAACTCTAAACTAATGGTTTTTGGAACAACTATTTTGTCTTTGAACAGAAGAATACATTCAACTAACTTCAGTCTGAGCTCTTCCTCTGCTGCTCCTCTTCTTCACAGAGGAGAACACACAGAAACATCACTCCCTGGATCATGAGTGGAGAAGACAACAGAAAAAACAAAGACTCTTGTGAAGAAGAAGGTGCAGCCTCCATCTTCTCCTTCACTCTTCTTTCTGACATGGAGAAAAACTTTAAACTTCCTCATTTTCTTATTGAGGAACACCTGAGCAGAGCTCCGCCCCCTGAACGAATGGAGGAATAAATGTAACCTAGGTGCAAAGAGAAATTAGGCTCTGACTTGCACCAAATAATATTTAATATCAAAACCAAAAGAGCCACAAGGTCTGATAAAGAAAACAAAACTCATCACAAAAACAAAAACCTGCAGAATCTTAAATAACAGGCAGAGCAAAGACAAAACCAAACGGTGAGTAGACATAGAGGACTGAGAGACTGAGAGACAACCCTGATTACAAAATTACTGTGGACTCCTCCATGGACAACCATGGGTGATGGGGATGTACACATCCTGGAGGAGAAACAGCTGATCTGCAAAACACACAGAGGAAGATGGAAAAGTAAACAAGCAGTGAACTGTGTCAGTGTGTGTGTTTGTGTAAGTTAACCTTTTCCCTGTAATCAAACACCTGGAAGAGTCTCTGCTTTACAGGAAATGACATCACTGTGTGTGTTCTTGTTTATTAACCAAGACAGGAAACTTCAGGGGGGTATTCCAGGGGCCTGTTCCAGAAAGGAGGTTCAACCAACTCTGAGGTTAAACTTGAACTCTGAGTTGGTCTACCGAGAGATTAACAACTCTGAGTTTTCTGTTTCAGAGAAGCTGATCGGAGTTAGGTTAATCAACTCTGAGTGGACTGAATCAGAGTTGAGCGTGCGCACCGCGACCATAAGAAGCCATTATCAATGGAGCGCAGATATTACGAGTCCCCATGGCAACCGTGGAAACAAAGAGGTCTGCATATTTTTCTCCAGCTGAACTTGACGTGCTGCTGCAGAGTTACAGTGAATATGAGCACATATTCCAGAAGAAAAGCAACACCACTGCATCTGCAAAACAGAGACAGTTAACGTGGGAAAACATAGCTGCTCAAGTTAATGCAGAAGTTTGCATTTAAATCATTGTTATAAAATATTGGCTGTAATAACTTTTTAAATAGCGTAAGGTGTGAAATTAAAAAATGGTGATATTTCGGTGTACTTTTGAAGTGTTATTCCTGGTGTAATTGCATGAAATGCTGCATAGTTTACAGAACCAATCTGGGGAAAAATGCATTTAACGTCGGTAATGTTTAGAGGACTTTTTTGTTAACCTTCCCCTCTTGCAAACGTTGGTCAGTTTAATATTAATACATGCAATTGTGTTTTTAAAAGTGAACTTTTGTCTACCCTTGTATTGATCAAGTGGTATAGGTGTATATTGGATTAAGAAAGTAAGCAGTACTAGCAAATTGTGTTTCCAAAAAGTAATTGTTACATTAATCTAATTCAATGTCCCTGATTTCATTTTCATGTAGATGCAATCCTGCAGGAATTAAAAGAACATGGCAGCAGCTAAAAATGAAGTATGAAACATAATTCAATCAGGTCAAATTTGAGCATGTCATGGATGTACTCTGGGTATGTCGGTTCCAGAAGAACGGATATGAGTTGGCGTAATTACGCTCGACTTGGTAACCCTGGGTTAACGCACGTGCACGTCATGTACATAAAGACATTCTCAATAGATCGCCGATTTCTGGAGTCACCATGGAAACGCGTGGGGGAAAAAAAAAAAGAAAGCGCGACACTTGAGACGGAAGTGAGACGGAGTCTGAGATTTTAATGACGGCGTATGAAGATTATACGTCCATCAAAAAAGTAACACGGCTGCATCATCAAAAAAAAGAATTTCTGCTTGGAGAAAATCAACAGACAAAGTAAACGCACGAGTTTCTGATCTTGTTTCCATTTTCCTTGTGACGCATATATATATATATATATATATATATATATATATATATATATATATATATATATATATATATATATATATATATATATATATATATATATATATATATATATATATATATATATATATATATATATATATATATATATATATATATATACCGAGCTACCGGCTGGGTAGCTCGGTTGGTAAGGTGCAGGACTGTCATGCTGGAAACCCGGGTTCGATTCCCACGGCGGAATGAACAATTAATGGTGATTAATGGAATGGGGCAATTACCATAACAATGGAAATGGGGCAAATGCCATAACAATGACGGGCAATTAACATCACCCAGTGAGGGTCCTTGGGCAAGACCCTTAACGCTAATGCCTACCTCACTACATGAGAGATAATGAACCACATGTCATGCCGGCTCAGACGTCGCCCGGCCAAACAAGGTCTGCGTCAGATGCTGGGGGACCAGAGCACTCTGATGGAAAGTGGGCTACTGGAACAAGACGGAAATGGACTAGATGCGAGAACAAGGATCTGTTAGAATGCCACTACTCAAGTAATCCAACCCAGAGGGGGTACATGCAGAGGATGTGGAATGAATGGATGCTTCGAAACCCACAATCAAGGCTAACTGCCAAACAACTGGTAGCCCAATGCTCGAATATCCACAAACGCCAACTCCTATCACAGCTTGAGATTGAAGTGATACAGTACAATGCCAATACCACGGGAGAGCCAGAACAACAGGTCAGACAGGAGGTTATACCACACTCACACCCTGAGATTGGGTACACAGCCCCAACAACCACAGTTACGCTGAGCAAGGCAGCAACTGACCTGAAAAACAAGATAATGTCTACAATGAACACTAGGCAACCCCGACACCAGCTACAACGGTTAAGTGATTTACTGCCTGAAAGTCTACTGGAAACTGTGAATGAAGCATTGAGGGCAATTCCTACCACAACCATCACAGAAACCAATGAACTGGTTTACACTTCAGCAGCAGTGATCCTTGAGATGCTTGGCTACAAGAGCAACCATGGAAGAAAACAATACCCACCATGGAAGCAACGGTTAGAGGCCAAAATCAAGGCAACTCGGAAGGATGTGAGTAAGCTAACAGAGGCTCAAAGAGGTACAATGAGAAAGCAAGTACCTAAGAGATACAGCCAGATGCCCATACCTGAAGCCCTGGAAACTGCCAAACAAAGGCTCCTAGCCTTGAGTAGCCGCTTAAAGAGATACACAAGAGACAATGAAGCCAGACGAATAAACAGGCTGTTCGCAACTTAACCAGCGAAAGTGTACGCTCAGTGGCAGGGTCAAAACAGCCGAGCAGACCCACCAAGGCTAGAAACTGAACAGTACTGGAAAAGTATATGGGAGAAAGAGACAGCACATAACAGCAATGCCCAGTGGCTGGTCTCTCTGAGAAAAGAACACAGCAACCTCCCTGAACAGAATCCAGTAACCATCACAGTGGCAGACATCCAAGAAAGAGTCTCAGGTATGAAGAACTGGACAGCACCGGGCCCTGACATGATACATGCCTACTGGCTAAAGAAGCTTACCACACTCCACGAACGCCTGGCAGCACAAATGAACCAGCTGCTAAGAGATGGGACTCACCCCGAATGGCTAACGGAAGGGCGAACGATCCTGATCCAGAAGGATCCCTCAAAGGGTGCAGTCCCATCCAACTACCGGCCAATAACCTGTCTCTCCACAACATGGAAGCTCATGTCAGGCATCATTGCAACCAAGATAAATAGGCACATGGATCAATTCATGAGTAACACACAGAAGGGCATTGGTAGAGACTCCAGAGGAGCCAAACACCAACTCCTGGTCGACAGAACAGTCGCCCAAGACTGCAGGTCACGACACACCAACCTGTGCACAGCCTGGATTGATTACAAGAAGGCCTATGACTCAATGCCGCACACATGGATCACTGAATGCTTGGAGCTGTACAACATCAACAGGACTCTAAGAGCCTTCATAGGAAACTCAATGAAGCTGTGGAAAACCACCCTTGAAGCCAATGGGAAACCACTTGCACAAGTGTCCATCAAATGTGGGATATACCAAGGTGATGCTCTGTCCCCACTGCTGTTCTGCATAGGTCTGAACCCCCTCAGCCAAATAATCAACAAGACTGGCTATGGATACCGACTCAGAAATGGGGCCAACATCAGTCACCTCCTCTACATGGATGACATCAAGCTATATGCTAAGAACGAGCGTGACATTGACTCCCTGATCCACACCACCAGGATCTACAGTAATGACATTGGGATGTCATTCGGGCTCGAGAAATGCAGCCGGATGGTGACAAAGAGAGGCAAGGTAGTCCACACAGGGGGGGTCTCACTCCCAGAAGGAACAATAGCAGACATTGAGGACAGTTACAAGTACCTTGGAATTCCCCAGGCAAATGGCAACCTGGAGCAGGCAACAAGGAAAGCTGCAACAGCTAAGTACCTTCAACGAGTAAGGCAAGTCCTGAAAAGCCAGCTCAATGGCAAGAACAAGACCCGGGCAATAAACAGCTATGCACTGCCAGTTATCAGATACCCTGCAGGAATAATAAGATGGCCAAAGGAAGAGATACAGACCATGGATGTTAAAACACGGAAGCTCCTCACCATGCATGGAGGGTTCCATCCCAAATCCAGCACCCTGAGACTGTATGCTAGCCGCAAGGAAGGAGGCCGAGGACTAGTGAGCGTAGAAGCCACTATCCAGGATGAAACATCCAAGATGCATGAATACATCAAGCTCAAGGCCCCAACTGACAGTGTGCTCAGTGAATGTCTCAGGCAATGGAGAGCAGAGGATACAGTGCTGGAGGACAGATCCTCATGGGAGGACAAACCCCTCCATGGGATGTACCACCGGACCATAACTGAAGTGGCTGATATAAAGAAGTCCTACCAATGGCTAGAAAGGGCTGGCCTACAAGACAGCACTGAAGCGCTCATCCTGGCAGCTCAGGAACAAGCCCTGAGCACCAGAGCGATAGAGGCTCAGATCTACCACACCAGACAAGACCCAAGGTGTAGGCTGTGCAAAGAGGCGCCTGAAACAATCCAGCACATAACTGCAGGGTGTAAGATGCTGGCAGGTAAAGCATACATGGAGCGGCACAATCAAGTGGCTGGAATAATATACAGGAACATGTGTGCAGAATATGGACTGGAAACCCCAAGGTCAAAATGGGAAACACCTCCGAAGGTGGTAGAGAATGAGAGGGCAAAGATCCTGTGGGACTTCCAGATCCAGACTGATAGGATGGTAATGAAGAACCAACCAGACATCGTAGTGGTGGATAAAGAACAGAGGAAAGCCGTTGTGGTGGATGTGGCAGTGCCAAGCGATGGGAACATCAGGAAGAAGGAACATGAGAAACTGGAGAAATACCAGGGACTCAGAGAAGAACTGGAGAAAGCCTGGAAAGTGAAGGTGAAGGTGGTGCCTGTGGTAATTGGAGCACTCGGGGCAGTAACCCCCAAGCTGGAGGAGTGGCTACAACAGATACCTGGAAAGACCTCAGACCTCTCAGTCCAGAAAAGCGCAGTGCTAGGAACAGCTAAGATACTGCGCAGGACCCTCAAGCTCCCAGGCCTCTGGTAGAGGACCCGAGCTTGGAGGAGAAACCACCCGCGGAGGGTGAGAGGGGCGTTGTTTTTTTTTATATATATATATATATATATATATATATATTGAACTCTCAGATGTCTAAGTTTGAGCCGGTGAATATGCTAATTTTTATAACAATAAAAAGGACAGTAAAAAATGCACGGAGTGCAAAAATTAAAGAATTTCCCATCATTGTACTTGCAGAATGAGAGTGTAGGGGTGCTATAAAAACTCATCATCCTCTCCTTCGCTCTCACTCATGGTGCTGAGACATAAGCACAATAGGACAAAATAACTCGGCAAAACAAGGCAAAACACAGTAAAACAGCTAAACAACTAAACATATTCAGTCAAAAAACCACATTTCAACCCAAATCCGTCCAGACAGGCAAAAGGAATGGTATCCCAGAATCCCTTGCGGTGCCGATCTAACAGCAGCATCAAAGTTACACCTACTTATTGAATTAATTTGAATGAAAGTAAAATAATTGTCTGAAAACTATGTGTTATTTTTAAGGTGACTTAACAAAAAAATGATTTCTCTTAACTGAAGCAAATAATTAAGTTAGATCAAAGTAAACAAGTTTAATTTTCCAACATCCATATGTGGTCTTATCAGCCTCTCACGGTGGAAAAAGTATCATCTGAGCTTCTTCATCCACTAAATCATCTTCAAATGGACACGCCATGCTGCTGCACCTCTCTGAAAACAAACTAACCTTCAACTAAACCTGCTCCAGACCAGGTTATGTTCAGAGCATGAGTTGCCATGGCAACTTGACATACCCTGAAACATACCTCCATTTCTGGAACCGAAAGCTGAGGTTATCAACTTCCTTAGCCTCAAACTTACCGTGGGAGCTAGCATAACCTGCTTTCTGGAATACCCCCCAGTACTTTGTATGTGAAAAACAGAGAATAGATAAATAGCAGAAGAATGGGAGATATCCCAGGTAATTAAACAAAGTTCTTCATCAAACTGTAGATGAACCGTCTCCATGTCACATATCTGCTATCTGGCTGATCAAATCGCCTTCCATGTTGTTTGTATAAGGAGGTGTGTGTGTCTCCAAATGTTCTGTAAGGTCACAGATTGTTAAAGATCCACAACAACACAACATGGCAACAACCATCACCAGCAGAACCCCAGGGCCTGTTTCAGAAAGGAGGTTAAGTGTAAACTCTGAGTGAGTTAACCCTGAAATCAGGGAAACTCTGGGTTTTCCGTTTCAGAATGGGAGGTTTGTTAAACCAGAGAAAGCAGAGTAAGTCAAACCCGTTTCTGAAAGAGAGGTAACTTATACTCTGAGTCAGTGTCCATGGTTACTTATGCTGTGAACCTAACCTGGTCGGGAGCAGGTTTTATTCTCTAAACTCAAGGTTTCTGCCGGTCCCCTCCCCTTTTTAAAGACAAAGCGGTATTTTTCGCTTTAACCTTCATTGCCCACATTTCCGTCACACAGAGACGGTCTAAGAGACAAGAATGACTTGTTCTTTTTTGGAGGACCCAATAGACGAGGAGGCTGCATTAATTCATAGAGAATTACCACAACAAGAAAAAAAAAAGATAAATAAAAAAAGAATACCACAATGAATAAATTCAAGTCACAATTTATTTGGTCTTCCTTATTTCCTACAAATTGAAAAGCAACAGTAAGAATTCAATATTCTCCCAAAACCTTTATAGAATTTACCATCACAATACACACCATACCTGTAGCTTGTGTTTTAGGATCTCAATGTCCAGATCTGACTTAAGGATCTGTGGATCTAAGTAGGACATCTCTTTATCAGTTTTCTCTATTTGTTTAATACAGTAGTGTGGGGTTAAATCCTGTTCATTCAACATGAATTCCATAGAATAACACTCTGGCATTTACTGTACGTCACTGAACTGTGTTCATCCGTGCAGAGGAGTTTGATGGACCCTCCTCCTCCTCCACCTCCTCCTCCTCCTCCTCCTCCTCCTCCTCCATCCATGACATGCTCACATTTTACCTGATTGAATTATGTTTTATACTTCATTTTTAGCTGCTGCCATGTTCTTTTAATTCCTGCAGGATTGCATCTACATGAAAATGAAATCAAGGACATTGGATTAGATTAATGTAACAATTACTTTTTGGAAACACAATTTGCTAGTACTGCTTACTTTCTTAATCCAATATAAACCTATACCTACATCAATACAAGGGTAGACATAAATTCACTTTTAAAAACACAATTTCATGTATTAATATTAAACTGACCAACGTTTGCAAGAGGGGAAGGTTAACAAAAAAGTCCTCTAAACATTACAGACGTTAAATGCATTCCCCCCCAGATTGGTTCTGTACACTATGCAGCATTTCATGCAATTACACCAGGAATAACACTTCAAAAGTACACCGAAATATCACCATTTTTTAATTTCACACCTTACGCCAGTGTTTTTCAACCTTTTTTGAGCCACGGCACACTTTACCCTTGACAAAAATCCCGCGGCACACCAGCAGAAAAACAATAAAAAAAAGCAGAAACTCATAGTCTGTTTTGACGTACAGCCCCCCCCACGCGGCTGCCGCCGCCGCAATCTGACGCGCATTTTTGTGATAATTGTGCCAGAAAAAGCTGGAAGTTGCAGCTGTTTTTTTTCTAAAACATGTAATAAAGGTTACGTTAGGAAATTTACAAACTGTATGTTCGTTGTGGTTTAAGACGTTTAACAAGGACGACTGTCACGTGACCTAATGCATCATGGGAGATGAAGTGTGAAACTGCCACAAAAGGGCAGAAAGACCAGCGTCTCTGAGCTTCATGGTTTTGTTCTCTTGTTCCACGGTCTGACACCGGATTCTGTGGAAAGCTACACCACTAAAGACGAGCTTTAGCTGGTATTTCTGTTAGAACTGAGCGACTTTTTGAGCTAAATTGGGACAAGGAAGTTAAGACTTTAAGCACTTCTGATTGGTCAGACTGATGACATGTGATTAAACCTTCAAGAATGATTGGTGGAGACAGTTAAAGGGGCGGGACTTCAGGAAACAGGTATAGCTGCAGCTAAATCGCGGTGGTACCGTCATTCTTATCAAAATGTCTTTAATAGAATCAAATAAACACAAAGAAAAAGTAATTTTCTGATCTTTTATATTCCTAACTACTCAGTGTTTTATCAGGGCCTGTTTGGATGAACACAGAGCTGATTTCCTGGAGATGGTAAATGTTTTTACATCAGTTAATGAGGGTAATTTGCCACGGCACACTTGACCATCTCCCACGGCACACTAGTGTGCCGCGGCACACTGGTTGAAAAACACTGCCTTACGCTATTTAAAAAGTTATTACAGCCAATATTTTATAACAATGATTCAGTCCACTCAGAGTTGATTGACCTAACTCCGATCAGCTTCTCTGAAACAGAAAACTCAGAGTTGTTAATCTCTCGGTAGACCAACTCAGAGTTCAAGTTTAACCTCAGAGTTGGTTGAACCTCCTTTCTGGAACAGGCCCCAGGAACCAGAGACTTCTTCTGTTTGCTGCTTTAACATGAACTGTGTGAACAGAGAATTTTTTAATTTTTTCAAATTTTCCATTTTTTAATGGTTTATTTTAAGCATACAAAATATTCAAATATTAATTAAAAGATAAAGAATAATAAAGATGAAATAAGAAGAATCCATCTTCTGAACAGTGTTACTACTCAAACACTTCTGATGCATTAGATTCATTTCATTTAATGATTTTCAAATAAAGTCAAATAGAGTTTAATTTGTTGTTGAAAGGGAGTGTGAAGAATGAAGAGTATATAATCCCACCACTATTGTGTTTACATATCTATAGTTTCACATAGTTAATATAATCCAGTCCTTATCAGATCAAGTTCAGATTCTTTATCAAGTAACATAATAGAGTGTTTATTGATTATCCTCAGAAATCATTATTTCATCACATTATTTCAGTTAACATCGATATGAAACACACTTTGTGTAACAAATGTGTAGTTCCTATTGATCATCTTCAGAACACTGACAGTGTGGCGTTCATCTAGTTCTGTTTCCTGACTGCCTCTGGGTTTTGCAGCTCACTTCTCCTGGATGGCCCCTCCCTTTCCTGTCTGGTCCTCTTGGTGGAGGAGTGCACAGCTGCCAGCCCTTTGTAATCATGTTACTCAGTCCTCAGTGCGTCCCTGTTAGATCTGTGGTTTTCATGCTCTGCTGTTTGTCCTTTTTGTCGTAGCTTAGTTTGTCCCTTCTTGCCTTTTGCACTTTTCCCTCTCATGAGGAGTTTTTGTGTTTTCGTGATCCCACCTTGTGGCGCTTTTTGTTAGCATAAAATCGCTTCTAAGCCCATTCCTGATTCTCAGCCTGATTCCTCTCTGCACTTGGGTTTCTGTCCTTCCAGCTGTGACAAACACATCAACACATTAATACAGTAATCATTGCTACATATTGCTGATCAATAAAGTAAATTGCTAGCTTATTACTTCTAATCAGTAAATAGTTTTACATCATTTCAGTAAAGCGTGGCTCTCACTAGATTTTTAGTCGGTGAGAAACTAACTCAAACATCTATTTTATAGTTTATGGATGCAGATTCCTGCCCTAAAATAACAATTCAGATAGAAATCTGAAACTATCCACAGATTGGATGACTACATGTAGACCTCAATGCTGATGTCCTTCAGAACAATAAAGGTAGACCTTTAGTAGAATAAGAAAGTAGAGTTTTCTGAAACATCCAGTAGATCTACATCTACAATAGACGTATAGTAGTTGTCTAATAGATATCTTGTGCTCGGTGGGAAGAAACTAACACAGGACACGTAAATGAACTACACACATTAGAAAATCTTCTATCCATGTTCATACTTTTCTTTATGGTGTGT
The DNA here is from genome assembly GCA_023969325.1 of Oryzias curvinotus. Taxonomy (NCBI): domain Eukaryota; kingdom Metazoa; phylum Chordata; class Actinopteri; order Beloniformes; family Adrianichthyidae; genus Oryzias; species Oryzias curvinotus. The sequence continues at coordinate 33,194,058 of CM043707.1, forward strand.
CACTCTGACATAAACTCATGTGTTGAACAGAAACTTCAACTCTGCATCACAATAAAGTCACTCTGTCCACAGATCCAGTCAGACAGGTTTTCTCATTTCTGTTGACGCAGCAGAGTGTTTAGACAGGAAACATCAACACACACAGTTAGTGATGCTGTAGTCATTGTTTTGATTGGTTTATTTAAAGCCTTACAATAATGGAATAATACAATTCTAACAATGACAAGTATGTCAAACTCCCTTCAAATATTAAGTCAAACACTGATTAGAAAATAAAGGAAAATGAATGATGAAATAAAAGAATTCATATACTAAACATTGTTATGACTATGACAAATAGATAAATATTTGCAGTAATGTTTACAGTAAACACACAGGTTACAAGAGGGTCCAATGAGTTTCATCCAGTCGTGGTTCCTGAACAAAAGCCTTCATGCTGCTGCCAATGTAATCATAAAGTCAGAAACCTCCTGGTTTTCTTGGAAAGACTAACCAGACAGAAAGTTGGAACAGTGGATTGGATACTTTTTAATAAAGGGTTTAAAGGTTTTCTTCTAGATAAATTGACTTGACAGAAAGTAAAAACAAATGAAAGGAAACTCCAGACACTCTTTACTGATCCAAATGTGGGATTTCTGTTTTTCTTTGGACTTTTCTTGATTTAAGGCTTTTAGCTTTTGGAACTTTCTTTGTTTCTATGCTTTCACTTCCAAACGGGTTTATCTAAGACAATCTGATTGTTTTTCATTTGACTTTCTAGGAACTTTCTGTTTCATCTTTGAGGATTTGGACTTTTGAAAGACTTTTAGCTGCAGTTTCATCCTTTGAACGACACTGAGCATAGAAACAAACACACCTTAAATAGGCAGATAAACAATCAACAGAGATGCAGGACAGCTGAGCAGAAGTCAGGCCTACACATAACAATTTGATTGAATTTCTGATCCAGACAGAAATACTAAGAATACCCAGCATGCATTTGGAAAAACTCCTTAGCTTCTAGTGGAAAATGATGAGTCATTGGAAAAGCATTCTCTGAATGCTCAGAAAACTTCCTCTAAGGTTGTGGTTGTTTGGAGAAGTCCTCCTCTTCAAAGAAGTTCTCCTGACCATCTTCAAAGCCACTTTCTGCTTTTTCAAACGCTACTGTTCAACAAAAACTTGGTTTCTGCCACAAAACCAACCTTAGACAGTGAAACAGAATGAATCCAATGCAGAAATGTGTTGACACCTTTAATTCAAAGCTTCAATCAGTTTGAATCTCATGAAGAACATTTCAAAAATCCACATTTGGATCAGGCGTCTTCATCAGAGCACAACTCATGTTTCCAGGACTGTGACTCACCAATAGAAAAAGTTCAAAAAGTAAAAGGCCTAAGTATTTCTGTTTCAAATAGTTTTATCATTTGGCCAGTAAAATATATGTTGTCAAAATTAAATGTTGTCTCCTGTGTGGAGGTATTTCAGTTCATTATAAACTGACATTGATGAGTAACGTTCACTGCAAACTGTGCAGAAGGCATGTTCTTTCTAAAACTGGAAATAGCACCAACCTTTTTTATCACCTGAAGCTGAGTCTCCATTTGATAATTCAATAAAAATATCATTTCATTTCCTCATTATAAAGCAACTTTATTGGAGTTTCATTTGTCATTGGTCTTTTTGAGCCAAAATGCTGAAGAAATCAAAACAAAAGGCTTTTCCAACAGAATCAGAACGTTAGCACGTGACCTAAGTTTGTTCACTTTGTGCTAAATGTTGATTTATTTGACTGTTGTGTTAATAATATCAACAGTTCTCTGTCGCCCTCTGGTGGTTCATCAGAGAAGCCAAACTTCCACAGAAAGTGAATCAATAAACATGAGCTAATTCTTGATGCAGGTTTGAAAACACAGATGGAAAACAGCATCAATACAAATATTAGTCAATGTTTCCTTGAATGGAACAATTTCAGGATTTGTTGTCAGAAAAATTGTTAAGTAAAGTTGTTAAGAACTTTATTGAACAACATGTCATGGTCTGGAAGAAGCCCCAGTTCCAGCTGACAGAAGTCTGGTTCTGATCCATCAGATCTCACTAGCAACAGAACCAAACCTTCACGTGTTGCAGCAACAGTTTCCATGTTTGGGAGGATCTTCTGAAGAACAGCTCAGTTCCAGATCACATCATGATGTTTGATGTTTTCTTCATCCCAGGAAATCATCTGTGTCTCCTTTGATCTGTGCTGAGTCAGCACTTTGACTTCTTTTCAACTTTAGATCCATCATTTACAATCAAGGATTCATTGATAAATGTTATTTATTGACAGAAAATAAAGAGTAAATGTATTTATCATCCAGCAGTGATTGTAAGTCTTTTATTTTGAAATTCCTCAAGGATGATCATCATGGTGGGATTTCTAGATCTGCATGAACTCATCCTGAATCCAAAAGACACTGGAGCATCAAAGAATCCAACCCATCTCTGCCAACATGAGGCTCTTACTTTGAAAAGTCTCAGACTTCCTGCAGGGAAACAGGCTTTCTGCTGCTGCACTGACAGATGTGCACCAGCTTGAAAGAGCTTCCTGACTGAGGAGCTGCAGACTTTCTCCTGCAGAGCAGCAGCTGACTTCAGCGTCGTCATGGGAACACAGTCTGCTGCTGCTTCTGGAAACGTCTTCAAGGCTGTGGTGGGACTTGTTGGTCTGGAGGACAGATTCTGGGAGCAAATGCTGCTTCAGCTTCAAGCTTCAGCTCTTTTCTTCTGGCAGAGCTTAGAAGAAATGGAAACCTCCTTTGTTCTGACTGTTTGCTCCAAATCCCAGATTCAGGAATTCCTCCAAGAAGTTCAGCTCAGAGATCATCAGCAGAGAAAAGCCTGAAGTTCTGATGACAACAGAACATGATCAATATTATTGATCCCCATGGAATCCAGAAGAAACTCTGAGGTGAAGACATGAAGACACAAGCTTCAGAGACATGAGGACAAGTCAGAGTGGATTCATTCTGGACTTTCTTCTCACATCTTCTCTTCAGAACATCTTTGTCTTTGATCCTTCAAATCTTCTGAAATCTGATCATCCATGGATTGTTTTTGTGGATCAGATCCAGAGTTGCTGAAAGTTCTGCTGCTCTCTGCTGGTCAAAGTGTCCAAACAGCAGAGAGGAGATTCTCTGGGATTCATTGGAGTCCAGATTCTCCTGGATGTGAACAGTCTCTGCTTCTGGAACAGAAGAGTCCTTCTCAGAGCAGCATTGAGGATCTGTTCTGTCCGGCTGAGAGCGCTCCCTGCTGGTAGGAGACAGAAGCACATCAGCTGCTTTTCTGTGGCCGTTCAGAAACAGTCTGGAGACTCTAAAAAACCTCCATTTCCTGAAGCAAACGGATGCAGAGCATCATGTTTGATCCTCTTCCTTCAGAAACGGCTCCATTGTTCCATCGCTCAGCAGTTTGACTAAAGCAGCTGAGAGTCTGGATGCAAACAGACCTCAGCAGCTCATCCAGAACGCCATGACAGAAGCACATGCAGCAGCACGTGCACGCTCCCAGAGAGCAGCAGCTGATCCAAGTCCTGACTTTGAGGTGAGACCTTTCTGTTCTGCTTGGACCACACTTCAACATGAACTTCATTTCCCATCATTCCATCTGTCAGGAGAGAACAGCTGCAATGAGCTTCCTTCAGGAATGACTGCAGCTAGAAGGATCTTTCATTCTTCAGCACCACCAGGACCCACATCCAGCCCATCAACAGCCAGAACATCAGTGACATCAGCGTCTGATCTTCATCACATCATCATCATCAAAGGACCACCTCTACGTTTTTACAATCTGATGGATTTCAGTCTTTCTGCAGCTTCTCATCAACTGGATTGTCAAATATTTTCATTTCCGTTAAAACTCTCAGACCTGGAAAAAGCTGAATAGGTTCAAATAAAACCAGTAAGAATTAATATTTTATAGAAACTACATGTGATATTTGTCTAGTTATTAAGAAGGGAAAAAAATCCTTCAGTGTTTATTTTGTGTCAACATGAAATAATTAAAAAAAACTCCAGTTTTTTATCAAACAAGTCTTTGAAGACGACAAAGAAACCAGAAACAGCGTTACAATCTAAGCAGAATGTCGGTGAAAAATGTTTGCATTCTAAAAAAACTTCATTTGTTCATTCATTATTTTCACTTTTCGTTCATTATGTTATATCTCAGTTATATACCTCATAAATGTGTTAATCTAAGTTAAGTGAAATCTAGGAAACCTCTGTATTGTTTTTTCATGGAAAGAATTTCTAAAATGTTATTTGTCTTTGTTTTTGACTACAGTTTAATATTTATATATATTCGTTATTATTCTCTTTAAAAACAGTTTTTTAAGGTTTTTTGCTGTTCTTTTTTTTCAATTTTTGTTTCTTTGTTTACCTAAGACATTTCTTTATCGATTACTGTAGTTCAGGAATACAATAAACAAATATGATTAAGGTCAATTTAACCTCGGATGCGTTTTGTAGTCAAATTCTGACGTCACAACAGCTCTCAAAATGTTTCCCCAAAAATGATTTTTTTTTCTATTATAATTTTATTTTCCTTATTATCTATTGAATTAAAAATGTTTTTTAAAAACCCTGGAAGCATTTTGAACCATATTGTAGTTCAGCGAAGCACTATTCGTTTTTTTTTTTTTTCAATCAAATTTCTGCACGTGACCCGGAAGTAAACAGCACGAGGCGCTAGCAGCGTTAGCTTGTTAGCAGGCTAGCAGCGTTAGCTTGTTAGCAGGCTAGCAGCGTTAGCTTGTGTTGAGAGGTCGGTGGTGTTTAGTTGGGACGTTTGTGAGGTTTTTGGACAGAAAGGACGATACGTGGTTCGTGTGGAACTCTCAGCATTTTCCAAAGTGTCGTAAATGAGTGAAGAAGTGTTGAACGGAAAGACAACGTGGATTGCTGTGATTGTGAGACTAGCAGATGATCGATCGGAGCTGCAGTGAAGAGGACGGCGGTGTTTGTGGGAGTTGGACCTGAAGATCGGAGCAGGAACCATGTCTTCAGAACCTCAGGAAGGTTCTGTCAGAGAACAACGTTCTGCTGCTGAAGGAACCATCGTCCAGAACGAGGAGGAGCTCTGTCGTCAGCGCAGACTGCTGGATAGCAGCTGGAACCCGCAGCTGCAGCTCCACGTAGTTGGTACGTTCACTGCTGCTTCCACCTGCAGACAAATAGATCCATGATCGTCTTTGTTTTCCTCGTCTGAGCTGCTCTTTGGATCCAAACTGATTATTACTGGATTATACAACTCCTATGGTGCTGCCGTCATAGCTTCACCGCTAATGTTAGCTTGGAGTTGTTAGTTGGTTAACAAAGCATAAACAAAGGCATGATGGGAAATCAGTGGGCAGTTATTACCGCCAGGCAGCGTTGATGTCCGTGCTGTTTTTATCTCCGTTTTGGAAGGACCAACATTCATGTTTAAAGTGTTATTAACGTCGCTAACATAAACGAAAGTCTTTGTTTTAAACAATTGGTTGGAAAAGGAATTTGGGCTATTTCTCCTTTAATGGACAAACATGGTAATTATCTGGATCACAACACTTTCTGTGCAAAATATAATTTGGTCTGCCCATTGAAAGAATACGTTAGTTAAATCAATTCCAATTCCCACTAAAAATCTAACCCAGCAAATAATGTTAAATACATTATTCAGAAATGAGACCACTCTATGTGGAAGGGCTATGTTTGGGAGACAAAAACTAACAAACACATTTTCGAGAGATTTTAAATTGTTTATAGATAGATAAGCTTTATTACAGACTCGACGTCCATCCATTTGCCACAAAAGTACACAAAACATATAAAAGACTTAATGATAAAAACAGAACACTCAAACAGGTATAAGAAAAATGTCATAAATAGTATTAGATAAAACAATGTCATAAAAGTATAGAAATCAATGACATAGGAATATGAAAACAATGAGATAAGAGTATAAGAACAATAGAAAACAGGTATCAAAAATACTAAAACTGCGGACTTAAAAAAATATATGAAAAAATCAAAAGTTTAAAAAAAGACGATTGTACCAAAATCTCCAGATAGGGGATTGGTATCTAAAAGTGCTGTGCTTTACATTGGTGAGAGTTAAAATGATATCATTATTTGAAGCATTAAGACGACAAATAAAACCATAAATAAAATGTCTTAATAACGCTTGGAGAGTATTAACACTAGCACCAACAAACAAACTGCTTGCGCTGCACCACCGAGGCTGTTGTAACCCTTGTGCTATCCTAGGCACTTTACCGTTGGGAGTTGGGTCATCTAGACCCACTAGTCAATGCTCTGAACCTTTTTTTTCTTCAATTTTTTGTGATCTTCACCGGTTCAATGGATTACATGAAAATTTTCTACCTTTATCCACCTTTGTCATGTTAGGGAGAACATGTCAAAGTAAGGGTGGGGTCATCCAGGATAGCACAAGGGTTAACAAAATCCTTAGGGCATCATTGTAGGCAACCTGTAGCTTCCTCATGCTGGATGCCCTATAATTTGGCCACAGGTGGGCAGTATATAAAGGTGTGCAGTAAGTTTTGAATAAAAGAATTTTAAGATTGTCCGAGCATGAATAAAACCTGCGTGCAAGCGTGTTTGCCTGAGCATATAAAATACACCGTTGTCTGTGGATATCATCATCATGTGTAAGCTTATCGTTGATGATATGACCAAGATATTTGACTTTGTAACAGACGGCAAGCTCAGAATCAGACAGTTTAAAAACAGGAAAATTCAATGCAATGTCATCCTTTGTCTGACAGATCATGACAGCACTTTTACTGGAGTTAAATAAAATATCATTCTTAAAACCAAATTCTGAACAGACATTTAAAAGTTGTTGTAAACCGGAGCTACTGGGGCTGAAGACAACTAAATCATCTGCGTATATTAGATGATTTACCTTCAAGCCACCAACCATGCAACCGGTATTACTTACCCTTATATTATCCTTCCCCATTAAAAAAAAGATTTTGCAGAATTACAGCACCACAGAAACTTAGAAATATATGAACATTATAGCGATCATATCCTGTACCTCACAAAGCAAAAGAAGTGACCTTTTAAAATATTGAATGATATTTACCCTTCCAATCAGTTTTACATATTCGCTTTAATTGGGATAATGATCTTTGTGTATTTTGTGGAAATGATGTAGAAAATGTGGAATATCTATTAAAAAGTTTTGGTCATATTTTCATAATTGGTTGAAAACAAAAAAATATTAACATAAACCCTTTAAATTGGAATACCGTTAAAATTTGATTACTATTAATTGATAAAAATCTCGACTTTCTGATTAATGTATTGATTGTGATTTCAAAGCATTTCATACACAACTGTAAATTCTTAAAGGTGAAACCTCACATTAATGGATTAATAAACCATGTCAAACTATTCTATAAATCTTTGCATTATATGAATCACAAGAAAGCCCAGACGTGTAATTTATTTGATCTATTTAAGCTTTGGTAAACTATAAATTTGCTTATATTTGTTTTTGACTACCTTCATCTCATTGATATTGATGTCATTGACAGAAATGCCACGATTGTTTGTTAAATAATTGCTTCAATAAAAAAACACACACACACACAATAAATTAACAGCGCTAACAGTTATTTTCATGAACACCTTTAATGGACTAGTAGGGATGGCCCGTTTGACACAGACGCTTCGGCGCTTGTTTTACCTTCATGAAGCATGGTTCGGCAGAATATTTCGGGGCGTGTGTCAACTAGCGCAGATCACGTGGTTGATGATGTATGAAGCATCAAATGCATCGTTTGGTTGAACCCTAGGCACTTTACCGTTTGGTTAAACATTTGTTCATCAACGCGCCTGTCCTGGTCCAACCCGATCCCTCCAACCAGTTTATTGTAGAGGTTGACGCTTCTAATATTGGGGTAGGGGCCGTGTTGTTTCAGCGGTGTAGCACAGATGGAAAACTCCATCCGTGCGCCTTTTTCTCTCGGTGGCTTAACCCAGCTGAGACTAACTATGATGTAGGGGACAAGGAACTCCTGGCCATTAAATTAGCCCTGGGGGAGTTGAGACACTGGTTGGAGGGGCTACTCAGCCGTTTGTGGTCTGGACCAATCACAAGAACCTCTCTTATTTACGGACCGCCAAACGGTTGAACCCCAGGCAGGCAAGATGGTTGTTGTTTTTTACTCGGTTTGATTTTGTTGTGTCTTACCGCCCTGGCTCCAAAAATGTTAAACCTGGTGCCCTCTCTCGGCAGCAGGAATTAGTCGTAAGAGATCAGCAGCCCACTACAGTCATACCAACATCCTGCGTTTTGGGCGCCCTCTCTTGGCGGCTGGAGAGGGACATCAAGGCTGCTCAGGCTCAGGAGACGGACCCAGGTGGGGGCCCATGCTACACGTCTCACCTGTCACCCCGGGGTCTGCAGAACATTTTCCTTCCTGCGCCGACGGTTCTGGTGGCTCAGTCTAGCTCAAGACCGGGAGTTCGTTTCTGCCTGCTCGATATGTGCACAGAACAAAGCCAGCAACCAACCACTGGCTGGGCTCCTACACCCCTTACCTGTCCCAAGCCGTCCTTGGTCCCATGTGGCTTTGGACTTCGTCACCGGCCTGCCATCCTTAGCTGGTAGGACTGTGATAATGACTGTGGTGGACCGGTTTTCGAAGGCAGCCCACTTTGTGGCCCTGCAGAAGCTGGCTTTGGCCGCGGAGACTGCCAAGCTCGCCACGGAACACATCTTCAGACTGCATGGCATTCCTGTGGACCTGGTCTTGGACAGGGGACCACAGTTCATCTCCCAGGTGTGGAAGTCTTTTTGTGCAGCTTTTGGTGCAACTGCCAGTCTCTCCTCAGGGTTCCATCCTCAGTCTAACGGGAAGGCAGAGAGGACAAACCAGGACCTCGAAGCAGCCCTCCGTTGCGTTTGCTCTCGCCACCAGACCTCCTGGAGCTCCATGCTGCCCTGGGTTGAGTATGCCCACAATTCCATGACCTCATCGGCATCTGGAATGTCTCCCTTTGAGTGCTCCCTGGGCTACCAACCCCCCTTGTTTCCAGAGCAGGAGAAGGAGGTGGCGGTGTCATCCGTCCAACACATGTACCGCCGCTGCAGACGGGTCTGGAGGGAGGCACGCACCACTCTCCTCCGCTCATCTGCTACCAACAAGAGACTGGCTGACCGGCATCGTCGCCAGGCGCCTGCTTACGTGCTTACGTCAGTCAGTCCTTCTCTCTACCAAGCACATCAAGTTGTGGACAGAGTCGAAGAAGCTCTCACCCAGGTACATTGGACCCTTCGAGGTGGTGAGGGTGATTAACCCCGTAGCGGTCCAGCTGCGCCTGCCAAGAACTATGCGCATCTATCCAGTCTTCCACATATCCCAGCTAAAGCCCCACATCACGAGCCCCCCCCAACCATCGCCCTCTCCGCCTCCACCACCTCGCATCATTGACAGTCAGCCGGCGTGGACCATTATGGACGTTAGGCGGCGGGGACGGGGCTTTCAGTACTTGGTGGACTGGAGGGGTTATGGACCCGAGGAGAGGTCCTGGGAACCATTGTCCAGGAAGAAAGAGCTCTGGGAGTTTCACCGGCGCCACCCTCTCAAGCCCGGTGGTGCGCCCAGAGGCGCCCCATGAGGGAGGGGTACTGTTAGGTACCGGGGCCAGGGCAGCTTGTTTTGTTTCAGTTCATTTCTGGTTTTATTTTGACATTCCCGGTTACTGGTTCCTCATCACACTTGTTGTCTTTATGTTCATTCATTGTTCGCACCTGGTTACGCACCTGTTTCCCATTCACTGTTGTGTATATATTCTGTGTGTTGTCCGGCACTTGTCGCCGGATTGTTTTGATTACTACTTCGAGTTCGAGTTTGATTATAATTAAATCTTTGGTAAACCCACCTTCTGGCGTCCTGCGCTTGTGTCCAAACACCCACCCTGACATTTTCTTTCTCAGATTTTGTGACATTTCTTTTCCATGGGGAGCCATTGCTGACAGCATGAAATGGGAAGGGCTGTTCTTTGTTAAGAAATAACCTTTTATGGTCACCTGTGTGCTGGACACCTCTTAAATAAGTCATTAGAGTCAACTGTGGTTGGATGCCTGTTAATTAGAAATTTGTAGTCTTGAGTTTGTCTTTTGTCATAAGACATATGACTGAGGTGTACTCATTTTTGCAACATGGGTTTGAATTAATTTGTTAGGAAATCAATTTTTTGTATGTAAATTAACAGATCCTGTTTGCAATCAATGGCCAACCTTTGTAGGAGTATTTTTTAATCTAGTATTTCACAGAAAATGTTGATTCTGAAAGGATGCTAAAAGTTTTCTGACACATGTAGTGAGGTGTATTCATTTATGCTGAGCATTGTATTTATTTTAATTTGTCCCACACCGGACCATATAATTATTAAAAATGTCATGAAAATTTTTACGGTGCTTTTTTAATTACTATTCTATAAATAATTAAGCATTTTTGTTTTGATTTCAAATTGTATTTATTTATTGACAATTTTAAATAAACGAATGGCTCATTTATTCAATTATTTTATAATCGATTTATTTATTTCACTGAGTCTCTTCTGGTCCTCCAGATTCCTCAGACATTTTCTCCAATGATCACAGAGTTTATTGATGCTTGAAAAAACCCAAAAGTACTGGAAACATATCAAAGATATAAACTACAAAAGGTATAAAGAAAACATTTAAATGTTGTGTTTATGTCCCTGCAGTTCTCCCCCAACATTGGATGACTGAAGAGGAAGATCTCTGCAACCAGCAGAGGAACTTCAGAGTGGAACAGGAGGAACCAGAACCTCCACAGATTAAAGAGGAACAGGAGGAACCAGAACCTTCACAGATTAAAGAGGAACAGGAGGAACCAGAACCTCCACAGATGAAAGAGGAACAGGAGGAACCAGAACCTCCACAGATGAAAGAGGAACAGGAGGAACCAGAACCTCCACAGATTCAAGAGGAACAGCATAGCTTTAATGTAACTGATAGTCAGGATGAAGAAGGAAACCAACATGAAGAATCAACATCAACTACAGATGAAGAGACAGAATCAACATCAACTACAGATGAAGAGACAGACCCACAGAACAGAGATCAGAGGAAGAGGAGGGACAGAAGTCATGTCCAAAGTGTGGACAGCTCTCACATGTCAGCAGGTCAGTGTGACTCTGATCTTCATCTCCACACTATTGGTATGTTTACACCGGGACTCATTTCCTCTTCCGGTAATATCAACACTACTGCTCATGCCCAAATGATTTATTCTGACTAAAAGTGTGACCATGTGAACATTTGTTCTAATTGAAAACAGTTTTTCTGGGCCCATGAACACGGTTGAATTTACATCCGACCATTGATCCCATGTAACTGTGGCTATTGACAGAAAAGATTATATCAGAACATTACATTGTAAGCAACGGTATCTTTTACAGCTATTAAGAATTTTGGACCACTCATGATCCATATTTGAAAAAAAAAAAAAGTAATTGATTGACATACAGTAATCTTTGTTGTAGTAGGACAACAGGGTCATGATTAGTCAGTACAGAAGGTTTGGTGAAAATAGCTTCAGTATCTTCAGAGCTGTTGAGCATCTTTATTATGAGTCATTTCTCTATTAAAATGTGATAAAATATAATAAATATTGACTTTTTTCACAAAATATTGATTGTAGCATGAATATGCTGACGATTCTTCATTACCATATAAATGTAGAAATTCATTTGTTTTAGAGAGATGATTGATTTTTACTGAATGGTCTTTCCTCAGACATTGCACTTTATTGACAACGGTGTCTTGGCAGCCGTCTTGCTGCCGTGTCTCCGTTTACACCTCAAAGAGATCACTTCTCATTAAAAGTCAGGAAAAAAAAACATTTTTTTCTTTTGAAATGTATTTGTAGTTCACTCAGTTGTAGTGTTCTGTGATTCACAGCAGCAGATTCAAGCCGTTGAAATCACTGATTTGAGGTTGTTACTCTAATGAACACATGCACATGGTAATTTGTCAGTTGTGATTTTATTTGTCAAACTTTACAGCAGAAGATTTTCACACACAGATGCAGACTTTTGGTTTGCCACATTCTATTTTACAAGTTCTCACATTAAATCTTCAAGCTCGTCCATTTTGACACATTTTTACTGTCTGAGCTGCCAGTAGCACTTCTAGGCTAACACTCACACATAAACACACCCACCAACACCACCACAGGCAAGTGTCTGACCCCGATTGATGGGGCCCCAGACCTCGGTCCTGGAGGTGATTTCTAAATAAAATAAATATAATAACAGACATGTGAATGTGACTTTATTAGCAGCATATTCCTAACATAACACAGCTGGTGTTGTGCTGAAATAAGCCTCAGAGACTGTGTCAAACATTTACTATAGATGCCTGCATGTTTGCTGTCATAATGACAAGAATCTAAAACATTCTATTTGTTTTCAGACCGTTTTCCTTTTTATAATTTCATATAAAAATAATTGGAGACAGAATCAGGTTAAAAGTACATTTTCTGTTAATCCCTCTGTCCTCTTTTTAGTAAATCTGTCCTGTTTATTTCAGCATGATTTAATTTGAGTATACAGTTAGATGAGATTAAAGACCTGTTTGTACTAGGGGTGTCACAATTCTCCAAATCCTCGATTCGATTGCATTTTCGATTCTAAGGTCATGGTTCAATTCGATTCTTGATTTTTACATTTATTCTTTTTTAAAGCACAAATTGTCATTTTTCAAACTAGACTTAATGCAATAGGATATATGACCTTTGTTTGCAATGTACCACACTACATGGTCAAATTTAAAACTTTTATTAACAACATAATGTAACAATAACTTAGATCTTCAGTCAATTGAAAACTTAAAATAAACTGCCATCCAGTTTCTCTTTTGTGAGTGCAGTCTTCTTTACAAAAGATGACATTCAAGTTCACAACAAAACAAACAAAAACAATAAAACAGACATGTTCATAGTCTCTGAACAATGAAGTGTCTTAAACTTTTTGATGCAGAGAAAAATAATTCAATCAATAAATAATATTAAATGTAAATTTATCTGAAACATTAACACAGCAGCACCAATATATTTAACGTTTTTAGTCTGAAGAAATAGATAAAAAAATGGTGCTGATTTGGTTTCTAAATGATGATTATTTATGATGTCATAAAGTGCAGCTGTTTTCCTGCATTACTGCTGTCTTTATGTTAAATGCTGACACCAACTAAACAGGCAGACAAAGAATATGGAAAATAAAGACACGTCACCAAAATGTCTACAATAGTTCATAAAGAATGACATTTAGCATGAGCTGAGGAACCTAAAGGCAGTGATGATCCTGATCTGGACAGCTCTCCGCGTGCACGGAGCCCACTACCCCTCCCCTTTCAATCTCTCTCACGTGGGAGCCGCGTGTGACAGGAGACGGGAGCGCCACCTGCAGAGACGGAGGTTCACTGTGTCAGGCTGTTAGAAACTCAGATCAGATCAGATTTTTACCAAGCTCTGAGCTGCTGCCGACCCCCGTTAAATTTGCGCACCTTTGCCGGCTTTGCCAGAGACCGCTGCTACTAGGCCCCCCCGGCATCGCATCTGGGCGCGCCCCACTATTTGAGAAGCACTGATTTAGCAGATAAATAAATAAACCTATGCTTTTGTGATGCCTGTGGAGATGGCCTGCTATGTTAATCGTGCTGCCAGTGAGAGAATATGGACCGCGTGATCGACGATTCTATTTTTTTATTCAAAGTTCGAGACTGGGACTTAATTTCAATCGATTTTGATTTAAAATCAAAATCGTGACACCCCTAGTTTGTACCATTTATGAATTACTTGTGTGCAATTTAACTTCCTTAAAAAAAAAAAAAACAAAGAAAATCACTGTATATAATTAAGCAAATGTGATTTAAGTTACTTTTTTGTTTTGTTTTATTTTCTGTCTTTTTAAACTATGCATTTCAACTTTACTGTAATGTGTAAATTCTTTATTGCGTTGACAACAATGCTTGAAATAAATTAATCAAAAATATTATTTTCTATCTTTAACTGGTTTAGACTACAAGTTATTGACTGAAACAGCTCTCCTTATAGGGGGCAGGTGTAGAGGACAGTTTTATACTGTTGTGCTAAAGAAAACAAGAAACTTATTTTAGAATGTTAAGTTTTTTTATTGTGCATATTCTATTTAAAATTGTATTGATAGTTAACAATACATGAAGTCACCATAACACATAACAGGGCCTCTACTTGTGTTTCTGCAGCTCTCCCCCAGTGTTGGATGACTGAAGAGGAAGATCTCTGCATCCAGCAGAGGAACTTCAGAGTGGAACAGGAGGAACCAGAACCTCCACAGATGAAAGAGGAACCAGGGGAACTCTGCATCAGTCAGGATGAAGATCAGCTTGATCTGAAGCAGGAGACTGATACCTTGATGGAGATTCCTACTTATGAGGAAGAGGAGAACAGTGAAGCAGATCTAAACAATCAGCAGAGCTTTAATGTAACTAATAGTCAGGATGAGGAAGGAAACCAACATGAAGAATCAACATCAACTACAGATGAAGAGACAGAATCAACATCAACTACAGATGAAGAGACAGAATCAACATCAACTACAGATGGAGAGACAGACCCTCAGAACAGAGGTCAGAGCAAGAGAAAAGACAGAAGTCCTGTCCAAAGTGTGGACAGCTCTCAAATGTCAGCAGGTCAGTGTTACTCTGATGTTAGAAAAAATCCCAAGAAGACAAATCTTGGTAAGAAATACAAACAATCTCAAAAAGAAGAGAGACTTTCCTCTATCAGGTCTGGTAAAAACTCAGGAATAATTACTAACCCGTCTGACTACATGGAAACTGGGTCTGATGAAAGATGTTATATCTGTAAAGAATGTGATAAAAGCTTTTGTAACAAATCTCGGTTCAGAATTCACACAAGAATCCATGCAGACGATAAGAGATTTTCTTGTAAGGAATGTGAAAAAAGATTTAGTCATAGATTTAGTCTTAAAAGACACATGAGAACTCACACAGGAGAAAAGCCTTTTTCTTGTAAAGAATGTAAAAAAAGTTTTAGTCGTGCATCTAATCTCAAAACACATCTGAGAACTCACACAGGAGAAATGCCTTTTTCCTGTAATGAATGTGATAAAAGTTTTCGCTATGCGGCTAGTCTTAAAATACACATGATAATTCACACAGGAGAAAAGCCATTTTCTTGTAAAGAATGTAGTAAGAGTTTTAATCAATTATATCATCTCAAAACACACATGAGAACTCACACAGGAGAAATGCCTTTTTCCTGTAATGAATGTGATACAAGTTTTCGCCATGCGGCTAGTCTTAAAATACACATGAGAACTCACACAGGAGAAAAGCCATTTTCTTGTAAAGGATGTAAAAAAAGTTTTAATCAAATATCTCATCTTAAAACACACATGAGAACTCACACAGGAGAAAAGCCTTTTTCTTGTAAAGAATGTAAAAAAAGTTTTAGTCGAATACATCATCTCAAAACACACATGAGAACTCACACAGAAGAGAAGCCTTTTTCTTGTAAAGAATGTAAAAAAAGTTTTAATCAAATATCTCATCTTAAAAGACACATGAGAACTCACACAGGAGAAAAGGCTTTTTCTTGTAAAGAATGTGATTCAAGTTTTAGTTGCAGATCTAATCTTAAGACACACATGAGAACTCACGAGACTTTCTCTTTACAAACAATGTACTAAAGGAGTTAGTGTAAACTCTAAATTCTAAACTTTTCTGACAAGAGGTCGACACCTCAACCTCTGCACCACAGTCAAAGACTTTATTTTACAGGAGGGAAAATCTGATGGCGTCCATACCATATTGATGAAGTAACTTCATTAGAGGGAGGCACAAGTGAGTATTTAATGTGTTGAAATGAAGTTTTCTACTAATTTATTGTTATAATATGATATTCTTACTATCTAGGATTTTTTTTTAGGTTTTCATCTTCTCTACACCAAAAGCAAAAAACGTAATGGATCCATACATTTAAATCTTTGTGTAATGATATTAGACAAAGAGTTTTACTGCTGACAAAATATGTACAACTTTTTTACAAAATGAATTGTTTTAGATGTACCTGTAAATAGAATTGAGTTGTTTGTTTTGAGTCATTAGAGCTAATTCTTGAATGTCTTCATTATGGTTGAAATGTTTTTTTTTTTTTATACATCTTTAATTCTAACACTTTTAATGCGATCAGTGAACATTTAATAAATATTTAAACACAAAGTAGTGACTGCAGTATATACTTTGTTAGGTTAAGTAATAGGGGTGTAACGGTACACGTAGTTGTACCAAACCGTTTCAGTATGGCACTTTCGGTATGGTTCATCTTTGTACCATTTCGGTTTTTAAATTTTATTTATTTTTGTGTTTTTGTTCCCCCCAATGTATTAACTTTGCGCCGAGACGGGACTAATGTTAACCACGAGTTTTTGCCGAGATGCCATTAGGTGACGGACAGTTAGCATGTCAACTATAGCACTATGGCTAATGCAGACGTGAGACCAGAACTTGAGGATCCACCCATCTCCTTACGCTCTCCTGTATAGGAACACTTTTGATTTGTTGTGAGCATCCATGAAGGGAAAAGACAGTTGGATAAGTCAAACACCGTGTGCCGACATTGTTTCATGAAGATCGCGTATGCCGCTGTAAAACATCTAATCTGCTAATGCACTTAAAACTGCATCACCGGATTGTCTGTAATTTTGTAATGACTGAACTGTTTGGCAAAGTCTTTCAGATACCGGTGGAAAATAAGTCTGCTATTTTGGAGGAGATAAAGGTAAAGGTTACCAAATACAGAGCAACAGGATGCATCCCTCTTGATGCCAACCCTCTTGAATTGGGAAGAACCAATGAGACCAGCTATAAGCATATTGAAAAATTGGCAAAAAGGTATCTCTCCATTTCTGCAACCTCTGTCCTGAGTGAGTGTTTTTCTAATGCTGGGGACATCGTTACTGCTAAAAGATCTCTTCTCGTTCCTGAAAATGTTGACAAACTAATCTGAAAAACTCAATACTAAACTGAAACTTAACTCAGCAAAATCAAAGATAGGAAAAAAGTGAGATGACACACAACGCATGTGAAAACTTTTTTGCCGCTGGCAGTGGCTGTCATATCACGCTAAATTGCGCTCGAAGTGGTCAGCAAAATCAAAGATAGGACAAAAGCGAGATTTGACACAATGCATGCAAAAACATGCATTTTGCAAAGGAAAAAAAAAAAAAGTTTTTGAAAGCAAAAAAAGTAAAGCAGAATAAAAAATTATTAAAAAGAAAATATTTAGTATTTTCACTTGCATAGTTTTGTGTGCAACATGGTGGCAGAAATATCACTCCATATTTCTTAAGGTTTTTTCCATCTGCAACAACACGGGGGTGAGAGGACATCAGTGTGCTTCTGGAACACATACAGAAATAGTAACTTGGCACGAATCAACACTGAAGGAGTATTCTAAAGCTTTTCAAACAGAGTTGTGTTTAAAGAGATATCCTGGTGTGTTGAAGATTGTTTTTCAGTTTTTTTTTAATAAGCTAACCACAAGTTGGATGAGTTAGCAAGCTAATGAGCTAGCATGCTAGTGCAATATAAGGCCAAGATGAGAAAGGTTGCTTATATGTTTCTGTAATTACTATATTATTGAGGCAAAATATGATCTTTTAGCCTATTGATATGATATGACCATTGTGTTTTACAGTGCTGGTAGTCCTGTTCATTTTCTCTCCTTTTTTATTTGCAATGTCTAAGATGGCTGACTCTCAATCTTTATAAACATAACAGAGTGTGGTAAAAATGCACTTGGGAGCAATGTTGTGTTGCTCTGAAGTGCAGAATAATGTTGGATTTTAAGTTTTCTAACCAAAATAAAGTCTAAAGCTTGCTGACATACGTTCTGAAAAACACACATGTGCTTTGACACAGGGGCTTTATCTCCAGTGTTTACATTCTTTTTATTCCAGTAACTATTCAATAGTTGACACAATCCCAGTGGATTTTTATGTGGAGAAAGCAGCCTCACACTGAGATGCAGCGCTGCACAGTAGGGACGTGATTACGTAATCACCTTGAATCAGCTGATTCTGCAGCACAGAAAAGAGGCTTTGTTGCAGTATATCAGGATGACCCAAATGCAGGACCAGACTCCAACGTTGAGGGAAGATCCAAAACTCTTTTCATAAAAAACACCACATTTGGTGGTTAAAACTCCCCTAAAATAACCAGGGGGGTATTCCAGGAAGCATGTTTAAACTAGCCCGACTTTAACGCCTGAACTAACTTACTCTGGGTATGTCGGTTCCAGAAGACAAGACAAAAGAAAATTTTTGGTTTCTGCAGGTTTTCAATCTCGTCTTTGATCTGATTGAATGTGTCCATCAAGGTCTTTGAAAGCATCATTTTCTCCTCCTCCTCCTTCTTCTTGAGGGTCTCTGTGAGTGAGGAGATCTCCCCCAAAAGGGAGGACTGTTCTTAATGCCGTTCACTGGTGCCGTTCTCCTTCCAGGTTCTTGTGGTTCTCCATCAGAGCTGGTCTCCATGGGACTGTTGCCTCCCTCTGTGGTGTCAGTCAGTCAGGAGGAGGGAGGGAGGGAGGGAGGGAGGAGTCTTTGTCCTTCTGGACATGTTCTTGGATTGGGAGCAGATCAGCTTGGAGTCCAGAGGACTCCTTCAGCTGTTGGGCTGAGGGTCTGGGAGCTTCAGCTGTCCTGCTTTTCTCTGACTGACAGCAGCTTCCATCCCTCTCTCTCTCTCTCTCTCTCTCTCTCTCTCTCTCTCTCTCTCTCCATGTATACATTTTCAGTTTATTAAAATAAGTTTGTGAAACATTTTTGATGTTTTTTCTGTAATTCTAGGTCTGATGTCTTCATACATGATGACTAAAATAACAAAAACCAAACCAAATCAGTCAGATCTGTAGTTTGAACTTGGATTAGAAATGAGAAGGGCGACTGTTCTCTTTGGTTCTCAGTGTTCTGTTCCAATCTTATCTATGAGGAATAAAGTGGACGTGAACATCGGTCAGAAGTGTGGAGTCTTTCCCACAGTGTGAGTTTCTGCTGTTTGTTTCTTCTTTGCATGTTCCAAAGCTGGACTCTGTTACAAAAAGGGGAGTATGTGACATACCCGGGTACATTTAAGTGTAGGTTAGTTGATGTTCTCAACTTTTGGTGCCAAATCTGCATGGAACTTTAAATACGAAGGACTGCATTCATTATAAAACACAACATGCATCTGCAGCTTCTAGAAACGTCTTTGTTTCTGGTTTCATCTTTTCCAACAGTTTGTTTTCTTCACATGAAGCCTAAAGAAATGTCCTCAGAATGATGGAAACAGTTTTTCTGCAGCTTGAAGCTGTTCTGGAAGATTTTCTTCTTTAGTGCAGAGAAATCTCTCCTTTGATGAGACGGAGGAACTGCAGCAACGTTTCCTGGAAAACCTCCACATTTCACTGAAACCATGTTGGAACTTTGTCCATGAGGTCACATGGTCTGGAAGAAGCCCCAGTTCCAGCTGACAGAAGTCTGGTTCTGATCCATCAGATCTCACTAGCAACAGAACCAAACCTTCACGTGTTGCAGCAACAGTTTCCATGTTTGGGAGGATCTTCTGAAGAACAGCTCAGTTCCAGATCACATCATGATGTTTGATGTTTTCTTCATTCCAGGAAATCATCTGTGTCTCCTTTGATCTGTGCTTTGATATTCTGCAGCTAAAATGTGGAACAGCCTCCCTGAAGCCGTAAGACAGGCCTCTTCTGTGTTCATGTTCAAATCTAGACTGAAAACATTTCTGTTTAGCCGTGTATACGACTGAAAGGTCCTGTCTGCACTTTTCTTTCCTTCCTTTCTTTTTAAATCTTTTTTTTTCTTTTCTTTTAAAGTAAATTTTATGTTGATTATTTCTATGATGTATTGTGATTTTAATGCATTTTTCTGTTTTGTGAAGCACCTTGAATTACTTTGTGTACGAATTGTGCTATACAAATAAACTTGCCTTGCCTTGCCTGAGTCAGCACTTTGACTTCTTTTCAACTTTAGATCCATCATTTACAATCAAGGATGTATAGATATATATGATCTAGAACTTCTTTCTAGGATTTTTAAGGACTTCATCAAGATGACTCCTCCCACTTTGGTTTGTGTCAAATGTAGAAAAACTCAAAGAACCAAAATCAATCCAGTTTGGATCAATTCTGTCTTTCAGATCTTTGGAAAAACTGAAGGAATCTCTGCATCCCAGATTTCTTCTTTGGTTTTTGTGAATGAAATTGTTTTATTATTATCATTGTATAAATGTATTGGTTTAAATGTTTATGCTTAAATGTTAACTCAGATTGACCTTTTTTACCTTTTTAGAAAGCTTTGTGTGTTTGTTCATCTGCTTCTCATCCCAGCACGGCTGAGGGGGTTTTACGACACTGTCCTTAGCTGATAAGGACTGGTTGAAGTTAGAATGCACCAAATGGGTCATTATACGACACCCCCAATGAACTTTTTCTCTTTGTCTTGAATTGTTACCTCCTTCTTGTGTTCTTAATAAAAGCAGCACAGTGAGAGGCAGAACCTTTGAGAAGAGAAGCGTGGTAGACATTTTCTGTCACTCTTGCTCTTCTTCCTCGTGCATGAGAAACTTGATTCTTGTTGTGGTTTGTTGTTCATAATTGTGTTATTCTTTAATGTCTAGATGCATTTATCTGACATTCTTGGACATAAAGGGCTCATATCTTCACCAATTCTTCCAGAAACATGGAGGACATTTTCCTACCACTGCTTCAAGTTGGAGCAGGAGCTGAACATTGTCGCCCCCTGCTGGTGGAAACAGCTCATTACAAGCGTGGAGACGCAGAAAAGCTCGGATTGGTTCTTCTTGATCAATGATGTCAAAAGTTCTGGATGACAAAAATCCCATTCAGTTGATGTAAAAACCCTCATCAGACATGAAAACAACCGCTATTCCTGCTGTTTCTGACCGTTTTCATGGTCTGCAGGTCTGACAGCAACAATCTCAAATGTTGGACTGAACCATTTGAATCCTAGAGAAAAGACCACTGAACATTTCATATTTGTCTCTGATTCTTCCATCATAATTGAATAAAAACTAGATCCGAAACCAGATTCAAATCTATTTTGTCTTTGAGTTTCATGGATTTCAGCTTCATCTGTTCTGGTTCCAGAATTATGACTTTTTTATCATCAGCTGAGCGAACAGATCAGAGCTGAGGCCCTCTAGTGGTGGACAGATGTTACTGTTCCAACAGGAGGTGGATGGCTAGGAGGGGGCAGGACAGGCCTGGGGTCAGAGGGCGGGGCCATCCAGGAATCAGACTCCCCAGGGAAAGGCACTACCACGTGGTTTCATTTCCTGTCATGAATAATTGCTTAAAATGGACTTTAGGACTTTGCTGAAACAGGAATGACATCAATTCAATGATTTCAGCAAATTCAGCACTTAGGCTCCGCCTCTCCTCTCTGCTGTTTATGATTGTCCACCGCTGAGGGGGGGGGGACTTGGGGCCCCCAGCACTTTGGAGGCTTCGAGCTGAAAACATAAAATAATTCTGAAATCATTTAATGACCATTTTTATTGAACTCTATATAAAAATAAAAACACTGAAATGACATCAAACTGTCCAGCAAAAAGGGTTTTACCCCCCCCCCCCTCCTGCAGTAATGGACTATTCTGTTAACAGCAAGTTCAAAGCCTCATTTTAAGGTCTTTTCATTGACATTTATGACAACTGTGGTGCAGTAAAAGATCCAAATCCAACTACAAATGGATTTCTTCCCATAATGCATCAGTGTCTCTATTTCTATAGAAGTATATAGGTGTCTATAGGGAGACAGCCTCCTCTCCTCAGAGTCCTTCAGAGTTGAAGTCAAGTCAACAAACTGGATTAGTTGTGTTAACGTGACCTTTTGTTGATGAAATGAAAAGATCTTGTTGAACCAAAGTTCTGATGTTTGATTCTGATAGAGATTTGAAAGTCACAGAAACTTTTTTAGTTTTGTTCAAACTTAATCATTTTTCTCAACTCATTGAAAAACTTCAATTGTGTTCAGCAGGGGCTGTCAATCAAATGAAGCAGCAAATATGATGAAAAGAACTCTCATGTTTCTCTGACTAGACCTAAAGAAGACGATTTCAGAATGAAAAAGTCAAACAGTTGAAGACCAACCCTAACCACACACACACACACACACACACACACACACACACACACACACACACACACACACACACACACACACACACACACACACACACCTAAGGGCATTCAGAGGAACCATCAACGTATGAAGCATGTTTTTGGCGTGTGGGAGGAAACACGGGTGGAATGAACAGACAAACTCCACACAGAAAGGTCACAGCTGGGATTTGAACCTTCTCACTGAGAGCGCTAACCACTGCTCCACCGTGCACGGTGTCTGACCTTCATGAAGGTCATGTTTGGTGCAGTACGATTCATGTATTGTTCCTCTGTCTCTCTCCCCTCCTGGGGAGTGGGAGTGCTTCCAGACTCCAGTTGGCCCATCCGTGCTCCTGTTCCTGACTGTGTACCTCCTCTCTGCTCCTGCTCCTACACCTGGCTGTGGTTCCTGTCTCCGGCTCGACTCGCGCCCCTGACTGTCCCCAACCCCGGCTGGATGAAGCTCATCTGCTGGACTTTAAATATGTAGATGTAGAGTTAGATAAGTTAATTCTTCTCTGAGTTCTGGTAAATCGCCTGTCCGTCCTGGGGGAGGATCCCTCCTTCATGTGGGCACCCCTGAGGTTTCTTCATTTTTTTCTGGAATCCGTTTTTTTAGGAGTTTTTCCTTACCGCGAAGGGGGGTCTAAGGGCAGGGATGCCAGTATAGCTTAGTCAGTTTGTTAGTTTATTTTAGTATTTTCCTATTGACTCTTTGTATTCATGATCCTTTTGAGTTCATGTTTTACTTCAAAGCCCATCGAGACGACTGTTGTTGTGATTTTGGGCTATACAAATAAAATTGAATTGAATTGAATTGAATTGAAGGCTTGGTGAGGCTTCTTCTTCTGGGCAAACAGTGAAGCTTTTCCCGCTTAGCGCCCTCTACTGGTTGTAGACTGGAAGCAGATTGAAGTTGTAATGTGAAACAGCTGAAGGTCAAATCTGCTGTGAAGAAGTTTGGTTTAGTCCAGACGTGTTGGACTTCAAACTGTCATTTCCACCAACAACACCACCAAGAGCTTGTTCAGCTGGACCACAACAACACATGACAACAACACACATGTCTACATGGAAGTGACAGTGTGATCACGTCTGACCTTTGACCTCACACTGAAAGTGGCCTCTGGCCTCTGCCGCCACGGCGACTGAGTGGAGCGGCTCCACGGCTGCTGGTGGTGTTCCAGGTGATGGAGGATGTTTTCCAGGTGTCTGCTCCTGCAGAGGTCTGGATGGATCTGAGCTGATCTGAATGTGCTGACAGCCTCTGAGGAGAAGAGGCTGACAGAGGAACCAGGAGCTGAAGGAGGCTAAAGGCCCAGGATCCAGAAGCAGCTGCAGAGAGACCACCAGCATCAGGATCAGGATTCCAGAGGGGTGGGGCTCCAAGTGGGAAAAGACGACCAGAGATGAAGTCACCTGGAGACAACCACTCCTTTCTGATCCCTGGAGCTGAACTCCAGGTTCCTGTCAATCATCCACATGTCTTCATGTCTGTTGTCTTCAGTCAGTAGAAGTCTCTGTTTTCAGGTCTACATTGTCAGATCATCAGTTTTTGGTTTCTCCATGGATTTTCTCCTGTTTCTGTTTCTGGATCAAATCTTGACGTTTCTGCCTCTGAGTCCAGTTTCTGCATTTTGGCTCCTCCCCTTCCTGACAGCTGGATCCAGTGTGACTCCGGTTCTATGTTGGATTCTCTTCTGCATCTGATCCTCTAAACACAGGAAGTTGTTGTGACTAGAAGGATTTGGATCCAGAAAGATGGAGAACCTGAAGGATCCAGAGTGTAAAGAAGGCTAAACCAATCAGAAAACATTCTGTTCAACAGAAACATTTAGTGTCAGACCTGGAATGAGGAAGCTGTGACCTCACCACAAATACTGTTCCTTTATTTTGAAAATCCCATGCTGTTTGATGTTGTACTTAGTAGCAGCTTCCTGTCCCTGCAGGATCTGCTCTGTGTTGAATTCAGACGTCAGGCTAAAGTCCAAAGTGACTCCTGGACTCATTTAGAGCGTTTTTCTGAAACCTGAACGTCTGGAGGCTCTGAGTCCGAGCGGAGCTGCAAAGACACGAGCTGCAGCTCACAAGAAAATGGTTTGATACCAAACTGGGGATTGGAGACACTTTTGGATTCATCTGGAAAGCTGCTTCACATTCAGGAAGAAAAGTTTAGACCAATAATTACAGAAACAAAAGATAAAAAATGTTTTTATAAATCTGAAAGTCACCAAAGTGTTTAACAAACTTTGTTATAAAGTGAAAAGGTCAAATGTTTGTGTGTTGGAAGTCCCAACCTGACAGATGAGCAGAATAATAAGGCAGGCAAAGCCGTAACACTGCCCCCTGGTGGACAGGAACTCAGCAGTGCAGCTTCAGGATGGAGTGGCTTCCAACAGATCAGATCAACGTTCTGCTCTCTGCTAAAGAGGCAGAACGTCTCCTTCTAAGAAGAATCCAGAGTTCCTGATCACAAACATCAACTGAAGCCCAAATCAGAGCTGATCAGACTGCATGGAGCCCAAGCTCCACAAAAGAGGAGAGAAGAAGAAGAAGAAGAAGTCGTCCACATGAAGCTTCACCTTAGAGGAAAAGAGGAGCTGCTGAACTAAAGTACTCCAGTACTGAGGAACACTTTCAACCTCTGAGTGATTCTGTAGAACATCTGGAACTAGAATGTAGAAAGTGCTTCAGTTCCATCAGCTGTCAGTCTGCAGCAGCTTCATCTGCTGCCTCCATCCTCTCTCTGTGAGTCTCTGCAGAGTTTTTCTGCAGCTGCTGGTTTTTCTGCAGCAGCAGCAGCAGCATCAGAGCCAGAGAGCCAAAGAAAGTGGAAAGTCTGAGAAGGAAGCAGCTCTGAAGCTCTGCAGCTGACGGTGCAGCTTCAGGACTCATGAGGAGGAGCACATGCACGGCTCTGATGCTGCTGAACGTCTGACTGAGATGATCCACATTCAGGAGTTCAGAGTGAAAGACGTGTGGAAGAAGAGAATCCTGAAGGTTTCTGTGCAGACATGAACTCAGTCAGAGAGCGTCTGAATGTTGGAGGATCCAGAAGAAACCAGGAGCTCATGAAGGTGGTTCTGTTGGAGCAGAGAGCAGAACTCTGATCCCAGTTTCAGGAACAATGCAGGCTCATGTTCTGGACTGAAGAGTTCTCCTGAAATGTTCTGTTCAGACTTCTTCAGGATCACATCTGTGTGTGAATGTGGAGCTTTGTCTGAACCAAGCTGCAGCTTGCTTTGAAGTAGAGGTAAGATTGGGCTTAAAAAATCAGAACATAACAATTGATACAGATACCTGAGATCAAAGAAAGGCTCAAAAACGGATGGAAATTTATGTTGGTGACTTAATCATCTCAAACACGTCTATCGTTGCAATTTCCTCTCGTATTTTTAGTGTGTCTAAGACTAAATCTTGTTGCTCGCACGTGTTGAATGTTAAAGTCCCGTTAGCTGTCATGCATGTAGGTGTGGGAGATTTATTCTCCTCAGCTGACCCATCATCTCCTGCTCGAACGGTGTGCTGAAGTAACAGCCACGCATGAGAACCGTTTGGTTGAGGTTAATATGGGTTTAATATGCAGCCGCGCGTAACCATAACCTTAACCCTCCTTCGGGTCTGTGCAGCACAGAAATATGTTTAGCACTAACTACATGCATTTAGAAAATAACGTGAATAAATGCGTTCTAAAAAGGAAAGTAAGAAACTCCTCACGGTGGTCCGGGGAGATTTCCTGCCTTAAATGCTTTAATGTTTCCCTGCTTTCAAGCCCAGTCAATGTCACGCCCCCAATAGTCATATACCCCACTGTGATTGGTTGGTTTGTCAGCTCTGTGCACAATACTGAAAAAGTATTATTCATATAAACTGGCGGGACACACTACCATTAAACTTTCATATGGGGGGGGGGGGGGGGCAAAATATCATTTTGGGGGCTGCAAATACCCTGCGGACCCCTCTCCTAAGAGAACAATTAACTTGTCTAACCATACAACTACAAGCTAAAATATAAATTGCCAAATATTTTTTTATTTATTTAATTAACCCTTGTGCTGTCTTGGATGACCCCGCTCTTACTTTGACGTGTTCTCCCTACCATAACAAGGGTGGATAAAGGTGGACAAATTTCATGTAATCCATTGAACCAGTGAAGATCACAAATCATTGAAAAAAAAAGGTTCAGAGCTCTGTCTAGTGGGTCTAGATGACCCAACTTCCAACGGTAAAGTGCCTAGGATAGCACAAGGGTTAAGCATTTTAACTTGATACAAGGGCAACTACAACTAACAAAGAAACTATGTTTTTGTTAGAAATGATAGACACACACAGAGGGCTTCAGAAACAACTGAAAATCATTTATTTAGGAGCATTTGATAAACATTTTCTCTGTTGAACTACCCTGCTTCACTTAGAAACACAGGTCTAGACTAAGGTAAACTAGCTAACAGGTATCTGTTGATGGACCTATGACTTAGTTGTCATTTCAAAATGAATTCATGAACAATATTATTTCATATTAACTCCAATACAAACTAACAAATATTGTCTTTTATTTGACACTTTTTAACAAGATACGAAATGGAACTGACAAAGAAAAAACACACACAAAGTTTTTTGTTCCGAATTGACACACACAGAGTGCTTCAGAAACGGCTGATATATAATTTCTTTATAAGCATTTGAAAACATTTTCTCTGATTAAAAAAAAAACTACTTTATTTTAAAAAATTGAACCTCTGTAAACAAGAATCATTTATCGCAGAACGGGAAACTTACAGTCATACCTGCAATTATTTCTCCTGAAAAGGAGGAATGATTGTTGGACTGGAACTACGAAGCTGTTTCTACCGTGTGTGGGTTAACATGTGACGTGTGACAAGAGACCTTTGGGTGAAACGTTTGCTGCATTTTTTACAGGAATAAGGCTTCTCTGCTGCGTGAGTAAACATGTGAGACGAGAGATTCGATTTTTTCCTGAAATCCTTGTTGCATTCCTTACAGGAATAAGGCTTCTCTCCTGTGTGAGTTAACATGTGATGAGTGAGCACAGATCTATACCGGAAACATTTGTTGCATTCGTTACAGGAATATGGCTTCTCTCCAGTGTGGGTTAACATGTGACGTGTTAAATGAGACCTTTGAGTGAAACCTTTGCTGCATTCCTTACAGGAATAAGGCTTCTCTCCAGTGTGAGTAAGCATGTGAGATGAGAGATGAGATTTTTTTCTGAAATTCATGTTGCATTCGTTACAGGAATAAGGCTTCTCTCCTGTATGAGTATACATGTGATGAGTGAGCACAGAACTATACCGGAAACATTTGTTGCATTCTTTGCAGCAAAAAGGCTTCTCTCCAGTGTGACTTAACATGTGACACGTGACATGAGACTTTTGAACGAACCTTTTGCTGCATTTTTTACAGGAATAAGGCCTTTCTCCTGTATGGGTAGACATGTGATACTTCAAACTTTGAGCAGTAGTATAACTTCTTCCACACTCTTTACAAGAGTTTTTCTTTGGTTTCTCTTTTTTTTTACATTTCTTCTTTGAAGCACTTTTCCTTAAACTTTTGCTACGAACACAATTTTCTGTTATTTCCTCCGAGTTGATGTCACAGTGACTTTCTGAGATGTGAGAGTTGTCCACACTTTGAACATGACATCTGTCTTTTCTCTTCCTCTGATCTTTCTTCTGTGGATCTGTCTCTCCATCTGTAGTTGATGTTGGTTCTTTGTGTTGGTTTCCTTCTTCATCTTGACTATTAGTTACAATTAAGCTCTGCTGATTGTTTAGATCTTCTTCACTGTTCTCATTTTCCTCACAAGTAGGAATGTCCATCGAGGTATCAGTCTCCTGCTTCAGATCAAGCTGATCTTCACCTTGATGTATGCAGAGCTCTTCTTGCTCCTCTTTCATATGTGGAGGTTCTAGTTCCTGCAGTTCCTCTTCAGTCTGTGGAGGTTCTTGTTCATTCAGTTCCTCTTTAACTTCTGCAGGTTCTGGTTCCTGCAGTTCCTCTTTAGTTCCTGAAGGTTCTGGTTCCTGCAGTTCCTCTTTAGTTCCTGAAGGTTCTGGTTCCTGCAGTTCCTCTTTAGTTCCTGAAGGTTCTGGTTCCTGCAGTTCCTCTTTAGTTCCTGAAGGTTCTGGTTCATGCAGTTCCTCTTCAGTCTGTGGAGGTTCTTGTTCCTTTAGTTCCTCTTTAATTTCTGAAGGTTCTAGTTCCTGCAGTTCTTCTTTAATCCGTGGATGTTCTGGCTCCTTCTGTTCCATCCTTAAGTTCTTGTGCTGGTTGCAAATATCTTCCTCTTCAGTCATCCAATGCTGAGGGAGGACTGCAGGGACACAAACACAACAAGAAGCTTTTTTACACTTTTAAAACAATTTGTTCTTTGTTAAGTACCAATAAAAATTGTAATCACTTCAATCAGAAGATAATTGCTTTACATTTTTTATTTAAAGAAGAATCCAACCATTCATCCATTTTCTGAACCCCCTGAATCCCTTTTGAGGTCATGGGAATCCTGGGGTTTATACCAGCTACTTTTGGGCAAAGCCAGGGTCCACCATGGACAGGTTGCCAGTCCATCACAAGACCACAGAACACACACACACTCATATCCACACCTATGGGTGTTATGGTGGGGGCACAAGGAGAACATGTAAACTCCATACAGCAAGGACCCAGCTGAGATTTAATCTAGAGCCTTTTCTCTGTGAGGTGAGAGTTCGGGTCAAACACCTCACATCAAGAAACTAATGATTTCTAAAATATTACACACCAATTTTAATACCAACTACAGCTCTTAATTCACACAATCCCTACACCAACACACTATGAACTCATGTGTTACACAAGAAGGGATGCGGTCACTGACCTTCTGTCCTCTATGCTATCCCATCTGGGGGACTTCAGACAATATTTCCAAGAACAGTTCGGCACAAGACTTAAGTTGGTGTCCAATATTTTTTCTACTTTCATTATTTAGAAAATCTACTTTTACATGGTAATGATTCTACAAGAAAATGTAGTTTCAAAATAACATTTTTAATTTGTAATTTTTAATTTCATATATAGATAGACATTTTTAGCAATGAAACCACTCAATTCAGGCTCAGATTATCCATCAGGGCTAAAAGATTAACTAAACACGGTAAACCAGATAAGGAACTACCACACTGAAACAGCAGGTATTCTTCACAAAAAGTCTGGTTTTGATTGACAAGGCTATAACCTTTTGATCTTTTGTTAGATGCTGTGAATATTTGTAATGAAGTTGCAGTGAAACACTATTAAGACATGTTTTTAACTAGTCTAAATTAGAGATCACTTAATGATGCTCATCAGTATTGTGATGGGCGACACAGTAGGCAGTCAGTTACCTCAGCTTACCTGTTTAGTACAGACATGGACTTTTGACATTTGATCAGAGTAGTGGCACACCTGCTACTCATTTCTGAATCATTTTTCTCTACTTCAGGGTCTAAAATGATCAGTGGGCACATTATTTACGCATGCAATTAGCTGTTGTCACCAGGCATCAACATGCTAGCAGACAAGTGACTGGAGATTCTCAAAGAGTTACGCCATCACAGGAGAGGCTGTAGAATTTGAGTTAAGCACCAGGAGAGGAAGGAACACTACAAGTCAAGTGTCCATCCATCCTCACGGAGAATGTAAGGTATTTTCCAAAAATAATGAAGGACCTCACAGCACTAACCAGACTGCAGTAGGAGTACCAGCAAAGCAGTCTCCTGCTGTTCATGGAGACCTGGCTCATGGACCTCACACCAAACTCTGGAACTCTGGAGGATTTCCAACTAATGAGAGCGGACTGGTAGGTGGTAGGAAGGGGGCTTGTGGTGTACGTTAATGGGAGATGGTGTAAACCACAAGACAAAACGTCATCAAAGACATCCACAGTCCATTCTCATAATATATGGAGACTTTAACTCCGCTCCTCTTTCTCCCCCAACTTCACCCAGTATGTTGACTGCCAGAGCAGGGGCAATAAAACACTGAACTTGCTGTTTGCCAAAGAGGCCTGCAGCTAATCAGCTTTACCACCACTGGGTAACTCTAAAGCAACCTGGACATTCTTAAGACCACATATACCCCCTTGGGGAAGAGGATACACCCCACCACAAAGATGGACAGGCTGTGGCTGTTCAGAAGGAAGTCACTTCCGTTTCATCTGTGAACATCCAGGGAAAAGACTTTAAGACATTGGACTTAGAAATACCTGGGTGTTCACCTCAATGACAGACTGGACTAGATGACTAACACAGACATCTTGAACAAGAAGGGCCAGTTGACTCCACTTGCTGAGGAGACAAAGGTCTTCAGAGTTTGCAGGACTCTTACAGACTATCTATGATTGTGTTATTGCATCTGTCCTCTTCTACGGCGTGTGTTGGTGGGGAGTGGATGCATGGACAGGAAGAGGAGGAAGATCGACAAACTGCTGCAGAGATCCAGCTCTGTACTGGGATGTTCCCTACAGTCTGTGACTGTGATGGGTGAGAGGAAGATGTTAGGAAAATTGGAATCCATCATGGACAATCCTCTTCATCGTCTGTGTGAGACCATGGAAGCACAGAGGATCTCCTTCAGTCAGAGACTGAGAGCTCCTCGCTGCAGGAAGGAGCATTCACAGATCTTTCTGCTATCAGCTATTAACGCCTCATAGACACTGAACGCTTCATTGTGTTATTTGATACAGTTTGGTAACCATTATGAAAAAATAGAAATGTTAAAATAAAAAGGGGGAAAAAAGGTTCATGAAAATACATTTCATTGGGTTAATTATTAATGACAAACTAAACTGGAAAGCATTTCAATTTTAAATAAAGTTGTGTTCATATTAATATTTTTAATTCAAAAGAACATCCAGTGTATCTCCAGGAGGATGGCACTGAATTCTACTGAACCAGATTCTTCTCATGCTGTGATGTTAGAAGTTGGGTTATTAATGATAAAAGCTGACAGTAAAACTCATATATACCCTGATCAGTCAGTCACACACAGGGCTTTTATTGAGGCTAGGGCTGGGCGATATTGGATTTTTCATATCACGATATTGTTTTTTTCATATTGTGCGATAATGATATTAAAAACGATATCAAATAACTATATTTTTCAAAGTAATCTTTTTTGCACACAGTTTTAAAAGACCACAAATAAATTCAAATGTTTGAACTTTCAAGTTTAACAGAAAAATAGACAAAAAATTGTCACACAATTATGTCAATATAAAAAAAGTGCAATAAACTAAAAAAAAACTCCCAAGAAACTCCTCAGTTTCTTTAAAATGCTCTTCAAGAAATTAAAGAAAGCTTAAAACAAAAATGTTCTTATTTAAATACTTTGTGCAACTTCGAATAGCTTTCAAAGACAAGTCAAAAAAGAACAACAGATCAACTTCAATGGCCTCCTATTCTGCCGCTTCAATCCGTCATTTTCGACTGTGTTTATTTGTAGCATGTCTTTGGCCAGACAGTAGGCTACAGCATTTGTGATGTCGCAATGTCTCTTCGATTTTTTGTCGTATGGCGTTACATTGGAAAATGCCGAATGTAAAGACTGCTGCTGCAGCGCAGGTCTTACCGTTGTTTTTGAAGTCTGACATTGAGCATGCTCGAGGGGGTGGTGCTGCTTTAAGTGAGAAAAAAGGTTGGTGGTATTTCCACATTTATTAGGAACGTATCTTTGGCACAATAATTTGCAGTAGACGTTACTTTGACTTTTATCCGACTTTAGATAACCGAAAAACGTCCACACGGCGGAACTTTTCGGGCCGGTCCGTTCTACAATGCCTCTTGAACCTTCATCTGCGCCCGCTTGGCTCGAGTTTGTTAACTTCTCTTCAGACGGAACATTCATTTTCTGCAAGTGTTAGGATTTGCAACGCATGCAGATACTAGCTTGCATCCTAGCTTGTAAATAACGTTCACTCTAACTAGACGTGGCGCAGTTTATTCAGAGATTGGTCTAGCCCTGTGATACTTAATTCTGATTGGACAAGAGGGCGGGTCTTCCGGGGGTTTCTCCCGTGTTCATTTAAAACGAAAGTTTATCGCAATAGACTCATTTCACTATCGAAAAAAGGTAATATCGCAATAACGATAATTATCGTTTTATCGCCCAGCCCTAATTGAGGCCCACAGGCATTCTCGGTTAGAACCGAGACACTCAGTCTGACCCAGCCGTCCTGCCACGGTGCCTACGGCCGGGTCCACGGTTCCAGCCCAGGAAATCTGAGCCCACTCAGGCAGCAGTGTCCACAGAAAACGCATTTCTCAAGCCCTGTCAACAGACCAGGGGTCCACTGTTCATTAAGTTGTGGTAAAAAGACAGGAAGAGGCTTAACAAACTGGTTAAAAAGTTCTGGGCTAGAGCACCTAATTATTGATAAAAGATTCATAACTCCACAGGAACTTTAAGACAAACATGGAATAAATAACTTCCTGGAATATCAGCAACTTAAATCTATTATTACTAAAGGGTTTAAATACAAAGACAACGATTTAACGCTACCAGAGGTAGTTACCTCTCTGATTAATTTCTCAATGAATAAAACTCTCTCCAAAATATACAAACTTTTATGTAAATTAGATAATAATATTTCACTTCCAATAACAAAATGGGATGCAGATTGGAGCATCAGCACAGATGAAAGTTTCTGGTCTGAAATGTGTCTAACCACCTTTAAACTGACTAAAAGTCCAAATCTGCAGCTAATCCAATACAGAACAATTGACAGAATATATTACACTGGACAGAGGATGTTCAAGATGGATCTCAGTAACTCAGACATTTGTGAAGACTGTGACAGTAATCTACCCGACAAATACATGCATGCACTGTGGTTCTGCACGCCTGTCCAGGCTCTCTGGCAGCAGGTATGTGCCGATCTATCAGCCTGGCTTAAGGTTTCAATCACGGCTTCACCGTCACTTTGAGTGCCATCGATGTAGAAAGAGGATCAGTATCTATCATTTACATAACTCTTTGTATTGCTAAAAAAAACCATCTTAATAAATTGGAAAAACAAGAAAAATATAAATATAAGTCAATACAGAAATCTGCTGTTTGATCATATCAGCTTGGAAAAAATGTCAGCCCAAAGTTCAAGTAACTGGGAAAGAATTCAGTCTCTCTGGTCTCCCATAGCTAACTCCATGACTTAGGGGGTGGGGGGCCTGGTCGTCGCTGCTCCCTGGAGCAGGCAACTCCTGGTCTCATATTAGGGTGAGGGGGTGGGGGGTTTAGCCTGCGATGCGCTTTGGGGGGCTACTTGGCAGTGGTCCCCCTCCCATGGTTGCCGTATGGAATGGGTCCCCCCCCTCTCAGTTTTATTTACACCTTAGATGCGTAGGGTCCTTGGTAGGGGGGGTGCTTGGACATCACTGCCAGCAAGCAGCAGATGTCCTCCCAGCACCCTACCCACCAATTTTAACCACGCCTTAGACATTTAGGGCCCCTTGGTGGCCCTTCAGCACCAGACTGTTACACTCACAGTGCAAGAAGGAGCTCCTGCAGGTCCTTCCTCTCCACAGCCATTAGACTATAAAACACTGTGTCACAGTGACACTACTGTCCCACGGGTGTCTTTCTTTCACTCATTTATTTACTTATTGCTGCAGTTGTTGCTTTCAGCTGTATTTTTTGTTGTTGTTTTTTTGTTCTTGAACTGTTGTTTATGGTGTGCATTTTTGCTTATTTATTTTGTTCAATTTAATTTACCCTGTCATGCAAGTTGCAGATGTTCTTCTGTTTTTTTTTTTTAATCATGTTTAACTGTAATACTTGAAGGTTGCTTTATTTTTGCTGAAGGCCTCCACTTTTGCCACAGACAACAGAATCTCCCCATCGTGGGATAAATAAAGTTCATCTCATCTTATCTGAAGCCAGCAACACTTTAGAAATGTCATGCTCCTCACATTACATGGTTTTCAGCAAAGCATGAAATGCCATTGTCACTGCTTTCTGTTTTTATTATTGAACACCTTATCTGTTCCTATTATGTATGACTAAAACCACAATATACAGACAACAAAGCCATCTCCTCACAAACATTTGTGTATTCTTCCTAGGGCTGTGACCATAACCACATCACCGCATCACCACACTTTTTTTTTTTTTTAGTTCAACATATGGTCCATGATTGGAACTATAATAAACACATTAAACACATTCATCTTTGCTGATAATTGACTTTTTCTGCTAGTTCTGTGTTCAGACTTTCCTTCTTTCTATCAGAATATTCTCTTCTTCTCTCCCTCCGCCTGTCACTCTCTCTAGTAGGCGGGGCTCTCACTGTCTGCCTCTGCGCTCCATGTGGCTCCTTTTACTCTCACACACAGGAGCGCTTTCAGAAGCGCACACACTCATTCTACAACAGAAGTTTCCGTCTCACGAGGAAATACGACAAATTAACAGCATTCTAATTATTCATTTCCATTGCATTCTTTTCCATTACAAACTGCGTGCGTTCTTAACTGCGCGACACGGCCGCCAGCCGGAGGATTTTGTATGGGGGGGGGGGGGGGGGGGGGGGGTTATTACTGTTCTCAGTCACTCTGTAACACCAAACATGAACGCGCGCTGTTAAAGTGCGATGAAAATCACTCCATGTTGCCTCTCATGCAGCTAGAGAGCTGTCCACTGCAGAAGGATCACACGCACCCCCAACACACGCGTGTGCGCTCCTCCTCCTAGTTCTACACACGACGCAGCGCTCACACACAGTCATTCTACAACACCTACAGTTAGTTCATTAGTTAGATAGTAGTTAGTTGTTACTGTTATTTGTTAATAAAGAATACTACGTTGTAATTGTATTTATTTCTGATATGGCCACAAGGGGATTTTGTGTTTTTTTTTCTTTCTTTATTTTTGGGGGGGGGCTGCGGTAAACCGCAACACCGCGCCCCCTGGTGGTTCATCACCGTGGTGATCAAAAATCCAACACCGTCACGGCTCTAATTCTTACTGTCATTTTTGAGTTATTATTACACAAACTTAGTATTTCTGACATAAAAAGTGTGTGCGCCCCTAATCTAAAGGCTAAACCGAAGCAGTCATCGCTCCACTAGAACTTGGATCCAAATGTTCTGGAAGATGAGCCTCTCTGCTTTGTTGAAGTGAACACATCAGCGGCCAAGCCTTCCTGTCATGGTCCCTTGTGTACAAACACAACTTTTCAGGTGTACTATAATCTCAATATCTGTCATTTTCTTCAGTAAATTTTCTTCAAACTTGCTGTGATGTTAGTGAACATCTACCAACAATAATCCAGTGACAGTTTAGCGTAACCTTTTGATAAGATGCCATTTTGGATGGTTCACATATTACACTCTAACTACATATGAGGGAGGCTGAATTAGACTATATTGTCAATATCTGTAATTTTCTCCAGTCAATCTTCTTTACACTTCCTGTGATGATCATGAACATCATTACTACACAAATATTCTATCTGCAGCGTTCAAAATAAGCGGTTATCCTGTTGTTCCAGACAACAGATTTCACGGAGGACAACCAAAATGAACCTGATGGTTGTCCGTGTGACAACCTGGTCTTTTATCAAGGGTTTGTTTTTGGCAACCTCTGAATTGAGACGTATGCAGCAAATTCTTTCCACTGACTGATGAAGTGCGTGCATGCTAGCCAATCCTTTCTGTTTGTACATGTGCACTTTCAATAAAGATTACTCAAAAGTGTTGAACAACAGTACCTGGCATGGCCGCTAGAGGTCTCCATAAAAACGAAAAAAGATTTCAAACACATTCATGAACACTATAACTTTCACTCATAACAGAACAGACAGATCTTCTTTACACTTCCTGTGATGTTAGTGAACATCATTACCAACAATAATCCAGTGAAAGTATTAAGTCAGCTTTGAAAAAAGTAGTATTTTAGATAGTTCACATGTTAAACTCTTATCTATCTATCATTACTTTTCTCCAGTCATTTTTCTTCAAACCTGCTGTGATGATCATAAACATCATCACCAACAATAATCCAGTGTAAGTTTTGTATCACCTTAAATGAAGTAACTTTAGAAAGAGTTGACAGGACCAGATGTGATTTAATGTGGAGTTTCTTCATTTCTGTTTGATTCCATTTCATGTCATGATCAACAACAAAACACTCTAGTCAGTGGTAAATCTCACTTTAGAATCTGTCTGATTGATTATATTTCAGACAAAACACGTTATTTCTGGTAGTTTATTATAGTGTAGCGACCTGGGGGTTAGCCCCGCCTTCAGCCCCTAAGGCTCATGGGAAGTGGGAAGCTTAGGGTGAAACCTTGAGTCAGAGGGCTGGAAGCTGAAGTGACCATCCATGATGTTTGGGCTGTATGTGTGCTGGAATAAACAGGCTATTGGCTCAAAAGGAAATACTGGCTGCCTTTCTGATTATTCCTGCCTGAGACTGATTGGGATCGTGCGGTGTATGGGGCACGGTCAGTTCTCCAAAGAAGCCTCTTCATGAGCAGTTGGCTTTAGCTACCCTGCTCTAGTGACAGTCTGGCTGGATCGTTACTATAGAGTGGTCAGACATGCAATCCAAATGAATAAATCTGTACATCTAATAACAATATAGGGCTTGCAATAACCCTCATTGATTTCAGAGCACATGGGTGACAGTTATTAGTGATGTTATTAGTGCCTTAACCCGTCTTTTCAGCTCGCTGGGCGTGTGTACCGTAAACTATGATGTAAACGCGCATGCAAGAAGTCAGTGACGGCTAGAGACCACACTAACACAGATGTCGGCTCACTTGACCGCGGTAAACGTAAACCGCGTTATAGCGAGGGACCACTGGATTGTCGCGTGCGTGTGTTGTTCAATTGTGTTCTTCTGTGTTTGTGTGATGAAGGTGACATACCTATGTGGTGGAGCTGCAGCTGTGGTTTCCAGATGACATCCAGCAGTCTGCGCTGACGACAGAGCTCCTGCTCGTACTGGACGATGGTTCCTTCACAGAGTCTGCAGATTTCTTCAGCAGCAGCAGCTAGTCGCTCGCTGATCAACTCTCTCAGAGACTGAAGGGAAGACATGGTTCCTGCTCCCATCTTCAGCTCCAACTCCCACAAACTCCTCCTTTACGCTGCTTTTTCACTCGATGCTGACAGTTCGTATCCTCCTTTCGGTCAAAAACGTCACGAACGTCCGGACAAACCCGCCGCCGGTCTCTGAACACAAGCTAGCTACAAGCTGCTAGCGCCGCGCGCTGCTGTTTACTTCCGGGTCACGCTGATAGCTATATTCTGAATCAATGAGTTATATCACTAGAGGAGACACGCCCGCTTTAGAAGCCTGGCCGATGGTGGCGGAGCGCGACGCCATCTTGGTGAGGTCGACGACGCCCACATGACATTGAGTTCCATTGATTTTAGTGGTGTCTAAGTAGCTTTTATAAACTGTATATATTTTTAGATTTAAATATATTTATACATGTATATAAATATATTATATTTTATGTATATAATGTATATATAGATACATCATTTGTTGTTAAAGAAGAGAAACAGTCAGCCTTAAAAGCTCAAACTTGAATGAAAATGCATTGTTGCAGGACTTCTTACAAATAAAAAAATTATTAGAAAGAATTTTTAAAATTAATTTCTAAACATTTAGAAGTTTTAGACCTCTTTGACATGCAATTTTAATTATTTAGAAAAACCCAACAATAAGTCAATAATAATAATAATATTAATAAATCAATAGTAAGTCAATACAAACAATAAATAATAAATAAATAATAAGTCAATAAATGTCCCATTCGTTGGGGGGTCGGTTCCGGTGCCTGGGCGGGGCGGGCTGGGGCGCTGCGTGGTCTTCTGGGCTTGGCGGTGGGGGGTGCATGGTGGGGGGGTTGGGTGGTGGTCCGGCTTGCTTGGGGGGGTGGTCTCTTTGTCCGTGCTGGGGGGGGTCGGCGGGGGGGTCCTGCTCGGGGGGGTGGGTCCAG
Organism: Oryzias curvinotus; assembly: GCA_023969325.1. Lineage (NCBI taxonomy): Eukaryota > Metazoa > Chordata > Actinopteri > Beloniformes > Adrianichthyidae > Oryzias > Oryzias curvinotus. Next base: position 33,232,295 of record CM043707.1, read on the forward strand.
CGGCGCTGGATGGGCTGCCCGTCTGCACCTGGGGCTGGGATCGACCCTTTCCTGGCTCTGGGGCGGGGCAGGGCAACCCTCTTGGGGCCCCCGGTCGCTCTGGGCGTCACCCGCTGCGGCTGCGGGGTCTTGGGGGGTGTGTGGGGGGGGGTCTGTCGGCCCTGCCTTGTGGGGGGGCTTTCCGGGGGGGGGGGGGCGCTGTGGGTACGGGACCTTGGGGGTTTGACGGGTCGGGGTCTCCGCTGGTGGCAATCGGCGGTTGCCCCGGCCGGTTGGCTGCCTTGGTCCCGTCAGGGCCTGACCAGAGCTCCCTCGGGGCCGCCGCCTGGGGGCGGGGGCCTGGGCTTGCTCCGGGGGGGGCGGCGCTTTCTGGCTCCTCTCTCTCTGTGTGGGGTGGGGCGTCGGTGCCTCGGGGGATGGGGCTGGGGGACCTGGGCCCTATGCTGGGGGGGGCTGGGGGACGGATGTTTGACCACCGGGAGACAGTCTGCCAGCTGTCCCCAACTCACCCCCTTCCTCATATAATCTCATATTAGGGTGAGGGGGTGGGGGGTTTAGCCTGCGATGCGCTTTGGGGGGGGGCTACTTGGCAGTGGTCTCCCTCCCATGGTAGCCGTATGGAATGGGCCCCCCCTCTCTCGGTTTTATTTGCACCTTAGACATGTAGGGCCCTTGGTAGGGGGGGTGCTTGGACATCACTGCCAGCAAGCAGCAGATGTCCTCCTAGCACCCTACCCGCCAATTTTAACCGCACCTTAGACATTTAGGGTCCCTTGGTGGGGAGGGTGAGGGGACATTACTGTGAGTAATCAGGGAATGTCCTCTCTGTGCCCTACCCACCAATTTTAACTGCACCCCCCTAGTACACACACCTTTTACTTCTCATAATATACATTCAAACACAAACACACACACATGCACACATACACCCTTACGAACACACGCACACACATTATACAAGGAAGGTGGGTCCAAGGTCCATCTGTCCCCTACCCCATCCCTGGTGGGGGGTACTGGGCCCTTGGCAGCGGCGGCCGTGTCCCCTGGGTGCCGGTTTCCTGGGCCCGGTGGGGCTCTCTCCGCGCAGGGAGGGGGTTCACATTACACCTGAGCCGGGGGTGTCCGTTTCCCTGTGGGGTGGGTTCGGGAATATGGGCCCCTGCCCATATTCCAACTGTGGCCGAGCCTGGTCGGGCCATGTTAACAACACCCCTTGTGGGCCCCTCTTTTCTCCGGGGTGCCCCCCTCCTGGGCGGGGCCGGCTGTCCCCTGCCTTGCTCCTTCCTGGACCAACCGTAGGCCGGGTGGGTGGCTATTTTACCGAAACATGTTTTCTTTCTGTTTTTTTTAAATATGACTTTGAAAAAAACTCAACCTAAATTTGAATGTCTTCCACTGTAATTAAATGGTCAAATTCAGTTCAATGATCACAATTGTATCTCATATATATAAGTTGCGTTTACCACAGCAAATTCATAGTGCTTTTATTTTGGTAAGTTAAAATATAGAAAGGGAACAGTCAACATTGTCTGATTTAAAAAAAAAAAATTTTTTTTCAGTGTAAGAAAAAACAAAGAATGAATGTTCCTTAACCAATAAGTTTCTATTGGGGAAATAAAATGCTGTTTATTTTCAGCATTAATGTAGCTTCTCTGGTGCTTTTAAACAGTTCAGGAGCCTGAGTGGTGCTTTAAAAACAAAGGGTGGGGGGACACACACTGATTCTTTCCAGAAACAATAAACTGTGATGATGAGGCAGCATGACAGAATGAAGGAAAGTTGCTTTAATGTGACAAAAAGGGGCTTTGTTTACATTTCTGCTCTGTTGCACCTTTGCAGCCACGCTTCTCACACACGGAAGTAAACTGGTAACGCTGATCACCACAATAGGCTCCGTGCACATAACTAAGGAATTCTACTTCCGCCGCCTTGAGTGTGAGGCCGACCATTTCCGGTTTGCGACTTCTATAGCAGCGACACGGCAGATTTTGATTGCGAAAGATGGCATATTTCACCCGTTGTCTACAAGGTCTCCCGAAAATCGACGTGAACGACATCTACAGGATTGTCAACCAGTGTTCACCTGCACCTGGTTGCAAGCGTGAAAAAGGATTTCGATTGTACATTTCAAGTTACATCCACAACTTTGAAGGTGAGTAGCAATACCTCAGGTGTTACGTTATTGACTAGCTAAGCTAGCAGCTAAGTATTTGAACTCTTATAAATCGTGTCAATATTACAACATACCTTATTAGTGTTATTAAATACATTACGTTTATCTGATTATCAACTGGTTGTGTGTATTTTTTAATTTGCAATTTGTATTTCTTCTCAGTGTCCAAGAAAGATCCAGTGACAGGAGTAGAGTGTGAGGGCGTTATGTCATCCGTCAATGGACAGATCTAAACCACCTCACATTTTAAGAGTGGGATAAGTGTAGCGTTAAGATGGTTACCCATGTTCCTGGGCTAATCATCATGTTCTTTTGGTTCTTTGCGTTACCCATGTTCCTGGGCTAATCATGTTCTTCTTTTTTTTTTTTTTTTGCTCTAGGTTAACCACGTTCATTTGGTTGACCATGTTCCCCATTCATGTTATAAACGGACAGTGTACGCTTAGTCCTACGTTACTATGTTATGTTTTCACTAACAGCAATCAGTGGTGTAGTATAGTTTGTTTTTCCAGGTATACTGAACATCCCAGGGTATAGGTGAAACACAGAAGATGGGTATAGTAGTATAAACCTGCTAAGTTTAAGTAATTATCCTGCAATCTTGGTACTTTTTAAGTGGGGATTGTGAGTGTACCTGCAAATCAAATAGACTGCTCCACTGACCACATTAAAAGAAAAAGATTATTAATCCCTTTACTAACAGTGTTTACAAGAAAAAAGTTAAGATTTTACTAGCTATTTTAACAGTGTACAAAATAAATAGTAGCTTACTTGAGTAGCCCAAATTAATATATGACAAATCAGTTTTTTTTTTAAATATTTATTTTAACATCTTGTTCCAGGTGGGTCTGAAGGACTCCATCCCTGTTGAGCTGGCCCATCACAGCTGTACATGTGTAGCTGGATCAGTGCTGTGTAACCATTGTGTGGCTCTACTTTTCCAGTCTGCACATTATTCTCAGCTTGACATTCCAGTTGTTCCACCAGTGCTGAGCTGTACGGAGAGTGAACAACAGTGGCACAAGCCAAGAACCCTGGTAAGACTTGGAATTATGTAACAATAATTTCAATACTACATCTACACACACATCACTTACGCTCATCACTGCTTATTGTCTATATTCACAGGGTGTTAAACCAGGTCCCGTCGAGAACATGGCTGTGATGTCTGCCAAACCAAAGCAGAGGACCATGATCGAAGGAGTAAAGTGAGAATTTGACTAGTAGTTAGTAATCTATTAATTAACCTTAATTGTAATTTTTTAGTCCATTTCACTCGTCTTGCTTGGGGTGAAGTCCTCCCGCCGTACTCTTACCATCCAATCGGCTCTCACCGACACAACTTTTGGAAAGCTATGACAGCTTATAGTACCGTTGTACTTTGACGAATTCGCACACAGGGGTACACAACAATGTTGTGATGTCTTTGTCACGCGTTGAAACACCAAACGCCTCTCTTTTACCCGAAATCCGCTCATATTTACCCAAAACTAGCAACTCAACAAAACTCCCCACAACAATAACACGACTAACAGGAAGTTGTCGCCCTCACACTCAAGACACGGAAGTTAACCGGAAGTCATTTGACTGTGAGGGTTTTTCACAGAGCAGATGAAAACTCCATAACAGTCCGGTTCAGTGTTTCTATGGGGGGGGGGCTGCAGCATCAGTGGAGGTCATCCAGCAGCTCATCTTTCCCACTTGGTGTTTGGTTCCTCATAGATAAAAACATTTAACGTTTCAAAGAAGAAAGACCTGCAGCTTGGAGCCTTTATTCAGTCGCAGTGACCTTTAGCCAATCAACAGGTTCCAGCAGTAGCTACTCCCTAACCAGTCCCTGTCATTTTCTATGGAGGGACCCAAAAAGGGACGATTTGGTCCGGATGATGGGGTCCAGTTCAGGCTCATGAATCATCTCTAAACTCAAATGTTTGTGGTACTTGTGGTCAGCAGTCAACTGTTCTGTTATTTCTGGAGAACTTTCATTTTTTCATGACAAAAGCCTAAAGTTTGTTCTCAGGAAAATCCACAGATGAAACATGTGTCTGTGTGTTTCTATGCTGTGTGTTTCTATGCTGTGTGTTTCTACTCTGTGTGTCTCTACTCTGTGTGTCTCTATGCTGTGTGTCTCTATGCTGTGTGTCTCTATGCTGTGTGTTTCTATGCTGTGTGTCTCTATGCTGTGTGTTTCTATGCTGTGTGTCTCTATGCTGTGTGTTTCTATGCTGTGTGTTTCTATGCTGTGTGTTTCTACGCTGTGTGTCTCTATGCTGTGTTTCTCTACTCTGTGTGTTTCTAGGCTGTGTGTCTCTATGCTGTGTGTCTCTACTATGTGTGTCTCTATGCTGTGTGTCTCTACTATGTGTGTCTCTATGCTGTGTGTCTCTACTATGTGTGTCTCTATGCTGTGTGTCTCTACTATGTGTGTCTCTACGTTAATCTGGCAGTGGATGCAGACTCCTGGAATATTCCCTCAATAATTCAGAATTGGATGTAGTGATCATCAATTACCCGCTAATAACAGAATCTGCTGCACTAGAAAGGCAGGAGCTGAAGGGAAGTGTGGTTGCCATGGTTACCGGGTGAAGACATTCTTGTAGATGAGCATCACAACTGGCAGATGAGAGAGTGGGGGTGCAGACGGCGCTTTGCTTCCTCTTTAGTGATGATGATGATGGAACTGGGACCAAAGCCGGGTCAAGGCCTGGCGGCGCCGCTCGCTCTCAGAGGGAATCCTTCACGGAACCAGGAACAAGAGCATCACTGAGGGTGGAGGTGAGAACGGAACCAGGAAACAGGAAAGCAGCTGACGTCCACTTCCTGCTTCCTCAAAGTCCATCCTGTTCTGACCAGGTAACCCTAGTGGCCCCTCCCACATGGCATCCCAAACAGGAAGTGCCCTTAAAGTCCAGCAGACTTCTATGGTAAAGGTTATGGGTGGTTGCCATAGTAACGATGACTGAGACATATTCACGGTTCACTGATGACATCTGGCTCCAAGATGGCGGCGTCCGTGTCTCAAAATGAATGTTACCAGGATGGAGCTGGAAGTAGGCCATTTACAGAAGTGAGACGTCCATCATCCTGATCCCTGAAGACCATCTGACGGGGGCTTTGGCCCCCTGGAACCGTCCATCTGACGGGGGCTCTGGCCCCCTGGAACCGACCATCTGACGGGGGCTCTGGCCCCCTGGAACCGTCCATCTGACGGGGGCTCTGGCCCCCTGGAGCCGACCATCTGACGGGGGCTCTGGCCCCCTGGAACCGACCATCTGACGGGGGCTCTGGCCCCCTGGAACCGACCATCTGACGGGGGCTCTGGCCCCCTGGAACCGTCCATCTGACGGGGGCTCTGGCCCCCTGGAACCGACCATCTGACGGGGGCTTTGGCCCCCTGGAACCGTCACACCTGGATTTGTTGGATGAGATTCTTGATGAGGCGATGACTCACCAACTCCTGCATCTCCTCAACTCAGAACCTACTGGACCGGAAGGTCTGGATCCGTTTGAGGAGCTTCTATCAGAGCTGCTGGCCTCACTCTGCAGAATAAACCGTCCTGCCTTCCTCTGACCCTCAGTGCAGGTGGTTTCCATGGCAACAGGAAACAAAAGATGGGATGTTCACTGGCAGTGGTCAGGGTTTCTGTGATTCCTGCAGAGAGCAGCGTCTTCCTCCCTGCAGACCGGGGCGGTTCTGGCCCGTGCCCGTCTTTGACCCTCCTACTTGGAGGTGAGGAGGATCCTCCGTGGGGGGGCAGACACTGGTGGGGTCGTTTACAATTCTCCTCCAGTCCGTCCTCTGGTTGCTAACGGTTACTCCTCTGATGGGGAGCAGAGGAAATCAACGCCTCTCACTGCTATTTACATCAGCGTGATGAGCTGGTTAACTCCCAGGGGCTGATGGGTATCGAGTCCCCGGACGACCGCTTGTCCCGGCTGATATCAGCTGGATCAAGAGTCCATCCATCATCCATCCAAACATCCATCCATCCATCCATCCAAACATCCATCCAAACATCCATCCATCATCCATCCATCATCCATCCATCCATCCAAACATCCATCCATCCATCATCCATCCATCATCCATCCATCATCCATCCATCATCCATCCATCCATCCATCCATCCATCCATCCATCCATCATCCATCTGTCCTCTGAAGGCCTCCTGGCTGCTTTCAGCCTGCAGATGCAGAGAGACGGCCTTCAATGCTGCAGAGGTCATGAGGTCAAAGTACCTGAATGTGTGAGGAACAAAAGCTCAGCCGCCTACCGTCTGTCAGAACTCTGTCTTTGCACCAGCAGCCATGAGCCTCTGGTGACTCGTCATCCGGCACGCCACCAACAGAAAGCAGTGAAGGCCGCTCTCTGTCAGAGACACCGCCGCCCCCGCCGCCGTGGAGGGAGAATCTGAAGTTAATAGACGGAGAAAAAACATCCTTGGAAGGAACGTCATGAAGGAAGCTCTGTGACCGAGGGTTCAACACCCAACCGCAAAAATAGCACACATCAAAGTGGGAGGTTGTGGGTTCATTTCCACGACGGAGGCAGACAAATGTCTGAATGTGTTGGACGGCTGTGGGGGGGGGCCAAGACCGCAGGTTTTCCTGTGGTCCAGTGTGAGAACGTCTGGCCCACAACGGAGGACCTGATGGTGGATCCCTGGATGGAGGACAGGGGTTGGTTTCAGGACCCCCCAGGGCAGAGGGACTGTGGCGAGCTGTCACCACAGGAGGGGAGACCCGTCCGGCCCCCTCCAGGGACGTCATGAAAATGGAAGGAACGCCTGACCCCCGCAGACCCCCCGTAGCCAGCCGTGAGGACAGGTGGGAGAATACCCGGATCTGTGATCTCCAAACCAGAAAGACCAGGCCGCTGGGCACCAAGACCAAGACCCCATTGATGACCCCCCCATGAAAGGTTCTCCTGGGAAAGCAGACCAGACCTCCTGGGGGGACATCAGTACTCAGAGCTGAAAGGACCGGCCCACAGAGGACGAGACGCCTCCAACAATGAAGGACGGAGAACAGCTGATGCTTTTTATGAACCACTCCACTGGAATCAACAGGGATGGCAGCTAAGAAGATTGTTAAGGGGAAATTAGGGGGAAGGTAAAGGGAAAGGTTAGGGGGAAGTTATGGGAAACCTTAAAGGAAAAATGGGAACGTTATGGGGAATTATGGAGACACTTAAAGGGAATGTTATAGGATGATTATGGGAAAAGTTAAGGGAGAGCTAAAGGGGAAAGTTAAGGGAAATGCTAGAGCAACAGTCTCAGTGAAGTGTTAAGTCTAAAGTTACGGAAAACCTTAAGGGAAAAGATGGAAAGTCACGGGGGAATGATGGGAAACCTAAAGGAGGAATCACTCACAGAGGAATTACAGGAATTAGAGTGGGATTATAAGCAACCCTAAGGGGAAAGTTATGGGGGAATGATGGAAAACCTTTAGGGAAAAGGTTAAGGGAAAGTGTTTCTGATCACAAGCATGTCAAATTGTTTGATTGAACCTCTCACAACGTTTCCTGAACCTTTCTAAATATTTTCTGGATTTTTTTCTCCAAACTTTCCCCTAAACCTTCCCTGAATTTTCTCCAAATATTTCCCTGAACTGTGTCTTCTCTACAGATCTGTAACCAGACATGAAAACAGCATCAACATTTCACTGATAACTGCAGACAGCAGACCACATCTGAATGAGGAGGAAAAGCAAAGCCTGAAATAAGAGGGGGTGGCGTGCACATCCACGTGCACGAGCATGTGCTCCCGGCACACGGACACTCCTCTGAGGGTTCGATTCCCCACAAACACTGAGCGTCTGGAGGAGCCATCATCATGTGAGGAGGGAAACCAGAGTGTCTCCACAAGCACGCCCCCCTTCCCGTCTAACTTTGAATCTGCCCCCCCCCCCTCTCTCTCTCCCAGCAACCCCGGGGAGACCAGAGGACAGAGTTGGTGTGTTCTGCAGAAACTCGGCTCAGGCATGGAGCGGCAGGAGGTGGAGCCAAGGTGAGTGAGTTCTTTCTGTAATTCAAGAACCGATGAGCACTACAACTGCTCCACACAGGGCCACACGGGGCCACACTGGGGCACACGGGACCACACTGGGGCACACAGGGCCACACAGGGCCATACAGCACAGGGCCACACAGGGCCACACAGCACAGGGCCACACAGCACGGGGCACACGGGGCCACACAGGGCCACACAGGGCCACACGGGGCCACACAGGGCCACACAGGGCCATACAGCACAGGGCCACACAGCACAGGACCACACGGGGCCACACGGGGCCACACAGGGCCACACAGGGCCACACAGGGCCACACAGGGCCACACAGGACCACACAGGGCCACACAGCACAGGGCCACACAGCACGGGGCACACGGGGCCACACAGGGCCACACAGGGCCACACAGGGCCACACAGGGCCACACAGGGCCATACAGCACAGGGCCACACAGCACAGGGCCACACAGCACAGGGCCACACAGCACAGGGCCACACGGGACCACACGGGGCCACACAGGGCCACACAGCACATGGACTCCTCTGTCACACTCCTTTCTCTCACTTCCTGTGACACACCCCCTTTAAATGATAAGCCCCTCCCCTGGGGCGTTGCTCTCCATTACCTGGCAGGTGGCTCCACAGGAAGGAGGTTTAAACATAAAATACATGAATACACATGGAATAAAACACAGTGTGGCCCCCCTCGTCATCTGACGGTGCCACACCGTCACACCAGGGCAGGCCCCCCATGAAGGGAAAAAGCTTGTTTCACAGGACACTGCACCACAGCCAGAACCTCTGCTTAGTGGAAGCTCCTCCTCTGTGTCCTGGTGGACTCATGGGAATTCTGGATCCTCACCAAACATGAGGATTCAGAGGGATCGGACCTGCAGCATCAGGACACTGCACCACAGGAGCCGGCTCTCCACAGGCGTGTCATAGCTGACGTATGTTCCTGCCATCCGTCTGCTGGCTGCTGCAGACCCTCAGAAGGCAGTCAGTGCAGGCGGGGGCGGGTGTGGGGGGCAGGACTGCTGTAGCTACAGAAACTCTCCTGCTAAAGCCGCTCTGCTCTGCTCAGGAGGACACGGTCACATCTGGGAGGGAAGTGATGGAATGAAGGGACGGACCAAAGCATTCCTGTTTCTCAGCAGATAGATGGATCACAAGCAGCTGTGGAGGAGCGCCCCCACGTGGAGGCAGCTGGTACTGCAGCTCCTGCAGAGCGCTCTCCAGACAGATGGGAAGCGTTCTGGTCTCCTGTCTGACCTCCAGTGGGGAGACGGTCCTCCTTCAGAGGAGGACGGGGCAGGAGCTGAAGGATGTGGGAGTCTGTGGGTGAAGGATGCAGCTGCAGACGACGACTGGAGAAGAACGGCTTCATTTTAAAGACTGACTGTCAGGACACGGCTGTTTCATTGGAGTTTAGTTTGGATTGACAGCTGTGTCAGACTCACACACAGAAAGCTGGAAGCAGACACTGTAACCTCCAACACATTTGTGTGGTTGTGTGTTCTAGTTTCTGCTCTCATGTTTTCACATTATCCTCTGTTTTAGAGGAACAGAACCACAGGAGAACCTGCTTTGGAGCCAAAAGAGTCTGTTTTAGTGTGCAGAACCATCAGAACCAGGGGCCTCATTTCTAAAACCTTGCGTAGGATTTGCGTCAGAAGTGGCGTACGGATGAAACATAGGACGTGCGTACGCACAGAAATATTCACATTTATAAAACCGTGCGCACGCACATCCTACGCATCTTTCCCTTAATAAATCACAACCAATTCTAAATGCTGCGCAGCTTTAGCGGCTTCATGACACGCCCATAGTTGACCATAAATAGTCAGTGAAACGCCCACACATGAATATTCATTGATAGTGAAACCATGGCAACCACAGAGAGGAAATCAAAAAAACGTAACTTCACTCAACGTGAAGTAGAAGTTATGGCGAGGTGGAAAAGAGGAGAAAAATGTTGTTTGGAGGGCACAGTGTGGGCATTACTAATGCCGAAAAGGCACGTGAGTGGCAAACGGTGGCAGACGCCGTAAATGCTGGAGCCTCACAACAACGGACCGTGACCAGGGGGGGACACCAGAGTGCCAGATGCACCGGGTGACCCCCCCCAAAAGCTCCACCAGGACGGCTGGAGGAAGTGGGAACCGGCTCATAAGCCACTGGTCCTCGTTTGCCAGCAAGTCTTCTTGCTGTCTAAAGATGCGTTCACTCCCAATTCTTCCATTTGCCACATCTTCTAAGATCCAAGATCAGCCATTGTGGTCATTACGCATTGTGATGGGGCATTTTATTTCCATCCATTTAACTGCATCTGACAAGCTACAGATGTGGGTAATAATCCACGTGGAAATGGGAAATTGTTCATCAAATGTCATTTCTTGTTGCTTTCTGAATGGTTGAGACATACGCCATACATTGTTTTATCAACAATAAAACAAACTAAAGGCATGAATACCATAATTCTGTAGCTTATGAAGAAATGTTTACTATGAAAACAACTTTCCCCAGTGGACAATTAATACTCTGGGTCAGAGCCTGATGAAGGACCAAACATTTTCCCCTCAAGTTTGCTTTTTATAAATCTCAACTATTGCGTAGAGAGTGGCGTACGCCTTCTTTTCCCTAAAAGCTCCAATAGCAGCTCAGCAGAAACTCTGATCTTTCTTGATGTGGAGGGGCGGAGCCTGAAGAGGAAGCATCTTTCTGCAGGTGGTGCTGCAGCTTTGGGCATGTTTTCCAACTCTGTAGCTTCTGCTGTTCATGGAGTCGTGTCCCTCTGTTCTTGGAAAGGAGAAACCTGCAGAGAACTTTTCCCATTTCCACTCCCTCCTTTCAGCTGCTGCCCACTGTTCCCCTCTGAATCAGGAGGGAGGGGCTCTCATCTGTTCTGCCCACCCCCATCTAGAAAGACATCAGCACCACCTGAACATTCCAAAGCTCTTTTCCAACCCATTTCTACTGAGAAGGAACCAAACCCATGAAGATTAGAACAGCTGGAACAGGATGAGGGGGAAGGCTGAAGATTCAAGTCTGTTTGTGAGTCAAAAATAGAATGAAGACAGACATCAATAGAAAACACAGAGTTGATCCAAAAGAGCATTTATTAGATCCAAACAGGCTGCAGGAATTTGACAGACAGCTTTCAGTTTGAAGATGCAGTTCTGCAAACAGCCAGCAGGTGGTTCACTGCAGTTGGTGTTTGTGCCAAAGCAAACCATAAAAGGCAACAAAATAACACATCATGGAAATATATTTTTGATTTAAAAAAACTGGTTGATAAAAAAGAATCTTAAAGTTGAGTTTGTTAAAAAGTTTCCATAGTAGAGTAAGTCCTGGGATCCACATGAGGACGTTTCCAGAGTTTTTTCTGTTTTTCTTTCTGCTCTGTACTCTTCGTTATTTAAAAAAAAGTAAGTTCATTAACTGATTGTTTAGTGTAGCAAAAAAGTTATTTAAACTGCTGACTCACCATTAGATATTTCAATTCTCATTTCAAAGCAGAAATGACAGAAACATGTGAGCATAGAGGCTGAATCCTGCATGAACTCTTTCAGAGGAAAGACTTTTACAAACAAGAAAGAATCATCAAACTGATAGAACAAACAGGAGACAATGTCACAATAATGTACACAAACAGCTTCATGAACAGAGAAACACAGACGTCAGCTGACAGGAAGAATGACATCAGTTACTATGGTAACACAAGAGAGAAGAGAAGCTGAAGATTTCCCTGAACTCCAAGTTGGAATGAGAAGAGGAAGTGCAGTTCTCCACCAGTCCACCGGGGGAGCTGCAGCACCATAACTGAGAGACAGTGGAGCTGATCTCAGATCAGTTCCTGCTGCAGCTCTGACACTCATCTCCACTTCCTCTGATTCCTCCATCACTCTGCTCTCCACCTCCCAGGAACACCGTCCAGTCACAACATCTCTGCAGACCAGCTGCTGCTGCTGCTCCTCTCTGCTCCTCCAGGAGGAACATCAGACTCACCAGCTTTCCCACCTGCAGAGAGAAAGTGTAGAGCCAGAGATGAAGGAGTGTCTCCTGATCCTGGTCTGTCAGTCAGTGATGCAGCACAGCAGCAGAAAGAGCAGCATGAGCTTCAGTCCTGTTCAGAGCAGCAGCTTCCTGTCATCTTCACCTGTTGGAGCTTCTGCTGCTCTGATTGGCTGACTGTTGTCCTGGAGCCTGTCATCATTCTCCTCAGAGCTTCACTGAGAAGCTGCAGCTTCACAGGAAACTCTGCATCTTTGCTCTCAGACTAACTTTAGGACCAAACATCTGGAAGCAGCTGGACTGACTCCAACCCTCTACTGACCACAGAGTCTGCAGTTTGGAGTTTGGACTCTCCACCAGATCCTGGAGCTGCTGAACATCTGAAGAATGAAGGTTGTTGTAACTCAGGTTAAGTTCCTTCAGGTGGGACGGGTTGGACTTCAGAGCTGAGACCAGAGCAGCACAGCTGGACTTTGACAAACTGCAGTTCATCAACCTGAATCCAGAACAAAGAGTTGAGTTTAGAGACAAAGTTCCTGTTTTTCATCCTTCACTTCTTCTAAAGAGTTCAGAGCTGAAGAAGATCAGAAAGTTTAGAAAAAGTCCAAAGATGTGAAGCAGCAGCAGCAGATCAGAAGAGTCCAGCAGAAGCAGAGAAGAAGAACATTCAGAAACATTCAGGACAACATGCAGCTGCTTCAGGAAAGAAGTCCAGATGTGTGAAAGTCAAACATCAGCCTGTGGCTGCATCCAAACCAACTGATGGTTCTGCAGCAACAGCAGAAAAAGTCCACTTCCTCTTTCTGCTCAGCTCTTCTCCAAACAGCACTGAATCATGGGAGAATTTCAGCAGCAGGATGCTGGAAAGTCTTCCTCCCAGTTTTCAGGAGATGATCTTCCAGTCCTTCTCTGCTGCAGCCCTTCAAGCAGAGACTTTCAGCTCCAACAGATCAAAGCAGAGAGAAGAAGGAAGTGATGAGGAAGAGTCAGCAGCAAATGTTGGACATTGATCCCTGATCAAGCATGACTTCAGCTCTGAATGAAGAGTCAGAAGCTGCTGGGAGCTTTGATGTGAGCAGAGAACAAGCAGCTGCAGGAAGAAAAGAAGAAGAAGTTCTGCCATAGATGAGAAAAGACTAGAAATGAAGTGACAACAGACGAGGAGTTGAAATGTCATTGATCATCAGGAATTATTCAGGACTACAGATTTACAATCACATAGATTTAAAGCTTCCATTCATAAAATGTCTGATAAAACTGTATTTCTGTATTTCTTCATCATTTTCAGATGATCTCATTGCAGAAAAACAGCAGAAAAAGTCTTTAGTTCTCCTCTGAAAGCATTTCCTGACATCTCTAAACTGTAGAGGGGCCTTAAAAACATGAGGATCCACGGGGCCCAAAGTGTCTGAATGTGGCCCTGAAGAGGAGCTGCTGATGGTTCTGCTGCTAGTCTAAACCAGGGGTCACCAACATGGAGTCTGGGGGCACCAGGAAGTGGCCTGAAACGCTGAAGAAGATCATCAAGAAGTCTGGACTGAGGCGCTGAGCTGGACGCATAAATCACTGCAGCATCTGTGGTTCTGAACTGAAGGAGGAAACATGGACTCCTGGTTTCAGACTCAGAGACACAGAGAGACTCTCCTACTACGGTTCAGTCAGTTTCTCTGAAGAAATCAATCAAACTCTTGATGCTGATCAATCACATGTTCTTTACATGTTCAGAAATGTTTCTCAGAGCATCAGAAATGAAGGTTTTTGATGAGGAAGGATCAATGATGGACATTCTTCATTCAACCATCACTAAAGCTGAGCCAGACTTCCCATAATGCATCATTCATCCCAGCGTTCTGTGCTAAAGTGATGCTTTGAGCACGTGATGACTCCCACTGTGGAACCATCAGCAATATTTTCTCTGGATCTACAGAGACTTTCCCTCTGAGAGTCGCTGCTGAAAGACATTGTTTCTGCATCGGAGACAAAGTGGAAGAAAAGTGACGTCACCATCAGACTTGGACTAAAACGAACAAAAAAAGATCCCAGTCTCTCAGTGCTAAAAGGTTCTGCTGGTATAAGGGCTTCTGTTGGTTCTGCTGCTCCCAAAGTTCCTTTTTCTCATCCCAGAACCCCCCCCCCACACACACACACATGACTGAGCTGCTTCTTTACTGTCAATGACGTCATGAATAGAATCCAGACCATTCTCATGTTTTTAATCAGTTTTTGTTCATTCAGGTTCATGTTTCCTCATCCTGTCAGATCGTTTTATATTATTGTTATTAACGGAGCAGCTAAACGAGTGCTGATAACACTAGGAACTACAGATCCCATGATGCAGTGCTTCAGCTGCCTTGCTGAACTGTTGAGTTGTGCAGCTTCCCTGGAACTCAGAGTAAAATGTGACGGAGGCGATGATCAAAAGGGAAAATCCTGTTTCTATATGTTCTTAGCGTGATGACGTCATCTGCATCTCTGCTTTATGACTAGCGCCCCTTAGTGGTGGAAATCAGAACCACATTTCTCTCTGACAGATCAAATGAACTGGAGAACATTTGACACAGTGATCCAACATGAACTCTGACCGCGTCAATCCAAACTAGCTGATGATGCTGCAAGTTATGGTGAAGCTAGCCCTCACCATGCTGAAGACTACAGTGGATTCTGAACACAGACAGCTGGTTCCATATGGAGGAACGTATGGGGATCTGATTTCTATCAATATACAACTATTTCTTTATCTTCTACCAGGCAGAGCCCCCCATCAGCTTGGAGGACTGGCCCCTTCAGTGGGGGTCAAACATCAAGTACCTGGAGACAGCAGCCCCATCAGTGCCTTGAGAGAGATGATTGTCCCTCTCTGGACATGTGGTTCAGAAACAGAGAGCTTCTCTCTCCTCTGAACAGATCAGGAGGCTTGTGTGTTTGAGGAAGTGGCTCAGTGCAAAGAGCCAGAAATGTGGGGGCAGCCATCCATTTGTTCCTGCAGTTCAGCAGAAAAGCAGAAAGCTAGAGCAGAACATGAACGTCTTCTTTCACTTCCATTCTGGATGCTCTACACCAGGGGTCGGGAACCTATGGTTCGCGAGCTATATATGGCTCTTTTGATGGTCACATGTGGCTTGCAGACAAATCTTTAATTAAACTTTTTTTTTTCATTAGACCAGTGCTTCTCGTGCGCGATGCAATGCCAGAGGGGCGCGCAGTAGTAGCGGTGCTTGGAGAAAAAAAAATCTGCGCCACTATCAATTTACTATTATCTATTATTTGACAGAGTTTATACCAGCCGGAAACCTGTAAATTTCTGTGCCTAAAACTGCGCGCTCCCGTCTCTGAGAAAGAGCGCGCAGTTGTGGGGACGGGACGTGAGGAAGAAAGCAGAGGGTGGCGACAGGCAGCAGGTGAATCACGCAGGGATTGTAAAAACGTAAAACCCGCTGTCCATCACTCACTGCAGTGTGTGAGTGTGTGTTTGGCTCCACGTCTGCATGTGAGCAGTGTTTCTACATCTAAAGAACATTCAGACCTACGATCACATTTAAAGTCTCAACTTCTGCATGAAGCTGAAGTATTAACCAGACTAGACCATCAGCAAAACCACCACGAGAAATACTCATCATTTATTAGCAACAGCATAACAATATTAATAAAAAGAATCCACAGACTTATTGTACTTTAAAAATGTTGAAATTACATCAAATGCTCCCATTCACGTCTATTTTTAGTTTTAGACATATTGTCGCGGACTGAGTTGGGTCCGCTGTCGGGCCGCGTTAAAAGTTCTGGAGTTCATTGAACGCATCAAGCAGAGATCTGATTGGTTCTCAGTTCTGTCGCTCTGCCTGTTGTTAGGTAGTTTGGACCAATGGGGTTCAGCTATGGGCCGAATAAGGGAAATGGGAGGACTGGAGCGGGAGCAGGGGAATATAAAGTGGGAGAAGCGCTCTCGTCTCAGCGGGAGAGATTCAGGAGTTGCTGAATTAATTGTACGGCGTTTTTTCGCGGTCAACAGTAACCAGAATAAAGAACCTTAAAAGAGGTTAAGTCTCCGTGCCTCAGTGTGGGACAGGGACACTACATTATTGGCATTACACTACATTATTGGCTCTTTTGAAATTACATTTAAAAATATGTGGCGTTTATGGCTCTCTCGGCCAAAAAGGTTCCCGACCCCTGCTCTACACAGACAATTGTTCTTTATGTGGATCTGGACTTCATCTTTGGAGAATCCTGAAACTCTTCTGTAGATCTCCTTGGATTTCCTCCACTGCTGGATTCAACACAGTTGTGTGTTTAGTTGAATGGAAACGTCTACCATTCAGTCAGTGAACTTTCAATGACACTTCTTTTTGGTTCATGTCCATCAGTTGTTTGCAGCTTTTCATTGTGTTCATGAAGTGTTGAACTCTGTTCTAAATGTCCTTTGGTTGTCTTTGGCTCTGAGTTGAACTTTTTAGCTTTCAGCATTTTTTAGTCTCCAGAAATCTTTTCTGAATCCAAAGTTCCAAAAATAAAGAGTCATTTTTTAGTGACAGTTTTTCATTTCTAGTGGTAAATGAATCTGCATTTGTCATTTCTGGTTTCAGTGACTGAATGATGCTCTGACCAAACAACACTTTGTGTGTTTTTGTTGTTCTAGTGACATTCAGAGGAAGTGTCTGTTCTAGATTCAATAGTTAAAGATCTGTTCTAACTATTTTCTTCACGGCTGCAGACAGAAAATCTTCCAGTGAAACATCAGAAAGTTCTTCACCTGATCCGTTCTTCTCATCCTTCAGGGAGTTCAGCTTCTTTACTCACCACAGAGTCTGCAGTCTGCAGTCTGGACTCTCCAGAAAACCACACAGATGAACAACTCCTGAATCCTGCAGGTTCTGGTTCCAGCTAAGTTCCAGTTCTGTCAGATTAGACGGGTTTTTCTTCAGAGCTGAGACCAGAACTTTACAGCTGATCTCTGACAAACTGCAGCTGTTCAACCTGCAATGAGACAGAAAAGTGTGTTCAGGAGCAGTGATGCAGCTGGAGGTCCAGGAACTTGGTCCATTCAGTCAGGTGGGACCCACCCTGATGACAGACTGACAGATGACATTTTCACTGTTTGCTCATTTCTTTGGGATTTGGACCCAAAAACATGATCAGGAATAAAAATGATACATTAAATTTTATTTCTTCATCTTGAAAACAGATCAACAGATCAAAGCAGAGAGAAGAAGGAAGTGATGAGGAAGAGTCAGCAGCAAATGTTGGACATTGATCCCTGATCCATGACTTCAGCTCTGAATGAAGAGTCAGAAGCTGCTGGGAGCTTTGATGTGAGCAGAGAACAAGCAGCTGCAGGAAGAAAAGAAGAAGAAGTTCTGACATAGATGAGAAATGACTAGAAATGAAGTGAAAACAGACGAGGAATTGAAATGTCATTGATCATCAGGAATTATTCAGGACTACAGATTTACAATCACATAGATGTAAAGCTTCCATTTAGAAAATGTCACATTTCATAAAATAAATAAAGAAACACAGGCTGTGTCCAAATTCCTAACTCCTTTTTATGGAGGACTGTGTCTTTGATTCGGGGGAGGAGTTTAACAGGAAACCAGATTGGGGGGGGGGGGGGGGGGGGGGGTCAGGACACAGGGAGGAAGAGACAGAGATGTGACTCCACTTGGCAGATGTTCCACATTTATTCTATTGCTGATTCATATTCCAAGTCAGTCTGTAAGCAACTAAAGATCCTCTCATCACTACACAATCAGCACAAACTGACCTGCTGTCAATCAAATCAAGTCCATAAATAATAAAACTGAGTTTGTCACTATGAACATAAACTCCTATAATATGATGAATAGAATTTAATCTGCTTTAGTGCAGGAATATCTAGTGTCCTTGTGATGGCAGCATACCCTGCCACACCCACAAACAACATGGCGGTAACCTCCCCTCAGTATTGCACACTTTCTTTTTAATTGTATTATTTCAGATTCATTATTCTCAAATAAATGCACACATTTCTTTGCGTTAAAATATACATTTATTATCTATTTTCAATAATTTGTAGCACATGTACATTTGTTTAGTTTGCATATTTTGTTTTGTTTAATTAATGTCACCTGTTTTTGAGTTGCCAGTCCTGAGGGTGCTACTGGTCGCTACGGGTGTGGCTGAGGTTCTGCTCCTGGCGCTGGGCTGTGAGGACTGGCAAAGGAGGAGCTCAAGTCTTCAAAGCCTTTAAGTACTCCAGTCAGGCAATTGGGCAGGCGCCATCAACAGAAGCCTCCAGGGGAGAAACCATGGACTTATTTAATGTTTATTTGCCTTGCTTCTGTTGGTTATTATTCATTTTGTTACACTTTTGATGATTTTTCTTTTCCACTAAGAGACCAAGTTTTGTGTTTAGTCTTGTCTTTATAGTCTTTGTTAAATGTCTGCGTAGTCATGTTAGTCTCCCCCCCATGTTTCTCAAGTGGTCTGATCAGCCACTATATATGTTCCCCTGTTGTGTCTTTGGTTAGGTCAGTTTGTTTCTGTTACTTGGTCTGTTCAGTTGGTTAAGTTCAAGTTATCGCCTGAGTTACTTATGTTTCTGTTGACCTCTTTTAAGGGCCCAGTTTGTTCATCTTTTTTACATTTTTGGAGAAAATTAAATCTTTCATTTTTTGATAAACTTCTGTTGTCCTCTTTGGCCGCTCGATCCCTCACAGTCCTGGATTCTAGAAGTAATTCTAACATCATGATCACTACTTTTATTTAGACGGTGAATATGACGTCATTGATTTCACAAAGTGAAAATCTAATTGATATGAGTGTTTAGTGATGATCATTTATGAATCACTGAGTTCAGAAGATAAAGCCTGGATGGTTTATCTTCTTTTATGGACCGCATGAGTCTGAAATAAAGTGAATTATTATTATTATGAAAAAAACATTTAAATACTTTTTTTTAAACAAAAATGTGAATAATTTCACATCCTAAACTATAAAATCTTCCAATTTAGTGTAAATGTATCAGATAAATGTCAGCAGTTCTCCTGAATCATAAATGTCTCCGTTTGGTCTTTAAACTAAACTAAACTCTGGTTTCCATCCAAATGACAAATCAATGTCTCCATCAAAGTTTCCCACATATCACCACCTTTAGTTTCTAACAAAGTAAAGCACAGAAGTCCAAACCATAGAACATGAAACCGTTTCAGAGCTTTTCTCACACACACAGTCCAGTTTAGTCCCGGTACCGGCACCTTCAAGCCCAGAAAAAGCCTTGCAGGCCTGTTGTTGCTTTAGGAAAACATGGAGTTTGTTGCAATCATCCAGTCAGATCCAGAGAGAACAGAAAGACCACCACTCCGCTAAGTTCCATGTGACCAGCGTGATGCACGTTACACCACAGCCTCCACTCCCACTCCCATCCAGAAAACAGCTATTCACCCGCAGTTCCTCCACTCACCAATCCCAGCTCATGTTCTGATCCAAATGTCTCTACAAACACTCTGGAGGGAAAAGTCTCCATGTGCTCTGTCTACAACTTCCTGTCTTTAAATAAACTTTATTAACAAATACTGAAGATACAAAATACCAACCATTAACACTGTGAGCAAAAGACAACATGAACAATATAAAACAGGTTAAAAAATTAAACTAATAAAGGCATAAAATCTGTTAAAGTTTCCAAAGAGACTATGTTTTCTACGGAGTCCCAAACTGTTCATAATTAAATAAATATATGTAGCCACAAAAGTATTTAAAATAAGAAATTGACATTATGATTGAATTCTGTGTCAAAAACATTTGTTCCCATAACACTGTAAAGTCCTATTTCTGATTTCCTCTGGAAATGTCATTCAGAAAGGTGTTGTTATTTATTTATTTTTTGTATTAAGGACACGTCAGCTGTGCGTCACGTGACTGACGGTACGGGTGACTGAGGGGATAAAGAGAACCAAAGTAAGGGGGGGGGGGGGGGCTCATCCTGCGGTGACGGGAAAAAAACTTCAGGGAGTCTACGAGAGACCTGAGGAAAAAAAGGAGAAAAAGAAGCGCATCTACCTCCCGAGGCATCGGATTCCGTTTTGGGGATTTATTTCTGTTTGGACAAACTTGGACAGTCAACCCTTGGGTGAGAGGATTCCTTTTTCTTCTTTCGTTTGGATGGCGTTTCATTGTGGAGAATGCCTACGTGTCGGGAGTGGGAGCGACCGCGAACTCTGAAAAGGAAGACGCTGCAGCACGAACATTAACGGGACACTTGAAGAAAACAAATCGGTTCTGAGACTGAGGATTATTATATTATATTATTTGGGGTTTTTTTGTTGTTTGGTTAACTTGTGTTACATAAAAAAAAAACTCTGAAGAACAAAGAGTAAAATCTGTGGTGTGTAAATATATCTATTTAAAAAATCTAAATTACCCTAAAAACGTAATGAGCACTATAAATAAATAGATGATCGTTACAATATGACCTCATGCAAATACATAATCAACTAATAAATCTCTCATAAATATATAAAAACATCATGAAATAGTGAAAAACCTGCAAATTGATTTTAAATTAGCCATTATATTATTCAATATATTTCATTTTGCTTTAAAAACCTGTTCATTATTTTAAAACAGCATTTTAAAAATAATAATTTTAATCATGTTGAATATTATTATAATTCTGTCTTTCTTCAGAAACTCAGATTTCTAAATCCATATTTTCCAAAGTATCTTTGTTTTCATTTCATGTTGCTGATTTTCACAATGATTTATTTATTTCATGAAGAGCTTTTCCAGCAGAATGAGTCTGTCTGTCAATCAGTGAAAGTGGGCGGGATCTAAACACTCATTGGCTGATTCCTGGAAATGGACTCGTGTTCCTAGATACCTGCTCTGTGGTGTTCCAGTCAGAGAGACGACAGATTTCTGCTGACATTAGAGGATCAAATAGAGACAAACAATGTGTCTGCTGCAGAAGATTCAAACATCTACGACTCTGTTTTTGGAGTTTGAGGGTTCCTGTGGACCACAGAGGAGCTTTCTTTGAGATCCGGTGTAGGTACAATAACCATTCGGCCTACAACTACCATTCGGGGTCCTTCAATTCACACTACGGTGGCCCCAATTGGACAAACTATGTAGCGTGGAGATCTGCTCGAGCTCTACATATTTTCATTTCATGTTTCCTTTTGCAACATAAAGTTCTTTTCCCTCATAAGTTGAGTCTGACTTTGTTCGTTTTGTTTACAGAGAGATTTTGTCACAACCCACTTTGTAAAAAGATCTGTGGCTGTTAGAATGAACACAGAGTGTCTCTAATCAGAGCAGCTGGAGTCACACTGACTGTATTGTTTTATATCTTTTAAACTACTGTGTTGATTTTTCATTTGTGTTTAAAAAGAAACTGAAACTGAATTCTGCCACCCCGCCCAAAGCCATTTCTACCCGCAGATTTAGAACCAAAACCACCAGATCTGGTAACACTGAGGATGTGTTGAGGTGCATACTCCCCCCTAGTGTTGAGGGGTGGGAATTGCACTGTCAAGTTCACTTAAGCCAGAGTTTTTCAACTAGTGTGTCGTGGGAAATTGCCCTCATTAACTGATCTAAAAACTTGTTGTTTTTAAATCAACTTTATTGCACATTATGCCATTTTACAAAGATGTACTTTAAGGTATCCAATAAAAAAACATATCTTTAAATATCAAATACAAATATGTAACAAACAGAAGAACAAGAATAGAAATAGAACTAAGCCAGGGGGGTTAAACTCTACGAGAAAAGGCTGAATCTCTCACACACAGACAAAGTTCTGATTGCTTTTTGCTTCTCTGAATTTTGAAAACTGTTGATATACTGATTTAACTCAGAAAGGAAACAGTGAAACAGGGTTTTCTACCAGAAAATTGACATTTATGAATATGAAATTTAGCCAAAATGAGCAAAAGATTTAAAAGTAAACCAGAGTCCTTTTGCATATGTTTTGACATTAGACCCAACAAGATATCTTTCCAGAATAAGACAAAATATATTATATTGAGTTCCGATTCTGGGTTACGGCAGGGGGACGCGTGGCGTATATGAAGACCTTAAAAAGACTCTTGATGATATTCAATCTACAATGAAAAGCTTTATGGATCAGGTGTCCGCTAAGCTAACGCCACTCATGGAGATGATGGAAGAGTTCCGAAGATTTCGGGCTCAAAATGAGCAACGAGAAAACCGGGTCGACATTCTGGAGAAACGACTGGACGATGTGGAACAGCAAGTAAGGATGAATAATGTCATTCTCACTGGAGTACCGATCAAGCCTCGAACGAAGCTGAACGCAGGAGCAAGCACTGCTAATGCTAATGCTAGCGCTAGCGTAGCTAGCAGGGCTGTTCATACGGAGCGCGGTGGAGAGACTCTGGATCAGCAAATACATTCATTTCTCACATCTAAAGGGATTTCCCTGGATCTCAACACCATGGAGACCTGCCACCTGCTCCCCAGGAGAAAGGAGACGGATAAACCAGCGATCCTCATCAGGTTTGTGAATCACAAACACAAGCTAGCTCTGATGAATCAACGAAAGAACCTGAAAGGTTCTGCTGTTTATCTGAACGACCATCTGACCAGAAGGAATGCTGAAATCTCCAAACATGCACGGCTTCTCAGGAAGCAGAAGCAGATTGAGAACACTTGGGTTAAAGGCTGCAGGATTTACGTCAAACCACTCGGTCCACCGGACCGGTCCAAGGTTCTGGTTGTGAACACCATGAAGGACTTTGAGAAGTGTTTGATCACGGACGTCTGAAACAACATGGAGTAATAAACCAAAGAGCCAAATAATTTCAAGAAATATGACACCTGGATTCATCACTTTCTCCATCGTCTGACGTCACCTGAATAACAGCAGAGATTTCTGACCTGCAGACAACTTGACCTCAACTTTCACTGAGCTGATATCAGCTGAAGAAGGATATGGACCTGAATCTAATGTCTGCAGACATAACATGGAAGAGACTAGAAACTGTTTTGAACCCAGAAGATCAGCTGTTAATCAGCAGAAGAAGATTTGCCAACCTTGGATAATTGACAAAATATGGACCCTTTTATTTTCCCTTACAGCATTACATTATTAAATAAAAAAAAAAATAAATAAAAAAAATACAGTAAAAAAAATATAGAAAAGTAAAACAAATGATTAGTCAATTATTGAAAATGATAAATTGTTCGATGTTTAATGATATTACTTCACTTGCTCCAAAAAATGATAAATTGATTCAAAAATCTTTCCTAATGTAACATAATTTTGCACGTTTTTAACTTTTGATACTTGATGAAAGTTTACTATGAAAATCTCTGAAACAGTGTTGTCTATTTTACTGATATAGTATTATGTTCTAATCATATCAATGACTTTTATGAGTAACATATATTTTAGATAACTGATCTGCATTTGCCATGTTGATTTCTAAAATAGTTTTTTTTTACATAATAATTAAGTAATTCATCTTTGTCATGTGCTTTATTGATACTTTATGATTTTTAATTCTGTCTGATAAAAAAGTGGGAACCGGATATTGATAAATCATGTATTAAAATGGTTATAGTATAATGGGGTGGAATTATATAAATTCGCTTCCTTCCACTCCCTTTCAAGCAATATTTATTAATATGTCTAATTATCCTAAATTTGATTAGTTACTGTATGAATGTATAACTGATGATTGTATTGCTTTTGTGTATTATTTCTACTTAATTGCTTGAAATAAACCATTTCAAATCAAATAAAAAAAAAATAAGACAAAACAAGAATTAATTTTATCATTAATAAAATCCCAAATCTTCTGCCAAAACACCTTAACTTTGGGACAAGACCAGAATTGATGGATGACTGTTTCAGGGGAATTACAACCAAAACAACAGAGTGTGTCAATGTTTAATTTAAATCTGTTTTGAATAAACATTTTAGCTGGATAAATTCTATTGATAATCAAACCTCTTCCAAGTAACGTCTTCAACAAACATGTTCCAATAATTGGAACATAATTTGATTTTGATTTGAAATGGTTTATTTCAAGCAATTAAGTAGAAACAATAGACAAAAGCAATACAATCTTGAGTTATACATTCATACAGTAACTAATCAAACTTAGGATAATTAGACATATTAATAAATATTGCTTGAAAGGGAGTGGAAGGAAGTGAATTTATATAATCCCACCCCGTTATACTATAACCATTTTATTACATGATCTATCAATATCTGGTTCCTAGTTTTTATCAGACAGAATTAAGTATCATAAAGTATCAATAAAGCACATGACAAAGATGAATTACTTAATTATTATGTGAAAAAAAATATTTTAGAAATCAACATGGCAAATGCAGATCAGTTATCTAAAATATATGCAGATTATGTTACTCATAAAAGTCATTGATATGATTAGAACATAATACTGTATCAGTAAAATAGACATAACACTGTTTCAGAGATTTTCATAGTAAACTTTCATCAAGTATCAAAAGTTAAAAAACGTGCAAAATTATGTTACATTAGGAAAGATTTTTGAATCAATTTATCAATTTTTGGAGCAAGTGAAGTAATATCATTATACATCGATCAATTTATCATTTTCAATAATTGACTAATCATTTGTTTTACTTTTCTATATTTTTTTTATTGTATTTTTTTTATTTTATTTTTTTTTATTTAATAATGTAATGCTGTAAGGGAAAATAAAAGGGTCCATAATCCGTCGATTATCCAAGGTTGGCATTTCTTCTTCTGCTGAATAACAGCTGATCTTCTGGGTTTAAACAGTTTCTAGTCTATTCCATGTTATGTCTGCAGACATTAGATTCAGGTCCATATCCTTCTTCAGCTGATATCAGCTCGGTGAAAGTTGAGGTCAAGTTGTCTGCAGGTCAGAACTCTCTGCTGTAGATTCAGGTGACGTCAGACGTATGGAGAAAGTGATGAATCCAGGTGTCATATTTCTTGAAATTATTTGGCTCTTTGGTTTATTACTCCATGTTGTTTCAGACGACCGTGATCAAACACTTCCCAAAATCCTTCATGGTGTTCACAACCAGAACCTTGGACCGGTCCGGTGGACCGAGTGGTTTGACGTAAATCCTGCAGCCTTTAACCCAAGTGTTCTCAATCTGCTTCTGCTTCCTGAGAAGCCGTGCATGTTTGGAGATTTCAGCATTCCTTCTGGTCAGATGGTCGTTCAGATAAGCAGCAGATCCCTTCAGGTTCTTACTTTGATTCAGCAGAGCTAGCTTGTGTTTGTGATTCACAAACCTGATGAGGATCGCTGGTTTATCCGTCTCCTTTCTCCTGGGGAGCAGGTGGCAGGTCTCCATGGTGTTGAGATCCAGGGAAATCCCTTTAGATGTGAGAAATGAATGTACGAACATTTGATCAATTTATCGCCCAGGCCTAATTTCACTTCAGATTTAACTGGAAGATTATACAAAGTGGTAGCAGCACATTCTTTAATTGCCATTAATTCACATTTATTCACATTCAAACAAAGACCGGACGCCTTTGAAAACGTCCCAATAACGTCAAAAGCAACAGGAATCTGCTTTTCATTTTTCAGAAAAAGTGTAGTGTCATCTGCAAGTTGAGTAATAATTAGATCTGTATACAGTGATCCATCGCTATAACGCGGTTGACTTTTCACGGTTTCGCTACTTTACAAATTTGCATCGTGCAGTGTGTTCTGCATTCTGATTGGCTGAAAAGTCACTCCGCTTCTCCTCTACCTGTGCGTCAATAACGTTCCAGTTTTATATGTACACGTACGTAAAACAGCTTGCCAAATTTACATTACGTACGTGCAAATTCTCTTGCAATATTGAGTTTCTCTAAAACCCATAGAAAAAAGAGCGACAACAACTGTCAATCACTGTGTTCTTCTGAACAAACACAGCTGCACCGCGGCTTCAAAAGAAGAAAACACTGCAGAGTGGAATCAGGATGCAGCGGCTCAGTCTGTAGAGCAGTGAAATACACCTGAGTCACTATTTGTCCCACTGTACTTTGTAGTATTTTTTTCATAATCATTTTAAACTTTCTCCCGTTTCATCTAATTACTCTGGTCGTGGTGGGCGGGACTAATCTCCTCAATTTGAAGCCTTCTGTTCACATTGATTATTAAAATTATTACGTGACAATACAGTGCAGAAGTTATTTGTTGAAAAAAAACGCTTCTAAAGTACTTTTATTTGTGAAACAAATGCTTGAGCCTGTAAAATGGTTTGTTCTTTCTTTTTAATGTATAAAAGGCTATTTCATTGTATAATAATTGTAAAATAAATAAAGGTTTCTACTTCACAGATTTTGCCTATCACGGGTTCTATATGGAATGTAACCCCCACGAAAAACAAGGGTTTACTGTACATGAAATGTGAGCACAGGTGATGGTGTGAGAAATGTAACTAGGATGTAATGTTTAAAAGGGAGTAGATAATGACAAGAATTGTATTCTTATTATTATCTGCTCCCTTCTAATCATGAAAATGTTCAATATGGAAGACAAACATGTAAACATTTGGACATCAATAATTTTCATGAAAGGAATAAATAAATAAATAAATGAAATCTTTGTCAATGAGATTGATGCCTTCTAATGCACTGGATTTAATGTGATCTGTTAACAGTTGAGAAACTCAAAGGAACAGATATGGAGAAACAGGACAACCTCACCTAATTCCTCTCTAGATTAAATCTGGGAGAGGTGCCACCTGCTACTTTAATAGAGCTATTACAGTTATTCTATAATGTAACAATAGCTGAATAAAAGTATTCTCCAAAACCACATTTGTGAAGACAATGCAAAATGAATGTATGTTCTACGGTATCAAATGCTTTGTAAAAATCCAGAAATAAAATAAAACCATTATCATTTATAATGTCTGGATGATCAAGAAAGTCCAAAACTAGCCTGATATTATTCATTATATGTCTTCCTGACATAAAGCCAGACTGGGTCTCATCAATTACTGAGTCCAGTGTCAGTTTGAGTCTTTTGGCCAAAGATTGTTGCAAAGATCTTCTAATCATTGTTGAGTAGTGATATTGGACGCCAGTTATCTAAGAATGACGTGTCTTTCCCAGATTTTGGAATTAAACGTTTTCAGGCCTTGAGTCAATGTTGTAGGAAGAAGTTCTTTATCTATACTTTCTAAAAACATTTGTTGTAAAAAGGGAGACAGATCCTCAGCTGAACATTTTTTTTAACTTGTCCTGTCCAACAGCTGGGCAAACAGATGAGAGCTGAAGGCCTCTTGTGTTGGACATATTTTACTTTAACAACAGGGGTTATTAATCTACAGACAAACCAGAGGAATGTCTGAATAAACCCCTTTAGGAATCCAGGACAAACTTTATTAAATTCCATCATGTTTGAAAATCTTTGGTGTTGGACCGGACGGAAAAGGAAAGGAGGGAAGAAGAGAGAGGGATGATAGAGAGGAGGGGGGATAGGAGGGTGATAATAGGAGGGGGGGGGGGTAGAACCATGAAGCAGCCTAAAGCAACAACTTTACTGGATGTTTATCATTACAGTGAGGTTCAAGTGTAATACAAATCTCAAAGGGCGGGGCCTGTTCACACACACATTCAGATGTTATAAACACACCTGTTAACTGTAAAGATGTCTACATGTCAACATGTACACAAAACATGCACACAATACAGATATTGTTCACACACGCATACTTATGCCTTTAAACCAACTAGTGTGAAATATTTCATTCATTCAATCATGCAAATTATTAGTGTAAAGGTGAGCTAACACCTGTGCTCAGGTGAGTGTTTATGTCCCTTTAAATGGATGATGGAATGTGGAAAGAAGGAGGGAGAACAAAACATGACTAAAACTCTGAAGTCAGCCCATCTGTTCCTGGTGATTTATTAGAGTGAAGTTGTTCAATGGCCTTTTGTACTTCCTCCAGTGTAATCATGCTCTCACATTGCTCCTTTTCACTTTCAGTGATGGTCTTGACTGTTAATGAATCTATGAAGGCATCTGTTGAACCTTGACTAAATGTAGAACTATAAAGTTTCTGGTAAAAATCCCAACAATAGTTAGAAATGACTTTATGGTCTTCTGAAATAGTTCCATCTCTATTCATTCTGTGAATGCTCCTACTTTTAGAGTGGTGTCTCTCCAGATTAAAGAAGTAATGTGAATTTTCTTCACTGTTTTCAAGCCATCTTGATGGAGATCTCACAAAAGCTCCCTTGGCTTTTTGAAGATATAAATGATCCAGTTCAGTTTGAAGGTTAGAGAGTTTGAGTTTATCTTCATCTGATAGTGTGTCGGCATTATTTTGACACAAGTGAGTGATTTCTGAAATGACATTAGCTTCATGTGGTCTTCTACTTTTAGCTTTATCACTACTTACTTTTCTGAGATATTTACTTGTTTCAAATTTAAAAAGCTCCCAGTGTAAACCATATTTCTTGTCTATGTTAGCTTTAGACCAAAAAAGTGCTACTTGTCTTTTGATTTGTTTTTAACAGAGTCATCCAGTAAAATAGAGCTATTCAGTTTCCAATAAGCTGAATGAGTGGCATAAGACTTAGAGGTAGTAAACTTTATCTTAACAACTGTGGCTTTGTGGTCTGTAAGAGGGGTGGGGCAAATGTTTACATCCATCTGATCTACAGCAACACTTTTTGAGACCAACCAAAAGTCAATTCTGGACTGATTTGTTCCAGTTTTGTTCCTCCATGTAAAGCATTTGACATCAGGGTTTTTCCTTCTCCATATATCAGGGAGGTCAAATTTCTCCATAAAATTCTTCAGCTTGGTGTTGCTTCCATCCGGCCCACGAGGAGGACACCTATCTACATTATTATCTGGAACATTATTGAAGTCACCCCCCAACAATATGATGGCATTTGGAAATGTTTCTAACCATTTTAACAGTGAGTTTTCTATAGAGAGAAGAAGTTGATCATTTTTTTTGACAGTGTTGTATCCATAAATATTGGCTGAAATAACAATTTATCATCACATTGTAGTATTTGACAAATATAATGACCTGATGGATCACTTTCAGTGAGTAAAATGTCCCCACTAAACCTATTTTTTAGAGTTGTTACCCCGGCTGATCTCTGTACCGTGTGAAAACCATAAAGAATGACCCCACTGACACTTCCACACTTTGGCATAATCAGATACTGAATGAGACTCTAGTAAAAAACAGAGATCTGAGTGAAACTGCTTAGCAAAAAGAAATAAAGCTTTGAGTTTAACATTGTTGCGTAGCCCCCTGGCATTAAAAGAAACAGAAGATAGAGTAAGACCCTAACCCCAATATCGAGAACAGCACCAAAATACATTTTAGCAGCTTGAGTTTAAAAGAGGGAATCCTCTCAAATATAAAACTGAAAAGGGATTTGGGAGGGGGGGAAAGTTCCTGAGAATGCAGAGGAGAACACACTGGACTCCTCACATTGTGGGGAAAACAAAAAAAGAATCTCTCTTATGTATTTTTCTCTTTTCCTCCGTTTCTTTTTTCATGGGTGAACTTCTGACCCATCAATAAATCCACAGCCTCCCATGAAGTGAGCCGCCTTTCCCTCCTCTGCTTTCTTGATGTTCGGCCACAGCTTCTGCCGACTCTCCCTGTCCTCTTTTGTTAGGTCCTGGTTGAAGCGCAGGCATTTAGCTTGGAGAAACCCGTTCTTCTCCAAACCTCCTCCTTCAGATGAATCTGATCAGAACCCCTCGAGGCCTCGGGTCCTCCTGGCGTTTTCTTCCCATCCATGAGCGACATCAACAGCATCGGGAAACTTTTCTTTTTCTGAGGGCAGAACATGCTGGCAAATGTTGACCACCTCCTCGCGCACGTTTTCCTTCTCAGCCTCAGGAACGTACAGCCTCAGATTCCGTCAATGACCATAAGCTTCCAGATCTGTGACCCGGGCCAAGCATCTCCATGTAAAGTCCTCAGTTTTTTCCATGACATCAACTTTGTCATTAATGAGTTTAACTTCAGAATCAAACCAAACCAACTATTTTTTCCAGAGCTTCTCTTCTTGAGTTGATTAGTTCGGTGAGCATATTGACTGCTTCATCAGACTTCATGGACCAGGGCGTGGTAGGCCTTTTAGCTAGAGGAGGCTTCCTTTGGGTCACTGGGAGTGAAGGAAATTCCTCCTCCAAAGTCACGGGTTTGTCCATGATGCTGCTGGTGTAGTCGTGCTCGTTGGCTAACAACTAGCTAGCAGAGCTTTGTTTTTCTTTTGAAGACTCGCTTCTTTTAGCAGGTTTTGGCATTTTGAACGGTGGAAATTTGTAAAAAGTATCCAAAAGCTACAATCCAGAACGTTCCCAGGTCGTTTTCTTGCTGCTTCAAAATAGCTCAATAAAAAGTTAGGTGCTTGGAGCTCCATATAAACAAACCGGTCACGCTGCCATCTTGCCGGCTCTCTCATCTAAAAACATTTCCATCTCCAGGATTTCAGCTCTGTGTTCATCCAAACATCCTGATAAAACACTGAGTAGTTAGGAATATGAAAGATCATAAAAGACTTTTTTCTTTGTGTTTATTTGATTCTATTAAAGACATTTTGATCAGAATGACGGTACCACGATTTAGCTGCAACTAAAGCTCTGTTTTCTGAAAAGTCCCGCCCCTTTAACTGTCTCCACCAATCATTCTTGGAGGCTTAATAACATGTCATCAGTCTGACCAATCAGAAGTGGTTAAAGTCTTCACTTCCTTGTTTAGATTTAGCTCAAAAAGTCTCTCAGTTCCAACAAAAATACCAGCTAAAGCTCGTCTTTAGCGGTGTAGCTTTCCACAGAATCCGGTGTCAGACCGTGGAACAAGAGAACAAAACCATGAAGCTCAGAGAAGAGAGTCTGTCTGCATCACTACATCTCCCATGATGCATTGGGTTAAAGTGGTTGCTTCTCTCTTCCCTGTTAAACGTCTTAAACCACAACAAACACACATCAACCAGTTTCTAAATCTTCTGGATGAAATCAGAGGTCAACAGTTTAGTTCTCCTTCCTGGGGGGTATTCCAGGAAGCATGTTTAAACTCCCCTGACTTTAACCCTGAACTCTGGCTGAAATCCGCCTGAACTTTCTTACTCTGGGTATGTCGGTTCCAAAAGACTGGATATGAGTTGGCGTAATTACGCTCCACTTGGTAACCCTGGGTTAATGCACGTGCACAGCAGGTACATAAAGCTGTTTATCGGTGGAGATTGTGTGGTGAGGGTGGCTGCTTTCAAGCTCCTGGGCGTCACCATTGAGCAGGACCTGACCTGGAGCGCCAACACCACTGCTCTGGTGAAGAAGGCCCAGCAGAGACTGTACTTTCTCAGTCTCTTAAAGAAAAACAAACTGAGTGAGAAACTGCTGGTGTCCTTCTACCGCTGCTCAATAGAGAGTATTTTAACATACTGTGTCTGTTCCTGGTTTGCACGTTGCACAGCTGCAGCTAGGAAAGTTCTCCAGAGAGTCACCACCAGAGCCCAGAAGATCATAGGCTGCCCTCTCCCATCCCTGGAAGAACTGTACAGTTCCCGCTGCCTAAAAAAGGCTCAGAACATTCTGCTGGATCCATCACACCCTGAACATTCTCTTTTTGAACTGCTGCCTTCAGGCAGAAGATACAGGACAATTAAAACAAGGACAAACAGATTCTATTCTATTTCAAACAGAAATAGCTTCTATCCAAGAGCCATCGTGGCCTTAAACACTGCTAAATAAAGTTTCATTTATTAGGGAAGCGTGCAATGCTTCAACAAGATGTAACCTCCTTTTTTATACTTTTGTAAATTTTCTAGATCTGCACTGTATCACTGATATTCACTGTATTTTTTGTTGTACATGTACAATGACGATAAAGATATTTCTAAAGACATTCTCAATAGATCGCTGATTTCTGGAGTCACCATGGAAACGCGTGGTGAAAAAAAGAGACGCTACACTTCAGTGAGACGGAGTTGGAGATTAATGACGGCGTATGAAGATTATAAGACCATCAAAAAGTAATACGGCTGCATCAGAAAAAGGAAGAGTTTCTGCTTGTAGTAGAAGAACAGAAAAGTAAACGCACGAGTTTCTGATCTTATTTCCATTTCTGTCGCAGGATTTTTGTCAAGGATGAAGTGTGCCGTGGCTCTAAAAAGGGTGAAAAACACTGACTGAAGCAACTTCATGGATGTAGTCAGGGTGCTGCTGCTCATGTCTGAGTAAAGAAGTAGCCAATCACAAAAGAGTCTCTGCCTTCTTTGGTTAGACTGACAGACAGACTAATTCTAGTGGAAAAGCTCTTCATGAAATAAATAAGTCATTCTGAAAATCAGCAACATGAAATAAAAACAAAGATACTTTGGAAAATATTGATTTAGAAATACGAGGTTCTGAAAAAGTCATAGAATTATAATAATATTCAACATGATTAAAATGAATATTTGAAAATGCTGTTTCAAAATAATGAACAGGTTTTTAAATCAAAATGAAATATGTTGAATAATATAATGACTAATTTAAAATCTGTGTGCAGCTTTTAAAACTATTTCATGATCTTTTTATAATGTAAATATGATAACAAAAAACAGTTTTTGATGTTTTTCAGAAAGAAATGATTCTGTATGTAAATAGTATTAAATCCTGCAATAACAATAAAGCTGTTAGAACAGTAGAAACTATGGAGTCCTATTATGTTCATAATAAATAAATATGACCTTGTTCAATCACACAATCAACCAATGAATCTCTCATAAATCTGAATGACATATTTAGCCATAATTATTATTGATTTAACTACATAAATGTTCTCTGCATTAAATCTACATTGTGTAAAATATCCATAAATAATGTGTTCATAGAATAATTCATGGTCTCCTAGATGGTTGTTCTAAAATGAGTCAAATCTTTCCAGAATGTTGGAGTGAAAGAGCAAAACCAGAAAAGATGAGGCTCAGTTTCTGGTGAGGAAGAACTAAATGAACAGTTTCTGTCCAGATGTGTTTAATTTGGTAAAAAAGTGTTTCTCTGGGTAAAATGTATGAAGAATTCTGACAGAAATGTCATTTTCTTGGTGATGAAACACTTTTGGGGCAGGAACCAAACCTTTTCCACTGAATTCTCCATCAAACCTGTTCCAGTCAGAGAGAACGTGGACTTTAGTGTCTGTCTCATTCTGAAACAGAGAAGGCAAGGCAAGGCAAGGCAAGTTTATTTGTATAGCACAATTCGTACACAAAGTAATTCAAGGTGCTTCACAAAACAGAAAAATGCATTAAAATCACAATACATCATAGAAATAATCAACATAAAATTTACTTTAAAAGAAAAGAAAAAAAAAAGATTTAAAAAGGAAGGAAGGACAGAAAAGTGCAGATAGGACCTTTCAGTCATAGACACGGCTAAACAGAAATGTTTTAAGTCTAGATTTGAACATGAACACAGAAGAGGCCTGTCTTACGGCTTCAGGGAGGCTGTTCCAGATTTTAGCGGCAGAATATTGAAACGCTGATTCCCCTTGTTTAGTTCTGACTCTGGGAATCAACAGGAGGCCGGACCCTGAGGTCCTCAGAGTACCAGATGGTTCATATGGCACTAACATGTCAGAGATGTACTTTGGGGCGTGGCCATGGAGAGACTTGTACACAAGCAGAGCTGCTTTGAAGTCTATTCTTTGAGGTACAGGGAGCCAGTGCAAAGACCTGAGCACAGGACTGATGTGATCATACTTCCTGGTTTTGGTCAGGACTCGAGCAGCAGCATTCTGGATGCACTGAAGCTGTTTTACAGCTCGTTTGGAGAGGCCGGTGAGCAGGCCGTTACAGCAGTCTAACCTACTGGAGACAAATGCATGAATAAGTATCTCCAGGTCTCGCTTTGACATTATGTTTTTGATTTTGGCTATGTTTTTCAGATGGTAAAATGCCGCTGATGTTACTGACTTGATATGGCTGTTAAAGTTCAGGTCAGAGTCCATGATTACCCCTAGATTTTTGACTTGATTTGAGGGTTTAAGAGACAGAGAATGAAGGTAGCTGCTGACACTTTCTCTTTGTTTCTGTGGGCCAAAAACAATAACTTTGGTCTTGTCTGAGTTTAGCTGGAGAAAGTTGTTCTGCATCCACGCACTGATCTGTTGGAGGCAGTGGTTGAGTGAATCCACTGGCCCATATTCACCTGTTGTCAGTGACACATAGATCTGAGTATCATCTGCATAGTTGTGATAAGAAATGTTATTACTGCGTATTAACTGCCCTAGTGGCAGCATGTAGAGGTTGAACAGAAGGGGTCCCAGGATCGATCCCTGGGGCACACCACAATTCAAGGCCATGTAGTCTGAGAAGCAACTCCCAATTTCAACAAAATATTTCCTGTCTTCTAGATAAGACTTGAGCCAACTTAGGGCAGATTCAGAGATGCCAACTCAGTCTTGGAGTTTGTGCAAAAGGATCCCATGATCAACAGTATCAAAGGCAGCACTCAGGTCTAGCAGGATTAAGACAGAGACTTTTCCATCATCAGTGTTCAGGCGGATGTCATTGGTTACCTTGATAAGAGCAGTTTCTGTGCTATGATGGGGTCTAAAGCCTGACTGGAAAACATCAAATGAATTGTTTAATAAGAGAAAGTCAGTGAGCTGTTGGTAGACAACAGGGTCATTTATTATTTTCCTTGCTAGCCTAAGTGTTGTTTCCTCATATGTGACTTGCAACGTTAAAGCTTTGTGTTCAGTCAGTGTGTTGTTCAAATGTCTGCACAAACATTCTCTTTGTCTACATCCTTTGAAAGAAGACTAAAGTCTAAGAGAAGGGATAGTTTGGTTCTTCCTACAGCTGTAAAACATCTGTTTCCACCACAATTCTGTTCCTTTGGAGGAGAACATGGAGGATTTGAAGGAGAACTGCTCCACAGAAGTCTAACAGCATTGGGATGCTCCAGTAACCAATGCAGACTCTGCAGGTGAGACATGCAGACTATAGGTGGACAGAAACTCAACGGATGACATCAGGTCACCTTGTGGATCCATCAGTTGTAGAGAAACACTTTTTCTAGAATACTACTCTGGTTTTTGTGTAGAATATCTGCTTTATTCCAAATCTAGAAGCTCTGAGGAGAAAAATGATGTTTGTAGATCAGAGTCCATGTCAGTAAAACCTGCTGATGAAAGTGAAACTAGAGAGTTCAGTGATGTCAGAGATCATTTCTTCTTCTAATCTATGTCTAGATTTAGCCTGGATGCTGCCACATCTACACAAATATCTAGAAACTTCCCATTTTCAGAGTCTCCAGTTGGAGCTGTCAGCCTTTTCCTGTTGATCTTTATCCAGTAAAGTTGAATGAGTCTCTGAATCACTGATTGAACACGCTCATGTTTGATAATGTGCTGTTCAGTTTCCAGTAACAGATATTTCATTTCCACCAGGAAATAATCCTATGTTGATGGTTAAAGGTAAAGGTAAAGGTAAACTTTATTGTCCTCAGAGAGAAAATTTGTTCTAGGCCACAGAGCTGCAAACAACATACTTCAACGCTCGCACATCACATACATGATAAAAGAGCATAAAGCGATAAAATAGTAAATAGATAAAAACAGAGTATACAGATTTATGACCCAGGCCAGACCCACACAGTCAAGAACACGAATAGAAAAAGTAAAAAATTTGTAAAATGTATCATACGATCCCTTAAAACCACATTGCTAAAAGTTATTTTTTGTAAAATCCAGTAACTATTCGCAACACAAAACTTTCCATAAAAGACAACAACTATTAAAACTAGGACTAGAGTCCAACATAATTAATACATAAGCTCCTTGCAACAAGTGGGAAGAACAATTTAGTTATTTCTAAGGCGTCTGCTCAACAAAGGTTTCCCTCTGCAGATACAACTAATCAGTTCTTGTTCAGAAGGGTAACTGCTGTTGGAATAAATGGAGATCTGAATCAAATTGTTTTGTATTTGACTGCTCTAAAACGTCTGCCTGAAGGTAAAAGCTCAAATTCTGGGAACAGAAAGTGACCGGGGTCATTTATTATTTTCCATGCTAGCCTAAGTGTTGTTTCCTCATATGTGACTTGCAACGTTAAAGCTTTGTGTTCAGTTAGTGTGTTGTTCAAATGTCTGCACAAACATTCTCTTTGTCTACATCCTTTGAAAGAAGACTAAAGTCTAAACTGGATTGTCTTGATCTGTTTTCATTCCTCCATGTAAACTCCCTTTATCAGGAAATGTTGTCCTCCAGATTTCAGATCAATCCAACTTTTCTACCAACAGCTTCAGCTTTGATGGAGACTTTGGAGGCTGACCTGGAGGCCGTCTATCAGCGTTTTGGTCCATTACCACATTAAAGTCACCTCCAGTCAGCACATGTGTGCGTGGAAATGTGGGGTATTCCAGACAGCAGGTTATGCTAGCTCCCACGGTAAGTTTGAGGCTAAGGAAGTTGATAACCTCAGCTTTGGGTTCCAGAAATGGAGGTATGTCTCAGGGTATGTCAAGTTGCCATAGCAACTCATGCTCTGAACATAACCTGGTCTGGAGCAGGTTTAGTTGAAGGTTAGTTTGTTTTCAGAGAGGTGCAGCAGCATGGCGTGTCCATTTGAAGATGATTTAGTGGATGAAGAAGCTCAGATAATACTTTTTCCACCGTGAGAGGGTGATAAGACCATATATGGATGTTTAAAGAGAAACTTTTTACTTTGATCTAACTTCATTATTTGATTCAGTTAAGATAAATCATTTTTATTGTTATGGTCACCTTAAAAATAACACATAGTTATCAGACAGTTATTTTACTTTCATTCAAATTAATTCAATAAGTAGGTGTAACTTTGGTGCTGCTGTTATAGCGGCACCGCAAGGGATTGTGGGATACCATTCCCTTTGCCTGTCTGGATGGATTTGGGTTGAAGTGTGGGTTTTTGACTAAATATGTTTAGTTGTTTAGCTGTTTTACTGTGTTTTGCCGAGTTATTTTGTCCTACTATGCTTAAGTCTCTGAACCATGAGTGAGAGTGAGGAAGAGGATGATGAGTTTATATAGCACCCATACCGCTGTGCAGTTTAATGATAATGTAGGAAAAGTCAGAAATGAATATATGTATTTTGATCATATAATGATGTTCTTTTTATTGTTATAAATATGAGTATACTTAGACATATGAGAGTTCAAGAATTATAATTAATTGAGATGGCATAAATATTAATTGAATTGGAGTAATATGACATTTAGTTAGATAAATATGCAAATCTGAGTTGTATAAACAATTATTGAGTTTTCATAAATTAAACTCAGTTTTCTGTTACCAATGGAAGTAATTCTTTTAAGTTAGCAAAATTGGATAAGTTATATATATGCGTCACAAGGAAAATCTAAATAAGATCAGAAAGTCGTGTGTTTACTCTGTCCGTAATTTTTATCCAAGCAGAAACTCTTTCTTTTGCTGATGATGCAGCCGTATTCCATTTCCATCTCATTGCTCTCTAGCACTGTTTAGATTACTGTTATTCTTCTTATTATTGCTGTCTTTTATCTATTTTTTAAGTCGTTTATTTA
Organism: Oryzias curvinotus; assembly: GCA_023969325.1. Lineage (NCBI taxonomy): Eukaryota > Metazoa > Chordata > Actinopteri > Beloniformes > Adrianichthyidae > Oryzias > Oryzias curvinotus. The sequence continues at coordinate 33,270,018 of CM043707.1, forward strand.
TTATTTTATATGCTGCTTGCACTGTGGGGTGAGAGAAAGTAATTTCATCTGTGCTGTATGTCTTATGGATGCAGTACATTTGACAATAAAGCCGACTTTGACTTTGACTTTGATTACTTTTTTGATGGTCATATAATCTTCATACGCCGTCATTAATTGCCGAATCCGTCTCATTGAAGTGTAGCGCTTACTATTTTTCTCCACGCGTTTCCATGGTGACCCTGGAAATCGTTGATCCATTGAGAATGTCTTTATGTACTCGCTGTGCACGCCCATTAACCCAGGGTTACCAAGTCCAGCGTAATTATTTTAACTCATATCCGGTCTTTTGGAACCGACATACCTAGAGTAAGCAGGTTCAGCCAGAGTTCAGGGTTAAAGTCAGGGGAGTTTAAACATGCTTCCTGGAATACCCCCCAGGTCATAAAAACACTTCATCTCCTGTATTTCCTTCTATAAAGATCTGCATATGAACCAGATCTGGACTCTACAAAGACAGACATTTAAAGTCCCACTTCCAGCTGCTTTAATCTATTGTAAATGCGTTCACAGTGGTCTTGAATTGGTGATAATACAGTTCTTGAGATAGAAAATGGTTTTCTGGGACATGGTTTCTGTGGTTCAGTTGAAATTCACCTTCAAGTTCTTGACAGGGCTGTTAGTGCAGAGTTAACCTGCCTTCATTTCCCATCATGCCATTGTCTATGTTCCCGTTAGCTCACAGTCCCTCACAACCCCCAAGCAACAGAATTGGTGAGCAATATTGGAGCTATCCAGCCTTCTAGATGTGAGCCAGACCAGGAGAATGAAGACAAGCAGAGCAGGGAGCTTGTGTTCTGACAAATATAGCGGTACGTAACAACTACAAGCTTTCTCAAATGACATCTTGTCATCTGCTCCTGATTCACACCAATTTGAACAAATAAATACTCAGATAAATACTATGAGGCCAGAACAGTCTCATAATTCAGAATTGCACACACTTTGATTCACAAATGTCATTCTATGCAAACGTGCTAAATAAATTTGGAAATGCACACATTGTGTTTCACAAAAACACAAAACAATTTCAGAAATTCACAATAAATGTATCATATGTGAACTTACAGATCATTGGAATTGCAGGATGTGCATTCAAAATCCAATTCTCGTTTGTGAATCTCCCCGTGTGTGTGAGAGTTTTTTTTACGGTGAATTTTGAGACTCTTCTGACGGAGCAGGTCGACTAATGTCACCATTGGCTAGTGAATCTGTCAATCAAACTCATCAGCAAAGCAGGAGGGTTCACTTTTAGCCAATCGAATGGTCCCTTACACTCCTCACTTTCAAACTGACGAGGGAGGGAGCTGTTCAGCACAGCAGTTGAAACTATGCGGGCGGCAAACATGGCGGAGAGGTCTTCCGAACGGGATCAGTCTCAGCCCGTAAATAATGCATTTATTTGATCATTCCCTCGTTGTACATCCTGTAATGTTATTGAATAAAGTGGCATGTGTGAATGAACACTTCAGCCGAGTCGTTTGCAGAGTACCCCCACCGCAAATTAGCTTAGCTTAGTTTAGCCTAGCCTGTGCGGTCATATTTTTTATGGTTTTAAAGCGGGGGAGGACTTATGATGGTTTTGTCAAGTTTTATACTCGGCATACCAGCTCTTCACACAACACGAGTAACTACAACCAACCAGGGAGCTCGAAACTAGCCAGCTTTCCACTCATGTGTTGTCTGCTGTGACGCTGGTGGACCGGCTAGAATCTAGGCAATCTGAATGTTGAGTTCTCAACATGATTCACGGAACTAAGGGGAAAAACATTTACAGCAGCAAAGAAAGTTATTAATAATAAATCTGACAATACAAAATTTCTTTTTGCTTTTTTCCAAATACAGGATTGAGCCCCTCTGGTGTGATGTCTTCATGAGTGTAACTGGTTATTATTACAACATCCTGCACTCTCCTGAGGACCAAGACTTGCTCAATATCAGTAACATCACGTATTCTGCTGCCACTACATTTTCCTACCACGCATTCAGGCCAGTTTGGATGTTTTTAGTGACACGTGGGACAGCCATCCAATCAGGAAGGAGCAAATCATGACACCAAATCAGCTGTGGCAGTTGGGCTTGACCCAGAACCCTGTTTCTGATCCCCGGGTAAATGCTTTATTTAATCTCACTGTACTGGACAACTGGTTTGTGTGCAGTTGGACTAAAGTGGAAAGCATCAAGAACAGTATCATGAGATCACAATGACTACACTGAATTTTCATGGAAAATGAATCGCACATTATTTGAAAAGTATTATTGTTGTGTGGTGCAAACAATTTCCCTGAATTGTTTGGTTTTTTAAATCAAGTAGGAAGAATAGCACATCTGCGAGTTCAAAATGCATCACAATGCATGGCATTATGAGCTATCAGATGTACTAATCTCACTTCTTTGTTAAGGATCACTTATTTACAAATTAAAAACAGTTATGGAGATATGAGGTCTGCCTGCTAGCAACAATATAAGTCAATATTAGTGGGTCTCTGTGCCTAAATAATCTAAAACATTAGAAAAAGCAGCTGTTCATAAACAGTATCTTTTTTTTGTCAGGGTGTGCTGGTTCCAGAGATTGAATGGGAGGAGAGTGGATCCATGACTGAACCTCATCCTGGGATCAATGTCCCGGTATTGGACAGTCCTCTTTTGGGTCCACAAATGTTGGAACTGCAAGACATCAATCCATTGCAGAATTCAGACCGTTTTGGAGTGGACCTATATCTTCACTCTCCAGTATGTTTAGAACTTAATTTAGGCTACATAATTACATACAGAAGGAGAGAGACTGAGGGGAGGAAGACAGAGTTCAAATAAATACTGCTGGATTGTTCAAGGGAATTCATTGAATGTAAGGATATTATCAAAATTAGTTCCAGTTTAAATGAAATTCAAATCAGTAGAGATCCCGCATCTGCTTAAATTTTGATGTTTTAATCTGTTCATGTTTTCACTGAATTGTAATAAAGGGTGTATGTTTGCACTTTGTTGTACTATGACCATCTTTTGTTGTGTATTTAAGCAGTTATAAAACCCATAGAGATGAGGATCTTTTTTGGAAGGGTGACCTGGCCAAGAGGTTAGTAGCAGAAATGTGGTTCCAATATAAAATCAATGAATTTGGAGTTATTAAAAAATTAAGGTCCAGCAACCAAAGTGACTTGGGGCTGAGCAGGGGAGGTGAATTTATTGGGTATCTGTGATTGACAGTGAGATGAACTTGAGGTAATGTAGTCCCACTGTGTGGTACGGAGCAAAGTGATGCCAGTTTCTCCACAGAACCTTCTGTGGAAGTTGAAGGTTTTTCTCCTCCACCTTCATATGATCAAGACCGAAGGGAACCGTGTCTCAGTGTTGAAATGACGCTAGCATCAAAGCTACGAAGGATAACGTATTAGCAAACAATTCCGAGTGAAACGTTCATTGTAAATCTCATCACCAGGACAGAGTTCTCTGGATTCAATGTCAACTGCATTCAACCACTGTTGCCTTGCTTCCAGGTCCACTGAAAAGTTGCACCAGCCAGTAATTTTTGACGACCGAAGGCAATAAACCGACAAGCCATGCTAAAGCTAACACTACGGTGGCCCAGAAGGGTCACAACACAACACATTAACTTACCCCACAACACATTAACTTACCCCACAACACAATAACTCACAACACAACACATTAACTCACAACACAACACATTAACTCACAACACAACACATTAACTTACCCCACAACACATTAACTTACCCCACAACACATTAACTCACAACACAACACATTAACTCACAACACAACACATTAACTCACAACACAACACATTAACTCACAACACAACACATTAACTCACAACACATTAACTCACAACACAACACATTAACTCACAACACATTAACTCACAACACAACACATTAACTCACAACACAACACATTAACTCACAACACATTAACTCACAACAAAACACATTAACTCACAACACATTAACTCACAACACAACACATTAACTCACAACACAATAACTCACAACACAATAACTCAAAACACAACACACACACACAACCGTACCCTTCCTGCCCCTACATATGCTCCTCTCCTTTCTTCCACTCCCTCCTCCTCTCACACACGCACGCGTTCCCCAAAACTTGACACGACAAATGTGGAGAGATGGCACTGTCAGGCTTTAAAGAACACAATTTCTAAAAGGCGGGGCGTTCCCCCAACAACAGGTTAGATGACAGAGCCCGGTCCATTAAGCTCTGCCGTTCACGGAGCTTCAGTACATAGAACTCCAACAGTCACACGGCCTAACGAAGTCCGCTATTATATATTCATGAGGGGAAAAAAACCTGTTGACCCTAAAACCTCCCAAATTATGCACTTTTGACCGCAAATTTAGACCTGCTGCTAGCTTCTCTTGTAAAATAAACGTGCTCCCTCCACACTGTGCCATTATTGTCTGTTAGGTAGTTAGCCGCTCAGCCCAGAGGCAATTTCAGGATTAAAGCACTTCCATTGCTGCTTTACTTCCGTTGTGAGTTAATGTGTTGTGTTGTGAGTTATTGTGTTGTGTTGTGAGTTATTGTGTTGTGTTGTGAGTTATTGTGTTGTGTTGTCAGTTAATGTGTTGTGAGTTAATGTGTTTTGTTATGAGTTAATGTTTTGTGAGTTAATGTGTTGTGTTGTGAGTTATTGTGTTGTGTTGTGAGTTATTGTGTTGTGTTTTGAGTTAATGTGTTGTGTTGTGAGTTAATGTGTTGTGTTGTGAGTTAATGTGTTGTGTTGTGAGTTCATGTGTTGTGTTGTGAGTTATTGTGTTGTGTTGTGAGTTAATGTGTTGTGAGTTATTGTGTTGTGAGTTATTGTGTTGTGTTGTCAGTTAATGTGTTGTGGGTTAATGTGTTGTGAGTTAATGTGTTGTGTTGTGAGTTATTGTGTTGTGTTGTGAGTTAATGTGTTGTGTTGTGAGTTAATGTGTTGTGTTGTGAGTTCATGTGTTGTGTTGTGAGTTAATGTGTTGTGTTGTGAGTTCATGTGTTGTGTTGTGAGTTATTGTGTTGTGTTGTGAGTTAATGTGTTGTGAGTTATTGTGTTGTGAGTTATTGTGTTGTGTTGTCAGTTAATGTGTTGTGGGTTAATGTGTTGTGAGTTATTGTGTTGTGTTTTGAGTTAATGTGTTGTGTTGTGAGTTAATGTGTTGTGTTGTGAGTTAATGTGTTGTGTTGTGAGTTCATGTGTTGTGTTGTGAGTTATTGTGTTGTGTTGTGAGTTAATGTGTTGTGAGTTATTGTGTTGTGAGTTATTGTGTTGTGTTGTCAGTTAATGTGTTGTGGGTTAATGTGTTGTGAGTTAATGTGTTGTGTTGTGAGTTATTGTGTTGTGTTGTGAGTTAATGTGTTGTGTTTTGAGTTAATGTGTTGTGTTGTGAGTTCATGTGTTGTGTTGTGAGTTAATGTGTTGTGTTGTGAGTTCATGTGTTGTGTTGTGAGTTATTGTGTTGTGTTGTGAGTTAATGTGTTGTGAGTTATTGTGTTGTGAGTTATTGTGTTGTGTTGTCAGTTAATGTGTTGTGGGTTAATGTGTTGTGAGTTAATGTGTTGTGTTGTGAGTTATTGTGTTGTGTTGTGAGTTATTGTGTTGTGAGATTTTGTGTTGTGTTTTGAGTTAATGTGTTGTGTTGTGAGTTAATGTGTTGTGTTGTGAGTTAATGTGTTGTGTTGTGAGTTCATGTGTTGTGTTGTGAGTTATTGTGTTGTGAGTTATTGTGTTGTGTTGTGAGTTAATGTGTTGTGTTGTGAGTTCATGTGTTGTGAGTTATTGTGTTGTGTTGTGAGTTATTGTGTTGTGTTGTGAGTTATTGTGTTGTGTTGTGAGTTAATGTGTTGTGTTGTGAGTTAATGTGTTGTGAATTAATGTGTTGTGTTGTGAGTTAATGTGTTGTGAGTTAATGTGTTGTGTTGTGGGTTAATGTGTTGTGTTGTGAGTTAATGTGTTGTGTTGTGCGTTAATGTGTTGTGTTGTGCGTTAATGTGTTGTGTTGTGAGTTATTGTGTTGTGTTGTGAGTTAATGTGTTGTGTTGTGAGTTAATGTGTTGTGTTGTGAGTTATTGTGTTGTGTTGTGAGTTAATGTGTTGTGTTGTGAGTTAATGTGTTGTGTTGTGAGTTAATGTGTTGTGTTGTGAGTTAATGTGTTGTGAGTTAATGTCATGTTGTGAGTTAATGTGTGTGTTGTGAGTTAATGTGTTGTGTGAGTTAATGTGTTGTGTTGTGAGTTAATGTGTTGTGTTGTGAGTTAATGTGTTGTGTTGTGAGTTAATGTGTTGTGTTGTGAGTTAATGTGTTGTGTTGTGAGTTAATGTGTTGTGAGTTAATGTCATGTGTTGTGAGTTAATGTGTTGTGTTGTGAGGTAATGTGTTGTGTTGTGAGTTAATGTGTTGTGTTGTGAGTTAATGTGTTGTGTTGTGAGTTAATGTGTTGTGTTGTGAGTTAATGTGTTGTGTTGTGAGTTAATGTGTTGTGTGTAAAGTTAATGTGTTGTGTTGTGAGTTAATGTGTTGTGTTGTGAGTTATTGTGTTGTGAGTTATTGTGTTGTGTTGTCAGTTAAAGTGTTGTGGGTTAATGTGTTGTGAGTTAATGTGTTGTGTTGTGAGTTATTGTGTTGTGTTGTGAGTTATTGTGTTGTGTTTTGAGTTAATGTGTTGTGTTGTGAGCTAATGTGTTGTGTTGTGAGTTAATGTGTTGTGAGTTCATGTGTTGTGTTGTGAGTTATTGTGTTGTGTTGTGAGTTATTGTGTTGTGAGTTAATGTGTTGTGAGTTATTGTGTTGTGTTGTGAGTTAATGTGTTGTGTTGTGAGTTAATGTGTTGTGTTGTGAGTTAATGTGTTGTGTGTAAAGTTAATGTGTTGTGTTGAGAGTTAATGTGTTGTGTTGTGAGTTAATGTGTTGTGTTGTGAGTTATTGTGTTGTGAGTTATTGTGTTGTGTTGTCAGTTAAAGTGTTGTGGGTTAATGTGTTGTGAATTAATGTGTTGTGTTGTGAGTTATTGTGTTGTGTTGTGAGTTATTGTGTTGTGTTTTGAGTTAATGTGTTGTGTTGTGAGTTAATGTGTTGTGTTGTGAGTTAATGTGTTGTGTTGTGAGTTCATGTGTTGTGTTGTGAGTTATTGTGTTGTGTTGTGAGTTATTGTGTTGTGAGTTAATGTGTGGTGAGTTATTGTGTTGTGTTGTGAGTTAATGTGTTGTGTTGTGAGTTATTGTGTTGTGAGTTATTGTGTTGTGTTGTGAGTTAATGTGTTGTGTTGTGAGTTAATGTGTTGTGAGTTATTGTGTTGTGTTGTGAGTTATTGTGTTGTGAGTTATTGTGTTGTGTTGTGAGTTAATGTGTTGTGTTGTGAGTTAATGTGTTGTGAGTTAATGTGTTGTGTTGTAAGTTAATGTGTTGTGAGTTAATGTGTTGTGTTCTGAGTTAATGTGTTGTGTTGTGAGTTAATGTGTTGTGTTGTGCGTTAATGTGTTGTGTTGTGCGTTAATGTGTTGTGTTGTGAGTTATTGTGTTGTGTTGTGAGTTAATGTGTTGTGTTGTGAGTTAATGTGTTGTGTTGTGAGTTATTGTGTTGTGAGTTAATGTGTTGTGTTGTGAGTTATTGTGTTGTGTTGTGAGTTATTGTGTTGTGTTGTGAGTTATTGTGTTGTGTTGTGAGTTAATGTGTTGTGTTGTGAGTTAATGTGTTGTGTTGTGAGTTATTGTGTTGTGTTGTGAGTTAATGTGTTGTGTTGTGAGTTAATGTGTTGTGTTGTGAGTTAATGTGTTGTGTTGTGAGTTAATGTGTTGTGTTGTGAGTTAATGTGTTGTGAGTTATTGTGTTGTGAGTTAATGTGTTGTGTTGTGAGTTAATGTGTTGTGAGTTAATGTGTTGTGTTGTGAGTTAATGTGTTGTGTTGTGCGTTAATGTGTTGTGTTGTGCGTTAATGTGTTGTGTTGTGAGTTATTGTGTTGTGTTGTGAGTTAATGTGTTGTGTTGTGAGTTATTGTGTTGTGTTGTGAGTTAATGTGTTGTGTTGTGAGTTAATGTGTTGTGTTGTGAGTTAATCTGTTGTGAGTTAATGTCATGTGTTGTGAGTTAATGTGTTGTGAGTTAATGTGTTGTGTTGTGAGTTAATGTGTTGTGTTGTGAGTTAATGTGTTGTGTTTTGAGTTAATGTGTTGTGTTGTGAGTTAATCTGTTGTGAGTTAATGTGTTGTGTTGTGAGTTAATGTGTTGTGAGTTAATGTGTTGTGTTGTGAGTTAATGTGTTGTGTTGTGAGTTAATGTGTTGTGTTGTGCGTTAATGTGTTGTGTTGTGCGTTAATGTGTTGTGTTGTGCGTTAATGTGTTGTGTTGTGAGTTATTGTGTTGTGTTGTGAGTTAATGTGTTGTGTTGTGAGTTAATGTGTTGTGTTGTGAGTTATTGTGTTGTGTTGTGAGTTAATGTGTTGTGTTGTGAGTTAATCTGTTGTGAGTTAATGTCATGTGTTGTGAGTTAATGTGTTGTGTTGTGAGTTAATGTGTTGTGTTGTGAGTTAATGTGTTGTGTTGTGAGTTAATGTGTTGTGTTGTGAGTTAATGTGTTGTGTTGTGAGTTAATCTGTTGTGAGTTAATGTCATGTGTTGTGAGTTAATGTGTTGTGTTGTGAGTTAATGTGTTGTGTTGTGAGTTAATGTGTTGTGTTGTGAGTTAATGTGTTGTGTTGTGAGTTAATGTGTTTGTGTTGTGAGTTTAATGTGTTGTGTTGTGAGTTAATCTGTTGTGAGTTAATGTCATGTGTTGTGAGTTAATGTGTTGTGTTGTGAGGTAATGTGTTGTGTTGTGAGTTAATGTGTTGTGTTGTGAGTTCATGTGTTGTGTTGTGAGTTCATGTGTTGTGTTGTGAGTTAATGTGTTGTGTTGTGAGTTAATGTGTTGTGTTGTGAGTTAATGTGTTGTGTTGTGAGTTAATGTGTTGTGTTGTGAGTTAATGTGTGGTGTATTGTAAGTTAATGTGTGTGTGTAAAGTTAATGTGTTGTGTTGTGAGTTAATGTGTTGTGTTGTGAGTTAATGTGTTGTGTTGTGAGTTAATGTGTTGTGTTGTGAGTTAATGTGTTGTGTGTAAAGTTAATGTGTTGTGTGTAAAGTTAATGTGTTGTGTTGTGAGTTAATGTGTTGTGTTGTGAGTTAATGTGTTGTGTTGTGAGTTAATGTGTTGTGTTGTGAGTTAATGTGTTGTGTTGTAAAGTTAATGTGTGTGTTGTGTAAGTTAATGTGTTGTGTTGTGAGTTAATGTGTTGTGTTGTGAGTTCATGTGTTGTGTTGTGAGTTAATGTGTTGTGTTGTGAGTTAATGTGTTGTGTTGTGAGTTAATGTGTTGTGTTGTGAGTTAATGTGTTGTGTGTAAAGTTAATGTGTTGTGTGTAAAGTTAATGTGTTGTGTTGTGAGTTATTGTGTTGTGTTGTGAGTTTATGTGTTGTGTTGTGAGTTAATGTGTTGTGTTATGAGTTATTGTGTTGTGAGTTATTGTGTTGTGTTGTGAGTTAATGTGTTGTGTTGTGAGTTAATGTGTTGTGTGTAAAGTTAATGTGTTGTGTGTAAAGTTAATGTGTTGTGTTGTGAGTTATGTGTTGTGTTGTGAGTTATGTGTTGTGTTGTGAGTTAATGTGTTGTGTTATGAGTTATTGTGTTGTGAGTTATTGTGTTGTGTTGTGAGTTAATGTGTTGTGTTGTGAGTTAATGTGTTGTGTGTAAAGTTAATGTGTTGTGACCCTTCTGGGCCACTGTATAACACGCTAACAACCGACTGGTACAGAATCAAAGATGGGCGGGGCTTTTGCCACCTGCACGAAAGCATAGAGAAAGTGTAAGGAGCCATTTGACTGGCTAAAAGCAAACCCGCCTGATTTGCTGATGAGTTTGATTGACAGATTCACTAGCCAATAGTGAAACACAACGTGTGCATTTCCAAATTTATGTAGCATGTTTGCATAAAATGACATTTGTGACTCGGAGTGTGTGCATTTCTGAATTATGAGACTGTTCTGGCCTCATACAGTAGCGTGTCTGCGTCCACCAAAACAAACAACATCCTATCGTTTGCAAAGATGGATGTTCATATTGTGTATTTGAAAGGAAAGCGTTTTAGCCAAACACAGCTAGCTCAGAGGAGAAACTGTGTGTGTGTGTGTGTGTGTGTGTGTGTGTGTGTGTGTGTGTTGGTTTGGTGAACGTTCTCCCTCCGAGTAGGTTAAGCTGGCTGTGCCTTTCGGTTCGTGCCGTAACCGTTCTGACATACAGGATTAATAAAGAGCTGTCTGACAACCACCATCTAAGGAGCTTCTTTGCAGACATTACAATATATTTATTAAAAAAGTAATCAAGAAAAAAGCCCGACCTGAACCGACCCAAACGTAATGATTGTCATTTAGAGCCTGACCCAACCCGAAACTCGGTGTTAAGATCTTACCTCTACCATGATCTAGTGCAGGGGTCGGGAACACATGGCTGGCGAGCCATATATAGCTTTTTTGATGGTCACATCTGGCTCGCAGACAAATCTATAAAGCCCCCTCTCTGGCACTGCGCCCCCTCTCTGGCACTGCGCCCCCCCTCTGGCGCAGTGCCAGAGAGGGGGCGCAGTACCAGAGGGGGGCGCAGTAGTATCAGTGCTTTGCAGAAAAACAACTCTGTGCCAGCCAGCAGTATCAGTTTACTATGATCTATTATTTCACAGAGTTTGTACCAGCCGGAAACCAACTGGGTGCTCCTGTCTCTGAGAAAGACCTGCTGTTGCAGGGACGTGTGAGGGAGAAGGGGGGGGGGGGTATAGTGGGCACATTGTCATAACGTAAAACACACAACCCGTCACTCACTGCAGTGTGTGAGTGTGTGTTTGTCTCCACGTCTGCATGTGAGTCTTCCTCACATCTCCAGAACATTCAGACCTACGATCACGTTTAAAGTCTCAACGCCTGCATGAAGCAGAAACTCACCACGTATCAACCAGACTAGACCATCAGCAAAACCACCACGAGAAATACTCATCATTTATTAGCAACAGCATAACAATGTTATTAAAAAGAATCCACAGACTTATTGTACTTTAAAAATGTTGAAATTACATCAAATGCTCACATTCACTTGAACTGATCTAGAGAGAGGCGGCGCAAGCAGTCGCAGCGGCCCCTTGCTCTCTCAGTGCGCGTGTCTGTGTTTATTTTTGTTTTGCTTATTTTTATTTTTATTTTTTTATTTCTTATTTTTTTGGTTCTATTTAAGATGCTTTCTCCCCGCCAGCCTACAATAGAACACAAGTACTGTCGACAGAGACTGTTAGAAATTAGAAACAGCAAAATATGCGACGTTTCGGACACTAAACCAGAGATGCTGGAAGAGCTGGGATTACTACGACGGAACTCACCAGCCGCACCCACCCCAGGAAGGACGCACCGAAAACGGTGCGCAAGGACAAGGAAGAGGGGACATCGTGGAGGTATCAAAGCCCGACTGGCAGCTAACCCAACTCGTCCAGCCATACCATCCATACTTCTGGCTAACGTGAGGTCCCTGGACAGCAAGATGGATTATATTCGTCTACTCCGATCAGCGAACCGGACAATAAGTAACTGCTGTTTGTTCATCTTCACGGAAACATGGCTAAACAACAATATACCCGACTCTTCCATACAACTGGAACAACTAACATGCTATCGGGCGGACAGAGACCTCGTAGACGGAGGAAAAACATGCAGCGGCGGGGTCTGTGTTTACATTTGTGACGCGTGGTGCCGGGACGCTCAGCTGGTAAGCAAACACTGTTCACCGCGGGCGGAGTTCATGATCCTGAAGTGTCGTCCTTTCTACCTGCCGAGGGAGTTTACTGCGATTTTATTAGTGGCAGTATACATCCCCCGACAACCAACAACAGTGACAGGAATGCGGCGCTAAATGAACTATACCAAGCCATTGCTGAACAACAGACAACACATCCAGATGGCTTCATCATTCTCGCCTGAGACTTCAACCACACTGATCTAGAGCTGTGACGGTGATCACCGCGGTGATGAACCACCAGGGGGCGCGGTGTCGCGGTTAACCGCAGCCGCCAACCTCATCACCGTGGTGATGCGGTTATCGTCGCAGCCCTACACTGATCTCAAAACAGTCCTACCAAAATTTCATCAGCATGTTCACTTTCCAACAAGAGGAAACAACCTACTGGACCTTGTTTACACTCCTCACAAAACAGCCTGCAGAGCAACCCCCCTCCCCAACATTGGAACATCAGACCACATCAGTGTTATGCTAACGCCTGCATACAGACAAAGGGTGAAACTTGCAAAACCAGCCTGAAGAAAGTAAGAGTGTGGCCAGAGGGAGCATCCTCTGCCCTTCAGGACTGCTTTGAAACAACAGACTGGGACATGTTCAAACAAACTGCCACCTACAACAACCTGACAGACATAGAGGAGGACACAGACACAGTAACCTCCTACATCACAAAGTGCATCGATGATGTGACACACACAAAAAGCATCATCATTCGAGCCAACCAGAAGCCATGGCTGACAGGGGAAGTCAAAGGGCTGTTGAGAGCCAGAGATGATGCTTTCAGAGCAGGGATGAAGCTGGCCTAAGAACAGCAAGAGCCAACCTGTCCCACGGCATCAGGAAAGCAAAAAAGGACCATATGCACATAGTCTCTTCCCATTTTAACGACAGCAGAGATGCACAGAGCCTGTGGCAGGGCATCCAGGCCATCACAGACTACAAGCCTGCACCACAGAGCTGTGAGAACAACACCCCCGTTCTCAACAACCTGAACAGCTTCTTTTCATGCTTTGAAGGACTAAACAGCACACACCCACAGAAAACACCCCCCTCCTCCCAGGATCAAACTCTGCACCTAACAACTTCCAGCGTGAAGAGGACACTCCACCATCAACCCACGGAAAGCTGCGGGTCCAGACAATATCCCAGGCCGTGTGCTGAAGGACTGCGCAGAGGAGCTAAAGGATGTCTCCACAGACATCTGTAACATCTCCTTGGAGCAAACCATCGTCCCATCATGCTTCAACCACGACGCCATTTGTTCTGCTCTCCATCCAGCTCTCACCCACTTAGACAAAAAGGACGCATATGTGAGAATGCTGTTCATAGACTTCAGCTCTGCATTTAACACAATTATACCACAGCAACTCTTTTACAAACTGGACAAGCTGGGTGTTGACACCCCCATCTGCAACTGGCTGCTGGACTTCCTCAGCCAAAGACCACAAACAGTACATGTCGGCAGCAACACCTCAAATACAATCACTCTCAACACCGGGGCACCCCAAGGCTGTGTGCTTAGTCTGCTGCTCTTCACCCTGTAGTGGGTCTCATCACCAAGGGCGATGAGACCCACTACAGGGAAGAGGTAGATCTGCTGACAAGATGGTGCAGAGATAATAACCTCCTGCTAAATGTCAGCAAGACACAGGAGATTGTGGTCAACTTCCAGAGGGGCCACACTCAACACCTGCCACTGATCATTGATGGTACTGCTGTGGAGAGAGTGAGCAGCACAACATTCCTGGGGGTTCCCATCAATGAGGACGTCTGCTGGACCGCCAACACCACATCATTGGCAAAGAAAGGTCAGCAACGTCTCCACTTCCTGCAGAAACTGAAAAGATCAGGTGCTTCACAAGCCATCATGACCACATTCTACAGAGGAACCATTGAGAGCATCCTCTCCAGCTGCATCACTGTGTGGGGGGGCAGCTGCATCACTGTGTGGGGGGGCAGCTGCACACACAGCAACAGGAGAGCCCTGCAGCGCATAGTGAACACAGCCGGGAGAATCATTGGAACACCACTCCCCTCCCTGCAGGACTTATACATCACCCGCCTCACCCGAAAAGCACTAACAATAATCAAGGATGCACACCACCCTGCACACAACCTGTTCAGCCTTCTGCCCTCAGGGAGGGGGTACAGGAGCCTCCGCTCCAGGACCACCAGACTCAGAAACAGCTTTACACACCAGGCCATCAGGATGCTAAACACCCCCCCCTCTCTCCACCTACCTACCACCCATCTCCCCCCATGAACAGTGCTCAAACGAATCCCCCCCCCCACCCCCACTGCCTTGAGACACTGCCTTAAGTGCACTCGCACTTTAATAGCAAATTTCTAATGTTGTAAATTGTATCTTTTTCTTTACTTTTACTTACTTATTCTATTTTTATGTATATAATTTTTATTTTATTTTATTATTTTTCTTCCCCTGAACAGACACGAGAGAGTAAGAAACGGTATTTCGATTCATTGTATGTGATGCACATGTGAAGAATTGACAATAAAGTTGACTTTGACTTTGATGTTTGATCTTTTGATCTTTATTTTTAGTTTTAAACATATTGTAGCGGACTGAGTTGGACTGGGTAGCTGTTGTTGGGTGGTGTTCTAAATTCTGGAGTTCATTAAACGCATCAAGCAGAGATCTGATTGGCTCTCAGTTCTGTCACTCAGCCTGTTGTTATGTAGTTTGGACCAATGGGGTTCAGCTATGGGCCCAATAAGGGAAATGGGAGGACTGGAGAGGGAGCAGGGAATATAAAGTGGGAGAAGAGCTCTCGTCTCAGCGGGAGAGATTCAGGAGTTGCTGAATGAATTGTACGGCGTTTGTTACGGTCTGCAGTAACCAGAATAAAGAGCCGTAAAAGAGGTTAAGTCTCTGTGCCTCAGTGTGGGACAGGAACGCTACATGATTGTATGGCTCTTTAGAAATTACATTTAAAAATAATTGGCTCTCTCAACCAAAAAGGTTCCTGACCCCTGAGCTATAGCATGAATTTATCCAGAATATTAGACTCAGAAAGGTTCTGATATGAACAGTAGGAACTCCTTCATCCATCATTGGAGAACTTCTAACCAAAACTAGCTTCACTTGTCAGTTAGCAGAAAATCTCCACACCAACAAACAGACAGATTTCAGCCTAAACTAACAAAAAACTGGTCCACCACTCTCATGGACACACACTTAATCGTATAAAACTGAACTGCTCTGCAAACATTGAAACATTGTCGTTTGCTGCTCTGTTTACTTCTGTTTCCAACTCATCATTGTATGTACTCACAAAACGCCCTCTAGGGGTGAACTTCAGAACAACACCTCTGTCCACTCTTCAGAACAGCAGGGCTCCAGACTAACTCTTTTCACCAGGAGCACTGTGGCCCCCAACTGAAAATTTTAGGGGCACAACCAGAAGATTTAGGGGCGCATACCGTAAATCAACATGCTAACCAGATCTACTAATTTCAGGGGCAAACCTACCCAAACACAGCTGGAAATTTAGTACTGAACTGACTGAAAGCTGCCCTTTAGATTCCAAAACAATGCATTATGGGACATGTGTCCTGATGGTTTTTGTAGTTGAGTGATTAATTAAAATAATTTAAAATACCAATTCATCAAAAAAAGGCTACATACATTACAAAACATTAAAATAATCATAAAATATATAATAACACAGATCACACTAAGGGGGAGAGGAATATTAAAACTGAATTGAATGTTAAGGACAACTCCAACTTCCTGTTGTCCTTCAGTCCCGCTGCAGAGTCGCCTACATCTCACAGCCCCCCCCCCCGGCCTGGTCTCCCCAACGATCCAGGCGAGGTGCCGGTTCATCTCAAGCACGTCTGTCGTTGCATTTTCCCCACGTATTTTCAGTGTGTCTAAAACTAATGTTGTTTTTGCTCCAGTGTTTAATGTTCAAGCTCATTCTCCTCTGCTGACCCGATTCCCGCGGGAGCGGTGTGCTGCCGTAACAGCCATGCATAAACCATTTGATGCTCTGCCGTAACCATAACCAAAACTTAACCTTCCTCCGGTTCTGTGCGGCTCAGAGAAAAGTTCAGCACGGAATGCATGTATTTAGAAAATTACGAGCGAATAAATACGTTCTAAAAAGGAAAGTAAGGAACTCCTTAATGTGGTCCGGGGGGGGGGCTGTCAGGTTTCCTGCTTTCAAGCCCTGTCATTGTCCCGCCCCCAAGAGTCACATACCCCACTGTGATTGGTTGGTCAGCTCTGTGCACGACAATGAAAAAGTGTCATTCATACAAACTGACGGGCTGCAGTAACATTAAGGCGGGGGCTGCAAAATATCATCTTGGAGACCGCAAATATTCCGCGGGCCGCGAGTTTGAGACCCCTGCTGTAGTTCTGTCACTGGTACACTAGCCGCAGGTTGGAAGAACGAATCAATAGTTCACTTACTCATAGCTCAGACGCACATGTCAGGTTGTGATGATATTTGTCTCCGTTTCCTTCCCACAGATGTTAACGCGCGCTCGATTGTCTCTAGGCCCCTCCCCCTCCACGCATTTTAGCCACTTACAGCGGCGTTCCCTATTCTTCTCACACGCAGTGGCCGCCTCACAGACGGGCATCACGCGAGTGTGTGCTCGCGTTTCATGAGTATGTGCGCGAGTGTGTGTGTCTGCCTGCGTGCGTGTGCGCTCGCATCTCATTGATTATTTAATTGATCATTGACGTGCCCCTTCCACGTTTAATGTATGAAAAATACGGAGGGTGGAGGAGGCAAATTTACTGGTCGCGCATGTGCGACTGGATGTACAATTCAGTCGCACACTCTCAAATTTTGGTCGCAAAATGCGACCAATTGGTTGCAGTCTGGAGCCCTGAACAACCAGTAAAATATGTTGTACACAAAGAGAAACTGCTTTAGAAACCAAAATTACACACTTCTTTGCTAATTAATTTCTCTACTGAGCCATATGTTAGGAATTGAAAAAGAAGACAGAGATCCTCCACTCAGAGCAGGAGAGCTCCCCCTACAGGTGGAAGTAGTGAGCTTTAAAGGCTTCCCGGGGAGGAAAGACTGTGAGGTCTGTGAGCTGCAAGTGGTGGAGGATGAATTTCATTTCTGTTTTATTGTCCTTTGGATGAAAAACACAGACTTTGTTTGTATGACGTCATAGAACAGAAATGTCCTGATTGGTTTTGGTTTCTGAAGATAATATTTGATGTTGGATTTTTTAAAATAAAAGTTATTGTTTGGAAACTTTTTAGCAAAGACATGAACAATAAGAATGGACACTTTCTAGACATCAGAACTATGTCATGAGTGAGAATGACCATAAATGGTTCAATAATTCTTCCTCATTGTAATCTTGGCTGCTGCAGAAACTGGTCCAATCTTCCATTTGTGTCCCTTTAGCAGCATTGAACTGGTCACTAACAGGTGGTTGGATTGACCGTTGGAGACATTGAACGTCTCACTTCTGTCTCCAGTCAGAGCCTCACAGATGATCAGCTGATGTCCTTTGTGTTTCTATCTGCTATAGGTCTGTTTCTGAATGTCATCATTTAAAGCTGTTCCATTGTTTTGACAGATTTAGAGTTTTGACTTTTGGCACTTGTGGCTTTCCGTTCAGGAGTACGAGGCAGAAATGGACGTCCAGAAAGGACTCCTGAATGACAAGTTTCTTCCTCAGACCATGCTGGATGGCTCTCTGGACCAAACTAAAGGGATTTGTAGTTCCTGCAGGTGTCAGATGAGTTATCATCACAGCACCACCTGCTGGACAAACACACCGCTCTCCCAGAATCCTCGGCTCAGCCCTCCCACAAAGCAGATGACACTGCTGAAACGTCTGAGCGCTTCAACAACCAGCTAGCTTTCAGCAGCTGTAGCTAAATGGATAGAACAGCTAGCAGACCAATCACTGTGGTTGACCATGAGGGTCACATTGCAGCAACGACCCAGCCTAGCAACTATGGAATCCTAAACTGTTCATAATTAAATAAATAAATGTTTAATTCAATAAATAAATATGACCTCATGCAAATACACAATCAACCAATAAATCTCTCATAAATATATAAAAAGATCATGAAATGGTGAAAAACCTGCACTCAGATTTTATATTAGCCATTATATTATTCAATATATTTCATTTTGCTTTAAAAACCTGTTCATTATTTCAAAACAGCATTTTAAAATATTCATTTTTAATCATGTGGAATATTATTATAATTCTGTCTTTTTTCAGAACCTCGTATTTCAAAATCCATATTTTCCAAAGTATCTTTGTTTTTATTTCATGTTGCTGTTTTTCACAATGGCGTATTTATTTCATGAAGAGCTTTTTCAGGAGAATGACTCTGTCTGTCAATCAGTGAAAGTGGGCGGGATCTAAACGCTCATTGGCTGATCCATGGAAATCGACTCATACTCCTCGATACCCGCTCAGCGGTGTTCCAGTCAGAGAGACGACATATTTCAGCGATATCCAAATAGAGACAAACTATCTGTGCTGCAGAAGATGCAAACATGGACGACTCTGTTTTTGTAGTTTGAGGGTTTGTGTGGACCAAACCACAGAGGAGCTCCGGTTGTCCACATCTTGAAGTCCCCCATTGAAACTCTCCTCATTCTAACGCCATTCACTCAGAGCTCACATCCTGCTTTACACTGTGTCGGCTCGCTGGAGGCGACCTGGCAGACCGACAGAGTCAGACCAGGCAGCTGCACAAAGCGGAACAAATCTGCTCGGCCTCCTGAACCTTATGATATTTTTCTATTTTCATTAAGACAATGGTTATAATCAGGTCCTCTGGTTTTATTTTTGCCTCTCGGGGAAAATGTTGAAGCTTTCCTGCGATGACGTTTCTAACCGTGGTCGGAAAACGCAGCAGAGATTCAGGGTTTGATTTGGGGGTCACTTCCCCGTTCAGACGCCTCCAGAGCGGGTTAAAAGAACAAGTCTCTAAACTTTGGAGGAAACCTTTATTTTACTATTACTTTCCCGGGGAACTGAGCAACAGACCCTTAACTTGCGCTCACACACACACTCCTGTGCTGCCTGGGCGCTCTGATTTACACGTAATTTAGACGTAGTTTGACTGCAGGAGCTGAAGCAGAGACTCTCTGATGATGTCATGAACTCAAACATGGAAACATTGTTATCATGTGGAACTATTCAAAATAATAAACCTGATCTTTTAACACTCCGTGTGCATTGTGCATCCATGCATTGTTACTGAGAGAAGCACAGGCAACCGCTACGTGTGGCTATCAGGCTAAAAACATTAGCGGTAGCTCCTCCCGCACGCGGTATGCTGCGGTATGTTCAGGGAACTCCAGTTCATAGAAGCTTAGTGGAACTCCAACAGCCACCCAGCCTCACTAAGGCCACTACTAGATGTTCATGAGAAGATGAAAATTGCTGAACCGACCACAAAATCACCTGAATTATGCACACTCGCCCAAAGCCAATTTTATCCACAAATTTAGAACCAAAACTGCCCAATTTATTGTAACACTGTAGATGTGTAGAGGTGCAGACTCCCCCTAGTGTTGAGGGGGGGGCATTGCTCCGTCACGTTCTCTGAAGCATCTTCCATCGATGTAGTCAGGGTGCTGCTGCTCATGTCTGAGTAAAGGAGTAGCCAATCACAAAAGAGTCTCCGCCTTGTCTAGTTTGATTGACAGACAGAGTCAGTCTCCTGAAAAAGCTCTTCATGAAATAAATCAGCCATTGTGAAAAACACCAACATGAAATAAAAACAAAGATACTTTGGAAAATATTGATTTTGAAATCCAAGGTTCTGAAAAAAGACGCAGAATTATAATAATATTCCACATGATTAAAAATGAATATTTAAAATGCTGTTTTAAAATAATGAACAGGTTTTTAAAGCAAAATGTAATATATTGAATACTATAATGGCTAATTTAAAATCTGTGTGCAGCTTTTTTACCATTTCATGATCTTTTTATTTATTTATGAGAGATTTATTGGTTGATTGTGTATTTGCATGAGGTCATATTTATTTATTGAACTAAATATATATTTATTTAATTATGAACAGTATAGGACTCCATAAGCAACTTCCCTCTAGAGCAGGGGTCTCAAACTCAGTTTACCTGGGGGCCACTGAAGGCCGTGTCTAGCTGAGGGAGGGCCGCAACTTCAACGCACACACACACACAACTAGTGAGTGTATGAGAGCCAGTACATTTGTATGGAACATGTACTACACTATATTATACTCTATTACCTGTTTTCTGTACAAAATGTACTCATAAAACTCTCATTCAAATAAAATACGTAAACAAAAAAATCAATAAGTAAATAAATGATTCTGTTTAATTGGTCTTTTATATCTTCTATATTTCTAATTTAAACATCCTTATTAACACAGTTCAGTTAAACTGTTGAATTATAACTATTAAACACTGAAGGAGACTCCAGTTCTACGGTTCTTTATCCTTCGTCATTGGTTCTTCTGAACACGGTTCTCTTGTCTTCTTACTGATGGACACTTGGCAGCTCTTCCTCCCAAACAGCTGAGACCCTCAGTGTGGATGAAGATGATTGACAGGAAATCTGGACTGAACTTGGACTGATTGACATTTAAGTTGGAGAAGTCAGAGAGGATGTGCTCCCCATTTTGAATCTGTATTGAATGTTTTTTTTATTAAGTTTACTCTTTAAACCACAAATCATTAAAGGAGAATTAAAATTCAGAAACCATTTTTGGATTTAAACCGTGGTCACAAGTCATTGTAGAGCAGCCGGTCAGCCACTCCTATACTTTCATACTGAATTCAAACGGTGGTTCGTAATAGAACGGGTGCTGTTCACTGGAGATCAGAACAATGGTTACCAATACTGAGATCAGAGAAAGGCTAAAAAACGGATGGAAATTCATGTTGGTGACACCAAATAGGTGTGGCCAAGATGCACATTAAGCGTGTTTGAGATCACCCAGGTGGACGAAACGCTGCACAGATCACCTGGGGCCTCATTTCTAAAACCTTGCGTAGGATTTGCGTCAGAAGTGGCGTACGGATGAAACATAGGACGTGCGTACGCACAGAAATATTCAGATTTATAAACCGTGCTCACGCACATCCTACGCATCCTTCCCTTAATAAATCACAATCAATCCTAAATGCTGCACAGCTTTAGCGGCTTCATGACACGCCCATAGTTGCCCATAAATAGTCCGTGAAACGCCCACAAATGAATATTCATTGATAGTGAAACCATGGCAAACACAGAGAGGAAATCAAAAAAACGTAACTTCACTCAATGTGAAGTAGAAGTTATCGTTGGCGAGGTGGAAAAGAGGAGAAAGATGTTGTTTGGAGGGCACAGTGTGGGCATTACTAATGCCAAAAAGGCACGTGAGTGGCAGACGGTGGCAGACGCCGTAAATGCTGGAGCCTCACAACCGAAGTAAAAAAGAAATGGTCGACATCAAAGTCCAGACAAAGAAACGTCTGGAGCTGCATCACCAGAGTGTGTCTGCCACGGGGGGGGGACAGGGGACACCGGAGCTGACCCCTCCTGATGAGAGACTGGCGGCAATAATTGGGGAATCCCTTTTACGTGGAGTGGTGACTGAGGCGGGGGGGGGGGGGGGGGGGGGGGACGCACCTGATGCACTGGGTGACACCCCCCAAAAAGCTCCACCAGGACGGCTGGAGGAAGTGGGAACCGGCTCATCAGCCACTGGTCCTCGTTTGCCAGCAAGTCTTCTTGCTGTCTAAAGATGCGTTCACTCCCAATTCTTCCATTTGCCACATCTTCTAAGATCCAAGATCAGCCATTGTGGTCATTACGCATTGTGATGGAGCATTTTATTTCCATCCATTTAACTGCATCTGACAAGCTACAGATGTGGGTAATAATCCACGTGGAAATGGGAAATTGTTCATCAAATGTCATTTCTTGTTGCTTTCTGAATGGTTGAGACATACGCCATACATTGTTTTATCAAAAAGAAAACAAACTAAAGGCATGAATACCATAATTCTGTAGCGTATGAAGAAATGTTTTACTATGAAAACAACTTTCCCCAGTGGACAATTAATACGTCTGTCTGTGTGTCTGTCTGCCTGTCTGTCTGTCTGTCTGTCTGTCTGTCTGTCTGCCTGCCTGTCTGCCTGCCTGTCTGTCTGTCTGTCTGTCTGTCTGTCTGTCTGCACCTATATCTGCTCCTCCAGACGGACACATTGAGGAGAATATCAGTTTTGTACATTATTTCGTTCTGTTAACTATATTATTTATGAGGATGAATTGCACAACATGCCAATATTGCAGAACATATTTCACTTTTCTTTTTGCAAATATGTGTTCATTTGAATTTCTGTTGTAATTTTCGTTTGATTTTTTTTGTTTGTTTCACTGCTGATGGATCAAACGGGTGTTCATGTAGCTGTTATTGTGAGACTTGCTTTGTGAAGTCTTCATGTTATTTATGAGGCAGTATTGTCATTTTCACTTTCACGTGTTTCTTCCATCTGCAGACGGTGTCGCCGTTTCTCATTTCACCCGTTTTTGTGCGTACGCCTGGGTCAGAGCTTGATGAAGGACCAAACATTTTCCCCTCAAGTTTGCTTTTTATAAATCTCAACTATTGCGTAGAGAGTGGAGTACGCCTTCTTTTGTGCATACGCAACGTTTAGAAATGAGGCCCCTGGTGAGTGACGTATGATTTCCTCGAACATCACCTGTCAATCATCACAAAAATATCACCAGAAAGGGGCGGGATCAAGGCCCCAACCTGAGTGAACGCAGCTGGAAACATAGTACTGCACTGACTGAAAGCTGCCCTGATGACTACAAAACAATGCATTATGGGACATGTGTCCTGATGGTTTTTGTAGTTCAGTGATTAATTAAAATAATTTAAAATACCTATTGATTAAAAAAGGCTACATACATTACAAAACATTCAACTAAATATTAAATATATAATAACACAGATCACACTAAGGGGGAGAGGAATATTAAAACTAAATTGAATGTTAAGGACAACTCCAACTTCCTGTTCTCCTTCAGTCTCGCTGCAAATTCGCCCCCCCCGGTCTGGTCTCGCTAATGATCCAGGCGCAGTGCTGGTTCATATTAAACACGTCCATCGTTGCATTTTCCCCACGAATTTTTAGTGTGTCTAACACTAAAAACTCGTGTTGTTTCTCGTACGTGTTCAATGCAAAGCCCCGTTAGCTGTCACACATGTAGTTGGGGTTGATACGCCGCCGTGCGCCTGACCGTAACCATAACCATAACCCTCCTCCGGGTCTGTGTGACCCAGAGAAAAGTTCAGCACTGACTGCATGTATTTAGATACGTTCTAAAAAGTAAAGTGAGAAACTCCTTAATGTGGTCCAGGGAGGGGGCTGTCAGGTTACCTGAATGAAATGTTCTCCTGCTTTCAAGCCCGGTCAATGTCCCCCCCCCCAAGAGTCATTTACCCCACTGTGATTGGTTGGTTCTTTAGCTCCACGCACAAAACTGAAAAAGTGTCATTCATACAGACTGGCGGGCCGCAATAACATTAAACTTTCATATTAAGGGCCAGGCAGCAAAATATCATCTTGGGGGCCGCAAATAGCCCGCGGGCCGTGAGTTTGAGACCCCTGCTGTAGAGCTACTACTGTGAAAAACATCAGCAACCTATAGGAAGATGACAAAGATAAAAAGAGCCATGTAGCTCAATGGGATTACTGGACTTCTCTTTGTAATCACAATTACCTGGAGGTTCCAGGACTTTATTAGGATTCAGAGTGGAACTGAGGTAAAATGCTTTAACTGGTGTAGAAACAGAACAGCAGCATGTTTCTAATGGAACAGGAAATGATCAACACTGAGAAACTAGCTAGCTTAGTTATCTGTCAGTGTTTCCCTTTTTCTAAAGGTGAAATTCATGATATGTATTTGTATTGCAGGTCCATCAGGGATCCTGGAGGACAGAGTTTGAGTCCTGATCAGTGGTGCTGCCAGCATTGTGTCATGTGTCCAGAGTGATAAACCTGTGAGGATGAGCCAGCAGACTTGGCTCCATTCAGAGAGAACTTTCCAACAGACATGGAAAGCTGTGAGGCTCAAATGAACATCATGGCTGAGGACAGCAACTGATCCTGATCCTCCAGGGTCTGAGTGGACACCAGAGACCAGAGGAGTGGAGCTCAGTCAGTGCTTCACTCAGGGAGGGGCATAGCAGGAGGCCTAGAACCATTGGAGGAGCCCCCACCACCTAAAAAAGAGCTGCTCTTCTGCTGACTCCAGAGTCTTCATCTGATGAAGACCAGGAGTGATTGAGAACTGAGTGGAGCTCTACAAGGCAGAGTCCACCATCAGCTTGGAGGACTGCCCCCCCCACAGACAGACTGAGGAAGTCTTTAGTCCCTCCTGCTTTTAGTCCAACAAAAACATCATCTGCAGCTGCTGGTTCTGTTCAAGGCTTGGAAAAGTGGCTGGATTGTGGTTCTGACATGTTTTTTAGGCATATTTGTTAGGATTTATTCTGGTTTGACACGTTTAACTCTGTGTTTTCTTCATGACTGAAGCATTTTTGTTTAGCTGTAAATTAAATACATAGAATTTTGTGTTTTTAACAACTAAATGACATTTGTCATTTCTAGTGGTAAATGAATCTGCATTTGTCATTTCTGGTTTCAGTGACTGAATGATGCTCTGACCAAACAACACTTTGTGTGTTTTTGCTGTTCTAGTGACATTCAGAGGAAGTGTCTGTTCTAGATTCAATAGTTAAAGATCTGTTCTAACTATTTTCTTCACGGCTGCAGACAGAAAATCTTCCAGTGAAACATCAGAAAGTTCTTCACCTGATCCGTTCTTCTCATCCTTCAGGGAGTTCAGCTTCTTTACTGACCTCAGAGTCTGCAGTCTGCAGTCTGGACTCTCCAGAAAACCACACAGAGGACGGATCTTTGAATCCTCCAGGTTGTAGTTCTCGCTCAGGTCCAGTTCTGTCAGATTGGAAGGTTTGGACTTCAGAGTTCGTTCCAGAACTTTAATGCTGATCTTTGACAAACTGCAGTTCTCCAACCTGCAATCAGACAGAAAAGTGTGTTCAGGAGCAGTGATGCAGCTGGAGGTCCAGGAAACACAGTGTGACCAGATTTTCAGGATCCTGATTGAAACCAGGACTCTAAATCAGCACCCATCAGATGTGGGTCAAACATTGAAACTTTGATTTGGTGAGAAGGAAAAAAATTACCAGCCACTTAAGCAAATGATGAGTGACCTCAGCCAACACAAACACACACACTCACTTGTTGATCTTTGTAACTCTTTGAAATGACTAAGACTCACAACTATAACACACTGATCTGTAAGAACACAATAATGCAAATGTTGCACATATTTCACTACATGTGTTAGGTCAAACTACAGGAAACTGATGTTCAAGTGATTTTATTTTAAAAGCAAATAAAAATAGAAAGAAAAAAACAAAAGTAAAAATCAATTAAAATTCTAAAGTAAAAATGTATTAACATACATCCTGAAATTGAAGATAAGTAAAAAAAAATAAAAAAAGGAAAAGGCAAGTTTTAGTCGGTAGTGGGCGTGGCGTCAGTCGAAGTCCCAGCTGTGCACATCGGAGCCAGAGCTCTTTTGGATGAGGTGCATGCACAGCGCCAGATTAGACGGATCTCCAGATAGATCGGAAAACTTGAGATCATGTCAACAATCCATTCCACCAACAACCGTGTTAAAAAGCATCAAAACCACAGAGACAGCCGGTAAGACTTCATCATAACTACGATGATCCACTGTGCGCTAAAGCGCCGGCTGCACGCTTCTGCATCAGCTGCCATGTTTGTTTAGTCCATCATTGAATGTCATTTACAAGAGCACTGCTATTTATGAAACATATCTATTTATTGCTGTATTTTCAATGAATTCTTATAATTATGAAGTCAACTTTTAATCTATTGTGTAAGTTGAGTTAATTATGGAGCCATGAATTTAACTGGTGATTAATGTTGTGTATTTATTGTTGTATTTATTGTGGTAAATTGATAAAATATAATGTCTTGTTTAGGGTTTTTTACCATACATAACCAGCACCTCGCCATTGCTGTTTAAACCTTTCAAGGAATAGAATAAACAGAACAAAATGGAGAAGTGTGTCTGGATGGTGAGTGAATCCTGCTGGAAAACTCTGTGGATGCTTTCCCTTTCAAGTGGGGGGGGCATAAGAACTTGACAATGTGCATGTTTTTTCTATGCATGACAGTTGGGGGGGGAAAAACTCTCAGTTCAACAGTTTTATTCTTGTGTATTGAATTCAATTTAAAAATGAACAGAATTTAACTCAAACTGAAACTTTATTTATTTCTATAGCTCCTTTCATTTCAGTTCAAAACACAAAGCGCTTAACATAAAAGCAGATAAAATAGTCAGCAAAACAGAAAACACAGGACAATCACACACAGATGGCACCCCTCCCTCACCAGGTTCCTCCCTCCACCCACCCAGTTCCCCCAAAACTTAAGACCTGCAGCTTAAAGGTCTGGCTCGGTTCTGCTGTGCAGAAACGGTATCAGGGGGTTCCATTAATTCCAAGAACCAGCCGGACCACGGGGGTCAATGCAATTCAAAAATAAAATAAAGAAAATGATTAACACATAACCTTAAATATCATTAATATTATTCATTCATCTATTCTATTCCATTTTTCCCTTTCGGGGTCACGGGGCTGCTGGAGCCTATCCCGGCCATATGTGGGCGAAGGCAGAGGACCATGGACAGGTCACCAGTCTGTCTCAGGGTAGAATGTCCTCAATCACACACCCATTCACTCTCACACTCACACCTATGGACAACTTAGAGTTACCAATCAACCTATACAGCTTGTTTTTGGACGGTGGGAGGAAGCCGGAGATCATGGAGAAAACCCACGCATACACGGGGAGAACATGCTAACTCCACACAGAAAGGTCCCCCATGATGTTGTTTTTCAGGTCCCCCAGCCGGGACTTGAACCAGGGGCCTTCTTGCTGTGAGGCAAGAGCGCTAACCACTGCACCACCGTGCAGCCCATCATGAATATAATAACAATAAAAAGGGTAGTATATTAAAAATATATAAGTAAAAAATGTATTAAGTAGGGAAAATAAAAAATTAATAAATATTAGGGGTGTGTATTGGCAAGAGTCTGGTGATACCATACGTATCCCGATATTTTACCGAAACATGTTTTCTTGCTGTTTTTTTAAATATGACTTTGAAAAAACTCAACCTAAATTTTAATGTCTTCCACTGTAATAAAATGGTCAAATTCAGTTTAATGATCACAATGTTAAGCACAGCAATTGTATCTCATATATAAGTTGCGTTTACCAAAGCAAATTCATAAGTTAAAATATAGAAGTTAAAATATAGAAAGGGAACAGTCAACATTGTCTGATTTAAAATATATATATATATATTTTCAGTGTAAGAAAAAACCAAGAATGAATGTTCCTTAACCAATAGGTTTCTATTGGGGAAATAAAATGCTGTTTATTTTCAGCATTAATGTAGCTTCTCTAGTGCTTTTAAACAGTTCAGGAGCCTGAATGGTGCTTTAAAAACAAAGGGTGGGGGACACACACTGATTCTTTCCAGAAACAATAAAGTGTGATGATGAGGCAGCATGACAGAACGAAGGAAAGTTGCTTTAATGCGACAAAAAGGGGCTTTGTTAACATTTCTGCTCTGTTTCACCTTTGCAGCCACGCTTCTCACACGCGGAAGTAAACTGGTAAAGCTGATCACCACAATGTCAGCCTTTTTCAGAGCATTGAACACATCCCTCTGATCCATCAGGGGGGTATTCCAGGAAGCATGTATAAACTAGCCTGACTTTAAGCCTGAACTCTGGCTGAAATCCGCCTGAACTTGCTTACTCTGGGTATGTCGGTTCCAGAAGACAAGATATGAGTTGGCGTAATTACGCTCGACTTGGTAACCCTGGGTTAACGCACGTGCACAGCAGGTACATAAAGACATTCTCAATAGATCGCCGATTTCTGGAGTCACCATGGAAACGCGTGGAGAAAAAAAAGAAAGCGCGACACTTGAGACGGAGTCTGAGATTTTAATGACGGCGTATGAAGATTATACGTCCAACAAAAAAGTAACACGGCTGCATCATCAAAAAAAAGAATTTCTGCTTGGAGAAAATCAACAAAGTAAACCCACGAGTTTCTGATCTTGTTTCCATTTTCCTTGTGACGCATATATATATATATATATATTGAACTCTCATATGTCTAAGATTGAGCCGGTAAATATGCTAATTTTTATAACAATAAGAAGGACGGCACAAAATGCACGGGGTGCAAAAATTCGTTAAAGAATTTACCATGATTGTCATTACATTGATACGCCGTGGGGGTGCTATATAAACTCATCATCCTCTCCTTCACTCTCACTCGAGGTGCTGAGACGTAAGCACAGTAGGACAAAATAACTCAGCAAAACACAGTAAAACAGCTAAACAACTAAACACATTTAGTCAAAAAGCCACATTTAAACCCAAATCCGTCCAGACAGGCAAAGGGAATGATATCCCAGAATCCCTTGCGGTGCCGATCTAACAACAGCACCAAAGTTACACCTACTTAATTGAATTAATTTGAATGAAAGGAAAATAATTGTCTGAAAACTACATGTTATTTTTAAGGTGACGTAACAAAAAAATGATTTCTCTTAACTGAAGCAAATAATTAAGTTAGATCAAAGTAAACAAGTTTAATTTTCCAACATCCATATGTGGTCCTATCACCCTCTCACGGTGGAAAAAGTATTATCTGGGCTTCTTCATCCACTAAATCATCTTCAAATGGACACGCCATGCTGCTGCACCTCTCTGAAAACAAACTAACCTTCAACTAAACCTGCTCCGGACCAGGTTATGTTCAGAGCATGAGTTGCCATGGCAACTTGACCTACCCTGAAACATACCTCCATTTTTGGAACCGAAAGCTGAGGTTATCCACTTCCTTAGCCTCAAGCTTACCATGGGAGCTAGCATAACCTGCTTTCTGGAATACCCCCCAGGTCCCTAAACTAGAATCCATTGCTGGGAGGTTCTGCAGAACTGTAGCCCGCTTTGCTAGCATGTTAGCAGATGCTAAGCGCATTAGCCTATTAGCTGCTGCCATGCTTCATTGTCTATCTTATTTATCTGAGCCGCTAAAAAGCACAGCAATCCACGTTTTCATATCTTACTGGCAGCAACATGGCTCAGAGTTTCTGCTTGGTATCCATTCCAAGTAAAAACTAGATAGTTCATGTCTCATAACAACAGAACAAGCTGCCTCTGGCTGCAGTCTTCCTGTTGTTTTGTGCACAGAGTTGCCAGATAGAGTCACAGTTTTCCAGCCCGAAAGTCTTCTGAAAACCGCCCAAATTATGCATACCCGCCCAAAGCCATTTTTACCCGCAAATTTCGAACCAAAACTGCCCAATTGGGTGGAAAACCGCCCAATCTGACAACACTGTTTGTGCAGAGTAGAGCTGCTCTAAGAGGCTCCGTGTTCTCTGCTGCCAACTAGCGGTCGGAGGGTGAAGTGGACAACAAGAGTCAGACGCTGAAGGACGCTCAGAAATAATTACATAAATATCGATCTGGCAGCATTTTGAATCGATACAAATATTGCCAAATGAACTATTGTGATATATTGCTAAATCGATTTTTTCTTACACCCCTTATAAATACAGTAGATAATGAGTAAAATAATTTAGCAGTTAATAAATTCATGTAAAGCCAGACTATAAAGGTGGTTCTTGAGCCTCTTCTTAAAAACCTCTATAGACTCTGCAGCCCTGAGGTTCTCTGGCAGGCTGTCCCATGTTGAAGCGATTGTGTAGCATAATTCAAAATAAAAGTCAAAACACAAAAATGATTTTTCATTTTCAAAATGAAGCTGCACTTTTTGACTCAAAATGACAAAGAAAAAGCAATCCGCTAAAACGTTTTTCATTTTCTTCTTCAACACTGCTTATTCTGTCACTTAAAATGATTGTTTTGTCCTGGCTGAGCTGCAAGACGTTTTCTGCCATCCATGACTTTATATCTAAAATACAGTTTAAAAGAGTGTTAACAGGTTCAAGGTCATCAGGAGACACAGTGATGTAAAGCTGTGTATCATCAGCATAGCTGTGAAAGTCAACGCTAGGGCTGTGACGATAACCTCATCACAGCACTTTCTTTTTTTAGTTCAGCATATGGTGCGTGATTGGAACTATAATAAACACATTAAACATTCATCTTTGCCGATAATTTACTTTTTCTGCTAGACCTGTGTTCAGACTTTCCTTCTTTCTTTCAGACTGTCCTCTCCCACCGCACCTGTCACTCTCTCTCGTCTGTGCGCGCTCTCTCACTGCCTCTGCTGCACGTGGCTCCCTTTACACACAGGAGCGCGCTGTTTCAGAAACACACACATCCTCAATCTCTACAACAGAAGTTTCTGTCTTGCGAGGACAAATTTACTGCTTTCTAATGATTCATTTCCATTGTATTAATTTCCATTACAAGCTGCATGCGTTCTTGAGTGCACGACATGGCCGCCCGCGGGAGGATTTTAATGTTGATTAATGTTCTCCTTCATTCTGTAACACTGAACATAAACGCGCGCTGTTAGATTTCCATGAATATCACTACATTTTTTTGTTTGGTAACTATTTTGTGCAGCGCAAAGTTACATGTCTGTACAAAAAAAGGCGGAGCCTCCTGCCCCGCGTTCTTCATGGGTGTCAGGCTTCATGGCAGCCAGAGAGGTGACAAAGTGTCTGCAGTCTGTTTATTACTGGACAATAGATAATATTCTGAGAAGATGTCTGTACCAGAGAGCACAGGTGAAGGCTCACCTGCAGCTAGAGAGCTGTCCACTGCAGAAGGATCAACACGCACCCCCAACACACGTGTGCGCTCCTTCCTCCTAGTTCTACAAACGACGCAGCGCACTCACACAGTCACAGTCACTCTACAACACTTACATAGTTCATTAGTTAGATAGTTAGTTGTTAGTTGTTACTGTTATTTGTTAATAAAAATTAGTGCGTTGTAATTGTATTTATTTCCGGTGAGGCCATCGGGGGATTTTGTATTTTTTATTTTCTTTGGGGGGGCTGCGGTTAACCGCGACACCGCACCCCCTGGTGGTTCATCACCGCTGTGATCAAAAATTCAACACCGCCACAGCTCTAGTCAATGCCGTCTCTCCTGATTACGTCCCCAAGAGGCAACACATATCAATAAAAAGTATTGGCCCCAAAATTGACCCTTGAGGAACACCACAACTTATTACAACTTAAAAAAAACCAGAGGTTGTGTTTATGGTCTGTGATGAGATTTGAAAAATAAATTGTTCTTGCCTGTTTGACAGCATGGTTGTAGATTTTTAGCTGATACGTCCACAGAAAATTGTTTTAGACATTATTCAAATGTGGTCATTTAAAAAAAGACAAGGGGTCATTTAAAAAAAAATAGAATATTACTTTAGGGTATTCTTATAACTGGTATTTCCAGTAAATAATAGCAATGAAGTTAATATTGATTTGTTGAGTAGTATAAACAGAAAAGGAGGGGAGTGATCTCATTTAGTTTATTCTTTTCTATGATTCTGGGTATTAATTGGTAAGTCCCTCTATCTAATCTTCTCAATTATTTTTTGCAAGCCCCCCCTGGGAAAAAGACAATGCCCCCCCCCCCCCCCCACACACACACACACGCTAACTGTGGTGCCAATAAGAAATAAGATCAGTATCTATAAAATTGTGTAAAATTGTCTCTTTTAACATTAACAAAAGAAAAAAATCAACATAAATCCACTTTCAACAAATATTACATTTAGCCACAGAAACCCAGTTCTAGTATAAAACAGAAAAGAAGCAGAAATAAAACAATCTGTCCGTCATTATTTAAACTAGAAACATTTTGACTAAATGAACCCTTTGATGCTGAGGAAAAATAATTCAATCAATTTATAATATTGAATAATAATAATTTATCTGCACGTCTCCAGACACTCAAAGCGCTTACATTGTGTCCATTATTCATTCATTCTTGGTGATGGTAACTACTTTTTGTAGCCACAGCTGCCCTGGGGCAGACTGACAGAGGCATGGCTGCCAGTTCACGCCTACGGCCCCTCTGACCATCACCGGGATCATCCATGCACATCCACACACCAGTAGAGCCACACTGGAGGCAAGGAGGGTGAAGTGTCTTGCCCAAGGACACAACGACACTTGGCTGGTGGGAGCGGGGATCGAACCACCAACCCTTCGATCATTGGACGACCCGCTCAACCACCTGAGCCACTGTTGCCCATAGATGTAAATTGATCTTTACATTAACATGAACACAGCAGCACCAATATATTTAATGTTTTTAGTCTGGAGAAATAGATAAAGACATTGTGTTAATTTTTTTGTTCTACATGATGATTGTTTATCTATGATGTCATAAAGTGCAGCTGTTTTCCTGCATTACTGCTGTCTTTCTGTCAAATACTGACACCAACTAAACAGACAGACAAAGAATATGGAAAATAAAGACACGTCACCAAAATGTCTACAATAGTTCATAGAATGACTTTGTTAGCATGAGCTGAGGAACCTAAAGGCAGCGAGGATCCTGGTGTTGCGCAATAGAGGCTGCTCCTGTGTGCGTTCCACCTGCAGCCTGAGCCCACGACCCCTCCCCTCTCCTCTCACACACACTACTTCACATGTGTCAAACTCAAGACCCGCGGGCGAAATGTGGCCCGCCATGTCATTGGATGTGGCCCGCGAACAGGGCTGTGATGACCACATCACCGCATCACCGCACTTTTTTTTTTTTTAGTTCAGCATATGGTCCGTGAATGGAGCTATAATGATAACACATTCATCTTTGCTGATAATTTACTTTTTCTGCTAGTCCTGTGCTCAGACTTTCCTTCTTTCTCTTCCTCTCTCCCTCTGCCTGTCATTGTCTCTCATAGGCGGCGCTCTCGCCGTCTGCCTCTGTGCTGCACGCGGCTCCTTTACACACAGGCGGTGCTTTCAGAAGAGCACACACTCATTCTACAACAGAAGTTTCCTTCCCACGAGGAAATACAACAAATTAACTGCATTCTAATGATTAATTTCCATTGCATTCATTTCCATTACAAACTGCATGCGTTCTTGAGTGTGCGACACGGCCGCCCGCCGGAGGATTTTGTGTTCAGGGTTCATTAGTTATATAGATAGTAGTTAGTTGTTACTGTTATTTGTTAATAAAGAGTACTACCTTGTAATTGTGTTTATTTCAGATGTGGCCGCCGGGGGACTTTGTGTATTTGGGGGGGGCCTGCGGTTGACCGCGACACTGCGCCCCCTGGTGGTTCATCACAGCAGTGATCAAAAATCCAACACCATCACAGCTCTACCCGTGAGAGCATCAAAGTTTTTTATTTCTGAATTAAATGTAAAAGGATTTATGCTAGAATAACAAGATAACATATGTTTCTATGAAACTGTAATTGACACTTTAAAAAGTTATAATAAATAAATAAATGAGTAATTTAACATCAAGGAGTAGTTACATTTATTTTTCATTATATTTAGTTACATGTATAAGTTACATCTGGCCCTTTGAGGACAACCACTATGCTGATGTGGCCCTCAGTGAAAATGAGTTTGACCCCCCTGTTCTACTTGGTTGCTTGCATTATAACGGTTGTCAGCTCCATCGTCTCACCACTACTGAGGGGCCCCCCCTTAAATGCGAGGATTCCCCCCCTCCCACCAACAGGGGAAAGGATGGAAAACGTTCATTCCACTTCTGGAAGACAATCAGTTCATTCATGTTTTGTTTGGGGCCACACGCTCTGGCCTTTCTGTTCAATGTTTTTTGGGCTATATATCCTGAATTCTGGAAGAAATTAAGTGATTGGTCGTAATATAAAAACATTTACACTTAATGTGAATGGTCTACATAATCCCATTAAAAGAAAAAAAATGATTTCAATGTTAAAGAAAGAAAAATTCACAGATATTATTTTAACAAGAGACAAAGCTAGATGATCAAGAACACAACAAATTTAAACAAATGGGATACAGAAACACCTTTCATAGCTCTAATGAACGGGGGGGGTGGCTATCCTTAGATCCCATTCCTTACAGTTTCAATGTAGCAAAGAGATCAAAGATAGAGGGGAAAGATATGTACTAGTTAAAGCAGGGCTCCAGACTAACATTTTTCACTAGGAGCACAGTGGCCCCTAACTGAAAATTTTAGGGGCACAACCAGAAAATTTAGGGGCGCATACCGTAAATCAACATGCTAACCAGATCTACTAATTTCCACTGTATTACTAATAAATACTTTAATAATAGATGCAGAAATTACAATGTGCTGTTTCAAATTCAGTGTCACATTTTATTCTGCACTTTTGAAGATGCAACAACAGCTAAACTGACAGAACCGTCTCTGTCATGACAGTAGAAATAGTAAACAAAACGGATGGAAATTCATCTTGGTGACACCAAATAAGTGCAACCAAGATGCACAATAAGCGTGTTTGAGATCACCCAGGTGGACTCATCGCTGCACAGATCACCAGGGGCCTGTTTCAGAAAGGAGGTTCAACCAACTCTGAGGTTGAACTTGAACTCTGAGTTGGTCTACCGAGAGATTAACAACTCTGAGTTTTCTGTTACAGAGCAGCTGATCAGAGTTAGGTTAATCAACTCTGAGTGGACTGAATCAGAGTTGAGCGTGCGCACCGCGACCATAAGAAGCCATTATCAATGGAGCGCAGATATTACGAGTCCCCATGGCAACCGTGGAAACAAAGAGGTCTGCATATTTTTCTCCAGCTGAACTTGACGTGCTGCTGCAGAGTTACAGTGAATATGAGCACATATTCCAGAAGAAAAGCAACACCGCTGCATCTGCAAAACAGAGACAGTTAGCGTGGGAAAACATAGCTGCTCACGTTAATGCGTAAGTTTGTATTTAAATCATTGTTATAAAATATTGGCTGTAATAACTTTTTAAATAGCGAAAGGAGTGAAATTAAAAAATGGCGATATTTAGGTGTACTTTTGAAGTGTTATTCCTGGTGTAATTGCATGAAATGCTGCATAGTGTACAACCAATGGGGGGGGGGGGGGGGGGGGGGGGGGGGGAATGCATTTAACGTCGGTAATGTTTAGAGGACTTTTTTGTTAACCTTCCCCTCTGGCAAACGTTGGTCAGTTTAATATTAATACATGCAATTGTGTTTTTAAAAGTGAACTTTTGTCTACTGTTGAACCTTTCGCTGTGCGAAGACTTCTCCTTTCTTTTCTCTCGTCTTTCCGACCGTGGTCAGAAACGCAGGTGTCATGGTAAGCTAGCGTGGTCGACTCAGGTGCTGGAACCCGGAAAGAGGCTCGGCAGGCAGTGAGGTGAGTATAATGAGGTTTTAATAAGAGAATGTCAGGATAGAGTTGAGCTCCGGTATCCGTCCAGATTGTCCAAGGAGTGGTTGGAGGGTCTTGCTGGCAGCAACCGCGTGATCCGTGACTGGGGTCGGAGAATGTCCGAGCGAGACGGCGAGAGGAGAACCGTGATCAGGTTAGTTCCACCGGTAAGCGAGGTCCTGGAATGAATGTGGAGACAAAGCAGTTTAGTCGAGAGCATGAGTCAGGCAAGGGCAAGAATCTAAGAGAGGCCAGGATGCACCATAGGAGTACAACGAACTAGCGTCGGTTACAGGTCCGCGGTCTCCTTAAAAGTCTGCTGGCTGACGAGGATGAGGAGGTGCAGCTGGAGGCATCAGGTGGAGCTGATGAGGAGGAGGGGTTAGCCGGAGGCACCGTGACAGTACCCCCCCCCCCAACGACCGCCTCCAGGCGGGCCAGGACGACGATCCGGATGGGCCAAGAAGAAGTCGTCAATGAGCGAGCGATCCAAAATGAGGGAGCGAGACACCCACGCCCGCTCCTCCGGGCCGTAACCCTCCCAATCCACCAGATATTGGAAGCCGCGACCCCGACGCCGCACATCCAGAATCCGGCTAACAGTAAAGGCGGGGGCGCCATCGATGAGCCGGGCGGGAGGTGGGGAAGCGGACGGTGGGCAAAGGGAGCTTTGGCGGACGGGCTTGATCTGGGACACATGAAACGAGGGATGGACTTTGAGGGCAGCAGGTAACTTGAGGCGGACACAGTTGGGGTTGATGATACGGTCGATGGGAAAAGGTCCAATGTAGCGGGGAGCCAATTTATCGAGAGGTTGCTTGGAGAGGAATGTTCCTAGACGAGAGCCACACCTGTTGCCCTGGCTGGTAAGAGGGACTCGCCACCCTGTGACGATTCGCGATCTGGCAGTTACTCTCCTTGGAACGCAGAAGAGCAGCCCGAGCCTGGTGCCAAACCTCCTGGCAGCGCTGGAGATGGAGCTGTACGGAGGGCACCGCCAGATCGAGCTCCTGGGTAGGGAACAAGGGTGGTGAGTAACCCAACGATGCCTCGAAAGGTGTCATACCAGTCGCTGCCGAAGGATGGTTGTTGTGCGCGTACTCCACCCACACGAGGTAATCCGACCAATCCCCTTGATTCTGGGCCACCAAACAGCGGAGGGAAGCCTCAAGTTCTTGATTGGCCCTTTCGGCCTGACCGTTTGATTGGGGATGATACCCCGACGAGAGGCTGACGGAGGCCCCGAGGGCGGAGCAAAAGGCCTTCCAGACCTGGGACGTGAACTGAGGTCCCCGGTCAGACACGATGTCGGATGGTATGCCATGATGACGGAACACAAAATTAATCAGGACCTGGGCTGTTTCGGTGGCTGTGGGCAGTTCAGAGAGGGGAATGAAATGAGCAGATTTAGAAAAGCGATCAATGACGGTAAAAATGACCGTGTAACCATGAGAAGGAGGCAGTCCAGTGAC
This sequence comes from Oryzias curvinotus, assembly GCA_023969325.1. Classification (NCBI taxonomy): domain Eukaryota; kingdom Metazoa; phylum Chordata; class Actinopteri; order Beloniformes; family Adrianichthyidae; genus Oryzias; species Oryzias curvinotus. The sequence goes on from CM043707.1 coordinate 33,306,800, forward strand.
AAAATCAACGGCGATGTGTGACCAGGGTCGGCTGGGCGTAGACAGAGGATGGAGATGACCAGCTGGAGGTGAGTTGGATGTCTTGGCCCTGGCACAGGTGGTACAGGCAGAAACATATTCGCGTACGTCGTTTTCCATGGAAGGCCAGAAGAAACGGCGCTTAAGGAGCATGAGGGTGCGGTGAACCCCACCGTGGCAAGCGATCTTAGACGAGTGGCCCCAGGTGATGACGTCCGACTTGAGCCTATCGGGCACAAACAGGGTACCAGGCGGGCAGTTAGTATTGTCTGGCTTCTCACCTTGGGCCTGTTGCACTCTCGCTTCAATGTCCCACGTGAGGTTGCCCACGAATAGAGATTCCGGAATAATGGGTGGTGTAGCAGATCCGTTGGTGGTGCAGTATTTACGGGACAGGGCATCGGGTTTGCCGTTTTTGCTGCCCGGGCGATAGGTGATGGTAAAGTTAAACCTATCGAAAAACAGACACCAACGGGCCTGTCTGGAGTTGAGTCTCTTGGCAGAACGGAGGTAGGCCAGGTTCTTGTGGTCAGTCCACACAATAAACGGTTGTTCTGCCCCCTCCAACCAATGTCTCCACTCCTCCAGTGCAAGCTTGATGGCCAGTAGTTCCCGGTTACCAACGTCGTAATTACGCTCTGCAGGATTGAGTTTTCTTGAAAAAAAAGCACAGGGTTTGAGTTTGCCGGAAGGTGATTCACGCTGGGATAATACAGCCCCTACCCCAGAGTCCGAGGCGTCCACTTCAACAATAAATTGCTTGCGAGGATCAGGTTGTATGAGGATGGGAGCAGAAGTAAACAGTTCTTTAAGTTTAAGGAAAGCAGAGTCAGCAGCGTTGTTCCAAACATAGGGAACTTTGACGGAGGTAAGTTGAGTGAGTGGGGCTGCGATGCTACTATAATTTCTTATGAATCTCCTATAGAAGTTGGCGAAACCCAGAAACTGTTGTAGTTTTTTGCGAGACTGGGGAACTTCCCAATCAGCCACGGCTCGTAGTTTTGAAGGGTCTGGTTTGATTTGGCCAGCCTCGAGAATGTAACCTAAAAACGCTACAGAATCAACATGGAACTCACATTTTTCGGATTTAACAAAAAGCTTGTTCTCCAATAAGCGCTCGAGAACAAGCCGGACGTGATGACGATGTTCAGCTGGGTTGTTGGAGTAGATGAGAATATCATCCAGATAGATGAAGACGAAGCGGTTAAGAAAGTCTCGCAGGACGTCGTTTACGAGCCGTTGAAAGATGGCAGGGGCGTTGGTGAGACCAAAGGGCATGACTAAGTATTCATAGTGTCCGAGAGGGGTATTAAAGGCGGTTTTCCACTCGTCCCCCTCTCGAACCCTAACGAGATGGTAAGCGTTACGCAGATCTAATTTCGTGAAGATTTTGGCTCCCTGGACGGAGTCAAAGACGGAAGAAATAAGGGGAAGAGAGTATTTGTCCTTTACCGTTATTTGGTTTAGCTCACGGTAGTCAATACAGGGTCTGAGGGTCTTATCCTTTTTCTCAACAAAAAAAAATCCAGCTCCAACAGGAGACGTGGAAGGGCGGATGTGACCGAGAGAGAGCGCCTCCTGAATGTAACTCTCCATGGAGAGTTTTTCAGGTCCCGACAGATTAAATAACCTTCCCTTGGGAAGGGGGGCTCCACTGAGGAGTTCAATGGCGCAGTCATAAGGCCTATGAGGTGGTAAAGCACAGGCCTTAGACTTACTGAACACGGTCTTGAGATCATGATAACAGAACGGAACTTTAGACAAGTCAACATCCTCCAGTTCTGGGGATTTGGCAGCGACTGAGGAGGGAAGAGCAGAATGTAAACAATTAGCCATGCAAAAGGTACTCCAGTTGACTACCCGGGATCTAGACCAGTCTATTTGGGGATTATGTTGGCGTAACCAGGAAAACCCTAAGATAACCGGGGTTTGAGGAGAGTCGGTAATGAAGAACTGATGGTACTCGCGGTGATTACCGGATGAAATAAGCTGAATAGGTTCCGTACGTTGAGTGATCTTTGAGAGTAATTTACCCCCCAAACCGGCAGCCTTAACGGGAGTGACTAGAGTTTCAACCGGTAGTTGAAGTTGACGAACGAGATTAGAGTCTATGAGGCTGTGTTCAGCTCCAGAGTCAATTAAGCATTACATTCATAGACATGATTCGGACATGAAAACTTGACAGGCATGAACAGGAAAGGCTTGGTGGTCTTCTCCGACAGGTCCCCTCGCGACCTGTCGCTTAGCGAGGGGTTCGGGAGTTTAAACGGTTGGGGCAATGTGAAACGGTGTGACTGGCATCTCCGCAATAAAAACATAATCCCTCGGTGCGGCGTTTATGCCTTTCAGCAGGAGAGAGTTTCGAATGTCCAATCTGCATGGGTTCGTCAGTGAAGCTGCTAGAGGCGTTAGCGCCATCGGTTGTAGGATGGTGAACCAGGAAGGACCGGTGAGGGACGTCAGAGGAAGGCCGGTGTGTAGTAGAACTCCGTTCTGCCTGGCGCTCACGGAGCCGTATGTCAGAGCGGAGCGCGGCGGTCACAAGTTCCTCAAAATTATCCGCTTCGGGTTGGGTACATAAATGATCTTTGATTTTTTCGTTCAGGGATTGATAGAAAACACCCTTGAGGGCAATGTCCGGCCAGCCCGCCTCAACCGCCAAAATCCGGAAGTCTATAATGTGGTCGCTCACCGGACGGTTACGCTGCTTAAGGCTGAGTAACCGCCGGGTCGCTTCCTCCTGTTTGCGTGGTTGATCGAAAACTAGTTGAAATTCACCTATGAAGCGGTCAAAGGGGAGATGTGAGAGTGGATGGGTGGCCAAAAAGGCCTGGGCCCACTGAAGAGCTTTGCCGCGGAGGGAATTGACAACTAAGGAAATCTTGCGCTGATCTGAATGATAATGCTGGGGTGCTTGTTGAAAGATCAGTCTGCACTGTAATAGGAAACCACCGCATGCTTCTACGTCACCGTGAAAATGGTTCCGGCTGCGACCGGATGTTTTCCTCTGGAGAGACGGAAGTGACGGTGGCGACGTCATCCGAAGCGGGGGGGGCGGCAGCGACAGGGCTAGCAGCTTGGGCCGAAGATCCGGCTAGGGTATGCGTGATGCTGTCCAGACGTCGGAATAACTCCTGTTGATTAGCGGATAGTTGTGAGAGGGCGTCGGACTGGCGACTGAGCAACATACCTTGTTGGACGATGACACGGCGGAGCTCCTCCGGGTCAGCTGAGTCGGAGGATTGGCTAGTTCGTTCTGTCATGGTAAGCTAGCGTGGTCGACTCAGGTGCTGGAACCCGGAAAGAGGCTCGGCAGACAGTGAGGTGAGTATAATGAGGTTTTAATAAGAGAATGTCAGGATAGAGTTGAGCTCCGGTATCCGTCCAGATTGTCCAAGGAGTGGTTGGAGGGTCTTGCTGGCAGCAACCGCGTGATCCGTGACTGGGGTCGGAGAATGTCCGAGCGAGACGGCGAGAGGAGAACCGTGATCAGGTTAGTTCCACCGGTAGGCGAGGTCCTGGAATGAATGTGGAGACAAAAGCAGTTTAGTCGAGAGCATGAGTCAGGCAAGGGCAAGAATCTAAGAGAGGCCAGGATGCACCATAGGAGTACAACGAACTAGCGTCGGTTACAGGTCCGCGGTCTCCTTAAAAGTCTGCTGGCTGACGAGGATGAGGAGGTGCAGCTGGAGGCATCAGGTGGAGCTGATGAGGAGGAGGGGTTAGCCGGAGGCACCGTGACAGCAGGGGAGATTTCCTTCAGGGCTGAAGGAAATTCTCCTTCGGGGTTCACTTCCCGTTCAAAACCCTCAACCTCCAGAGCGGATTAAGAATGACTCCAGAACAGTTATTCTGGGAATGACACCTTCTCTTTATTTAACTAAGTGCTTCGTCCTCCGAACACACAATATATACCCCCCCCCCCCCCCCATCTGCACCTACACTCGCCCCTCCCCTTGTCTCTCGTGGATCGCACCCCGCTCAGCACAAACACACTGCAACACTACCCTTGTATTGATCAAGTGGTATAGGTGTATATGGGATTAAGAAAGTAAGCAGTACTAGCAAATTGTGTTTCCAAAAAGTAATTGTTACATTAATTTAATTCAATGTCCCTGATTTCATTTTCATGTAGATGCAATCCTGCAGGAAGTAAAAGAACATGGCAGCTGCTAAAAATGACGTATAAAAACATAATTCAATCAGGTCAAATTTGAGCATGTCATGATGTAGGCTTTGTTGACAATATTTGACATATGAAACATCTACATAGCAATATCTAATGTTGTTTTCATTGTATATATGGAATTGACTGCAACGAAAAACGGTAACGCTCAAACAAAAACGTGTGGGGAAATGACAAAAAAGGGAGTCTAGGTCTCAAAATCCTCGTACGAGGAAATATAATTCTCTATGAATTAATGCAGCCTCCTCGTCTATTGGGTCCTCCAAAAAAGAACAAGCCATTCTTGTCACTTAGACCGTCTCTGTGTGACGGAAATGTGGGCAATGAAGGTTAAAGCGAAAAATACTGCTTTGTCTTTAAAAAGGGGAGGGGACCGGCAGAAACCTTGAGTTTGGAGAATAAAACCTGCTCCCGACCAGGTTAGGTTCACAGCATAAGTAACCATGGACACTGACTCCGAGTAGAAGTTACCTCTCTTTCAGAAACGGGTTTGACTTACTCTGCTTTCTCTGGTTTAACAAACCTCCCATTCTGAAACGGAAAACCCAGAGTTTCCCTGATTTCAGGGTTAACTCACTCAGAGTTTACACTTAACCTCCTTTCTGAAACAGGCCCCTGGTGTGAGACATATATTTTTGTTTTTGCTCCAACATCACCTGTCAATCATCACAAAAATATCGCGAGAAAGGGGTGGGAGCAAGGGGCAAACCTACCCGAACACAGCTGGAAATTTAGTACTGAACTGACTGAAAGCTGCCCATAGACTACAAAACAATGCATTATGGGACATGTGTCCTGATGGTTTTTGTAGTTGAGTGATCAATTAAAATAATTTAAAATACCTATTGATTAAAAAAGGCTACATACATTACAAAACATTAAAATAAATATAAAATATATAATAACACAGATCATACTAAGGGGGAGAGGAATATTAAAACTAAATTGAATGTTAAGGACAACTCCAACTTAACCTTCCTCCGGTTCTGTGTGACCCAGAGAAAAGCTCAGCACGGACTGCATGTATTTAGAAAATTACGAGCGAATAGATACGTTCTAAAAAGGAAAGTAAGGAACTCCTGGGGGCTGTCAGGTGTCCTGCTTTCAAGCCCTGTCATTGTCCCGCCCCCAAGAGTCACATACCCCACTGTGATTGGTTGATCAGCTCTGTGCACGACAATGAAAAAGTGTCATTCATACAAACTGACGGGCTGCAGTAACATTAAGGCGGGGGCCGCAAAATATCTTGGGGGCTGCAAATAGCCCAGGGGCCGCGAGTTTGAGACCCCTGCTGTACACTCTGTCACTGGTACACTAGCCGCAGGTTGGAAGAACGAATCAATAGTTCACTTACTCATAGCTCAGACGCACATGTCAGGTTGTGATGATATTTGTCTCCGTTTCCTTCCCACAGATGTTAACGCGCGCTCGATTGTCTCTAAGCCCCTCCCCCTCCACGCATTTTAGCCACTCACAGTGACTTTCCCTATTCTTCTCACACGCAGTGAACGCCTCACAGACGGGCATCACGCGAGTGTGTGCTCGCGTTTCACGAGTATGTGCGCGAGTGTGTGTGTCTGCCTGCGTGCGTGTGCGCTCGCGTCTCATTGATTATTTGATTGATCATTGACGTGCCCCTTCCACGTTTAATGTATGAAAAATACGTGGGGTGGGGGAGGCAAATTTACTGGTCGCGCATGTGCGACTGGATGTACAATTCAGTCGCACACTCTCAAATTTTGGTCGCAAAATGCGACCAATTGGTCGCAGTCTGGAGCCCTGAGTTAAAGGAAGATTGCAAATGAACCAATTACAATGATAAATATATATGCCTCCCCTGAAAGTTAAAAACATTCTACAGATCTTTATTCGATTTAATTGCACGTGAGGCAGAAGGGATGTTGATATGCAGGGAGACCTAAATGTAACTCTAAAGATCCTGGATACCACAAGTGTTAGGAACCAGCATAAACCTAAGTCAGAATTTATCAACACAACTCTAGAGGAAATGGGAGTTATTGATGTTTGGAGAGAAATACATCCATTAGAAAAAGACTATACTTACTATTCTGGGTCACATTTGGTTTATTCTAGAATTGATTATGTCTTAATCAACACAGCTTATAGTGTATAAGCTGTGGTAGCATCAGTTGTGCATTTCATCCCAAATGCACAGCCAGGCAGCAAGTCGCTCTGATCACCTAAATCGGCCCCCAGCCCCACGTGTTTTTTTTTAAATAACGTTTAAAAAAAAGAAGAAAAGAAAAATGAGAATGAAAAATTAAATAATAATAAACACTAAAATAAGGTAAATTAAAATAACACATTAAAAATCTAGTTCAAGTTCATGAAACAAAATAAATGCATAAATAAATAAATACATATATATAAATAAATAACTAAATAAATAAAAAAAAGTAGTAAAAATTAGCTGATAGCCAGGTTAAAAAGATGGATCTTATGCCTTTTCTTAGGCCTGGGCGATAAATCGATCAAATGAATTAATTCGAATTTTTTGTTACGGGCGATTTCCAAAATAACTAAATCGAGTTTTTATGTGGCACATTTTTGGCTCCTCAGAGCTTCCGTAGCGTTAGTTACACACGGCATGCGACAAACAACACACGAAACAGCACGCAACAGCAAGGCTACTGGTGAGAGTGGGCAGTTTGTTCCCAAGACAGAAATGAACTCATCTGCTGTGTGGAACTGGTGTGGGTTTACTGTCACAGACGGGGAGGACGAGACCCCCCACGCTGCCACATTTACCTAAAGGAGCCCATCGGAGTCAAAGGCTCTCACGCGCGGTCGCGTGGCACGCGCTCAGTCTTCTTACATATGCACGCGCCCTAACACACACATATTCATTCTGCAATGACTGATAGTTGGTTGTTAATGTTATTTGTTAATAAAGAAAACTGCGTTGTCATTATTACTTGTAACGGTATATTAATTTGCGACGCGGCCACCGTAGGATTTTGTTTTTGGAGGAGGAGGCGGGCGGGGGGGGGGGGGGGGGGGGAGCTGTAACCGCGACTCCTGCTGCTTCATCATCAAGACGGGGTTTATTAATTTATTCAAAACTTTAGACCCAGATATGAGCTGTATTGATAACTTTTTAGAAAATGCTGCTACTCTCAGGTGAATGTTTGTCTCATTTTAGTCTAGACTACAAAGTGTGACTGAAAACACAGCTGGGACTTGAAGTAAGTAACCTTTTTATTTTAGAGCAGCTGAAAACAAGTGTAGAATAACAAAATAAGACAAAAACAAGACAAAAATTATATAAAACAATAAAAAATTATATAAACACAACAAAATTATGTAAACACAAGTCCAAAAGGGAGTGAGAAGAAGACAAATGTTATACTTAACTTTGATTCCAAGAGTGTGTTTATTTATTTATTATTCATCCCAGAAATGGGGGTTACATTTGTCTTGCATTTGATTAAATAAAAGCAACATTTGCTTTAAGTTGTCTGCCGTTTGTACTTATTGCTTTTCTTAAGTAGGGGGAAAAAATCGGGAAAAAATTGGAAATCGAATTAAAAAAAATAAAATCGGAGATTTTATTTTTAGGCCATATCGCCCAGCCCTACCTTTTCTTCAAAACCTTAATGCTCTCTGCGGCTCTCATGTCCTCTGGCAGACTAAACGGGGGCCATAGTGCTGAAACGCAGCCTCTCCATAGGTTTTAGTTTTTACAGTTGGAATTAGGGCTGTAATGAGCTCACTTACACACACGCGCTGTTTCAGAAACACACACATCCTCATTCTACAAAAGAAGTTTCTGTCTTGTGAGGAAATACGACACATTTACTGCGTTCTAATTATTAATTTCCATTGCATTCATTTCCATTACAAACTGCGTGCGTTCTTAAGTGCGCGACACAGCTGCCCGCTGGAGGATTTTGTGTTGGGGGGGGATTACTGTTCTCAGTCACTCCGTAACACCAAACATGAACTGTTAGATTTTCATGAATATCACTACATCTTTTGGATTGGGAACTATTTTGTGCAGCGTAACGTTACGTGTCTGTATAAATAAAGGCGGAGCCTCCTGCCCCGCGTTCTTCATGGGTGTCAGGCTTCCTCCTAGTTCTACACACGACGCTCTGATAGATAAGAAGGCGCAAGACCGTTAAGACATTTAAAAACGGTTAAAAGTATCTTAAAATCAATCCTGAAGCATATGGGGAGCCAATGCAGGGATTATAAAATTGGGGTGATGTGACCCCGCTTCCTGGTCTTTGTAAGAACTCGTGCAGCAGAGTTCTTTAGAAGCTGAAGGTTCCTAATGTTGGTTTTTGGAAGACCAGCAAGCAGGGCGTTACAGTAATAAATTTTACTCATGATAAAAGCATGCATTAGCATCTCCATATTAGCAAGAGAGAGTAGTGGGCGGAGCCTAGCTAGATTTCTGAGATGATAAAAACCAGTTTTAACCACCTGTTTTATGTGGGGCATAAAAGTCAGCTTAGAGTCAAAGATAACGCCCAGGTTTCTGACTGTTTCTGAATGACTTAATGAAAGTTCCTGTAGCTTCAGAAACTGTTTCTCTCTCTTGGCTTCAGGACCGATAATTAAAATTTCCGTTTTCTCCTGGTTGAGCTGCAGAAAATGATTTGCCATCCATAGTTTTACATCTAAAATACAGTTAAAAAGTGCTTCTATTGGTCGTGTGTCATCAGGACACATAGATATGTACAGTTGGGTGTCATCAGCATAGCTATGAAAACTGATGTTATGGCTCCTGATAACATTCCCCAGAAGAAGCATGTAAATGTTAAAAAGCAAGGGGCCAAGGGTGGAGCCTTGAGGTACACCACAATTAATTTCATGGACCCCAGAAAAGTGTGTGTCCATGCTTACCATAAAGTTTCTCTCCATGAGATACGATTCGAACCACTTGAGAACAGTCCCTGAGAGGGCGAGACTTTAAAGCAGGGGTGGTGAACAAGTTTGACATCAAGAGCCGAATTTTTTCACTGTGAGAGTCAAAGAGCCACACCACACCCTGACCTGCCAAAATGTACACACACACACAAACACCCAATTAAAGCCGTATCATTTTCCATAACACACTCCTCTCCCTACAACAGAACAGCAAGTATTGTACTTGTGTTTATTTCAAGGAAAGTGTCCACCCTCAATACACACATCAATGCAGCTAAACCAGAGTTAACACAGAGACCACCCTGGAGGTCAGAGACCCCCTCCACACACACACTCTCTCTTTATCTCACTCTTTTCTTTGACACACACAACCACTCAGTGATGTGCGGTGAGGTTGATGCTGGAGAGGCACTGACTCCTCTGAAGTCAGATTTACGATGATAAAACTGAATATTTCACCATTTATCCATCAGTATTTAACTGGTAATTCTTTGTAACTCAACATTCCTCTTTCAATGACCCTTACACCAACAAATACACAAACATCTGGACAGAGCATCCTTCTGGTGTCTGAGTGATTCATATTCACAATAAACACATTAAATACATTACATTTCAGTTGTGTGCAACTTAAATTAATTTTAACTTCATTAGAATATCTTGCTTTTATATGTTTTTAAATTTAAAATTAATTGACTGACATTTGAATCAAAAGTAAATAATCTATTAAAAATTAATACATTGCAGTGAGTCAGTTCATACTTAGGAGTAGTAATCCAACAAGTGCTGAGTTATAATTTTACTGTCTGCGTTATTCACGCCTCTCCTTCCTGCTCACATCAGTAAACTAGTAACATCATTTCACACTCATTCAGCCAAACGGCATGCACTTTAATTCTGGTAACAGTTACCTGGCTCATGGTTTTACACTGAAAATCCCCACTTCCCATGACTCTTAGGGGCTGAAGGCGGGGCTAAGCCCCAGGCCAGTCATAGCCTCTCTGATCAGCTCCTTTCCGGAGTAAGCCCTGGCTGCAGCCTGCAGAAGTGCTCAACATTGTGGAATGTTTAACCCCGCCCATGTTTAACCCCGCCCACGTTGAGCCCGTGCATGTGATTCCCCTTCGTCAGTGCAGTTGTGATTGCAGGAAAGGGGAAGAATCAGTGGAGCACATTTTGTGTCATTGTTAATTGTATGAGGAAGAAAGAGAACAACCCGCCATTTTAACTACAAGAAGAAGAAGAAGAAGTCAGTGCTGTTCTTCTTCTGTTCCCACGGGTAGAGATATTTTGAAAATGGAGGAACGCATCAGCAAAACAACGGTAAGTTAATGAAAAGAAACCTCTTATTTTGATTATTACTCGCTTTTTTCCCACCTCAATTTTTTTACACTGCAAATGAGGCTGTTATTTCGTATTTTCGAATGTTTTGGGCTTTTTTTCCTGCCGTTCTAATGTGGTTCAGGGTTTGCACGAAGCGTAGTTCAGCTAGCGGCTCTCCTGGAAGTTTCTGTCAAGTTATATTTGTGTCTTCAAATGTCGGCAATGTCAGTAAAACTTTGTTTGTTTATTTCACCTGTATTATTTCTGTATTTATATAGAAACACGTTACAGTTTTAATCGACGGTGACAAACCAACGCCGAAGAAAGAAACACATGCCTCCAACATGTTGGCAAGCTTTCCAACAAATAGCTATGTACTAATAGAGGCTTTTTATTGTAACCCCATCCTAAGTGTGTTACGGACTTCACTATTATCATTTATGATTATTTTTATTTATTTATTTGTTTATGTAAAAAAATATGGCAAATTTTGCAGTGCCCTTGAAAATGTTCTTGAAATTCTGTGTTAAATTAGAAATGTTTAGTGTTTACAAATTCTGTTCTGGTTACAACTTACACACAGGTTATAGCTTTTAAAGAGTTTTCTTTTTTTCTTCCTTTAGTTCAGGGGTGTCAAACTCATTTTCACCGAAGGCCACATCAGCATAGCGGCTGTCCTCAAAGGGCCATGTATAATTTATACATGAAATTAAATTTAATGAAAAATAAATATAACTACTCCTTAATGTCAAATAACACATATATTTATTTATTATAACGTTTTAAAGTGACAGTTACAGTTGCATTGAAAACATATGTTTGCTTGTTATTCTAGCATAAATCCTTTTACATTTAATTCTGTCAGGTTAAGTTATATGGACAGTGTTTAAGTCCTAATGTATAGTTGCCCAATCCCATATTTCAAGTCCAACTCCCCCTAGATATGAATAGAAACACACCAATTTTTATCTTTTATTTTAAGAAGTTAAACACTTTTATGCTCTCGCGGGCCACATAAAATGACATGGAGGGCCACATTTGGCCCCCGGGCCTTTAGTTTGACACATGTGCTTTAGTTGAACCAGGTCCTGGATAAGAGCAAGAGTCCAAGAGACCACATTGCAATGGTGGACAACACGATTTTGACATTAATTGCAGCTGTGAAGATGACAATTGCACTTTGTCCATTACAGAGTGGAGCATGTTTTTGCTGCTAACAGTCATGTCACCGCCACTTGGTTCCCACCAATATCAGCAAACCTGATGGAGCACCTTCCGGTAATTTGCCAGTTACTCATGTTTTTGGAAGCTAATACTGAGTTGGTTATTTTAACAATGTTTGGTTATTGATGTTTTCTTACAGGACAATGCAGCCAGTCTGCAGTGGATCATCATCCCTGTCTTTGTTCCTGGGCACTGGATCCTCTGTGAAAGCACAGTTGTAATTTCTTTACTAATTAATCCAAACAACATAAAAGAAATTGGTATGCTTTTAACATTTCACAGCTACTGAGGCCACAGGCCAGAGACATTTTCTATTTAGATCCCCTAAGTGGCAGTGGTTGGAGAGATGAGAGTAGAGCGCATCCAATCAGGTTTCTTGCCGGGCAATGTGTGTTCTGGACAGTGGTAGTTCAGTTTTAAACCACTTGTCGTTTTATTTTATTCTTTGATTTTTATTTTATTTTTTTAAGATTTATGGTTCTGTGTTAATTGAATAATATAAAAAGTATCTATTCATTAGGCCTGCACAATAAACTGTAAATTTATCTTTATTGCGAAAACAGGATTTGCAACACGCATATCGCAAAATCGTTGGATATTGAAATAAATGGTTCCTTAAATGTGCTAAAACTATCTAAAGACAGCTTGAAGTATTTAACGATTATCGTGAATATTGTGCAGCCCTACTATTCATTTTTACTCATTGATGGAAACAGAACCATTGATCCTGTTTGAGTTGGGCAGTTCTGTTTGAGCCCGTTTCAATAAATGACTCAAGTTCCCACCTTTTCCAGAGTTCGCTTCAATTGGACTTCTTGTGTAAATATATGAAAATGCTGTGCTTTTATTTTCTTCTGTTAACTTAAACTGTGCTTTTTTTCCAGACACATTGCACACCTCCTCTCCCCTGGACCCTGGAGGACACTAGGCAGAAATGATGTTCCGGTTTGATTTGTCATTGCATCAGCTAAAATGTTCTATTTGCTTACTATCCTTTAATCAAACCTTTTGTTCCCACACCCCCAGGGTCTGGCGAAGCAAGGGTGCTCAAACAACTGTGGCGTGTTTGTTGTAATGGTGAGACCAGGGCTTTTCAAAAACAAATGACTACAAATAATCATGGTCATTAAATGTTCCTCTCAATAAAGATCAATACAACATACACCTAACTTTATGTCAATCAGGGTTTTATAATGAATTATACCATGCGCTGGGTGAAAACTGATTGGCTTCTGTGTGTGCATTAAAAAGTGAAAAAAAGAATTAAGGACTAAAAACTGGTTAATATTTAATTCTTTAGTAAGTGACCATGGTATATAAAGATAACATTCAGAAATGTCACATGGATTCTATATATTAACATGTACTTTCTGACGTTCAGTACGCTCTGTATATTGTCACGGGGACTAAGTGCGATTTCAGTGAGGTGAGTGTAAATTCTGGTCAGTTTGTCGAGTGAATTCAAGACACTTTTGGGTTGTGGCTCAAACTAACTTATTCTGTATTTATTTCTTCAAAGGAAAACATGAAGCAAATTAGGAGATGGTGGTGTCTGCACCTAATGACAACGTTCCCAATGCCGTAAGTGCTCTTTATATGATCACACTTTTAAAATGCTTAATATTTTACTTCACATTTTTCTGAGAAATCTGTGGATTTTTTATTAAAATTTTGATGGTGAACATTCATTGTTGTTGATTCATCAAGGTCTGCAGAAGAAAGAATGCAGGCCAGAAAAAGGCGTCGGGAGGAGCGGAAACTCCAGGTGAGAGGAGCTCATTTAATTCCTGAGGCTCACACTGAAGCTCTTCTTTGAGGCTGTTGTTAATCTCTCTGCCACTTTCAGGAGGAAGATGCTTCAATTAAACAGATGCCATCTGAATCCATCTCAGAAGGTACTATTGAAGCTAGAGCTGTTGGACACACATACTTGGTGTTCTCTGCTTTCAGTGTCTGATAGATTTAGGTGACCTGAGATGGCCCTTCAAATATAACATCATATTGTATTTATTATAAAAGTTTAGGAGATGGGATGTCCAGGATCTCTTTTTTTAGTGTCATTTCTGTCTTTTCATTGTCATTCTATTCTCTTTGTAGGGGAAGGTGACACGACAACAAGCAGTGGGACAGGAAGGAATGTATGGATCCTTCTGAACTCAACATTTGTTGCCATCTCCACTATCTACTCTAAGAATAACCTTTTTTTCTGTGCAGGAAGAAGATGCCTTACTACTCGGCACCATTGACGCAGCCAAATGGTGCCAGTTTCAGTCTTTTAAAGGAAGATGTTCCCTGCCAGATATTTTGAAGGTGGATCATGAAGAACAGAAGGAGATACTTAGAGAGCTGCAAACCAGCTCCCTCATGTGTGAAGATGAGAGGAGGGTTGAACTGAGGGAGCTTTTCACTTTTTCTTTCCAATTTTTGAGCGACTTTGAGGCCTTCTGTTCTGAAATTATTGACAATTAAAAATTAAAGGTCTATGTTTGTTTTGAGGAACAATAAATCAAAGTGTCTGCTGTTTTTGTTTCTTTTTTTCTATATTTGTATGTGTAATGCTACATGACTGTAGCATTGCATTCATTCATTCATTGTCTATTCCGTTTCATTCCTTTTGGGGTCATGGGGCTGCTGGAGCCTATCCCTGCCACTTGCTGGTGAAGGCAGGGGACATCCTGGACAGCTCGCCAGCCTGCAGCAGGACCACAATCACCTGTGGACACGTTAGAGTGACCAATTTACCTATGAAGTATGTTTTTGGACGGTGGGAGGAAGGCCCAGAGGAAACCCACACATGCACGTCTAGCATGGGGTCAGGGGTTTTACTTTAAATGTTTAACCCACCTGAGACTATACACTCCTTGAGGTGTGAGACTGAGCATAAATACACAAGTTATTAAACGATGTCTGTGGAATCTAGGCGTGATATATATGTAGCCCGGTATTAAAAGAAAAACATTAGTTGTTCATTTGAATAGTATTTGTCATAAAACACATCTATATTTGTTTAAGTTCTCTTTAGATAAACAGTTAAGTTATCTATGTAAAGTTAAACTGTTGGTAAGGAATTTAACTGAGGTATTATCCATGTTTTATTATTTGTTTTATTATTTTTCAAGTTACTGTGAGTGTATAAAGTGTGCTCAATGTGTAGGCTAACCTAATTGGATGTCAGATTGTCTATCAACGGATTCTGTGAGTGTTATTGGTTGGTTTTTGGATTTTAATCCAATCACAACATCTGAGGGCGGGACAACTGGAAAACACTGTGCGTGTCGAAGAGACTACGTTCAGAAGCTGGAAGCGTGGTGAAAGTTTCGGCTTGATTTATATTCTCTGACGGTGGTGGATGCAGAGTTCGCCAAAGGAGTTCAGAGCATATGAAATACTGCTGAAGGTAAAGCAGTTGACGACATTTGTGTATGTAATTGCGCTGAGTTTTTACGAAGCACATGTTGTATGAGAGGAATGTTATATGTGACTAGCATGTAACTTGTTAGCAGCGGTTATACTGTGACCCAACGTTACGGTAAAAAACGTAAACGGTGCTAATGTTGTAAAGTATAACAGTTATAAAACACACTCAAACTGAGAGTTTGTGTGAGGATATTAATGAGGCATGTATGTGCATTGACTGAGGAGCAGGACCAGGACGCGCTCTTGGATTTTTCCTTCCTGTGGGCATCAGACGGAGATCCAGAAAGTTCCCGCTGGGACCCAGTTGTGTTCAACATCAACATTGAACAAGAGTCCAGTTCCAGTTTGGGTCAAGTTCCTTTCCCTCACTCACTTCCAAGACAATACACCATAGAATCCACACTGACTGAACTAGGAGGCCGTGAGTACAAAAAACACTGCACGTGCTTATTTTGTTTTGCTTTCTAAGTGAAGCGGTCACTAAGTTTCAGACCTCAACGCTCCCGAGCGACGACACAGGCCTGCAACGGGTATTTTGTTTATTTAAAAAGGGACATTTTTTGAGTTTGTAAGTGTCTTTATTTTCCCATTTTTTTGTGGATTTGTGAACTAAGATTCCTACTTTGTTTTGATTTTTGTATTTATTTTAATAACTAAATTTTCAGTTTATTTAAACGACACTTCTTGTCTGGAGTTTTTGAAGGTGTTTTTCTTGAAGCTTGGAGACGGTAAACTAGGAAAAGTTTTAAGTTATTAGATTTAAAGTATGTTTTGAAATTATTTAATTTTGACAATAATCAACTACAAAACACCTAGAAGTTAAAGGGATTTGTGACGGCACCAAACCATAAAAATCACACCCAGGGCCCCGCCCATAGTATTACATTATTTGAGTTTTACCGTTTAGTTTATTACATGGGACGGGCGCTACATATATTTTATATTGTGATGTAATTTTACATATAACAAACATTTGATCAATAAATGACAGGTACAGTTAAACTTTATTTCCAAGAGACTAGAATATAACTGTTACAGTCAGCAGCTTTGTTCAGTTTGCCTTTTCTTTTCTCGTGTAGCCAAATATAAAAGGGAGCATTTTAATAAAGAAAATTCTTTTTTTTAAAAAAGACGATTGTACATATACTGAAGGAGATTAATTGCATTTATTTACATACGTTCAAACACACAAACCGGTGGAAATTCACGTTGGCCACTCGTAATGCATGCAGAAACGATCCTCCAGGTCTGTGAGGCCAGATAAAATTTATTAACTCTGTAATACATGCACATGGAAACTTGTAAAAGGCATAAGAAGACAGCAATCATGGTAAAAATTCCCTTATTCAATTCAATATATTTTTTTATATAGCACAAATTCAAACTACAGTTGTCTCAATGGGCTTTGTAATTGTAAGGTAAACAAACATTAAAAAAGGGATCATGAATACATAGAATTTATTGGGATAGTACTTAAGTTTAACAAAAACAGACTAAACTAAACTAGCATTCCTGCCCTTAGACTCCCCCTTCAAGGAAAAACTCCTTAAAAAGCGGTAGGGGGCAGTATTGCACATGGAAACTTGTAAAATGCAAAGAAGAAGACGGGCTCAACGTGGGCGGGGCTAAACGTGGGCGGGGTTAAACATGGGCGGGGTTAAACATTCCCCAATTCTGTAGGCTGCAGCCAGGGGTAGTTGGCCTTTCTGTGAGTGTGGGTCAGAACGGACCGATGTCTGTTCTCCACATTATAACAGGGCCGTCTTTCACAGAGATTTCTGCTCATTCAGCTTCGGTTCTCTCTCTGCCTCATCAGTGACCAGCGGGGATCTCATCAGTCAGTCTCTGCATTAAAGGATCCATGAGAAAAGTGATCTGCGGTCGTTTCCGTCCAGTTGCGCAAGCAGCGTCACGTTCTGCACTTTATTCATTCTGATTGCAGCTTCTGCTGTGAGCTCCACAAAGAAGGAACGTGGGATGATTGTTGTTTTGAATGTGGACTTAGAAAAGCTTCAACTTGTCAATAAAGGAGACAATTTGTGTCAGATGATCAGGAAGAGTTTTTAATTTTCTCCAGGATCCGTTTTGTTCTTTTCTGCCATGACCAATGTTACTGCTTCCAGAAGCTCATAATAATAAACATCGTGACTTTCCATTCTGTTCAGTAAAAAGGAAGAATCTTCCAGAAACGTCCTGTGTTTATCTTATACTCTGAATTTCACCATTTTGACCATGAGGGTAACAGTCTGCATGCACAGCTAATCTTTATAGATGTGTTCCGACAGTGGGCGTAACCCGCGCAAATGATTGGCGGTCACGTATGTGTCAGGAGCAGCATCAAACACACACACACACGCACACACTGCCAAATTACTTTTATTATTAATTATTATTTATTTTTAATACCCTCTGATGGTTTGAGTGTGGTTTAAGAGGGAAAAAAATATGAAATGAGGCACAGTGTATAGAAAATATGATGAGACGCAAAGAGCCGCACGCTCATCGGCCAAGAGCCGCATGCAGCTCGAGAGCTGCGTGTTCGCCACCCCTGACTTAAAGTCTGTTTACAAGGATCAGGTGATCAACAGTGTCAAAAGCTGAACTTAGATCTAGTAGAACTAGTCCTGAGATCTGACCTGAATCCAAGGCACACCTGACATCATTAACGATTTTTAACAAGGCTGTCTCTGTGCTGTGGTTTGTCCTAAAACCAGACTGGTTTATCTCAAAAACGTTGTTTTGAGAGAGAAACTCATTCAGCTGAATAAAAACAAGTTTTTCTAAAACCTTACTTAAAAATGGCAAGTTGGACACAGGTCTGTAGTTATTAAAAACTGAAGGGTCTGAATTAGTTTTCTTGAGTAACGGTTTCACCACTGCCGTTTCAAAGGCAGCAGGAAAAATACCCGTCTGTAGAGAGGAGTTCATGATATTTAAAATCTCACTCTCAAAGGACCCTTAAAAGGATTTAAAAAGTGATGTAGGGATGGGATCTAAAAAACAAGTTGTTGGATTAACTTGGGAGAAAACTCGTCCAAGTGTTGCAGCTTCAACCAGGTCAAAACTGTCCAGTGCTTCCTCAGGTAAAATCAAGCCATCATTACCAATAGAGAGGCTTTTCTGTCCTTTTATGATGTTCAATCTGACAGAATGGATCTTGCTCCTGAAGTGGTCTGCAAAGTCCTCACACTATGAGGCGGAGGCTGGCATTGTGTTTTTATTCACAGTAGAGTTGATTAAAGATTGAATTGTGGTGAAAAGGACTCTGGGGTTATTTTTATTTACAGAAATGATGTTCGCAAAATATGAATTTCTGGTCTGTTTTACGGTTTGATTGTATAGTTTTAGTTGGTTCTATAGTTGATAATTTATTTCAAGTTTGTGTTTTCTCCAAAGTCTTTTGGCAGATCTACAAAGTCTCTTCAATTGTTTAATTTCCTCAGTTCTCCAAGGGGGTGTGGCTTTGATTCTTATCTTTTTAGATTTTAATGATATACCTACAAAATCCTTATTCTGACCTTCAAAGCCCTCCATATCCTCGTCCCTCCATATCTGTCTGACCTTCTCCATGTTGCCATTCCCACCTGCTCCCTCAGGTCTGCCTCCTCACTCCAGCTTGTTACACCCACCACTCGGCTCATCTCCATGGGGGTCAGAGCATTCAGCCGCTCTGACCCCCAGCTCTGGAACTCACTTCCCTCAGGTCTACGGATCATGGACTCAAAACCCACCTCTTCAGACAAGCATATCCACCCTAATTAATGTTTTCTTTAAGCTAATGCTTCATTCTTTCATTTCTTTTATAAATATAATTCATTATTATAATTATTATTTTTATTATTATTATTACACATTTATTCACAGAGGCCAATGAATCTCAAACAAAATTCATTTCACTTAAAAAAAACTGAATACTTTACATCTGACACTGAAGCAATCCCAATAATAAACTCAAGAGGGGCTACGGGAAAAAATGAACACCCTGCCCAAAATATAAATTTTAAAATCAATGAAATATTTAGCTAAATGAAACTTGCAAACATTTGTGAACATAAGAATTTGGAGTTAACCTCCTTTCTCTCCTGAAACTTCACAGTCAATATCAGTATTCAGATCCTGTGCAGAAACACATTTACTGTCATTCAAGTGTGCAAAACACAATGAAATGTCCTGACCTTTGATGGGTGCCATCAGTGACCAGAATGACATCACGTGACCAGCTCACTCCAACAGTAGCCGCGGTTACAAGGGCAGAATATCTCGATGGGATCAATGGTGGGGTTAAAATTCACCCGTGCACATGGGATCAGAAAACCTTTTTCCAATTAGAACAAACGTTCCCATGGGTCACACTTTCAGTCGGAATGAATCCTTTGGGCATGCGCAGTAGTGTTAAAAAAAATAATGGAAAAAGGAAGAGTCCCACAGTAAACAAACCTTTGCTGTCCCAGACATTTATGCAGTAGCTCGGTAATATACTAGATGATCTTCCAAACTTGCTTTTATTAATGTTATGAATATTATGAAGCGCCTTGTCGTTCATCATTTTATATTTAATCTGTGTGGTTGGTGCTTTTTTGTGGAAGAACGGAGCTCCCAGGAGAGAATAACATGCGCTAACAACATTAGCCTTGTTTGATAAACTCATGTGTGAAGCGCTGCAATCTGCATCCTGGCTGCATGTAAATATGTGGGAATAACATCAGCCTTTATTTAGTCGGGACACGACTAGAAACACAAATCCACGTGATTGTTAGAAGACAGTTTCTAAGGACTGAGCCACATTTCTGCTTTGAAGTTCACACACCGACCCAAATGTGTGAGCTGGAAGTCCGAGCTCTGCTCAGAGACACACAGTTCTCCTGACAGCAGCTAACCGAGAGCGGCGGGACGGATCGCAGTCACACAAACAGCACCCCCCTCGCGATGGGTTTAAGAGAGGCGGAGAGCCAGAGAGGCGAAGCGGAGCGGCGCTTCCCCAAAGCAGCCGGTCGGTCCTGTATGAGCTCCAAAGCTTTCTCTCAGTGAAACACCATCTATGCGTGACGTAAACCAGAGCAGTAGTGACACACGATCGGAATGACCGGTTTACATGACCAACGATCGGATAAACGATTGGTGTAACCCACCTATCTTGATCGGAAGGAAATTGTGATCCGAACGAGTCTGACTGGGGCAGACTATTCTTTCTGATTACTTTTGCCCATGTAAACACGGCTAGTGTCCAGCACAGTAACTAGAGAGATGACTATGTCATCAGTTGTTGTTGTGTCCATCAACTCCAGAAACTCCACTGTGACATTCTCTTCAACACCTCTAATAAATATGCACAGCTGTACATATCTGTGCTGTAGGTGCATTTATCAATAGTGACTGAAAAAACAATAAATGACTGTCTGCAATCAGGTGTCTGTCACTGCTCCAACACTGACATCACTGATGGCTGCAGTAAATGCAGACGGTTGTTCTTCAGTCCAGCTAATAGTTGGTAAATCTTCTTTTTTCCTAACTGCAGATGGTGAAACTTTTCTTTATGGTGAGTCTCATAGTGGAGCTGAATGTTATATTCTTTGAGCACTGAAACCTGTTGACGACATACCAACCATGCAGGTTTTGAATTCAACTCCTTGAACAAATAAAACTTTGTCCATTTTTTCTGGAAAGCTCAGCAATTTGATTCAACTTTTTTTTTTTACAGCATTTTGGTCACTAGGGTGTCACTAATAGTCATTCTAATAGCAACATAACAGCGGTGAGGCTCGAAGGGAACTAAACTGTGACTTACCCAGACACAGAGCTGTTAGTTTTCACTAGCCGTGTTTACATGGGCAGAATATCTTGATGGGATCAATGGTGGG
This sequence comes from Oryzias curvinotus, assembly GCA_023969325.1. Taxonomy (NCBI): domain Eukaryota; kingdom Metazoa; phylum Chordata; class Actinopteri; order Beloniformes; family Adrianichthyidae; genus Oryzias; species Oryzias curvinotus. The sequence continues at coordinate 33,327,722 of CM043707.1, forward strand.
GTTAAAATTCACCCGTGCACATGGGCCCAGAAAACCTTTTTCTGATTAGAACAAACGTTCCCATGGCTCACACTTTCAGTCGGAATGAATCATGTGGGCATGCTCAGTAGTGCTGAAAATACCGGAAGAGGAAATGAGTCCCGTTGTAAACAAACCTTTGCTGTCACATACATTTATGCAGCAGCTCAGTAATATACGAGACGATCTTCCAAACGTCTTTTATTAATGTTATGAATTAGGGGTGTAACGGTACACGTAGTTGGGCCAAACCGTTTCGGTACGGCACTTTCGGTTCAGTTCATGTTCGTACCGTTTCGGTTTTCGGCTTGTTTATTTTTTCCCCCCAAATGTATTAACTTTGCATTGAGGCAGAACTAATGTTACTCGCTGTATTCCGCCGAGACTCTCACTGGTTTCTGCACTCGCGCCTGTAGGAAAGGGGGGGGGGGGGGTGCCTAGCGTGTCGCGCGCAGCACAACAGTGTCTGTGACCGCGCGTTTAGTTTGTGTAGCTCAGTTATGGAGAACGGCAATAAGTCCAAACGGGTAAGTGAACCCCGAAAGAAGCTCCGCCTTCCACGGTCAGAAACGTCATTGCAGTTCAGCTTCAACAGCTATCAATTCAATTCAATTTTATTTGTATAGCCCAAAATCACAACAACAGTCGTCTCGATGGGCTTTGAAGTAAAACATGAGCTCAAAAGGATCACGAATACAAAGGGTCAATAGGAAAATACTAAAATAAACTAACAAACTGACTAAGCTATACTGGCATCCCTGCCCTTACACCCCCCTTCGCGGTAAGGAAAAACTCCTAAAAAACCGGATTCCGGAAAAAAATGAAGAAACCTCAGGGGTGCCCACATGAAGGAGGGATCCTCCCCCAGGACGGACAGGCGATTTACCAGAACTCATAGAGAAGAATTAACTTATCTAACTCTACATCTACATATTTAAAGTCCAGCAGACGAGCTTCATCCAGCCGGGGTTGGGGACAGTCAGGGGCGCGAGTCGAGCCGGAGACAGGAACCACAGCCAGGTGTAGGAGCAGGAGCAGAGAGGAGGTACACAGTCAGGAACAGGAGCAGAGAGGAGGTACACAGTCAGGAACAGGAGCAGAGAGGAGGTACACAGTCAGGAACAGGAGCAGAGAGGAGGTACACAGTCAGGAACAGGAGCACGGATGGGCCAACTGGAGTCTGGAAGCACTCCCACTCCCCAGGAGGGGAGAGAGACAGAGGGACAATACATGAATCTGCACCAAACTTTCACTTCAGGTGATGGAGGTGACAGTGCGCATGTCCACAGGATCAGCATGGCTAGTGCTTAGCTTACGCTCTCCTGCTCTGTTGTGTTGACATCGTTACTCAAAGATAGTGTATGCCACAGAATAGATCTGTTAATGCTCTTAAAACGGCATGACCCGACTGTTTCAGTCTACAAGAAAATAAATGTGCAAGTTAATTTTTCATGCCAGTGTTAATTATTCAAAGTTTTTAGTTCCTGGTCGCTAATAGTTTTTCTTATTTTATTAAGCAGAACCCCTAGAGAGGTCAATTTTATTTATTGTTATATAAAACCTATAAATGCATTTTGCAAGAAATTATTTTTTGGCTTTTTGTAGAGAAAAAATACCAAAATATATGGATTAAAGCTTTATTAATCTCCCAAGAGAGAAATTCAGGTGTCCGACAGCAAAACACACACAATAAATAACAATAAGATAATACTTTATAAAATAGCAGTTCATATCAGGCAGATTTGTTAAACAGCCGTACCGAACCGAACCGAACCGTACAGAACCGAGCCCTAAGAAACTCTGAATGGAATCCAATTGAGGTTTTAGCGTATCGGTACACCCCTAGTAATGAATATTATGAAGCGCCTGTTCGCTCATCATTTCATATTTAATCCGTGCGGTCACTGCTTTTTTTGTGGAAGAACGGAGCTGGAAGGAACCCAGGGTTAAGAGAGGCTAACAACATTAGCCTTTTGATGGACACAAAATCCAGGACCATCCGGTCAATGCAGAAATCTGCATCTTTGCTGCACGTAAATGTCTGGGAATAACATCAGCCTTTATTTTGTCGGGAGACAACTGGAAACACAATTCCATGTGATCTTTGGAACAGTTTCTAAGGACTGAGCCACATTTCTGCTCTGAAAAGTTCACACACTGCTCCAAGCCGCTCCACTGTGTGTGAGCTGACGGCTCGAGCTCTGCTCGGTTTTCGTGAGTCCTGCAGCCGCTAACCCAGAGCGGCGGGTCCACTCGCAGTCTGAGTCACATATAACAACAAAACGCATACGTAACAAAGCACCCCCCTCCACTCAAACACACATTAATTATCCAGCTGCTCTGCTCAGACATCGTTCACTCGGTCCACTGGCACCCGAGCGGAGCAGAGCGGAGCTTTTTACGGGGCCTCCACAGACCAGCTGATCGGTCCTGTTTGAGCTCCAAAGCTTTCTCTCAGTGAAACACCGTCTATGCGTGACGTAAACCAGAGCAGAAGTGACACACGATCAGAATGAACCGTTTACATGAACAACGATGGACTAGATTAATCATTTTCTCCAAAAGTCTGAAGTGACCTTATTATGAACAAAGATCTGACCTGCAGACAACTTGACCTCAACTCTTAGGCGCCGCTGATATCAGCTGAAGAAGGATATGGACCTGAATCTAATGTCTGCAGACATAACATGGAAGAGACTAGAAACTGTTTAAACCCAGAAGATCAGCTGTTATTCAGAAGAAGAAGAAATGCCAACCTTGGACAATCGACAGAAAGACCTTTATCGCAAAAACCGGAAACACGTCATCAACGTGTAAACCTAGTTCCGGTTTGTGCTTCACTGGCGGAGGAATGGCAGAGCCTCCAGTGTTTTCAAAGATCCTGAGTTGTGTTCCCAAGTTCACCAGCGCCGATGTGGTGAAGAGTGTGAAGATGCATTCGTCCACTAAAGGAAACAAATTGGACAAGGGATATAAATTCGTCCTTGAAGAGTTTATCCACCATTACCAAGGTAAGCTTCAGCTAGCTTTAGCCATAGCCGCATCACCGGTAACTCTGTGTTTACGACGTCAATTGTAAATCCTGGTGTTATTAATTTGTAATTTAAGGTATAACACATCTCAGTGAATATGTTGTGTGTATGTTTAAGTGAAAAGGCATGAGATTAACATAACAACCAAATATTTGACGAAGCTGTACTAGTAGGTAAATAAGAAATGTTAAGTTGCCTGTATGCGTCTTCATTCTTTTTGCTGCGGTTGAGGCACTTTCTTCACTTACTATTACTATTATTTTTCTGAAAGTAGAGTGACCATCTTTTTACTGGACATGTCCTCTTTTTTGATACCTATATAATAAAATAACATTGAACATAGATGAAATGTAATCATATTTGCTTCATGTACGCAGCTCTGAACACCAAGTACTCTTTTAGAAATATCTCACAACTCACTTCACTCCTCTTTTTTACAAACTCAAATCTGGTCACCCTACTGACAGTTATAGTTTCATGTTACATTGATGTAGCAACATAATTGTGTCTTAATTGTAACCTATTTAATTTATTGTGTCCAGATATCACTGGATGCAGAAAGTGCCAACCTGAAAGCTTTCTCCTGCAGGTGTGCGGCTGCTAAAGGATTCTCCAATCACATAGCTGCCATCCTGTTCCAGACCGCAGATTATTCACAGCTGGGTCTGCAGGCTGTTTCACCCCCCCCTGGCCTTCACGAGTGGCTTGCAAAGATGGCACAGACCAAGAACACAGGTGGGTTTGTGATCAAATTGTCATTTTGATTCAAGAACTGATGTGTATCCATAACAACTGTAAATTATTATAAAAACACCCCCAGTAGGGACTACAGACTAATAGCTTTTTGCCTTTTATTTATAAGGGAATCCATCCTGAACCGGTTAGTGAGCTGGGGGTGCAAAAGCCCAAAACAGTTGGCAGTTGGACGGTCTGAGCTCCACACTGTACAAGGCATATACAGGTGAATAATTTAACTTTTTATGCTTTGTGAGAGCAAGTTTAGTTTTTGTTTTAATCTTATGACTAACCAAATTATGGTTATTGCGGATATAATTAATAAAATTTAAATGTAGTTATGCACTTATGTCTAACTTTTCTTTTGTGTGACCAATAATCTTGTGTTTCTCTTGTGTAGGACCACAGCCAGATCCATATATGATGGCATCTGGAAGTAAATTAAGTCACATGCAGCCCCAACCTCTCATGGCTGTGTTGGATGGGGTCTCTGAGATGGAATGAAAGAGAACTGGATATATATTATTATGGCAGATGCATGAATGCATACCTTAAATTACACTTATCTTGTCTTTAACAATCAGTTCAGCCTTCTGTCTTACTGCTAATGATCTGTAATGTTATTTTTTATTGTAAATGTTTGATGCTATTTGTGTTGTGATTAATCAGTTGATGTTACACATACCAAAAAATTAAACGAGGCACAATTTTGACCAAAATTGTTTTATTTGTTCATCTAATTTTTTTGTGAAGTCAAAGTCACATTTCAACAGAAAAATATAAAGAATATAACAATTATATTGAATTAGATTTTAAGAATATGTGGGAACACTACATTTTTCCATACTATTTGCACATTATACATTATCTACATACCAACCATTAATTCACTCTTCAAAACAAAAAAGTCCTTGAGAATTTGCCAAAACACAGCAGTTTAGCCAGATCTGATTCACACTGCCCATCAGTGAGAGAGTCCCTGATGTCAAAGGACTTGATCCTACTGATCACTCTTTCCACTATAATTCTGAGGCGGGTCATGGCTTGTGTTTGTTCTGTTTCCTCCTTGCTGAATTGAGCGAAATGCTTGAAAGGTGGAATGATGAGTTTAATTCCAATGTCAGTGAGGAGGTCTGGAACGAGGAACTTTGTCCGCCATGACATCATCTCCTGGCTCCAGCAAGGGAACTTGGCTTCTAAATCATGGATGTATCCAAAGCCTCATCCAGAGCACCTGTGAAGATAAAGAAATTAAAAACCAGTCTTAACATATTTTTGATACCTTTAAACACAACACAGTAATCATGTTTTCAAAAGTATGTTAAGTATTTAATTACAAATACATTTCATTTATTTTTGTTAAGGAAAATACAAAATATAGGATAATAGGATAAATAGGAAAATAAATAGGATAATACAAAAATGCAAAATACTCAAAAGTAATTAAGATAAGATAAGATATTCCTTTATTAGTCCCACGATGGGGAAATTTCCTTATTGTTATTTCCTTAAATACATGTAATTAAAATCGGGGAGAGCGTGAACAGCTTATATTATAAACATTAATTTGTTCAGGTAGAAATGCATTTATCCAATAACGGTACACATAGTTGACTAATGTTAACCAAACAACATTGTGAACAACCTTACCTGCAGGTGGGTGTGTCACGTAGTCGTGATCCATCTTTACTGTCTTAGCTTAGCTTAGCCACCATGTTGCTATCTTCACAGCACAGCTGCATAGACTGACGTTTGAGGTTCTGTCATATACTGACTCCCTTCTCAAAGGAGCAGTAAAGTTGTTCCAAGGGAAAAGGCTCGGGACAACACCACTCTTCAGGCGACAAACGACGCAGCCGCACCACAATGATCCGGAGCGAAGTGCCGGCAGCAGACGGTGCTACCTGTGTTTACATTAAAACTATGTCCTTCCTCTCTTCAGATCGCCTGTATCCATTTGGGTTTCAGGTTTGGATCCACAGGAAAATAATGAAATGAAAGGTTGGGCTGTTTTTGGCTGGAAGACGAACAGCCTGGAACACAACAGAAACTGTAACTCTTTGACTCTGCCATTCTTCATATCTCCTGCTATGCTAACAGGAAGTTGTTTTACACGTCAATGACGTATTTCCGGTCGAAAAATGCGGAAGTGTGATGAGAACTTTATTTCGGTTATGTTAAACAAACAATTCTAAAAACATCTACATAAACATTGACACTGATTAATGTCAACATAAACATTGAAGAAAAAAAAATAATAATAATAATAATAAATAACTAAAAATAACATAAACATTGAAAACATTGAACAACATTAACCGAAAGTGTGAAAAAGGTCTATTGCGTGAAAATCGTTCAAACAAAAGTGTCTTTTCCCCATATTGTGGGAAAACACGAAAATCGCCAATTCTCAGAGTTCGCCACAAAATGGCCGCCAAGCCGTAGGTCGTGTGGCCGTCCCATAATGATTTCAAAACCTCTTTGGGATATCCTTGACACGTTTGTCTTGGTTTCGCGGCTGTATTTTGAAGTACATTTTGTTGGGCCCCATACGCCATTTTCGGCCCATTCATTTTTTTGACGGGATCGCTGGCCGTGATGTCATTGTCTTCGGGGGGGTGACGTTGACTTTGTGGAAAATTCATTTGCAATTTATCCCAGGTGTGTGCACGTTTTGGTGACTTTTCCAGCATGCGGCGGGGGTCACATTTTCGCTGAAAGGTGGCGAAGTCGTCGTTCCAACTGCGAAAACAATATGGTCCTTGCAGTCAGTGACTGCTGCTGCGGGCCATAATAAGGTATGAGGAATAGCAGTGCGCGACTTTGGTTGGCGCGACATAAATGGCCCGCAGCACTCACAGAGTGCAGGGACCATTGTAACAATTTCCTCTATCTTTTCTCAGAGGAAGAGTACAATAAAGCAAAAATATTACCTGCTTTGAAAAAGAAAAAGCGTGTGCAACTTAACATTAAACATAGAAAACCCAGCAGTCTCAGTTTTAGTTTGTTTTAGGCGTTTTAGTCATTTTCAGCAGGCCTTTACCAAATCACCAAGCAAAATACACACCCAACACCATATAAATATATACACACACATTAATTCCAAGCGTCTCTGTTCAAAACTAGAGTTTGATGTAAATAAGTTCGTATCTCAGTCTCTCAGTCCCAGCAATGCATTGCGTTTAACCAAAAAACAAACAGGCTCGATCTCACCGGCTTTTCCGTCAGTCCTTGGTGTGTAGATTCCAATGGGAGAAAAAAAAGGAGGAGGAAAAAAACCCACGCATTAATCTGTCCACCAGGAAAAGGAAAAAGTAATCCAGGGTGTAGAGCTTGAAATGGAGCGGCTCTGGCGTCGTCCTCAGACACGGCTCTCCGTTTGCCGGGGAAACGTAGTTTTTAAACAACAGCTGTTTTCCCTCGTAGCAGCCCATGTCATTAGTAGCTCCGCCCCCCTCGTAGATAGAGTTGCCTTCTTAAAGCCGCATGCCTCCTTTACTCATGCCCGTTAAAAACTGTCACACATGTCCATCATTGTAGTCTCATACTAAACAGCTATGGCCATGATATTTTGATTAGCATGTGAAACATATATTTTAATTAGCATGTGAAACATATATTTTAATTAGCATGTGAAACATATATTTTGCCCCTGCAGGGATTTATAGCAAAATAAAAAACTGTTCATCATGCTGTTTGTGGCAGTGTCACACCATATTGTAGCTGCTACGAGGGTCGAACACTCAAAAAGGTCCAAAATGTCAAAAAACGCGTCAAAACGCCAAAAAATGGGGTCAAAGGTCGCCCAAAGCACAAAACAGCACAACAATTGTGTAACGCAACAAAGATACACACACACACGCACAACACCATCGCACAAACGTCAAATTTGTAATCGCAAAAATTACGACAAAAACCCAAAAAAGCCCCAAAAAGCCCTAAAAGACTGGTTTAAAACCAAAAAGACATGCCCAGCCTGTAGTAAAAGACAGACCGCATTGAAATCCATAGGCCACCTGACATTTATATTGTGCTCAGGTGAGTGTTTATGTTCATCTTAATGGATGATGGAATATGAAAAGAAGGAGGGAGAGTGTCCAGCCATCCCCACACCCAGACCGTTGCCGCAGCAGCAGCGGCAGCCAGGACCCCCCAACGCCAAACGGCAACAGGCAGAGAACAACCGCCCCCCCGGGCGATCACATCCGCCACCCAGGCCAGGGCCAGCAGGACCGCCGCGAGGACCCCAGAGCCAGAGAGCAGGGAGGCACAGGGGGGAAGAAGAGTGCCGCCACAGCCCAGCCAGGAGAGCAGCCGCCACGCGGGGAGGGCCCAACGCAGGGCCCCACCTGAGAAGAGTGCCCACAGCCCCAGACGCGCACCCCATCACCACCCAGGAGATCTGGGCATCCCCCCACCCCAACTCCAGGTACGTGCAAGGACCCCCCAAAGGAGACCCGCTCTGCGCTCCAGGCAGCCACCCACCCGGCCCACGGTTGGTCCAGGAAGGAGCAAGGCCGGGGCCAGCCGCCCCCGCCCAGGAGGGGGGCACCCCGGGGAAAAGGGGGGGCCACAAGGGGTGTTGTAAACATGGCCCGACCAGGCTCGGGTATCTAATATCTGCAGATATTAGATTCAGGTCCATATCCTTCTTCAGCTGATAACAGCGGCGCCTAAGAGTTGAGGTCAAGTTGTCTGCAGGTCAGAGCTTTGCTGTTAATTAGGTCACTTCAGACTTTTGGAGAAAGTGATGAATCCAGGTGTCATATTTCTTGAAATTATTTGACTCTTTGGTCTATTACTCCATATTGTTTCAGACAACCGTAATCAAACACTTCTCAAAGTCCTTCATGGTGTTCACAACCAGAACCTTGGACCGGTCCGGTGGACCGAGTGGTTTGACGTAAATCCTGCAGCCTTTAACCCAAGTGTTCTCAATCTGCTTCTGCTTCCTGAGAAGCCGTGCATGTTTGGAGATTTCAGCATTCCTCCTGGTCAGATGATCGTTCAGATAAACAGCAGATCCCTTAAGATTCCTTCTTTGATTCATCAGAGCTAGCTTGTGTTTGTGATTCACAAACCTGATGAGGATCGCTGGTTTATCCGTCTCCTTTCTCCTGGGGAGCAGGTGGCAGGTCTCCATGGTGTTGAGATCCAGGGAAATCCCTTTAGATGTGAGAAATGATTCCACTTGGAGATCCAGAGACTCTCCACCGCTCCCTGTTTGAGAGGGACTACTAGCGCTATTAGCATTAGCAATGCTAACTCCAGTTGCATTCAGCTTTGCCCGAGGTTTGATCAGGAATCCAGTGAGAATGACATTATTCATCCTTACTTGTTGTTCCACATCATCCAGTCTTTTCTCCAGAATGTCAACCCGCTTTTCCCGTTGCTCGTTTTGAGCTTGGAATCTTCAGAAGTCTTGCTTTAGCTCCAAGATTGGAGTTAGCTTAGCATTCACTTGTTCCATAAATGAATACAACACAGCTTTGATATCATCAAGAGACTTTTTAAGGTCTTCGTAGTCCTGTTTTTTCTTAGGGGCCATGGTCAGCTCTCTTTTTTGGAGAAATTCAACTTTTCAAGTCATTTGAAGATAGTTATATGGCCGCAGAGAGCCACACATGCGACCTGTGCTGTAACCCGGAACCGGAAAAACAAAATGCTACTTTAACAGCCTGGTGGGAATTTCTCAAAATATCTAACTCCTCGATTCAACTTTGCAAAATGACACCCATCTGGAACAACCCAGACAACCTCATAAACAAAAAAAATGATTCACTTCCCAATATGGCAAGCAGGGGGCGTAACACTTCTAGAGCACTTAAATATTGATAGAAGATTCATAATACCCCAGGAACTTCAATACAAACATGGAATAAATAACTTCCTGGAATATCAGCAACTTAAATCTATTATTACTAAAAAGTTTAAATACAAAGACAATGATCTAAAGCGACCAGAAGTAGTTACCTCTCTGATTAATTTTTCAATGAATAAAACTACCAGGGCTGCAGGTCCCGGGGGAGGGTGGGTGGGTGGTTAAATCAGCCCCGTCCTGGGGGTGGCTGCTTGAGGGAGTGAGTTGGTCCTCTGTCAAGATGGGGCCCTGGAGGTTTGATGGGTTGGGGTCTCCACTGAGGCAATCGGTGGCTGCCCTGGCTGGTCGGCTTCCTTGGTCCCATCAACCTGACCAGAGTTCTCCCAGGGGCGGTGCTTGGGGGCGGGGGGCGTGGGCTTGCTACTGGGGTTGGCGCTTTCTTTGCTCCTCGCTCCTTGTGTGGGGTGGGGGGTGTGGGGTCTGGGGGCCCGCGCTTCAGGCGATGGGGCCCCTGGGCTGGAGAGGCCTAGGCCCAATGTTGGGGGGGGGGGGGGGGGGGGGGCGGCTGAGTTCTCTCCCTCTTTCTACATTGCATCACCCTCCCCAAAAGAACATAAACACTCATTGGAGCACAGGTGCTATCTCCCCTTTGCACAAACAGTTTGCGTGACTGAATGAAATGTTGCACATGTGTGAGTCTGAATGCATAAGTAGGCGTGTGTCAATGTTAGTGGTAGTGTGTCCATGTAGACTGTTTGCGTCAAGCCAACAAGTGTGTTTGTAACGTTTGAGTGTGTGTGTGTGTGGTCAGGCCCCGCCCATTTTACATTTCTCATGCATCTGTCAGTTGTGATTCTAAAGCTCCAGCAACTTGTTGCTTTCTGACGCTTCATGATCTTACCCTTGCTACTATAATAACTTATAATAACCCCTTATCTGTCATCCCTCTCTTTTTTCCTCATTTTCATTTCTGTCCGCTCCAACAAAAAATCTTTACAAATATAATAAACATGAATAAAATGTAGCTAAAATTATAAAGGGGTTTATTTATATATACATCTGGTGTATCATAAGATTCATAACCCCTGTTACAGTAAAATATGTCCAACACAAAAGACTTTGGTAACACTTTCTTTTATAGTACAGTACTTACAGTGTACTTAAGTGGTATTTACATGGTTCTTATTGTGTAACTACTGGGTACACTTACTGTGTATTTATGTGGTACTATTTGGTTCATACCTATGTGGTACATACTGGCTATTTATAATATACTTACTGGGTATTTACATGTTGTGCAAATGTGTCTTTTGTGGTACTTACCACATGTAAGAACAAGGTAAGTACAAATAAAGTACCTTGACCTTTAGGTCTGCACTCGTATGTTTCATGGTATTTACCATGAATTTTCCACAGAAACTACCCCTTAAGTACAATTAAACTGGACTGTAAAAGAAAGTCAGCCCTATTTCCACTCAAATACATGGTACTTTCATTACTACATACTGGGTATGTTCGCTTGAATGTTACTTGGTACTTACCCCTTAAGTACATTGAAACTGGACTGTAAAAGAAAGTCAGCCCTATTTCCACTCAACTACGTGGTACTTTCACTACTAAATGCTGGGTTTGTTCACTTGAGTATTACTTAATACTTACCCCTTAAGTACAATAAAAATGGACTGTAAAAGAAAGTCTGTACCTATTTCCACTCTATTACTTGGTACTTTCAGTAGTAAATACTGGGTATATTAACGTATAACCTTCACATACAGTGTACATACACACTTGGTCTTCTGACCTTACAAAAGGAGACAATGTACCACGAAGCGTACCGCGAAGGGGGGTCTAAGGGCAGGGATGCCAGTATAGCTTAGTCAGTTTGTTAGTTTATTTTAGTATTTTCCTATTGACTCTTTGTATTCATGATCCTTTTGAGTTCATGTTTTACTTCAAAGCCCATTGAGACAACTGTTGTTGTGATTTTGGGCTATACAAATAAAATTGAATTGAATTGAATTGAATGCTAACTTGTTGGTAAAGGTCAAATAACTGCATTGTAAAAACATATTCCTACTTCTTGTAACATGAGGCAAATTTAAAGAGAAACAAGACAGCAGTGAAAACAACTATCTTTAATATGATTCACTTCTATTCACTCTGCAGCATACAAAGAGTCATCACAATGACATATGTTTTAGGTTCTCAACAAAACAGTAAAAAGGAGCATTCAAAGAACAGATTATTTTTCACAATATTTAATAATAATAATAATAATGGATTGGATTTATCTGCGCTTTTCCAGACACTCAAAGTTCTTACATTGTGTCCATTATTCATTCATTCTTGGTGATGGTAGCTACTGTTGTAGCCACAGCTGCCCTGGGGCAGACTGACAGAGGCGTGGCTGCCATTTTGCGCATACAGCCCCTCTGACCATCACCTGGATCATCCATGCACATTCACACACCAGTGGAGGCCACACTGGAGGCAAGGAGGGTGGAGTGTCTTACCCAAGGACACAACGACATTTTGGCTGGTGGGAGCGGGGATCGAACCGCCGATCCTTCGATCATTGGACGACCCGCTCAACCACCTGAGCCACTGTCGCCCATTTATCTTTTCTTCCAGAGTATTGTGTTGTTTCAGGAATGATTCACTCTCCTTTGCATAGCTCATGAGTTTGTCTCCCACCGTGAAAACAGAAAATGGCCCCATGTAATAGTTGCAATCACATCTATTGTATTTTTGTCTATATTACACTGGCGACATGTAGAGTCTTGCTTTTTGTCCGTCAAAATTCCTTCAGCAGAATTTGGTAACGGTGTAGGACTTCTGTAGCGTTTGTAACTGCAAGGAAAATCACACTATGAGCTCAAATGAAAATAAAAAGCATAACGACTTTTATGAAGTACAAAATATATTTTAGTTATTTAATTATTTCTATAATGAGTTTGATAAATCTTAGTGAATTATTTATTGCTTTGACTGCAATGCTTGAAATTAATCAATTATCCTCATTTATAAACATAATAGATTATTCAAAACTTCCCTTTATTTTTAAATATTATTCTAAACATGAACTTTTTTTCTAATATGTCAGGAAAAGATGCAAAACAACAAAGCTAAATATTTACTTTTAATACTAAATACACCCCGAGTATGTGTTTTAGTTGAGCAGGTTGGGGCGAGCAAAGGTGCAAATTTCCAGCGCACTTGGATGCAGCATGACTACCCCCAAGTTAACGAGTGAATCCGGAGCACCTCGAGCCGCGCAGCATTTTAATTTTTCTTCATTTGGCAGGTAAGTCAGAGATTTTTTTAAAATATTGGATAAATGATATGTAAATATTTAAATTGATCATTATAGAGAAGCTAACCTCGTCATTTCAAGCCACTCTCTGTGTTTGAGATGTGACGTAAGAGCATGTCTGCTACTGAAACTGCAATAATTTCAGTTATTTCAAAATGTATAGCTTTTATAAGTTTGTAATGAAAATCTACAAACATTGTTACTTCCCAGGAGAGGAGCCGCTGTGAGCACGTTGTGACAGTTTGTGGATGACTTTTGAAGAGTTAATGGATCAAACTCCTCAATTATATCCATGTCCATTAATGACAAAGTTGTGGCTGAATGTTCGGATGACTCCATTTTGCTTGTAAACTAAGGTTCTTTTCTTGTGTGTTCTAGAGCTTTGTGTCTTGGTCCTATGAAGGAAATTGTTTTATTATTATCATTGGTTTAAATGTTTATGCTTAAATGTTAACTCAGATTGACCTTTTTACCTCTTCTGAAAACAGTTCTGTGTGTTTGTTCATCTGCTTTTCATCCCAGCAATACTGAGGGTCTTTTACGACACACTGTCCTTAGCTGATAAGGACTGGTTGAAGTTAGAATGCACCAACTGGGTCATTATACGACACCCCCAATGAACTTTTTTTCTGTGTCTTGAATTGTTACCTCCTTCTTGTGTTCTTAATAAAAGGTGCACAGGGAGAGGCAGAACCTTTGAGAAGAGAAGCGTGGTAGACGTTTTCTGTCACTCTTGCTCCTCTCCCTCGTGCATGAGAAACTTGATTCTTGTTGTGGTCTGTTGTTTATAATTGTGTCTTTCTTTAATGTCTAGATGCATTTATCTGACAGGTCCCCTCTGAGGTGCCACTTTTTTATGTGACAGTTTGTGGATGACTTTTCTCTGAGGTGCCAGTCAGGTCTCTCTCCTGACATATAAGATACAAAAAAATCCACTGTCACAAAGGATGTTATCCACCCCCTCTGCTCTGTACACACACAAGAGTCCAAAGTTCGTTTAAATCCTTTTATTGTATCTGTTACTTTAGGAGGGTATTCCTGAAATGGATTAGAAAGCAGGCCACACAGTCTAGGTCTTCTGAGTACCTTTAGTTTTGATGTTCAGTCCAGTCCTCCTTAGAACTCCGTTCCGGGTTCCTGGGACGTTGTTTCTTGTATCCAGTCCTTTGTGGAGGGGATCCGATCCAGGTTTTCCAACCCTCTTTATTTTACAGGAGCCGTTCCATGTTTTCTTTGAAGAGTTAGCGTTTCTTGGTACGGTTTGTTGTGTTGCAGCTTTATTCCTGTTTTTAAACAGATGTCTTGTGGATAATGGTGCATGATGAGGCCTTGTGCAGTAAACGAGAAGAGAAGATGTCAGTCTTCAGGTTGTGGAAGCATACAGGATTGAGCGTTAGAACCTCTTTCAGCTTCCTCCTCTCTCTGACTCCTCACTCCCCAGATCCTCTGCGTCTGTCTTTTTATGTCCCCTTTTTCTACAGCTGATGGCACTCTGATTAGAGAGCACGCCTCTCCTCTCTGACCTGCACAGGGGATTTTCATCAGGGCGATATGCAAACTGTCAGATCGCCACAACGTAGCCTAAATGATAAAGTCTGTTATTCAGTGCATGTTGAGTGCACGTCTTTCTGGGAAAATCAAAGAAAGGCGTTTATTTATTTATTATACACTCTGACCACAACCTGGTCCATCTTTCCTCTGCTTACACTCCAGTGGTGAAACAGCAGAAACCACAGGTTAAAACGGTGAAGATCTGGACTGAGGAGGTAACAGAGCAACTAAGGGACTGTTTCAACACCACAGACTGGGACGTTCTCTGCAGTCCACACGGGGGGGACATTGACAGTCTCACTGACTGCATCACAGACTATGTTAATTTTTGTGTGGAAAACACAGTGCAAACAAAATCAGTGCAGTGTTTTTCCAACAATAAGCCCTGGGTCACTCCTGAGCTGAAGACCCTCCTAAATGAGAAGAAGAGGGCTTTTCTCTCTGGGGACAAGGAGGAGCTGCAGAGTACAGAGGACCTGAAATACAACATCAGGAAGTGCAAGGACTGCTACAGGAAGAAGCTGGAGCAGCGCCTGGAACAGAACAACATCCGTGATGTGTGGAGAGGTCTGAAACACATCTCAGGCCACGCTGAGGCTGGAAATGGTCGCCAGGTCACAGGTGACCAAGCCTGGACACATGAACTGAACCTGTTCTTCAACAGATTTGATTCTGCTCAGCCCCCCCTCCATCCACACGGCCCCCCCTTCACACCTTTCCAGCTCAGACGTCTCCTCCCAGCTCCAGCTGTTACCACCTCAGCACCAAGCAGTCCTCTCTCCCCTTCTTCCAACAGAAGCCCCTCCCCAACGACTCACGGCACCAGACCAGCCACCCCCACCCACCCTCCAACCCCCCTCTGCCTCACCCTGAATCAGGTTAGGAAGGAGTTAAGGAGAACAAAGGCCAGGAGGCATCACCTCCAGAATCCTCAGGGAGTGTGCAGACCAGCTCTGTGTGGTGATGCTGTTCATATTTAATATGAGCCTCAGACTGGAGAAGGTTCCAGTCCTCTGGAGGACTTCCTGCCTGGTTCCGGTTCCAAAGGTACCTCGTCCTACGGAACCGAACCACTTCAGACCTGTCGCCTTAACCTCCCACCTGATGAAGGCCATGGAGAGGATCATCCTCAGCCATCTGCACACCCAGGTGAGCTCAGCACTGGACCCGCTGCAGTTTGCATATCGACCAGGCATCAGGGTGGATGACGCCATCATCTACCTGCAGCATCGGGCCCTGTCTCACCTGGAGGCCCCTGGGAGCCCTGTGAGAGTCATGTTTTTTATGTCTCCAGTGCTTTCAACACCATCCAGCATCACTGCTGAGGAGGAAGCTGGAGGTTGCAGGTGTGGACCAACATCTGGCTGCTTGGACCATCAACTACCTCACAGACAGGCCACAGTTTGTGAGGCTGCGTGACTGTGTGTCTGATGTGGGGGTCTGCAGCACGGGGGCACCTCAGGGGACTGTGCTCCCCCCATTCCTGTTCACCCTGTACACATCAGACTTCACCTACGACTCCCACCACTGTCATCTGCAGAAGTTCTCAGATGACAGTGCCATTGTGGGCTGTGTATCAGGGGGGGGACGAGCAGGAGTACAGGGGGGTCATCTCTGACTTTGTTGGCTGGTGTGAAGTTAACCACCTGCTGCTAAACACCAGTAAGATAAAGGAGCTGGTCCTGGACTTCAGGAGGTCCCCTACACCACAGTCACCGGTGAACATCCAGGGTTCAGACATTGAGGTCGTGGACACATTTAAATATCTGGGTGTTCACCTGAACAGACTGGACTGGTCCACCAACACGGATGCTCTGTACAGGAGGGGTCAGAGTCGCCTCCACCTGCTGAGGAGACTTAGGTCTTTTGGCGTGTGCAGACAGCTGCTGAGGACCTTTTATGACACTGTGGGGGCCTCAGTGGTCCTCTATGGAGTTGTGTGCTGGGCGGGGGGCAGTGCAGGCAGAGACTTGAAGAGGCTTAACAAACTGGTTAGGAGGGCCGGCTCTGTCCTGGGCTGCACACTAGAGTCCATGGAGGAGGTGGAGGACAGGAGGATGTTGGCTAAGCTAACATCCATCATGGATAACCCCCCCCACCCCCTGCACCAAACTGTAGAGGCGCTGACCAGCTCCTTCAGCACCAGACTGTTGCCCCACAGTGCAAGAAGGAGCTACTGCAGGTCACCCCCCCACAGCCATCAGACTGTACAACACTGTGTTACAGTGACACTCCACGGTCCCAGGGTGTATTTCTTTCACTCATTTATTTATTTTCTTTTGTTGTAGTTATTGTTTTTCAATTTTAAATTGTTTCTTGTTCCTGAACAGTTGCTTGTTTTTGTTTTTGGTGTGAACTTCATTAGTTATTTCTGTATTTTGAAAAAAATAATTTGTAATGTTTTTTTTACAGTTTACATGTTTTGTAGACCGCATGTTTTTTACACTTTTGCAGCTGTATTTATTTAATATTTATTTCTTTATTTAATAAGACTCTCATTTTTTATAATAATTTTTTCATAATGATTTTAGTAATATTTTTAATAATTTAATATGAATGTCATTTTTTTATGTCCTTTTTTGATGTTATATTATACAGATTATTTCTGAATGTCGTTTTTGCTGCCACAGATAAATGAAATTTCCCCATTGTGGGATTAATAAAGTCACCTGTCTGTCTGTCTGTCTGTCTGTCTGTCATATAAAATGAGGATGACGTACTTCCGTCTTTTTACCGCTTTAGATCAGCTATGGTGAAGAAGACACCCCAGACGAATCCGTGAAGCCACAGGAAAGTAAATGGAGATATTATTTACATGAATGTAGAGTTTAACTGCATTTTTTTTCCAAATATGATAGAGTCAACAATACCACCACCCAGCAGTGAAGGTAACTGTTTATAAATTGAAAACATATTTTTGTGAGTAACTGTTAAAAATTAAATTGCCTCTATTTCTTTTTTTTCCTTTTCTTTTAACACTGCCATGTGTTTTATGCTAATGAAAACTGTAGGTGCAAATAATATTTATAAAGAAGAAATATATACATCAATTGCCTATTAAAACATTACTTTTGTAATTCTATGTCTAAGCAAATTCGATTTTTATGGCAATTTTGATTTTTTTTCTTTGTTTTCTTTTTTGTTGTCTTTGTTTAGTGCAGTGGTTCCCAAACTTTTTCTGCAGGGCCCCCCTTTCTGAAGATTAGAATATTTTCGAGCCCCCCACACTGACACAAACATACAAATCCTTTGTTTCTAAACTCCACCGCGCCTTATAACATGTGGTTAATGAGAAATCTTTCTCTGAACGGTAGAATTCTGTTATCTAAAGCTGAAGGAATCTCTAGATCTGTCTATGTGTCTCTGTCTTTAGAAATTCCAAAACACATCTGTAACCCATTAAACAAATTTGGAGGAAAAAAATGTCATTACTTAAGGAAAAATGTTTTGTGTAACACCAGAAAACATGGGGGCATGGATGTATTAACCTTTGAAACTTTAAACAACTCTTTTAAAATAAAGTGGTTAAGTAATTTATTGAAAGGGGAAGACAATATCTGGAATGCATTTCCCAAATATATATTTGACACAATGGGAGGCATTAAATTCTTGCTAAAATGTAATTGTTAAATTGAAAAATTACCCACAAAACTTTCAAACTTTAACAAAGAAGCCCTGCTGGCCTGGAAACTCCTTTATAAACATAATTTTTCTCCAACAACTTGTTGTATTTGGAATAACAGTAATGTACAATACAAAAATAAATCACTTTTTTTCCTAGGTGGTATGATAATGATATTGTTTTAATCAGACAACTTTTCAATCCTCATGGACATCCTCTGATGTATAAAGAATTTCTTTTAAAATTCGGTATTCCTGCTCCACCCAGAGAATATGCAATAGTGTTAGATGCCATTCCAACCAGTCTACTACAACTGTTTAAAGGGATTTAGAACACAAGTCAATTAAGAACCCAGACAATTTTTTGGGACAATGTGGATATTTGTGTTCATTCAGTTTCCAATAAACAAATAAGAAATCTTTTACATCCCACAACCTTACCTGCTGGGAGGTTTTACTGGGAATCCAAATTTGTGAACATTAAATGGACACATGCTTGGACTATTAGTAATAAATACTGTCTAAATAACAAAATAAAAGAGGTGTCCTTCAAAATATTGCATTGTATATATCCTACCAAAATTTGAGTAGATTTGTTGGACATGGACCTGTTTTGTTCATTCTGTGGAACTCAGGAGGAAACTATTTATCATCTGTGTGTGGACTGCAGACATACAAATAAGGTTTGGATTGAAGTGGGAAACTATATTGGAAATATAACTAAACAAACTGTTACATTTTTAGAAAAATACATTATTCTGGGTTACCTTAATGTCAAAGTAGACAAAGATTGTATCTTCATTAAACAATTGTTTTTATTATTGGCAAAATTCCATATTCATAAAGCCAAATGGTCAAACTCCAAAACTAAATTCCAGCAATTTTTGAGTGAAATCAATCAGTAATGTACCATTATCAAACACCAAAAACCAAAAAGCTATTCGGACTAATTTAATTTTTGAAAGTTTTAAAATTTATTAAACCCCAAAGTTTTTTGAAGTAATAATTCTTTTTGTCTTATGTTGTATATATATGTGTATATATTTATATACTTTGTTTTATTTCTTATATTTTTCTGCAATATGTACACATTTCAATTCCCCCTGAGACATTCACATTGTTATTGTATTATGTTGTTTGTCAATAAAGTATGAAAAAAAAAACTCCACCGCGCCCCCCCTGCAATACCTCCGGGCCCCCCCTAGGGGGCGCGCCCCCCAGTTTGGGAACCTCTGGTTTAGTGTAACTAAAATATACTTTGTACTTCATCAAAAAAGTGAAGTTTTGAATAAGCTATTATGTTTATAAATGAGGATAATTGATTAATTTCAAGCATTGCAGTCAAAGCAATAAATAATTCACTAAGATTTATCAAACTCATTATAGAAATAATTAAATAGCTAAAATATATTTTGTACTTCATAAAAGTCGTTATGCTTTTTATTTTCATTTGAGCTCATAGTGTGATTTTCCTTGCAGTTACAAACGCTACAGAAGTCCTACACCGTTACCAAATTCTGCTGAAGGAATTTTGACAAACAAAAAGCACGACTCTACATGTCGCCAGTGTAATATAGACAAAAATACAATAGATGTGATTGCAACTATTACATGGGGCCATTTTCTGTTTTCACGGTGGGAGACAAACTCATGAGCTATGCAAAGGAGAGTGAATCATTCCTGAAACAACACAATACTCTGGAAGAAAAGATAAATATTATGAAAAATAATCTGTTCTTTGAATGCTCCTTTTTACTGTTTTGTTGAGAACCTAAAACATATGTCATTGTGATGACTCTTTGTATGCTGCAGAGTGAATAGAAGTGAATCATATTAAAGATAGTTGTTTTCACTGCTGTCTTGTTTCTCTTTAAATTTGCCTCATGTTACAAGAAGTAGGAAAATGTTTTTACAATGCAGTTACTTCACCTTTACCAGCAAGTTAGCATTGTCTCCTTTGGTGAGGTCAGAAGACCAAGTGTGTATGTACACTGTATGTGAAGGTTATACGTGAACATACCCAGTATTTACTACTGAAAGTACCAAGTAATAGAGTGGAAATAGGTACAGACTTTCTTTTACAGTCCATTTTTATTGTACTTAAGGGGTAAGTATTAAGTAATACTCAAGCGAACATACCCAGTATGTAGTAGTGAAAGTACCATGTAGTTGAGTGGAAATAGGGCTGACTTTCTTTTACAGTCCAGTTTCAATGTACTTAAGGGGTAAGTACCAAGTAACATTCAAGCGAACATACCCAGTATGTAGTAATGAAAGTACCATGTATTTGAGTGGAAATAGGGCTGACTTTCTTTTACAGTCCAGTTTAATTGTACTTAAGGGGTAGTTTCTGTGGAAAATTCATGGTAAATACCATGAAACATACGAGTGCAGACCTAAAGGTCAAGGTACTTTATTTGTACTTACCTTGTTCTGACATGTGGTAAGTACCACAAAAGACATCTTTGCACAACATGTAAATACCCAGTAAGTATATTATAAATAGCCAGTATGTACCACATAGGTATGAAATGGTAAATGGCGTATACTTATATAGTGCTTGCTACCCTCTTTCGAAGGCCCAAAGTGCTTTACAGTCACAGTCCCATTCACCCATGCACACACACATTCACACACAGGCGGCGGCTCCGCAGCCGAACACTGGCGCCAACCTCCCAACAGAGGCATGTTGGGGTTCAGTGTCTTGCCCAAGGACACTTCAACACATGGGCGTGCAAGGCGGGAATCGAACCTGCAACCTTACGATCATGAGTCGACCGCCCTACCACTGCACCACGGCCGCCCCCATATGAACCAAATAGTACCACATAAATACACAGCAAGTACGATGTAAGTACAGAGTACCATGTAAGTCCCATAGAAAGTACCATGTAAACACACTGTAAGTACCCAGTAGTTACACAATAAGTACCATGTAAATACCACTTAAGTACACTGTAAGTACTGTACTGTAAAAGAAAGCGTTACCAAGACTTTCAGCTCATGGAGAGCAGCTTCATGTGTATAAAGACACATGACAAGATGGCAGACGGAGTAACACAAGTGGTGAGTCCAGACCAGAACTCAGGTAAAAAACACAAATCCAACCTATGATCTGGACTCACAATCTCTACTCAAAACCAGTGGAATCATAACTGACCTCAAGGAAGACATCAGTCGTCTAAAAGCTGAGCTGGAAACGAAGGACGCTCTCCTGTCCAAGTTCATGGATGTCTCCTTCGCTCAGTCTAAGCGGCTAACTCCTGGACACAGCTCCATGGGACCCGTCCACCTGCGCACACCCTTCTTCGTCTTCAACACCGAAGCAAGGATCCCTGGATGAAGAAGTGGTGGTCCGAAGGCCCAGAAGGAGATCTGATGAAACCCGGAAGACTCCTGTCCTGAGTCTGTCCAACCGCTTCTCCGGCCTGGCTGCGGATTCTCCCGCTCCTTCCGCAGTGGTCATAGCAGCACAGACTCCACCAGACTTGGGCTCCACTATCGATTTCCCAGCTCTTCGGAGAGACGCCTCGGGGATCCCAAAGGAAGACGGATGCATCGTGGCATGCAGCAACCCTGACCGGGCCCTCCCCGCGTCCTTGCGGGCTCCAGCATCATCGAATCCTGGAGGAAGCCGTCCGCTTCCACTCCAGCAAGTCTCGGGCCCCACCGCCGCAGATGGACCACCGGCCGCAAGGTGAGGCCGCCGCTGCCATCACGCAGGTACCTGTCGGCTCGGCGCCCGCGTCTCCTCCTCCACTGTTTACCCCAACAACGGCGATAATCGGGGATTCTATAATAAGGAAGGTCCGCTTCTTCAACGCGGACACTCAATGTTTTCCGGGAGCCACGGTTCTGGATATTCTGGAGAAACTCCCATCTCTCCCTTCCACAGTCAGGAGGCTGATTTTACATGTTGGTTTTAATGACACATCTTATCTGGAGTCTAAAATGACTAAAAAGGCGTTCATCAGACTTTTTCATTTTTTAAACTCCTGCCCATTGACTGTTTTTATCTCGGGACCCCTCCCCTCCCTCTCCCGCGGCCAGGGCCGTTTCAGCAGGCTGCTGAGTCTGAGCACCTGGCCCCACTCTGCCTCCAGCCTGAATAGGTTTGTTTTTATTGACAATTTTAATCTTTTCTGGAACAGAACTTCATTCTATAAAACTGATGGGATTCACCCCAGTCCACTGGGCAGCAATGTTTTAGCTGCAAACATCAGACACTCTGTCCAGACATCACCGGCCCCCATCATGCCCCCATCATGCCCCCACCTGTCCAAACCTCCTCCTCATCTGTGCAGACATCAGTCTGTGGAAGTGACTGACTGGATATGGTATCACCCCCCCCACACACCCCAAGAAACTGCTTCAATCAACAGTGCTGCCTTGCCATGACCTGCAGCCCCCCCAGTCTATCCCATTAAGACTATTATTACAGACAGGTCTTCCATGGGGGGACGTGCTGGGAGAAAAGCAAACACTAACTGGCTTTGTCCACTAAAGGAAGCACCAAAACCTGAGGAAGCAGCTTCCACAACTACTCCCCCCTCTTTTAACTTGGCACTTTTTAACGTTCGATCGTTGTCTAACAAAACATTTATCATAAATGATTTTATCCATGATTATAATATCGATGGACTCTTTTTAACTGAAACATGGCTGAGCACGGATGCATCCACTGTTCTCACAGAGGGTTCTCCACCCAATTTTAGCTTTGTTTTTTCCACCAGGGAGGGCAGAAAGGGTGGGGGTACTGCATCTATAATGTCCAACTCCTTTGCAGTAAAGCAGATTACAGTAGATGAGTACCCCAGCCTTGAACATCACGCCTTTGTTTTTAACAGCCCTCCAGTTTTATGCATCACAGTATACAGACCACCCAAACCAAGCTCTGTTTTTATTGAGGAGTTTTCTGAGTTTCTAGCATCTGTCCACACTTCCTTTAGCATGATTTTAATAACAGGTGATTTTAACCTGCAGGTAGATGGGAAGTTGGACTATTGCACCACTCAGTTCTTGGACTAACTCTCCTCTCTTGATTTTAAAGATGTCATGCAGCCGACTCACAACAGGGGGCACACTCTTGACCTTGTCATCAGTCATGGTTTACCTACCAGTGTGTCCACTGTTGTGGATCTGGCTGTATCTGACCATTACTGTGTACTTTTTAACATCACTGGTTTTATAAAGCAGGAGACCTCTGTGAGAACGGTGAAGAAACGCTACTTGATTCCTGAAGTGGTCGAAAATGTTATTACATCTGTTCGCTCCAACTCTCCACCTGTCTTTTTGGCCCCCTGTGATCTATTTGTTGAAAGTTTTAATAGTAAATTAAAATCCAGTCTCGACTCAGTTGCTCCACTAAAATCTAAAAAGATAAGAACCAAAGCCACACCCCCTTGGAGAACTGAGGAAATTAAACAATTGAAGAGACGTTGTAGATCTGCTGAAAGACTTTGGAGAAAACACAAACTTGTAATTAAAGCTACAAGTAGCATTTAGTGGGCCCGAGCACGGGTGACCGCCTGACCCCCCCAAGAGCAACGCCCTGCTCGAGCCGTTTGGCATAGTTATTCCTTCTCCATTCTGGAGCTGCAAGC
Organism: Oryzias curvinotus; assembly: GCA_023969325.1. NCBI lineage: Eukaryota > Metazoa > Chordata > Actinopteri > Beloniformes > Adrianichthyidae > Oryzias > Oryzias curvinotus. The sequence goes on from CM043707.1 coordinate 33,351,416, forward strand.
TACATTTAATATGACAGCAGCATGTCAGTGGAGGGGGGGGGGGGGGGGTGTAATCTGTTGGCTTTAAGGACTTTTTTCTTTTTTTTTCTTTTTTACACTTGTTCTGTCCAACATCTTAGCAAACAGATTAGTTTTACTCTCACAAAAAGGGGTTATAGAACTTTAGAAGCCAGAGTGTAGATTGTATTAACCCCTTTTTGTTGTATTATTTATTTCTTTATTTGTTACATTTAGTGTGTGTGGGGAGGAAGAGGGAAAATGTGTGTGGAGGGGGGGGCGGGGGGATGGAAGAGAGTAAAAGGAAGAAAGGTGAAAAAAGGGGGGGATACAAGCACTGATTGGATAAGTTATTCTTTTAAGCTGTAACAATTATACTAGATCTGCTGGAAAGACAAATATTCCATCATGGGTAAAAATCTGACACCAAGATGAGTGGAAAATATCTGTCCATCAATACACTGTAGGTCAGAAGGAGGGATGAAGCAGACAGGGGGCAGTGTGGCAGTGTGGCAGTGTGCACGTGCACGTGGGGGTTGGAGGTACATGCATGCTGGCGAAGTGAACCTTGTGTTGTGGGGAACCAGATCCTCCCCCGCCAGACAAGCCAGACCAGGAGAGGGAAGGAGAGACCCCCCAAGGCCAGGGGCCCCCCCAGCACCCGGAACCAGGCAGCCCAGGAGGGTGGGAGGCGGGGACCGCCCACCCGACCAGCTGGGCGCAGAGAAGGCCCCCCTACAGGGGCCCCCACAACGCCCAGAGGCATAAGCAAACCCTGCCGAGACAAGGGCCAAGGACGAAGCCAGGGCCCCAGAACCCAAGAGCCGCCCACCACCCGACCGGTGCCCCGTGTCCACGAGCCAGCCAGGGCACGCGACCCGAGCAACCCAGAGATCGACACGCACACACAGCCACCCCCCATAACCCTACCCACTACAAGCCGCCCACCCCCCCGGCCATATTATCTGAGCCCCCCTCCCTAACCCTTTAAGTGCCCTACCCTCTCTGTGATGGGGAGGGAAGGCCCCAGAGGGTTCCAGTGAGCCAGCCCCCAGGTCCGTCCCACCCATGCACTCACGCACACATACTCACAATCATCTGGTTACCCCCCCATCCCCCGCCGCCACGCAGTAAACACCCCCCCCCCCCCCCCCCCGCCGACCGACCCCCAGCGCCGTACGCCCGACCATCACCGCAGCCGACATGATACCCATAAACCCGGCCACTCTGAGAGCACCAGGCGGGTGAAGACCGGCCCCCCCCCCCCGACCCCACCCATGTATGGAGGTGTGGCAGTGCTGTGTGTGTGCTGCAGGTAAAAATAGGAGGTCTCCAGTGTGGGGGCCCCACCACTGCCAAGCCGCAGAACCCCCACTCCGGGATTCCTCTGTGAGTGGTGTGTATTTGCTGTGTATGTGCTGCTAACATGCAGTGTGTGTGTCTAAAGTGCGAGTTAAAATTGTGGGGGGGTCAGTGAAAGATGAGCACGGATGTTTCACCGTACCCCCCTCCACCAGACCCTCCCCACAAGGCCCTAGATGAATCAGAGTGTCTAATAAGCAAGTAAAAAGCGGGCTGGAGGGCGGGCGCCAACACGACCCCAGAGAGTTACCCCCCCAGTGGGCCCCGCCAGCATAACCCACCCACCCAGTTCCCGGAGCCCTATGTGCCTGTGTGCAATATTTGTTTTGGTGAGGACGGGGAGGAGCAGGCGGATGGGCACAACCGGGGGAGAGGCTCCCCCGAGCGACCGGCCCCCCAGCCAGCCGCAGTAGGCGGCCAGGCACCCAAGAGGCGGCAAACCTGCCGCAGATAAGGCGAGAGCCCCGTAGCGCCGAGAGACAGCCAGCAAGGAAGGGTCCCGGTGCCAGAGCGGAAGGGCAGGGAGTCCAGCCGCACCATCCATGCCTTGACCTGAGGACTGAGACTTTTGCATATAGCATGAAAAAAAAAATCTTCAACCAAAGCCTCGTTTAGACCTGCTCAATTTCTCATCAAGAAGAAGGCATTTTCAGATTAAGAAGCTGTCAATCAAGTCAATGATGATAATTACTAACACTGTACCTTAGGATGAGAAAAATGGAACTGACCTAATCTCCACTACAATGTCTAGACAAGAGTCAGCTATGTCTGATAACTTGGCCGATTAGCTGGACCGGGATATTGCAAAGTGCAGGTGGTCTAGCATCCGGTGTGATGAGTCTGTGGAAAGCAGCAGTACAGCGCAGCTGTTGGTTTTTATTAACATAATGTTTGAAGATTTCTCCACAAGAGAAGAACTCTTGACACATCTGCTCTAACAGACAACTACAAGAGGAGTTGAAATGTATAACATGGTGAAGGAGTTTTTGTGCAGAAAAAGGTACCATTAGAAAAGCTGGTAGCAGTGACTGCAGACGGGGCTCCTGCTATGATCAATAGACAAACAGGTTTCATCCTTCACTGTAAAGCTGACCCAGACTTTCCAAAATGTCTGCATTACTGCTGCGTCATTCACCAGTAGACCTTATGTGCAGAAATGATTGGCTCTGGACACATGATGGCTCCTATTGTGAAAATCATAAACAACCTCAGCGGCAAAGCAAAACAGCACAGTATTTTCAAGGTGCTATTGGAGGAGATGTCTAATGAATATGGTGAATTTGAATATGGTGAATCTGAACTTGCATTTTTGACTGATATTACTGAAAAACTAAACCACTTGGTCTGCAAGCTGCAAGGAAATGGCAAAACTATATTTTGTTATGGAACAGCCTGCAGTGTTTCTTGAGGGGATCTTTTCTGCCAGGGCTTGCTGGCTTGGTTAGTGGTTGTTGCTGCAGTTGTCTTCCTTGCTGGGGCAGCTGGAGTTTAACTTTTCAGCGTCACGGCTGTGAAGTGGACCCCGTTGCTGTCCCAGTCTGGGTGGGCACTGTGGCGATGTTGGCCAGGCTAGCTCCTGGTATGAAGAGAATCCCAAATACCGTTTCCTCAAAGCAGAGCCAAGCCTTACTTTTCTCTTAGAAGTTACATAGTCATTATTCATTGTACGTGGGGGTCATGGTTCATATTTCCTAATGGAGGGGAGTGGGAAGGGTGAAGGGTGGGTTGAGGTTTTACTGTATTACTGTCTTTTGTTTTAAATGATAAATTGCTTAAAACTGTGCCATGCATAAGAAGCGCAATTTCAGGTCAAACGATTGCCTGCAGATGGCAGCATTGTTCTGCTAATTACCATTACCATTAGATCACGCATGTAGGTGTGTGACATTTATTCTCCGCAGAGCAGCGGTGAGCTGCAGTAACAAAACCGAGAGCCTTTTGACTGGGGTTAAGACGCCACCACGCGTAACTGTAATAATAACCTCAACCTTCCTCATCATTAAGGCTTATCGTCTAGCCATAATAATGTGACTGTTAAATTCTGATATCCCTGCCTCTGGTTCCTGCAGCTGTGGAGCGGCTCCGCACGGCATGCTCCTTCATGAAGCTGGATCATGAATGGAAAACCACCTTTTTAACCAACTCAGGACACTATGGCCGCATTTGCACTGTAGGTCTTGATGCCCATATCGATTTTCGATTCCCCAAACTTCTGCTCTGGACTCTGGCAGCTACAAAGGCATTCCACGCACTGAAACGCACTGAAACAGGAGTTTATTGAAGGATGGATTTACCCATCCTTCAATAACCGGACCCCACCAGTCAGTTCATCGTGGAGGTGGACGGCTCTAACACAGGGGTTGGAGCTGTACCGTCTCAACGCCATGGTCAACCAGCCAAGATGTTCCTGTGCGCCTACTTCTCCCGGAAACGTAACACACTGGAACGGAACTATGACGTGGGCGACCAAGAACTGCTGGTCATGAAGGAGGCATTCTCAGAATGGAGGCGTTGGCTTGAAGGGTCTGGTCAATCTGTTTTTCTTTCATTTTCGGTTCTAAATCCCATATCCCTTAGACTCCAAGAACGGAAAGGCCGAGCACTGTTATGTCTTTATGACACCACTGCAGAGGGACCTGTCAAACCAGAATCTGTTTGTCAGCGCATGTTCAGCTATGTCAAGCCATTCACCAAACTCAATAGCAGGCTGACCAAATAAGACAGGAAGGTCCCACTCTGGTTACCGGTCAGTGGTTATGGCTCTCCACCTGGGACCTTCAGCTGCAGTTCCCCAAATAGTCAAGCAAATCACCCCTGTGTCCTATAGTCTGCAGTTGCCCCCTGACTACCACTTCCACGTCTCACTGCTAAAACCCACCAGTGGACCCTCGGATGGATGTTGTGGACAGAATCCGCTGATGTTGACATGCCCCCCTTGATAGTAGAAGATGAGGTGGCCTATCTCATCAGGGAGATCCTAAATTACAAGTGCCGGAGGAGTCGGCTTTAATATCTGTTTGATGGCTTCCACCAAAGCCACCCAGACCAGCACCCCGACCTCGTGGTTGACCTCAGCGTCTGAAGGCCACTCGCTTCCTGAGCCACTTGCAGGAGGGGATCTCTGTCAGATGTCAGAGCTCTGTCTCCCCTTTGGTCGCCAGCTGGAATTATCTCCACAGTTCTGACCTCACTACATCTTCCAGCAACTCCAACGCACACTCCCTGGATGCCGCACACCTGACTCTCATTCACTCATTTGCCTTACTGAACGTTACATTTGAACCTGATCTTTTGACTCCTGACCCTGAATCTAACTCTAACTTAATGTTCTGAAAGTGGCCTCTCTCATTCCCCAAAGCCATACTACGGTTAAACAAAAACTCAAAAGTAATGGCTGATTTTAATGATTAAATTGTCAATAGATTTTAATTTATTGTTACTTTTGCACGTTTTAAGTCATTTCAGTGAGCATTGTGGACTTGTTGTGACTTTCTTTAACTGAGGGTACCAACAATTTTGTCCAACAATTTTGTCTGACAGGACAAATTAAAAGCAAAAAAACAAAAAGAAAGTGAACTTTAGGCTGCAGCAAAAACTCCCTGAGGTTCTTCTCATCCTTCAGGGAGTTCAGCTTCTTTACTGACCTCAGAGTCTGCAGTCTGTACTTTGGATTTTCCAGAAAACTCCACAGATAAAGACATTCTGAATCCTGCAGGTTCTGGTTGTTGCTCAGGTCCAGTTCTGTCAGAGTAGATGGGTTTTTCTTCAGAGCTGAGCCCAGAGCTTCACAGCTGGTCTTTGACAAACTGCAGTTCTTCAACCTGAAATCAGACAGAAAAGTGTGTTCAGGAACAGTGAAGCAGCTGGAGGTCCAGTTTGTGACATCCTGTTGGACATGATCATCTAAAACTGCCTATTCTGCTACAGGTTTTTTATGAAGTCTCAACACTTGATGTAGGCCACAACTACGACAAATACAACAGTAACAAGACAACTTCTTTCTCTTTTTTCATTCCCTTCCACTCTACCAACACACCCCTAACCTCATCTCACCACTCCAGACCCCCAACAGAACTCTTCTGATTTACATTCTTCTCTCGTAGAGTGGACCAATCTGAACCCAGAACAGTTTCAGAGCAGCAAGAAAATTACAACAACACACAGCAACTTAAACACACTCATGGCTACTCTCCCTTCCCCCATAAAGCTCCTCGTCCCAATGGGTCACATACAAAGTTACAGAGGTGAAACAGGGGGTTTCGTTTGTCTCTGAGATTACAGGTGGAGAAGTCCTGAGACCACCTGCTGCTGCTGCAGGGGGGCTGAAGGTGGAGAGGCAGTGGGGGGGGGCAGTCCCACTGTAAGTGGGTGCAACTGTCAGGTCTCTAGAGGGTACAGATCTCTTGAGATGCTGCCATGGTCATGCATCACCTCTAAAAGAGGGCAACCATTCTCTTTGAAGGGCCACACGCCTTCCTCCAGGTGGGAGCTCAGTTCTACTAGCTTTTTTACCATGTTAATAGGTCCCAACCATGTCAGTCCAATGGGACACTTTGCCTTCTTCCTTTTCAGGCCATACACTGACACCAGTGTCTTGAAGTCTTTATTTTCAGCCCTCAGGTTTTTGTTCCTTTTCAGTCTTATCCCAGCTTTTTCTGGTCACAGATAAAGGCATGAGCTGTCTCCATCCAGTCCTGAAGCTTACCGGCACATTCCATTCCAGTTAGAGCCACCAGGATGTCAGGGGTTTTCCAAGCAATATTTCAGCTGGCGCACAGAGGACCTGTATGCCATTAAAACGGTAATAGGACAGCAAGTCTTTAAGGGTGGTGCAGGTTGGCCAGTCTTTTACAGCCTATACCTTCTCCTGCCTTCACAGCCAATCTAGTGTCTCAGAAACTCCAATTATCTTCTTCTAAAGCAGCAGTTGTCAGGGGGAAGCTTCAGACCCGCTGCTGCTATTCTCCAACTTCTCTCAGTGATCTCAGTGCTTTCACAGACTGTTGTGTTTGGACCAGGCAGATGTAAACCAAAGAAACCAAAGAAAACAACCAACTTCCAACTGCTGCTGCAGGGCAAATTGATTAATTGGTCCCAAAGGAACAAGTGAAGGCCCCTGAGGTCATTTTCAAAGCATCCTTTTCTGGGAACACTCCCTTTGAAATTTCCTGTAGCAAATCAGAACAGATCATTAGAAAGAGAGTGCCTGCAAATGACGCAAGTGGCACTGCACCACACCCGGGCCTCACTGCTGCATGCACTGTCAAGGAAAGTGGACGAACTAAGGATTAACAGTCCTTACGAACCAACAGTCGGCACATGAATACAGGGAGTCATGTATGATCGTGTTGATAGAAACTTGGCTCTGAGAGGAAACACCTGACAGCTTCATCCACCTATGGATTCACCTGTGTGAGAGCAGACAAAAGTCCAGGCCCAATACGCATTTAACCTGCTTAGCTTCAACCCACACCTTAAGGTCAGTTGTCAGGTCACCCACTCGAATGCCCACCAATCCTTGACCAGCATGAAAGTCAAATCCCCAGACATAGTTCACAGCTTGACGGCTGTGGTTTCAAGCAGCATTCCATCTGGAACCATGTCAGACCTAACTAGTGAAGCAGGGGCGCCTGTGTCGACCAGCACCATGCAAGGCGCTCCCTTAAGGTGATGGGGACATGGCAAAAGTCCTCAACGTTAGTCTAGCCAGTGACTCAGCTCCACTCTGCAGAGACCACTTCATCTGCAGGGCTCAGATGAAGTGGTTTCTTGCCAGCTCCGTCTGAACTCTAGCAGGTATACGTCTGGGTCCGGCCAAAAACCGGAGTGGCTCAGCTCTGAGCCTCTGTCTGTTTGTCAAACAGAAGGTTGGTTAAATTGTCTCACACACACACACATGCAAAAACAGTGTTTTTCAACCAGTGTGCCGAGGGAGACTGCCCTCATTCACGTATCTAAAAACATTTTCTATCTCCAGGATTTGAGCTCTGTGTTCATCCAAACTGATAAAACACTGAGTATTTAGGAATATGAAAGATTTTAAAATACTGTTTTCTTTGTGTTTATTTGATTCTATGATTATGCTGCATAGCTTGTCGTGGTTAGCCAAATACTTTGTAATTAGTTCTGACACCAGTGGCTCATCCTGCTGGACATAGTAAGACTATAAAACAGACTTTTCTGCTACTGGTTGTTTATAAAGTCTTAACAGCTGCGGTGTGTCACAACCACACCAGATACATCAGTAACAAACCAACTTTTATCAGTGCTTCCATCCCTCCATTCACTCCCTTCTGCTCTAGCAACAAGTTGCAGTAGCAGGACAAAACTCAACAACTTAAACTCACTGGTTTCTACAATCTAAACCCATGAGACAGAAAATCTTCCAGTGAAACATCAGAAAGTTCTTCACCTGATCCGTTCTTCTCATCCTTCAGGGAGTTCAGCTTCTTTACTGACCTCAGAGTCTGCAGTCTGCAGTCTGGACTCTCCAGAAAACCACACAGATGAAGAACTCCTGAATCCTGCAGGTTCTGGTTCTGGCTCAGGTCCAGTTCTGTCAGATTAGACGGGTTTTTCTTCAGAGCTGAGACCAGAACTTCACAGCTGGTCTTTGACAAACTGCATCTCTTCAACCTGCAATGAGACAAAAAGTGTGTTCAGGAGCAGTGATGCAGCTGGAGGTCCAGGAGGAGGATTCTCTTCTTCCATCCCTTCTTTTCCGTCTGGTCCAGCAACAACACAATTTGTTACAAAGATAAGATGAATAAAGTTTAGGCTAAATTACAAAGAGGGTTACTTCAAATACACACCTATTGTGTCAAAAGATTCATAGCCGCGATTGTAGTGTTATGGGGGGAATAGGAGGTACCCAGGTGCAGAGAGGAGAGGAGGCAGGAGGATGCAGGGAATGGAAGGTTTAATAACAAAACAAAACCACTGCAACAGATAGGCAAAACTCAAAATTAGAAATACAAACCAGACAGGAACTCGGGGTATGACATAATATGGACCAGCACAGGAGGAAGGGAAAGACAGGACTTAAATACATACAAGGCAACAAGTCACAGGTGGAAACACTCAGGACTGATGGGGAAGGGTAAAACTCAAAACAACAACAAAACAGGAAATACTACAAAATAAAACAGGAAATCAACGAACCAAACACAAAAAAACTGAAACCGTTACATTACCCCCCCCCTCAAGGAACCGCACTGAGGTTCCACCTAAAGTAAGGGAGGAGGGGGCCCCGAAAGGTTAACCCAAGGGGCAAAAGCAGTCCGGTGGGACGGGTCCGGTGGACGGCTGGGAGGCCGCTCTGTCCAGCGAGGTGGGTCCGGAGGGCCTCAGGTTCAGAGTCTGGAGCTGGCGGCTCGGGCTCAGGGTCCGCGACAGGGGGCTCGGGCTCAGGGTCCGCGGCAGGGGGCTCGGGCTAAGGGTCCGCGGCAGGGGGCTTGGGCTAAGGGTCCGCGGCAGGGGCTCGGGCCAGACCTCTGGTGCAGGGGGCTCGGGCCAGACCTCTGGTGCAGGGGGCTCGGGCCAGACCTCTGGTGCTGGGGGCTCGGGCCAGACCCCTGGTGCAGGGGGCTCGGGCCAGACCCCTGGTGCAGGGGGCTCGGGCCAGACCCCTGGTGCAGGGGGCTCGGGCCAGACCCCTGGTGCAGGGGGCTCGGGCCAGACCTCTGGTGCAGGGGGCTCGGGCCAGACCTCTGGTGCAGGGGGCTCGGGCCAGACCTCTGGTGCAGGGGGCTCGGGCCAGACCTCTGGTGCTGGGGGCTCGGGCCAGACCCCTGGTGCAGGGGGCTCGGGCCAGACCTCTGGTGCAGGGGGCTCGGGCCAGACCTCTGGTGCAGGGGGCTCGGGCCAGACCTCTGGTGCAGGGGGCTCGGGCCAGACGTCTGGTGCAGGGGGCTCGGGCCAGGCGTCTGGTGCAGGGGGCTTGGGCCAGGCGTCTGGTGCAGGGGGCTCGGGCCTAGGCGTCTGGTGCAGGAAGGGGTTGGGGTGTTTCCGGTTCCCTCCGGTCTGCCATCCCCCTGTCCAGGACCCTCCTGGGAGCTGGAACAGGACGGGATGCGTCCGGTACCCTCCTCGGAGCAGGAATGGGACGGGGTGCGTCCGGCACCCTCCTCGGCGCAGGAACGGGTTGGGGTGCTTCCAGGTCCACCTCCGGAACCAAGACAGGGCGTCGAGAAGGGCGGCGGTGATGGCGGCCCCCTCTTACAGCAAGAAGGCAGAGGAGGGGAACTGAAAGCCGTCTGCGGTCCAATGGGTTGCCGCCCCCTCCTCCTCCAGGAATAAGTCCTCCCACAGCCATAGGTCCTGGTCCAGATGGTCCATGAAGGACCTATGCCGGAGAACGTCCTGGTCCATCCAGGAAACAGGGGCGGCGGTGATGATGACGACCCCCTCTCACGGCCAGGTGTCTCCCCTTGAAGTCCCTGTAGATCTGGGAAGAGTCAGGGGTCCACCAGAGACAGGTCCCCTCTGCTGGATACTGGCAGGGCTGGTCCATAATGTTACGGGGGGAATAGGAGGTACCCAGGGGCAGAGAGGAGAGGAGGCAGGAGGATGCAGGGAATGGAAGGTTTAATAACACAAACTCGAAACTACAAAACAAAACCACTGCAACAGATAGGCAAAACTCAAAACTAGAAATACAAACCACACAGGAACTCGGGGTATGACATAATATGGACCAGCACAGGAGGAAGGGAAAGACAGGACTTAAATACATACAAGGCAACAAGACACAGGTGGAAACACTCAGGACTGATGGTGAAGGGTAAAACTCGAAACAACAAAACAGGAAGTACTACAAAATAAAACAGGAAATCAAGGAACCAAACACAAAGAAACAGAAACCGTGACATGTGAAGTAAATATGTCCAACACGAGAGGCTTTCTGCTCTTATCTATCTGCTCAAATGTTGGACAGGACAAGTGGGAAAGAAAGAAAAAAGAAAGTGAAATTTCGTGCTGCAGCAAAGCTTTCAAAAACAAATTCTTTTTCTCAAAAAATGTTTGACTAGTGCAAATCTAATTTGGGTGGTGGACTTTGGATGTTACCGGCCAGCCAGTCGAGTAACCAATAAAGTTTCTTTAGAGCCCTGATTGAAACAGATCAGTTTCTATCAATCATCAGAACAATCATTTCAATTGATGAAGAACATCTGAACCAATCATCAGTTTGTTTCAAACACGGCTGCAGACAGAAAATCTTCCAGTGAAACATCAGAAAGTTCTTCACCTGATCCGTTCTTCTCATCCTTCAGGGAGTTCAGCTTCTTTACTGACCTCAGAGTCTGCAGTCTGCAGTCTGGACTCTCCAGAAATCCACACAGAGGACGAATCTTTGAATCCTGCAGGTTGTTGTTGCTCAGGTCCAGTTCTGTCAGATTGGAAGGTTTGGACTCCTGAGTTAGTTCCAGAACTTTAATGCTGATCTCTGACAAACTGCAGTTCTCCAACCTGCAACCAGACAGAAAAGTGTGTTCAGGAGCAGTGATGCAGCCGAAGGTCCAGGAAAACACAATTTGACCTGATTTAGAGTTCCTGATTGAAACCAGGACTCGAAATCTACACTCATCAGATGCGGTCAAACTTTGAAACTTTGATTTGGCGGGTAGGAAAAAGAATTACCAGCCGCTTTAGCAAGTGAAGCGAACCTATATAATCCCACCCCTGTTCTACCGTAACCATTTTATTACATGATTTATCAATATCCGGTTCATAACATTTATCAGACAGAATTACTTATATTATTATATAAAAAATATCTATTTTAGAAATCAACATAGCAAATGCAGATAATTTATCCAAAATATATCCAGATTATGTTACTTATAAAAATCGTGATTACAAATAATACTATATTAGTAAAACAGACATAAGACCGTTTCAAAAAATGTTCATGGCAACATTTGATCAAGGATCAAAAGTTCAAAATATGTGCAAATTATTTTTCATTAGGAAAATATGGAAGAGGATTAGGGCCATGGAGAAAAAAAAGGTAACAGAAAATTCTGAATTCTATCAGAATTCTGATTTTTAATCTCGGAATTCTGATTTTAAAGTCAGAATACTGGCTTTAAACAAAAATTTAAAGCCAGTGTCTTTTCGCGAGCTCAAGGATTAATGGAGGAGGTCATTTCGCTAATGGAAGAACAGAGGGTAAGTAAAAAAGAAATTGTTTTAAACAGGATCTTATAAATGGCAGCAGGCTATGCTAGCATTTTGCACCAGCCATGCAGGGCTTTGCATAGCTGGTCTATGTCTATGTCTAGGGCTTTGTCTAGATATTTTTTAGCACCGCCATCGTCGTGCCCCTTTATACAGCAGGGAAAATAAGTATTGAACACGTCAACATTTCTCTCAAAAACATATTTCTAATCGAGCTATTGACATGAAATTTTCACCGGATATCGGCATCAACCCAAGTAATGCACACATAGAAAGAAATCCAAACATTTATGTCCATAAATGAAGTTATGTGTAATAAAGTGAAATGGCACAGGGAATAAGTATTGAACACATGAAGAAAAGGAGGGGTAAAAAGGTCTGGCAAGCCAAGAAAGCAGCTGGAGTTTGTCAGTATTCCGAAGGTTAACCTGCCCCCTATTGGTGCAAAGTAATATCAGCTGGTATTGTCATGGCTATGGAACGACTGAGACCCAGATGCTGAAACCCGGATTGAGACACAGAACAGAGAGGTCTTGGTGAGAAGGTGGATTTAATGTGACGGCAAGACAGGTAGGGCACAGTTCCTGGAGGTCCGAAGAGCGAGTAGCTGGGGCTCGTGGCGTCACTGGTGGAAGCTCGTTCAGGTCTGGAGTTGGCAGCGTGATCCCGTCTCGTGAGGCAGCTGGTTCGGCAGAGGCTCGTGACTGAGGTTTCCTGGAGACAGGTGAGACAGCGTAAGTTAGTTGCTTGGCTTAACGAGAGGAAGCAAAGCATGAACTTGACATGAGGCCAAAAATGCACCATCAGGGGCAACGGACTGGCGTTGAATGAAGATCCTGGAGCTCCTTAAGAAGGCAGGTGTGGCGACGAGGTGAGTGGAACCAGCTGGGAGTAATCAGGAACCAAGCGGAGAGGAGAGGGGGGAGGAGACTGACAGAGGCACCATGACAGTACCCCCCCCTCAACGACCGCCTCCAGGCGGTCAAGGGCGGCGATCCGGGTGGGCCCGGTAGAAATCCTCAATGAGCGAGGGGTCCAGAACGAGAGAGCGGGAGATCCAGGAGCGCTCCTCCGGCCCGTAGCCCACCCAGTCGACCAGGAACTGGAATCCGCGACCCCGACGGCGAACATCCAGGATGCGACTGACCGTATAGGCCGGGGCGCCGTCGATGATACGGGCGGGCGGCGGGGAAGCGGACGGCGGGCACAGAGGACTGTCAAGAACAGGCTTGATCTGAGAAACATGAAATGACGGGTGTACTTTCAGGGCTTTGGGAAGACGGAGCCGGACGCAGGTGGGGTTGATGAGTTTCTCTATGACGTAAGGTCCGATGAATCGTGGTGCCAGCTTCTTGGAGGTGGCTTGGATGGGGATGTTCCGTGTGGAGAGCCAGACCCTTTGGCCAGGTTGGTACTCGGGTCCCACCACCCTGTGACGGTTGGCGATGCGGCAGTTGCTCTCCTTGGTGCGGAGGAGAGCAGCCTTAGCCTGTGCCCAGATGCGTTGGCACCGCTGGATGTGTTGTTGTACGGAAGGCACTGCCAAGTCCAGTTCCTGTGACGGAAACAGAGGTGGTGAGTACCCGAGAGCGGCCTCAAAGGGGGAGAGCCCAGTAGCAGAGGAAGGATGGGTATTATGGGCGTACTCAATCCACACGATATGTTGGGACCAGTCCTGCTGGTTCTGTGCCGCCAAGCAGCGGAGAGCTGCCTCCAGTTCCTGGTTCGCTCTCTCCGCTTGGCCGTTGGACTGAGGGTGGTAGCCAGACGTGAGGCTGACCGTGGCCCCCAAGGCCGTGCAGAAGGCCTTCCAGACCTGAGAAATGAACTGGGGGCCACGGTCAGAGACAATGTCCATAGGGATGCCGTGGTGACGAAAAACCTGGTTGGTCATGATATCAGCAGTTTCGGTGGCAGACGGTAATTGAGGAAGCGGAATGAAGTGGGCCATCTTGGAAAACCGGTCTATGACAGTGAGAATGACGGTGTTACCTGCAGATGGGGGTAACCCGGTGACAAAGTCCATTGCCAAATGGGACCAGGGTCGGTTCGGCGTAGGGAGGGGGTGGAGCAACCCCGCCGGAGCCGAAGAGGACGTCTTGGATCGTGCGCAGGTGGTGCACGCCGAGATATACTCCCTAATGTCTTTTCCCATAGACGGCCAAAAAAATCTCCTGCGCAGTAAATGGAGGGTACGGTGGACCCCCCCATGACACGCCAGACGAGACGCGTGTACCCAAGTGATGACTTCGGAACGGAGATGAGTAGGTACAAACAGTGTGCCCCTGGGAACAGGTGGATGGTCAGAGACTCCCTCCAGGGCTTGAAGGACCTTGGCCTCGATATCCCAGGTGACACTGCCTATGATGCAGGATGAAGGGAGGATAGGTGAAGGAGTGTTCTCAGACGGACTGTATTTCCTGGAGAGGGCATCGGGTTTGATGTTGCGGGAGCCTGGTCTGTAGGTTATAGTAAAATGAAACCGGTCAAAGAACAGACACCAACGAGCTTGCCTGGAGTTGAGTCGTTTAGCGGAGCGTAGGTATGCAAGGTTTTTATGGTCCGTCCAGACGATGAAAGGCTGCTCGGCTCCCTCCAACCAGTGACGCCACTCCTCCAGGGCCAGTTTGATGGCTAAGAGCTCACGATTGCCAACGTCGTAATTCTGCTCAGAAAGGGACAGCTTGCGAGAAAAAAAAGCACAGGGTTTGAGTTTTCCGGAACTCTCCTCCTTCTGTGAGAGAACAGCACCCACCCCGGAGTCCGAGGCATCCACTTCAACAATAAATTGACGTGAGGGGTCAGGTTGGATGAGGATCGGGGCGGAGACAAAAAGTTTCTTCAACCTGTCGAAGGCCTGTTGGGCTTCGGTGGACCAGACAAAGGGATGCTTTATAGAGGTGAGGCGTGTAAGGGGAGAGGCTATGCTGCTGTAATTGCGTATGAAGCGTCTGTAAAAGTTAGCAAAGCCCAGGAATTGCTGTAGCTTCTTACGGCTGGTTGGAGGTTCCCAGTTGGTGACAGCTTCAATTTTGGATGGATCAGGGCGTATGCAGCCAGCCTCGATGATGTAACCAAGAAACTGTACGGTAGAGGAATGAAATTCGCACTTTTCATGCTTAACAAAAAGCTGATTCTCTAACAGTCTTTCCAAGACCAGACGAACGTGATGCTCGTGTTGAGCCAGATCTTGAGAGTACACAAGAATATCATCTAAATAAACGAAGACGAATCGATTAATGAAGTCCCGAAGGACATCGTTAACAAGCCTTTGGAAAACTGCCGGGGCGTTAGTGAGGCCAAAAGGCATCACTAAATACTCGTAATGCCCTAAAGGGGTGTTAAAAGCAGTTTTCCATTCGTCCCCTTCTTTTATACGGACCAAATGGTAGGCATTGCGGAGATCTAACTTAGTGAATATGCGAGCCTTCTGGACGGAATCAAAAACAGAGGTGATCAATGGCAGAGAGTATTTGTCTTTCACTGTGATTAGATTTAGTTCGCGATAATCAATGCACGGTCGGAGGGACTTGTCTTTTTTCTGCACGAAGAAAAACCCTGCTCCCACGGGGGAGGAGGAGGGTCGAATGTGCCCCAGAGAGAGGGCTTCCTGTACATAGTTCTCCATGGCTGTCTTTTCAGGTCCAGATAGGTTAAACAAATGGCCCTTGGGCAAAGGAGCGCCTGGCAATAGGTTTATGGCGCAATCATAAGGTCTATGAGATGGGAGCGCACTAGCTTTGGTTTTGCAAAATACTGCTTTCAAATCATGATAACAACGAGGAATGTTGGACAAATCGACTTGACTATGACACTCAGCGTTATGAGAAGTAACAGAAGGGAGAGCAGACAGAAGGCAATTAGCGAGGCAATATGGGCTCCACTGGATTATAGTCCCTTGAGCCCAATTAAACTGAGGATTGTGTTTTTTTAACCATGAAAACCCGAGTACAATGGGAGTATGGATGGACTTGGTGATGAGGAAACGGATAGACTCACGGTGGTTGCCTGAAGTAATGAGCAGGATGGGTTTGGTGCGGTGCGTGATGCGGGATAAGGGTTGACCACCTAAGCCGGAAGCCTCGATGGGGGTCTCCAGGGGTTCTGTGGGGATCGACAGATCATTAACAAGTTGTTGGTCGATTAGACTCTGCTCGGCCCCGGAGTCGACCAGGGCCCGTAACTCATGCACATTGAGGTCTTGACTTAACTTGACAGGGATTAATAAAAAGTCATTACCAGCCAGGTAGATGTTTGTTACCCCTCGCAGCCTGTCTCCTAGCGAGGGGCTCGGGGGTTTAAACGAAGCGGGCAGGAGGTGACAATGTGGCCCTTGGCTCCGCAATAGAAACAGGCCCCCTCCATGCGCCGTCTGCGGCGTTCCTCTTCAGACAATCGAGAGTGTCCAACCTGCATAGGCTCGTCCGGAGGCCTAGAGGGGCTGAGGGAGTCGAGAGGTGTGGCGTGGACAGCGTGTGAGACGTTGGAGGATGTAGTGGTTGCGGCACGCTGGAAAACGGGCGCACGTTCCCTTTGACGCTCCCGCAGGCGAACATCAGAGCGGAGTGCCGCAGAAACTAGTTCCTCGAACGACCGGGCTTCGGGTTGGGAACACAGATGATCCTTAATTTGTTCATTTAGGGACTGGTAAAAGATCCCTTTTAGAGCTGCGTCGGGCCAGCCTGCCTCGACCGCCAGGATTCGAAAGTCAATAATGTGTTCGCTTACCGAGCGGTTACGTTGCCTGAGTGCGAGTAACCGTCGAGTAGCTTCATCCTGTTTGCGTGGTTGGTCAAAAATTAGCCGGAATTCTCTGAGGAAGCGCTCATACGTGAGTTGGCTTATGGGATTGAAGGAGAGGAAAGCCTGGGCCCACTGGAGGGCTTTATTGCGTAGAGAGTTGACGATCAATGCTATCTTACTGTGATCCGACTGATAATGATGGGGAGCCTGTTGGTAAATCAGCTCGCATTGGAGGAGGAATCCTCCGCAGGCCGCGACGTCACCAGAAAATGGTTCCGGTTGCAGCCGGATGTTTTCGTGAGCGGATGGTGCCCCGGAAGCGGAAGTAGCCGAGTTAGCCGTAGCTTGAGCCGTAACTGTGGAGACATGGGAGACTTGTCCAGTAAGATTATTCAATGTCTGTGTCAAACCGTCCATTCGATGAAAAAGGTCCTGTTGGGCTGCTGCCATCTGGGATAGGGCGTTGGCCTGGCTTCCAAGCATTATGCCTTGCTGGGACACGGCTAACCTGAGTCCCTCCGGGTCAGCTGGGTCGGGATTCTGGCCAGTCCGTTCTGTCATGGCTATGGAACGACTGAGACCCAGATGCTGAAACCCGGATTGAGACACAGAACAGAGAGGTCTTGGTGAGAAGGTGGATTTAATGTGACGGCAAGACAGGTAGGGCACAGTTCCTGGAGGTCCGAAGAGCGAGTAGCTGGGGCTCGTGGCGTCACTGGTGGAAGCTCGTTCAGGTCTGGAGTTGGCAGCGTGATCCCGTCTCGTGAGGCAGCTGGTTCGGCAGAGGCTCGTGACTGAGGTTTCCTGGAGACAGGTGAGACAGCGTAAGTTAGTTGCTTGGCTTAACGAGAGGAAGCAAAGCATGAACTTGACATGAGGCCAAAAATGCACCATCAGGGGCAACGGACTGGCGTTGAATGAAGATCCTGGAGCTCCTTAAGAAGGCAGGTGTGGCGACGAGGTGAGTGGAACCAGCTGGGAGTAATCAGGAACCAAGCGGAGAGGAGAGGGGGGAGGAGACTGACAGAGGCACCATGACAGGTATAGTCCTGATTGATGCCTTTTAAAAAGGTTTCTCACCAGCAAGGTGTTAGTCAAGAAGCATTGCATGATGGGTAAAAGCAAAGAGCTGTCCAAAGACCTACGCAATCTTATTTTGCAAAACACACTGAAGGCATTGGTTACAGGCACATTTCTAAACTTCTAAAAGTTCCAGTGAGTACCATTGAGGCCATCATCCAGAAGTGGAAAGAACACGGCATTACCATAAACCAGCCACGGCCAGGTGCTCCTCGCAAGATTTCAGACACAGGAGTCAGAACAATCATCAGAAGGGTTCTCCAACAGCCCAGGACCACTCGTGGAGAGCTTCAGAAAGACCTGGGGCCTCATTTCTAAACGTTGCGTACCCACAAAAGAAGGCGTACTCCACTCTCTACGCAATAGTTGAGATTTATAAAAAGCAAACTTGAGGGGAAAATGTTTGGTCCTTCATCAAGCTCTGACCCAGGCGTACGCACAAAAACGGGTAAATGAGAAACGGCGACACCGTCTGCAGATGGAAGAAACACGTGAAAGTGAGAATGACAATACTGCCTCATAAATAACATGAAGATTTCACAAAGCAAGTCTCACAAAAACAGCTACATGAACACCCATTTGATCCATCAGCAGTGAAACAAACAAAAAAATCAAATGAAAATTACAACAGAAATTCAAATGAACACATATTTGCAAAAAAAAAAGTGAAATATGATCTGCAATATTGGCATGTTGTGCAATTCATCCTCATAAATAATATAGTTAACAGAACGAAATAATGTACAAAACTGATATTCTCCTCAATGTGTCCGTCTGGAGGAGCAGATATAGGTGCAGACAGACAGACAGACAGACAGACAGACAGACAGACAGACAGACAGACGTATTAATTGTCCACTGGGGAAAGTTGTTTTCATAGTAAAACATTTCTTCATAAGCTACAGAATTATGGTATTCATGCATATGCCTTTAGTTTGTTTTATTTTTGATAAAACAATGTATGGCGTATGTCTCAACCATTCAGAAAGCAACAAGAAATTGTAACGCTTTACAAACAAAATTGGAAGCCTTACAACCCATAGGTTCGTTAGTTCCTTCTTAAATGCTGATTATAGTGGATTATTTAGGGGTATGTGAAAGAACCAAAACCAGGCAGACCGAATGGGATTCCACTCATCTTATTCACAAATATATATATATATATATATATATATATATATATATATATAGATATATATAGATATATATATATATATATATATATACACAACATACCCCAAAAATCAACAACCCTTCCCCACCCTACACACATACACCAGAGTCTGAATGTTCTGTATTTTCCTCCGCTCCTGTTGGCGTCTTCCAAGTCAAGAAGAAAAGTCAGAAATTATACGCCTTACTGGCTCCGTTGACCCACGATCGTCCCCCGTAAATCGAAATGTCTGGGGCCTCACCCCCAAGGCGGAAATACTCCCACAGCAAAGATACACAATCCGATATGGTAAGTTGACGTGCTGGGCTGAAGTCGCTGTTATGTGGCTCGAAATCCTCGTGTTGCGGCTGATGCTGACTCGCTCTGAGCATGCCCTTCCTCCTCTCCTCCCGGTCTGGTGTTTTTTTGCCGAGTCATTAGCTGCCATCAGCCACACACCTGAGTAACCGGAAGTCACCAGCAGGAAGTCTCTTGGACGCCATATTTGTAGTCCACAAAAACATAATCCAAAATCGAATACAAATCAAACTATTATAATGTGCTCACCTGAAACTTAACAAAGACATACTGGACCATTAATATTGGTGGATAATTTGGAAAGTATTTACTGTTTTTCCCACAGTAGAATAACCATCCTATTAAATTTATGTGGCAATGCTACATAGACCCCCCCCCCCCCCCAGCTGACGGCTAATCGGGATTTGGCCCATGGTACTTCTTCAAGTGTACTATATGTACCACATCTTCCCTTCGTGGGTCGCCCATTCCTACTTTATAATTAACAGGTCCCAGTTTTCTTATTACTTTTGCTGGCCCTTCCCACCTAGGCGCTAGCTTTGCTGTGAATTTGTCTGTTGCTTTGGATAAGGGATGTGACCGGACCCAGACTAAGTCACCCGACAGGAAGCGCGCATCTCTCCTGCGGTTATTTGATTTGATTTGATTTGAAATGGTTTATTTCAAGCAATCAAGTAGGAACAATACACAAAAGCAATACAATCTGCAGTTTTACATTCATACAATAACTAATCAAACTTAGGATAATTAGGCATATTAATAATTATTGCTTGAAAGGGAGTGGAAGGAAGCGAACTTATATAATTCCACCCCGTTATACTATAACCATTTTATTACATGATTTATCAATATCCGGTTCCCAGTTTTTATCAGACAGAATTAAAAATCATAAGGTATCGATAAGGCACATGACAAAGATGAATTACTTAATTATTATGTTAAAAATAACTATTTTAGAAATCAACATGGCAAATGCAGATCAGTTATCTAAAATATATGTTACTCATAAAAGTCATTCATATGATTAGAGCTTAATACTATATCAGTAAAATAGACAACACTGTTTCAGAGATTTTCATAGTAAACTTTCATCAAGTATCAAAAGTTAAAAACATGTGCAAAATTATGTTACATTAGGAAAGATTTTTGAATCAATTTATCAATTTTTGGAGCAAGTGAAGTAATATCATTAACTTATTATTATTATTATTAATCATCATTTTTTTTTTTATATTTTTTTTATTTTTTATATTTAATAAGGTAATGCTGTAAGGGAGAGAAAAAAACAAAAAAAAACAAAAACAAAAATAAAAGGGTCCATATTCTGTCAATTATCCAAGGTTGGCATATCTTCTGCTGAAAAAACAGCTGATCTTCTGGGTTCAAAACAGTTTATAGTCCTCTTCCATGTTATGTCTGCAGACATTAGATTCAGGTCCATATCCTTCTTCAGCTGATATCAGCTCGGTGAAAGTTGAGGTCAAGTTGTCTGCAGGTCAGAACTCTCTGCTGTTGATTCAGGTGACGTCAGACGTATGGAGAAAGTGATGAATACAGGTGTCATATTTCTTGAAATTATTTGACTCTTTGGTTTATTACTCCATGTTGTTTTAGACAACTGTAAACAAGCACTTCTCAAAGTCGCTCATGGTGTTCACAACCAGAACCTTGGACCGGTCCGGTGGACCGAGTGGTTTGACGTAAATCCTGCAGCCTTTCACCCAAGTGTTCTCAATCTATCGTTATTGTAATACTTAGCTTGTCTTGCCTGGTGCAACCCCATTCTCCTTTTAACCTCTTCCGCCATCCTCTGTTGTCGCTCCACCAGAGTGTATGCCGACCTCTGGTCCGGGGATGGCGGCTTGTGGATGAGTCTCTCCAGTGGTCCATGGATTGTCCTTCCCAAGACCATCTCCGCTGGAGTTTTCCCGGTGGTTTCTTGCTGTGCGGTGTTAATGGCGAAGCGGAATTCAGGAATCCACTGGTCCCACGTGTTGTGATCCTGTCCGACAAATGAGGCAATCATGGTCTTTATCGTCCTATTAAAACGTTCAGTGAGGTTAGTTTGTGGATGATAACTTGTGGTCAACTTAGGAATGACCCCCCCAGCCGTTACAAAGCTCTTTAATAAGGTGACTTGTGAACTGGGGACCCCTGTCGGAGACTAGATATTTCGGGACCCCCCAGCGGGTGAAAATCTCCTCCCTCAGGATTCTGATCAGACGAGGTGTTTTAGCATCTTTCAAGGGGAACATTTCCACCCATTTAGTATAATAGTCCACTACGACCACCAACACCGTGTTGGATTTCTTGCTTCTTGGAAACGGACCCATGATGTCAATCCCCAGCATCTCCCCTGGGCTGTGTACTGAAGTGGACTGCAATAAACCAGCTGGTTTGGTGTTATCAGCCTTCAGTCTTTGACAGGTTTGACATGTCTTTGTGTGCTCCCACACGTCCTTCCTCACACTAGGCCACCAAGCTACCTCTAAGACTCGTAACAGGGTTTTTAATTGACCCAGATGGCCCCCTAGCGGGTTGTCGTGGAAATATCTGAGGAACTCTGCTCTCAGGGTTTTGGGAACCACCAACTGGTACTTCAAACCTTGGTCTCTTAATGGTGCTCGCCGATACAACACTCCTTGATGGGTTTCGAAACCTATACGATCTGGAGGAGAACCATTGAGGTAAGATTGACGTAGGTCACAAACTGTAGGATCCTTGTTTTGTTCTTCTGCGATTTCTGATAAGGTGGCAGGTAAGTCAGAGAAAACTTCGCTTGAAATCTTTAAACACGGTGCTGGGTTGATGGTAACAGGTGATATCTCCGGGCTAGGTCTGATGACCAAAGGTTCCATGGCTCGGGATAATGCGTCAGGTCCCATATTAAGGCAGCCTTTCCTGTAGAGAACCCTGAATTGAAACTGCTGGAGACGTAGGATCCATCTCGTGAGTCTTGATGATGTTTTAGGGCAATTGAAGGCCCAGGATAATGCTGCATGATCGGTATGAACTGTAAACTCTTGTCCTTCCAGATAGTGTCGCCACTTTTCTACGGCCCACACTACTGCCAGACACTCCTTCTCTGATGTTGAATAGTTCTTTTCCGGACCCTTCAACACCCTGGACGCATAGGCTATCACCTGCTCTCCTTCAGGGCCCTCTTGGGTAAGAATGGCTCCTAGGCCCACCTCGCTGGCATCAGTATGGACCTGAAAGGTTAGACGCACATCAGGTTGCGATAAAATGGGAGGACTTTTTAATGCCCGTTTTAAGGTATCCATACTGGTCTGACACTCCTTTGTCCAACACCATTCAACTCCTTTCTTTTTCAGGTGGTTCAAAGGAGCTGCTATATTGGCAAAACGAGGGATGAATTTGTGGTACCAGCCTGCTAGACCCAAGAAGCGTTGGAGCGTCTTGATGTCAGTCGGAGTAGGGTAGTCTGTCACCGCTTGGGTCTTCTCCGGATCCACCTCCACCCCCTTTTCAGATACCAAGTGTCCCAGGAAGCGCAATTGTCTTTTAAAAAAATGACATTTAGTCATGTTTAAGCTGAGGTTAGCAGTTTTTAGTTTTTCAAACACAGCCCCCAGGTGTCGCAGATGTTCTTCCTTTGTTTTAGAGTATACGATAATGTCGTCTATATATACGAAGCACACCTTCCCTCTCAGCTCCCCCAGGACCTTCTCCATCAGCCGCTGGAACGTTGCAGCTGCGTTTTTCAGCCCAAATGGCATGCATCTGAATTGGTATAGACCCATGTGTGTGGTGAATGCAGTATATGGGATACTGTGTTTAGCCATCTCCACCTGCCAGTATCCTGCCTTCAAGTCTAGGGAGCTGAACCATGAGGCGCCTTCCAGAGACTCCAAGATGTCGTGGATTATAGGCATAGGATAGGTAGGGATGGCCTGTTTGACACGGCGCTTCGGCGCGCGGTTCACTCTCATGAAACAAAATGTTTCGGCACAATGTTTCGGGGCGTGTGTCAACTAGCGCAGATCACGTGGTTGATGACGTATGACGCGCCAAATGTTTCGTTTGGTCGAACCACGGTTCAGATGTCACTTGTGTGTCGAACAGTTGGGCGCGCTGTTCTCTAGAAACACGAAATGAATCCCGAACGTTTCCTGGTCAGTTCTATTGTTTCCTCTGTATCAGAATCAGCGACAGTTCATTGCACTTTACCATGACTCCTAGTAAAAAACATACTGTGGCTCAGGATCGTTTCTACTCGATTTCTCCAAATAAAAAAAGAATGCATGATTGTTGTGTTAAAAAAAAGACTTCAATAAATTTCTACTGTCACAGCTCTTTGATATCTGTAGCGATAGCTCAGTGGAATGATTGCCTGGAGTCGCTTCCAGAGGTCCTGGGTTCGAAACCAGCTGTAGGTAAAATTTTTTTTTTTTGCTTTGCGTTTTTTTTCTTCATGTGATGTTTCCTACATGTGTTGTTTTACGTTGTTCTTTTTAATAGTCATTAACAACATTGTTTTGTTTTAAATTTTTTTCATCATCATCATTTCCACATTGAAGTGTTACAAGGAGTTTAGTTGAAACACATGTCGATATACATCCAGTCCGCCACCAGATGCCGCTATTCGGTGTGGTTTCGAAGCCCTGAATGGGTGGTTCATTTTTCCGGCACAATTACAAGAACCCCAGTGAGGCTTCATGGGGCTTCTATTCCCATCCCTAAGGATAGGCATCAGGTAGGGTCTTGGCATTTACCCTCCGATAGTCTACACAAAAACGGTAAGTACCATCAGGTTTGTGTACTAGGACCACCGGGGACGCCCAAGCGGACTGGGATGGCTCGATGATGTTATCACTTAGCATTTTGGCTACGTGTTCCTCGATGATTTTCTTTTTCATAGGCGAGACCCGGTATGCTCGAGCCCTTACAGGTACTGCATCCTGTAAGAAGATAGCATGTTGCTCGAGACTTGTCTGACCTAGAATGCCTGAAGTGACTGTTGGCCATCTGATGGTTAACTGGTTGAGAGAGTCAGGACAGTCTGTGTCACATGATGTTGCAGCATTACTAGCAGCAGCCCAACAAGGAGGAAGCTCATTGGACTGCAAAGCATAGTAAAGTCGGACCACCAGCAGAGATGACTGAAAGGTGGAGTTTGGGTGGACAGAAGGAGGGTCTTTTGGAGGAAGGAATGCATGGAATATGTATCCATGATCTGTTTTCAGGCCGTAACTGTTTTTGGCAAGGTTAAGAACGGCTCCGGTCTTAGTGAGAAAGTCCAATCCCAGAATCAGAGGGAAGGCAAGGTGTGCGTCATCCATGACATGCATGTCTAACAGCCACTGTCCTCCATGCAACTCCACCCTGATAATCTTCTTTCCCAAAGCCTGGTGAACCGTCCCATCCGCCATCACAAAGCTCGTTCTTTCCTCCTGTTGAACTGGCTCCTTCGTGTGAGTGATGTTCCTCCATAAACTGTCTCTGATGAGGGTGTACGTGCTACCAGTGTCTAGCACCGCCTCACACTTCACTCCTCTTATTGTAATGGGAATTACTAGAAGTTTTGGATCCCGGTCCCTATGAAGGTTCAGTTTTCCTACAGTGACTCCAACAGTTCCCTTTGAGGTGATCTTTTTGTCAGTTGGTCTTCTTATTGGGCAGTCTGAGCTCGCTTGCACCTTCTGCCAGTTTTCTCTTACTCCGGTACAGTCTTTTTCCACCATGGATCCTATTTTGACAAGCTGGGAAACTGATGACACTGTTCCACGGAGACAACCCGCAACCTTTGGATTAATGTTGTTTAAGATTCGGCGCATGATCTCATCTTCTGCCATATCTGGTTTCCATTTAAGGCATAACGCTCTATAATCATACGCAAAATCCCGTATGCACTGGTCCGGCTGTTGGATGGTTATCCTTAATTTTTCCTCCATCTCACTCAGGTAATCAGTCGGGAGAAAAGCTGACAAAAAAGCGTCCTTAAAGGATAACCAATCCTGAACCTCAGCCTTTGTGGCTTTCCACCAACTCAGAGCTGGCCCTTTTAAGACAGCTGACAGGGTGCCTAAGAGCTCAGATGTAGGAAGAGGTCTAAGATCCAGGTAGTTCTCACAATGTTCAATGAAACTTAGTGCATCTGAATCGGTTTTTTCACCAAACGTGGGGAAGTCTAACCGAACAGGCGGTTTGGTGTAATATGGGGTTGCACCAGACAGACGTGAAAGAGGGGAGTAGCTAGGAATAGATGGAATGATGTGACTAGCGGGAGTGGAAGTAGCTACAGTTCTCCGAACTACAGGACAGCTAGTAGGCCGAGATGGAATGGTGTGACTAGCTGGAGTGGAAGTAGCTACGGTTCTCTGGGTTACAGGACAGCTAGCAGTTCTAAGTGTTTTTATTTGCTGTTTCCACTGCTCATCCCTGCGTAGCATACAATTTACCACATCCTTTTCTAGCCGTTCTATGCTGGTCATAAAAGATTTTTCCAGTTTAACAAAACTAGCATCCACGTAAGCTCGAAAGCTACTCTCTCTATTCAGAGAACTAGCCAAAGAGTCCTCAAGTTTTTCTTCTAATTCCCCCACATTCTGTTTTAAAGATAACAACTCCTGCTGTAAATCTACATCAGTTTGTTCCTGCTGCCCCACTTGGTTAGTCAATGTCATATTAGGTTCCTCATTAACATTTCTTTCCCCATCATCATTTACCTCAACATCATACTCGTCATCATCATGTATAGACAACTCATCAACATTCTGCAGGTACAAAGAACTTAATAGAGAAGATATTTCCCCAGCTGAATCCGCCCGACGAGTAACAAAAGGTCCAGCAGTGAAATCTGGGTCTAAATCAGCCGGGGCATTTGGTGAAACCCTGTTTGGTGACGCTTCATTACTACCCCGGTCACCCTGAGTTGCCATTTTAAATAAATAAACTTAAATGTTCCAAACAAAAAAAAAACAACAGCAACAAATCCACTATATGACAAAGAGTGTCCCTGTTCAAGTGCCATATGTAACGCTTTACAAACAAAATTTGTAAGCCTTACAACCCATAGGTTCGTTAGTTCCTTCTTAAATGCTGATTATAGTGGATTATTTAGGGGTATGTGAAAGAACCAAAACCAGGCAGACCGAATGGGATTCCACTCATCTTATTCACAAATATATATATATATATATATATACACAACATACCCCAAAATCAACAACCCTTCCCCACCCTACACACATACACCAGAGTCTGAATGTTCTGTATTTTCCTCCGCTCCTGTTGGCGTCTTCCACCCGTAACTGCGGAAGCAGTCTCAACTAGCGCGGGGTTTTTGAATGCTCCGTCCGCAAGTCAGAAATTATACGCCTTACTGGCTCCGTTGACCCACGATCGTCCCCCGTAAATCGGATTGTCTGGGGCCTCACCCCCAAGGCGGAAATACTCCCACAGCAAAGATACACAATCCGATATGGTAAGTTGACGTGCTGGGCTGAAGTCGCTGTTATGTGGCTCGAAATCCTCGTGTTGCTGCTGATGCTGACTCGCTCTGAGCATGCCCTTCCTCCTCTCCTCCCGGTCTGGTGTTTTTTTGCCGAGTCATTAGCTGCCATCAGCCACACACCTGAGTAACCGGAAGTCACCAGCAGGAAGTCTCTTGGACGCCAGATTTGTAGTCCACAAAAACATAATCCAAAATTGAATACAAATCAAACTATTATAATGTGCTCACCTGAAACTTAACAAAGACATCCTGGACCATTAATATTGGTGGATAATTTGGAAAGTATTTACTGTTTTTCCCACAGTAGAATAACCATCCTATTAAATTTATGTGGCAATGCTACAAAATGACATTTGATGAACAATTTCCCATTTCCACGTGGATTATTACCCACATCTGTAGCTTGTCAGATGCAGTTAAATGGATGGAAATAAAATGCCCCATCACAATGCGTAATGACCACAATGGCTGATCTTGGATCTTAGAAGATGTGGCAAATGGAAGAATTGGGAGTGAACGCATCTTTAGACAGCAAGCTGTCTTTGACAAACTGCAGTTTGGCAAACGAGGCAAACGAGGACCAGTGGCTTATGAGCCGGTTCCCACTTCCTCCAGCCGTCCTGTTGGAGCTTTTGGGGGAGGAATGTCTGAATAAACCCCTTTTGGAATCCAGGACAAACTTTATTATATTCCATCATGTTTGAAAATCTTTGGTGTTGGACGGAAAAGGAAAGGAGGGAAGAAGAGAGAGGGATGTTAGAGAGAGGGGGGGATAGGAGGGTGATAAAAGGAGGGGGGGATGAAACCATGAATTAGCATAAAGCAACAACTTTACTGGATATTTATCATTACGGTAAGGTTCATGTGTAATACAAATCTCAAAGGGGCGGGGCCTGTCCACACACACTCAAATGTTATAAACACACGTGATAGCCGCAAAAATGTCCACATGTCAACATGAACACAATACAGATATTATTCACACACGCATACTTATGCCTTCAAACCAACTGGTGCGAAATATTTCATTCAATCACACAAACTACCAGTGTAAAGGTGAGCTAACATCTGAGCTCAGGTGAGTGTTTATGTTCTTCTAAATGGATGATGGAATGTGGAAAGAAGGAGAGAGAGGGACCAGCCATCCCCACACCAAGACCCCCGCCGCAGCAGCAGCGGCAGCCAGAACCCCCCAACTTCACACGGCAGCAGGCAGAGAGCAACCACCCCCCGGACGACCGCACCCGCCATCCAGACCAGGGCCAGCAGGACCGCCGCGAGGCCCCCAAAGCCAGAGAGCAGGGAGGCATGAATGGAAGGAGAGCGCTGCCCCAGCCCAACCAGGAGAGCAGCCCCCCCGCTGCGCCGGGAGGGCCCAACGCGGGGCCCCACCCGAGAAGAGTGCCCACAGCACCAGACGCGCACCTCATCACCACCCAGGAAATCTGGGCATCCCCCCACCCCAACCCCAGGTACGAGCCAGGACCCCCCCCCAAGGGAGACCCACCCTGCGCTCCAGGCAGCCACCTACCTCACCCGAGAAGGACCCCCCGCCAACCCCCCCCCAGCGCAGGCAAAGAGACCACCCCACCAAGCCAGGTCGGACCAACACCCAACCCCCCCCACCACGCACCCCCCACCGCCAAGCCCAGAAGACCACGCAGCGCCCCAGCCCGCCCCGCCCAGGCACCAGACCCGACCCCCCGGCGAACGTGATCCCCACCAGCCCCCACCGGGCAGCGGTGGGGGCTCTGTGGGGGCTATATTCAATTCAATTCAATTCAATTTTATTTGTATAGCCCAAAATCACAACAACAGTCATCTCGATGGGCTTTGAAGTAAAACATGAACTCAAAAGGATCATGAATACAAAGAGTCAATAGGAAAATACTAAAATAAACTAACAAACTGACTAAGCTATACTGGCATCCCTGCCCTTAGACCCCCCTTCGCGGTAAGGAAAAACTCCTAAAAAACCGGATTCCGGAAAAAAATGAAGAAACCTCAGGGGTGCCCACATGAAGGAGGGATCCTCCCCCAGGACGGACAGGCGATTTACCAGAACTCATAGAGAAGAATTAACTTATCTAACTCTACATCTACATATTTATAGTCCAGCAGACGAGCTTCATCCAGCCGTGGTTGGGGGGACAGTCAGGGGCGCGAGTCGAGCAGGAGGCAGGAACCACAGCCAGGTGTAGGAGCAGGAGCAGAGAGGAGGTACACAGTCAGGAACAGGAGCAGAGAGGAGGTACACAGTCAGGAACAGGAGCAGAGAGGAGGTACACAGTCAGGAACAGGAGCACGGATGGGCCAACTGGAATCTGGAAGCACTTCCACTCCCCAGGAGGGGAGAGGGAAAGAGGGACAATACATGAATCACTGCGCCAAACACAGTCATGGATAACTAAATGATAAATGATGATCAAAAATAGAGAAAATTAGAGAAGAGAGGAAGGGTAGAAGCATATGAGAAAAGAGGACAGAGCCCCAGAGCACCACTTCCGGTTCCGTGTTACGGGCAGGACGCGTGGTCGCGGCTCTCTGCGGATACAACTATCTTTAAATTACTTGAAAAGTTGATTTTCTCCAAAAAGAGAGCTGACCATGCCCCCTAAGAAAACCCAGGAATATGAAGACCTCAAAAAAGCTCTTGATAGCATTCAAGAAACGCTTAAATCTTTTATGGATCAGGTGTCGGCTAAGCTGACGCCACTCATGGAGATGATGGAAGAGTTCCGAAGATTTCGGGCTCAAAACGAGCAACGAGAAAACCGGGTCGACATTCTGGAGAAACGACTGGACGATGTGGAACAGCAAGTAAGGATGAATAATGTCATTCTCACTGGAGTACCGATCAAGCCTCGAACGAAGCTGAACGCAGGAGCAAGCACTGCTAATGCTAATGCTAGCGCTAGCGTAGCTAGCAGGGCTGTTCATACGGAGCGCGGTGGAGAGACTCTGGATCAGCAAATACATTCATTTCTCACATCTAAAGGGATTTCCCTGGATCTCAACACCATGGAGACCTGCCACCTGCTCCCCAGGAGAAAGGAGACGGATAAACCAGCGATCCTCATCAGGTTTGTGAATCAAAAACACAAGCTAGCTCTGATGAATTAAAGGAAGAACCTGAAAGGTTCTGCTGTTTATCTGAACGACCATCTGACCAGGAGGAATGCTGAAATCTCCAAACATGCACGGCTTCTCAGGAAGCAGAAGCAGATTGAGAACACTTGGGTTAAAGGCTGCAGGATTTACGTCAAACCACTCGGTCCACCGGACCGGTCCAAGGTTCTGGTTGTGAACACCATGAAGGACTTTGAGAAGTGTTTGATCACAGACGTCTAAAACAACATGGAGTAATAAACCAAAGAACCAAATAATTTCAAGAAATATGACACCTGGATTCATCACTTTCTCCATCGTCTGACGTCACCTGAATAACAGCAGAGATTTCTGACCTGCAGACAACTTGACCTCAACTTTCACTGAGCTGATATCATCTGAAGAAGGATATGGACCTGAATCTAATGTCTGCAGACATAACATGGAAGAGACTAGAAACTGTTTTGAACCCAGAAGATCAGCTGTTATTCAGCAGAAGATATGCCAACCTTGGATAATCGACAGAATATGGACCCTTTTATTCTATTTTTTTTCGTTTACAGCATTACCTTATTAAATATAAAAATAAATAAATAAATAAAAAAAACCATGAAAAAAAAAGTAAAAAAAATGATTAATCACTTATTGAAAATGGTTACATTGATCAATGTTTAATGATATTACTTCACTTGCTCCAAAAATTGATAAATTGATTTAAAAATCTTTCCTAATGTAGCATAATTTTGTAGGTTTTTAACTTTTGATACTTGATGAAAGTTTACTATGAAAATCTCTGAAACAGTGTTGTCTATTTTACTGATATAGTATTAAGCTCTAATCATATGAATGACTTTTATGAGTAACATATATTTTAGATAACTGATCTGCATTTGCCATGTTGATTTCTAAAATAGTTATTTTTAACATAATAATTAAGTAATTCATCTTTGTCATGTGCCTTATCGATACCTTATGATTTTTAATTCTGTCTGATAAAAAAGTGGGAACCGGATATTGATAAATCATGTATTAAAATGGTTATAGTATAACGGGGTGGGATTATATAAATTCGCTTCCTTCCACTCCCTTTCAAGCAATATTTATTAATATGTCTAATTATCCTAAATTTGATTAGTTACTGTATGAATGTATAACTGATGATTGTATTGCTTTTGTGTATTGTTTCTACTTGATTGCTTGAAATAAACCATTTCAAATCAAATCAAATCAAAAAATAGTTACCCCAGCTTCAACTTCTAGCAGCCTTTTAAAACAAATAGTTATTGTTATTAAGTTTAATTTAAACAATTAACATTAAGTTAAATAATCTCTGAATACTAACTAGTCTGACAATAATCCTGTCCAAAGAGGAAAGTTTTCAGTCTAACTTTGAATGTAGAAACTGAATCTGCCTCTCTTACATGAGCTGGGAGTTTATTCCATAAGACAGGGGCTTGGTGGCTAAACGCTCTACCTCCAACCGTACTTTGACTCATTCTAGGAACCACAAGCAGTCCTGCATTTAGTGAATGAAGTGTTCTGATTGGATGGTAAGGGACTATGAGGTCATTAATGTAGGACGGGGCCATTCCATGTAAGGCCTTATAGGTTAACAGGAGGATCTTGAACTGGATTCTAGAATCAACTGGGATCCAGTGAAGGTAAACTAACACAGGAGTGATGTGATCTCTTCTGTTAGTTCCTGCTAACAATCTAGCTGCTGCATTCTGAACAAGCTGGAGACTTCTTAAGGAACTCTTAGGACACGCTGCTAACAAGGAGTTACAGTAATCCAGCCTCGACGTAACAAATGCATGGATGAGTTTTTCAGCATCACTCTTAGAAAGTAGATTTCTGATCTTAGCAATATTCCGCAGGTGAAAAAATGCAGTTCTACACGCCTGAGATATGTGAGCCTTAAATGATAAATCCTGGTCAAATAAGACCCCAAGGTTTCTAACTGTGGAATTGGGGGCTATACTTACACCATCCAGGGAGACTATCTGAGCAGACAGAGCATCTCTCAGATTTTTAGGACCTAGTATAATAACCTCAGTTTTTTCTGGGTTCAAGAGGAGGTAATTAATTGTCATCCAGGTCTTGATGTCACTGATGCAGGCGTTCAGTTTCTCTATCTGGTCATTCTGGTCAGGTTTCATGGATAAATACAACTGAGTATCGTCGGCATAACAATGAAAATTAATGCTGTGTTTCCTGATTATGTTTCCTAGGGGTAGCATATAAAGCGTAAACAGGATGGGTCCTAAGACTGAGCCCTGTGGGACTCCGTAGTTAACTCGAGTGCACTGAGAGGAATGTCCATTTACATTAACAAACTGATACCTATCTGACAGATGGGATTTAAAACACTGGAGAGCAGATCCTCTGATCCCTATGTCCTGCTCTAATCTATGGAGTAAAATACTGTGGTCGATAGTGTCAAAAGCTGCACTGAGGTCTAACAGGACAAGAATAGAAAGTAGTCCCTTTTCTGAAGCCAATAACAAGTCATTAGAGACTCTAACTAGTGCAGTTTCCGTACTGTGGTGGGGTCTAAACCCCGACTGAAAGTCTTCAAAGTGGCTGTTGTCCTGTAGGTGGCAGTAAAGCTGCTTAACTACAACTCTCTCTAGGATTTTAGAGATAAAGGGCAGGTTTGATATCGGTCTATAGTTAGTCAAGATGTTAGGATCCAAACTGGGTTTTTTCAGAAGAGGTTTAACAACTGCATATTTAAAAGACTGTGGCACGTAACCCGTTTCCAGAGAGGTATTTATCATTGTTAATATGGAATCATTAATTAGGGGAAAAGTTTCTTTAAAAAGTCTAGTGGGAATTGGGTCTAACAGACAAGTTGAGGATTTGGAGGACGTAATAATTGATGCTATTTCTACTTGATCCACAATAGTGAAGCAGTCTAATGTTACAGAGGTTTCTATGGATGCCTCCACTTCTACCGCTTCAGCCTGCTCTGGGCTGATAGTAGGAATAACTTGATTTAACTTATGTCTAATATTTGAGATTTTACTATGAAAAATGTAAGAAAATCATCAGAGCTGAGAGAAACAGGAACATGTGGTTCTACTGAGCTCTGACTGCGAGTTAATTTAGCAATAGTGCTAAAAAGAAATCTGGGATTGTTTCCATTCTCTGATATTAAGGTTGAATAGTACTGGCTTCTAGCTCTACGCAGAGCTTTTTTATAATTTAATAGGCTATGTTTCCAGATGTTCAGAGACTGCTCTGAACCGGAGCGGCGCCATTGTCTTTCCAACTTACGGGTTTCTTGTTTAAGAGAACGTGTTTCAGCGTTAAACCACGGTGCTACTCGGTTTTGTCTAACGAACTTAGGTTTCAGGGGGGCAACAACATGGAGTGTACTCCTGAGGGCTTGTAAGGCATCATTAACAAATTGGTCATTTATACTAGGACTGATGCTATGGGAGCTGGTCTCAGAGTATTTGCTCAGAATGTCACTAAGTACTGGCTGAACTGTGAGTTTAAACTCAGACACAGAACGGTCAGTTAAGGTTCTTCTAAGATGTTTCTTATTCACTGGGGCAGTAGCATGTTCTAGATTAAACTGGAAGGTAATCAGAAAGTGATCAGAAATGATGGGGTTAAGAGGAAGGACACTCAGCTGGCTGATCTCTATCCCATGGGTTAGAACAAGGTCCAGGGTGTGCTTGTGACAGTGAGTGGGTTCATTTACATTTTGGGTGAAACCAACATCATCTAATAAAGCTGCAAAAGCCTTTCCTAGACAGTCACTGGGGTCATCAACATGAATATTAAAATCCCCTATTATTATAGTTTGATCAGAATCTAAGACAAAAGTCGATAGGAAGTCGGAAAACTCAGTTAAAAATTCTGAATATGGGCCGGGGGGGCGATAAATAATTATGAATAAAACAGGTTTTTGAGTCTTCCTGTTTGGGTGATTTATAGACAATATGATACTTTCAAATGAATTATAAGCATTTTTAACTTTAGGGCTGAGAAGTAAGCTAGACTGTGATATTACTGCCAAACCACCTCCTTTCCCTGAAATTCTGGATTTCTGATAGTTAGCATAAGTGGGGGGGGTTGCTTCATTCAGTCTAACATAGTCATCCTGTTGGAGCCAAGTTTCTTTTAAGGCCAGTAAACTAAGGTTGTTATCAGTGATTAACTTATTGGCTAAGAGGGACTTAGAGGAAATGGATCGAATGTTTAATAAACCGCATTTAATGACGTCATAATTGTGCTTGTGAGAACTGCTGTCTGTCACTGTAAGGTTTCTATGACGCGCTCCTTTCATTTGTCTTTCATCACATAAGCTAAAGCTCGGACCTGCTTGACTTTCCCTGCATGGGTTTTGCACCAGCACTAAGGGAGGCTCAGAGGAGCGTTTTCCACTGCTGCTCTGTGCCCGGGTCTCGTCTCGTCTCTGGATTTTCAGGTTGACAGACTAAGGCTAGCAGAAATGTTTCTAGAAAGAAGAGCGGCACCGTCTGTTCTCTGTTCTATTTTCTTCTGTTCTAACTTTTTTGTTTGGTGCTATTACTGCCGTCAAGTGAATTTGATTACTTTATTTTGTCATTTTTTTTCTTATTTATATGTGCGATAGTACATATCTAAGAATAGCTGCAGATGACTGACAAACTTTTTCCTTCTAATTTGAATTTATTTCTTATTTTTTATTCATCTTCTGAACCCATTTTGGGGTCACGGGCTGCTGGAGCCTATCCCGGCCTCTTATTTCTTCTGTGAAATTTAAAGAAATATGTATAATTCAACACATTTTTTCTCATTACTTTTTAATCTTTAGTATTTCCATCACAGATGTATCAAATAATTGTAACCTAAGATCAACCGTATTAAATCATCTAAATTGCCATTATGTGATTTATTTGTATCCTTTAGAAATATTCAGTGGCTTGCATTACATGTGTTTGTTCTGCCCTTGTAAATAATGTTGGCAACTCCTGTTTAACTCACCCTTAACCTCCTGAGAACCGAGGAAAAAAAGTGCCTTCCAATTTCTGTTTTTTTTTTTTTTTTTGTGATTTGCTATCTATTTGGGCATAAAAAAAACACCTTACAATTTTAATTTTTTTTTTTTTTTATTTATTTTAATTTCCCAACACGTCCACTGTAGAGGACAACAGGACGATATTTCTGTGAAAATAGAACTCAATTAGGAAAATCAGAAAAAAGGAGCAGATTAAATCTTTAGAGTGATATTCACCCAAAAAACATGACATTTTGTTCTAAAACAATAAAATTCTATGTCACTCTTTTGTCACTTGTTGGACCATCTGCTACAGAGGAAGACCAAGCAGTAAATCTAGAGCTTTGCTTATTGGCTCAGCTCTCTCCTCACCACAACGAACCGGAACAGCAACCACATAACTACAGACACCGTTCCGATCCACCTGTCAATCTCACGCTCCTGTCTTCCCCCGCTCATGGGCAAGACCCCAAGATATTTCAACTTCTCCACCTGGGGCAGGGACACTCTACCCACCGAGAGATGGCAGACTACCTTTCTTCGGTCGAGAACCATGGCCTCAGATTTAGCTGACCCTCATCGCAGCTGCTTCACACTACCACAAACCACCCCAATGCATGCTGGAGGTCCCGGCTTAATGAAGCCAACAGGACAACATCATCTGCATAGAGCAGAGATGAAATCCTGTGGTCCCCAAACCAGACCCCCTACGGCACCTGCCTGTCCCCTAGAAATTCTGTCCATAAAAACTATGACCAGAACTATCATAAAGAGCATCCCTGCCAGAGTCCAACATGCACCGGGAACAGGTTTGACTTACTGCGAACCAAGCTCTTGCTCCGGTCATACAGAACCGGACAGCCCTCAGTAAGGCTCCCCAGACCCCATACTCCCACAGCACCCTCCACATGATATGGGGGACGCGGTCGAACACCTTCTCCAAATCCACATAACACATATGGACTGGATGAGCGAACTCCCGCTATCCCTCCAGCACCCTAGATAGGGTGTAGAGCTGGTCCACTGTTACACGACCAGGGCGGAAACCGCACTGTTGTACCTGGATCTGAGGTTCAACTATCGGACGGACTCTCCTCTCCAGTACGTTGGCATAGACTTTCCCAGGGGGGACTGAGGAGTGTGATTCCCCGGTAGTTGGAACGCAACTAGATCAAAAACAGATTCTTGAAAATGTCATCAATGTACTGTGAAAAGTACAGTATTGGACACCAGTATTCACAAACTTTGGGGTCTCCTTGATAGGCAGGACGCCCTGCTAGCACAGGTGTAAACCTGTCATGATGGACGTCTAAAAAACACAAAAAAAAAATCAAGTTAACTATAAAAAAACAATTTTTTTTTCTGTATTCATCCTCCTCATCCTTTTCATCATCCAAAAGCTCCAAATCTGAATCTCCCTCTGTTATCTGACATAGATTCCTCTCTGCTTCACTTTTTTCTCCAAAAATTGTGTGAAGCCATTAAATACATTAAAATGGTCCCGATGTCCTCTACAGTGGACAGTCATTCAATGCCTGCTGTTTTAAAACAGAAACTATGAAACTGTTTTCAGATCTAAAAATATTGTTCCTGACATGTTTATGACCAAGAATATATATAATTATCATGGTAAAAAAATGAATAGATACAGACTTTTTGACTTGCCGTTCACCTTTCCATAAAAATAGGTAAATGGTATGGAAGCCATCTTGGTAGAGGTAAAACCTATAGTTCCCAGCATGCAAACTCATCACATGACACATCACTGGAAAGCCCAGGATGTCCTCTACAGTGTAGAGTAGGATTTGGAAAGGTATCTCTTAAATCCTTAGAAATATCCAGGTAAACAAAATGTCCATTATAGAGGACATAAATGACTGGGCCGGGTCTCAGGAGGATATTGTAAAAAAAAAAAGGTGTTATGGTTCCAATAAGTTCATACAAAAACATTTCAGAAGAAAAACCTTTATTTGTACATTTTTATAGAAACATTACAGTTTATAATTTATAACATAGCAACCACATGTCATTGTTAAGTTATGCATATTATAATAGGGAAGGGATTAAATAAGTTTGCTTCTTCCCTTCCCGTTTCAAGCATTAACTGTTTAGTTTGTAATGTAAAAAAGTAAATTACAAGGATGTTTACTCACAGATTGTGACTTGTTTTTGTTTCTTTATATATGTGCTGTTCCTGTGTTGAAGGAAGCATGTTCCAATTGACCATGCTTGAAACAATAAACTCAAATTAATAATGTTTCTAATAACTGCTTTAAACTTGGAATGGTCTTATTTTCAAAATAAACTTCTCACAGCTGCACAATGACTTACAGACGTCCCTCATAGCAAGAGGGCTCTGGTTCAAATCCCAAAAGGGTCTGCTCTATGTGGAGTTAGCATGTTCTCCTGAAAGTGTGTGAATGATGATTGTGTGTGTGTTGTTTGTCTCTGTCCCAGAGCTGCATCATCCTCCAAGGCAATGACATCATGGTCAATCTGCACAAAAGAAAAATCAATTCATTATAATCATTTTTAAAAAGTTAATGAGTTTTATTTGATGTCACAGTAAAAATATAAGAAAATAACCAATTTCTTTGTCTTACCATTAAGTCTTGGCATGTGGAGTTCCATCTTTTATTTTCAAGAAAGATTTGAAATCCAGATGCCAAGACTCAATTTCAAGACATCACCTGGATAAACGAGAACTTTACTAACATGGAGCTTCCATATTGCTGTGAACAAACCTTTGACGACATTTGACACCTGGGAGAAATCAGGTGCATCCAAACAGACTGAAGATGCATTCTTAGAAAATCCTGATCTACATTGAGTCAATTATCTGATTTATTTTGGAGAACTACCTGATAATGTTACATTGAAACTCCCTAACTCTCAAAAGTACACCTGTCAAAAAATTTAAGCATATTCTCTGTAAACATTGCAGCAGAATTGATAGACGTGATGTTAGCTTCGCTAATGTGGCTGTTAAAAATAATCAACACATGGCTGTTTTTTCTGTCTATACTCTCCGAGGAAGAGATGACAGTTGACATGTTGACATGTGACTTCCTCAACCTGCGTCTCCTTTACACTCACTCAAATTTGAAAGAAGCAAATCTGTCTGGTCTGGTATAAAATGTTATGAAAATAGATGCTTATTAAATGGAGCACCGTCCTGCATGTCAGCCAATAAGACGATAAAAAATATATAAAATGACATGACAGGACGCCTGAGAGCTAAATATTGTAATAAAGTCAAAATAAAGATCGGTGGCCATTAAAAGTCACCCATATTTAGAAAACACAACAATCTGTCGGATCAAAACAAGTCCAGTAGTATTTTCAGAACGTAAAACGTCTTTTAAATCTCCAGAAAATAGATCATCAGGTAGTTAAATGCAAACAACAAAGCTGCAGTGTGCAGAAAGGCACAACTTGAAACTCCGTGAGACTGTTTGTCACAGATGTTGCTATTTCAACAGCCTACATACGTTTTAAAAGACGTTACTGTTACAAAATGCTAGCATAGTCTGTCGCCGTTCATTAAAAAATTCAAAATAAATCTCTTTTTACTCACCTTGTGTTGTGCTGTAAACACAGAGGCCTCCTGGTAAACTTCAGCACACAACAAGAAACTTAAAGAGGACATTCTCCTTAGTTCAACTCGGCATGTATGACTCCACAGTGCTGCTAAATCTAACTGAAAGAAGTAGCTCACAGGCCTCCATAGTTCTGAGATTAAAGTCAGAATTTTCTATGCCCTTTTTTTTATTTGTACATGACCCTAATCCTCTTCCGTAGAAAAAAACGATTAATCAATGTATCAATTTTTGGAGCAAGTGAAGTAATATCATCAATAATTGATAAAGATTTTTCTTAATAATTGTAATGCTGTGAAATAAAAAGGGTCAATAATCTGTCGAATGACCAAGTGTCATGGTCAGAACACGAGACGGACCCAGATGCTGGAACCTAGAACGAGTAGACAGGTAAGTGGATAAATGTAATTTAATGTCTCTGAATATGGCGAAGGCTTGGAGGAGCGTGGCTAGGTCGAGACTAGAAGGCGTGGCTTTGAGTGTGGTGGAGAAGCCTGAGCGAGCTGTAGCTCTTGCTGACAGAGGTGCAGCTGCAGCGCTGCTGGAGATCTTGAGAGTAGTGTGACTGAAGGTCTTGAGGAGGGGTGTTGGGGGTGTTGCTGGAGGACCAGTGAAGCCAGAACCAGTGCGTGCTGTGGCCGAAGAGCATCGGCGTCTGGGAGGTGAGCTGCTGCTCAAGGTTGTGTAGGTTCCAGGTGACACTCGTGGCATGAAAAAACCATCAGGGTTAACGAACTGGCGAAGACTCTTGGAGTTGGGTCTCCTTAAGAAGCAGGTGAGTTGATGAGTTGAGTAGTCACAGCTGGAGTCAGGAGCAGAGCAGGATTTGAAGGGGTAGGAGACTGGCAGGCACCATGACACCAAGGTTGGTATTTCTTCTTCTTCTGCTGATTAACAGCCGTTCTTCTGGGTTTAAACAGAGTTTATTATTATGGCCCGCAGCAGCAGTCACTGACTGCAAGGACCAGATTGTTTTCGCAGTTGGAACGACGACTTCGCTGCCTTTCAGCAAGAATTTGACCCCCGCCGCATGCTCGAAAAGTCACCAAAATGTGCACACACCTGGGATCAATTGCAAATGAATTTTCCACAAAGTCAACGTCACCCCCCCAAAGACGATGACATCACGGCCAGCGATCCCGTCAAAAAGACGAATGGAACAAAATGTACTTCAAAATACAGTTATGAAACCAAGACACACGTGTCGGGGATATCCCAAAGAGGTTTTGAAATCATTATGGGACGGCCACACGACCTACGGCTTGGCGGCCATTTTGTGGCGAACTCTGAGAATTGGCGATTTTTGTGTTTTCCCACGATATGGGGAAACAACACTTTTGTTTGAGCAATTTTCACGCAATTGCACACACTTGCTGCCAGCTCCAGTCTACAAACACCACAGAAGTGTCGTTGACCTTTGACCTTGGGAAAATGCCGCTATCTGGAATTTTCTCAAAAAAGCACCTTTGGCACCAGATACAAACGAAAACGCTCTCACCAATGGAGCAATGTGTTTTTCTGAGTCATTTGATGATGCTGATTGCTAAGCTAGCACTTTTAGCCACATTAACATAGCTTGCATAGTTAACATAATTAGCATTATGAGCAATGTGTTTTTCGGAGAGTTGATAATGCTGATTGCAATGCTTGTTTTTTGCCACATTAGCATAACTAACATAGATGGCATAATTAACATTTTGAGCAATGTGTTTTTTAAACAGAGGTGATGATGCTGATCGCTATGCTAGCATTTTTTGCCACATTAGCTAACATAGTTAGCATTTTGAGCAATGTGTTTTTCTTAGAGAATTGATGATTGTGATCGCAATTCTAGCACTTTTAGCCATATTAGCATAGCTAGTAGAGTTAGCATAATTAGCATATGCAGCTTTGACCAGCCTTGATCAAATGTGGCCGGTGAGGCTGGTGAGGGCAAAGGAAAAGGGAAAATGTAACTGGTATTATTAAAGTTGCTGTGTTGTCATGAATAATTCTTTCAATAAAAAGTTGGGGAAAAAATAAAATAATATACTTAATTAAAAAATCAATAAGTAAATAAATCAGTAGTACATTTCTGTTTATTTGGTCTTTTATATCTACTGTTTTCTGATTTAAACATCCTTATTATCACAGTTCAGTTAAGACTGTTGAATTATAACTATTAAACACAAAAGAAGACTCCAATCCTACAGTTCTGTAACCTCCATCAGTAGCCGCGCTTACATGGGCAAAATATCTTGATGGGATCAATGGTCGGGTTACATTTCACCCGTGCACATGGGCACAGAAAACCTTTTTCAATATAGAACAAACGTTCGGAATAAATCCTTTGGGCATGCACAGTAGTGTTGAAAATACCGGAAAAAGGAAATGAGTCCCACAGTAAACAAACCTTTGCTGTCATATACATTTTTGCTGCAGCTCGGTAACATATGAGACGATCTTCTAAACATGTTTTTATTAATGTTATGAATATTATGAAGCACCTGTTCGCTCATCATTTTATTTTTACGCAGCTATTGGTTCTTCTGAACACGGTTCTCTTGTCTTCTTCTTACTGCTGGACACTTGGTAGCATTTCCTCCCAAACAGTTGAGACCCTCAGTGTGGATGAAGATGATTGTCAGTTAATCTAGGCTGGACTGGAATTTACTGAAGTTTGTGTTGAATTTTTTTTTTAAAGTTTACTTTTTAAAACACAAATCAGTAAAGAAGAAACAAAATTTTGTTACCATTTTTAGATTTTCTTTCTTTTGACTTTTTCCACATTTAAACCCTGGTCACAAGTTACTGTAGAGCAGCCAGTCAGGCACTCCTATATTTTTATACTGAATTCCAACTGTGGTTCGTTAAAGAACAGCCGCTGTTCACTGGAGATCAGATCAATTGTTACAGATACCTGAGATCAAAGAAAGGCTCAAAAACGGCTGGAAATTCATGTTGGTGACACCAAATAAGTACAGCCAAGATGCACAATAAGCGTGTTTGAGATCACCCAGGTGGACGAAACGCTGCGCAGATCACCTGGTGAGTGACGGATGTTTTTGTTTTTGCTCCAACATCACCTGTCAATCATCAAAAAAATATCACCAGAAAGGGGCGGGAGCAAGGCCCCAACCTGAGCGAACGCAGCTGGAAATTTAGTACTGTGCAGACCGCCCGTAGACTACAAAACATTGCATTGTGGGACACGTGTCCTGATGGTTTTTGAAGTTGACTGATCAATTAAAATAATTTAAAATACCTATTGACTTATACATCTAAAATTGGTTAAAAAATAATCCATAAACCAAATCATGGTTAGACTTGAAACAGGTGTTATGTGGAAAGATCAACCTCTCAGATCTAGGCGGCTGGGTGGCTAGGTTGATAAGGTGAGCGGATACTACTGAGCAGCTATTACACAGGAATCCAGGGTTCGATTCCCAGAGGGGAATAAACAATGGTACTCAGTACTGAGTCAATTACCATATAAATTGAGCAATCACCCAGTGAGGGTCCTTAGCGCTACTGCCTCCCGAGCGCAGTTAAGGCCCGTACACACCGGGACAAATATTCGCCAGACGTTATTCGCCAGCGTTTTTCGCCGCGATTTTTGTGTTCACACCCAGGCGATTTTCGCTGACGACGAGCTGACTGAACATGCAATTTCATTCTGTAACCCGGATCAGTGCCACTTGCATTACCAGATTTGGAACACCTGAGCGCTCTTATTTTGGTGGGGCCAGTTCCCTATATTAACATCCGGGTCAGATTGTCACTTCCTGTCATCCATGCTCTGGCTGTTACTGATCTGCTGTGGCTGGCTGCATCTCCTATAGCTGTCTGCTATCTAAACTTTAAACAAAACTCCATAACATCTTACTGGACAAGTTCTTTGAACGATCACACCTTGAACTAATTACTCTTCGGTCAGGTTTTTCCACCCCCACTTCTATCCCTGATTGGAACATTTTGATCTGCACCATACAGAAATGGTGCATGGTGAGCTACCTACGAACTCTCAATGAGACCTTGAATTATGAACCTATGAAAAAGGAACTTTGCAAAAGACGCCATACCCAAAGGAAAAAAGAACTTTGGAAACTAAAGACTGGAAAAATATCCTTGTGGATCCCTGGACACTCCTTTCTCCACTGTCTCAACTTATTGTTTTGTTATTTTACTTTCTTTGTTTTAATACAGTAAATTGATTGCTTCATCCCTGTGTTTTTTTTTTATTTCACCTTTATTTAACCAGGATAAAAACTTATTGAGATTAAAAATCTCTTTTTCAAGAGCGTCCTGGCCAAGAGGCAGCAGCACAACAATAACACACAACACT
The DNA here is from genome assembly GCA_023969325.1 of Oryzias curvinotus. NCBI lineage: Eukaryota > Metazoa > Chordata > Actinopteri > Beloniformes > Adrianichthyidae > Oryzias > Oryzias curvinotus. The sequence continues at coordinate 33,393,749 of CM043707.1, forward strand.
TATATACACTCACACTCAATCATAAAAGACAGTTTTAAATAAAGCATTTACAGTTTGAAAGCTTTGTCTCACGTTCATTTAAAAGTTTTTTAAAGAGCCCAGGGAGATTAATTCTTTCAATTTAAACTCTTTCTGGAGTTCATTCCAAAACTGTGCCGCAGCAAATCTAAAAGCCTTTTTTCCATCTCTATGTGGACTCTGGGCACAGAGAGCAGGACCGAGTCCTGAGAGCGCAGGCTGTAGCTGCTGCTGCTGCTCTTCAGTTCTATGAGCTGCTGGAGATAAGACGGTACCAACCCAAGAATGCATTTATAAATGAAAAGGTACCAATGTTTCAGTCTGCACTGGGAAAAGGAGGGCCAACCTACCCGAGCATACAGAAGACAGTGATGGGTTAGTGACCTCGTGTTTGTTATAAAACGCAGTGCACCATGAAAAACAGTGTCCAAAGCATGCAAAGCATCAGCAGAAGCATTCATATAAACCACATCACCAAAATCAAGGACAGACATAAAAGTAGCAGTGACAAGTTTCTTACGAGCTTCAAATGATAAACATGATTTGATTCTGAAATAAAAGCGTAATTTTAGTTTCAGCCTGTGAGCCAGTTTCTGAATATGTGGTTTAAAAGTTAGACAGTCATCAATTAAAATACCAAGGTATTTGTATTCTGTGACCAGTTCAATTAAATGTCCTTCTTTTGTAGTAATTGGGAGCAGGTTTTTGAGTTTGGCTTTGCTTTTAGAGAATAGCATGTATTTAGTCTTATTTGAGTTTAAAACCAGTTTTAAATGTTAAAAAGTGTTCTGCAGTTGATTAAAAGCTGATTGGAGCTTTAATATGGCAAGCTCAACTGAAAGTGCTGAAGTGTACAAGATGGTATCATCAGCATATAAGTGCAGGTTATCGATGATACCTTTATCAAGGTCGTTTATATAGATGGTAAAAAGCAGTGGCCCAAGAATCGAGCCTTGTGGAACCCCTGCGGATACTTTTAAAAATTTTGATTTTTGGTTCTGAACCTTTACACACTGTGTCCTGTCAGACAGGTAGTTTGCAAACCACCCGACAGAATACTGTGACAGCCCAATACTGCGCAGTTTATTTTTAAGCACAGTATGGTCCACAGTATCAAAGGCTTTAGAGAGGTCGATGAAAAGGGCGGCACAGTGGCGTTTGTCATCCAGAGATTCATATATGTCATTTAAAACTTTAAGAGCTGCGGTTGTTGTGCTGTGTTGCTTTCTAAAACCTGATTGTGATGGGCTTAAAATATTATTTGAAATGAGAAATTCTTTTAATTGTACACTTATAAGACCTTCCAAAACTTTTGCCAAAATGGGTAACTTGGAAATTGGTCTATAGTTATTCAAATTTGTTGGGTCACCACCTTTAAGTAGAGGTAACACATAAGCGGATTTCCAAGCATGCGGAATGGTGTTTGTGGACAAAGACAAATTAAATAAATAGGTCAGTGGAAGTGCAATAGAGTCTGCTGCCGCTTATATAAAATATGGTTCCAGATCATCAGGACCAGCAGATTTAGTAGGATCAAGGAGTTTAAGGGCTTTTGAGACTTCTGAAGTTGTGAAGAGGGAAAATGAGAAATTATGTGTTAAATCTTCGTGATTCACAGGTGCTGCGTCTTCTATCCACACACTCTGGGCTCCATGAGTCGAACAAATCTTCTGTAGGTCAGAGCAAGCTAAGGAAGTGCTACAATTCCCTGACATTAGATGGCGCTTAATGTAAAACAGAAATACTCCTGTACACAAGGTGGCGCTGCGCAACTTTATGCTTCTTAAAGTCGCTTTTCACTCAGAAGAAGAGAGCCAGTATTTACGCGCTTGTCAGAATCATACAAAGAAAACAGGAATATTTCAAGCACCAGTAGCTCCAGCTCCAGTTCCAATGATGAAGAAATTATTGTTCTGTTGATGATGAGAGACGCCGGAAAAGACGCCGATTTCGGGTACATCCCATAGTTACGAGAAGAGAAGAACATGGTGAGTTTTATCGACTGATACAAGAGCTGAAAATGTCTCATGAGCGTTTTCGGGGATATTTTAGAATGTCCGTCATTATTTCTTTGGGGCAGTGTAGACGCTACTTGGCGTCTATCTTCTTTGCTGGTATGTGTGCTCAGAAAGGCAGTTTTGTGTTTGAGCGCCCCCAAGTTGTGTTTTACTGTAACTTCAGAAGCTCCAGACACGTGAGCAAAAGCGCCATTCTCATTGGTCGTATAGTTTTCGACGCGGCGCATCAAACCAAAAAAACGAACTAGAGGCATTTTTTAAAAAGTGACGCTTTGACGCCTGGCGTTTATTCGCATCTATGGGGACACTCTCATTGGCGCCCTTTGTTTAGTCACGAGGCGTTAAACGTCGGCGAATATCGCCGGCGAAATTCGTCCCGGTGTGAATGGGCCTTTAGGCTGCAGCTCACCGCTCCCCCAGGGGATGGGTCAAATGCGGAGAAGAATTTCCCCGTTGAGGGATCAATAAAGTACCAATTATTTTTATCAGTACCATTTATTAGCCAAACAGTTAAAAAACAGGACTGTTTCCAAAGTGTTAATACTACTAATGCTACTATAACAGCCTGGTGGGAATTTCTCAAAATATCTAACTCCTCGATTCAACTTTGCAAAATGACACCCATCTGGAACAACCCAGACAACCTCATAAACAAAAAAATGATACACTTCCCAGCGTAACACTACTAGAGCAGTTAATTATTGATCATAACTACCCAGAAACTTCAAGACAAACATGGAAAAAATAACTTCTTGGAATTTCAGCAACTTGTGTCTATTATTACTAAAAAGTTTAAATATAAAGACAACGATTTAAAGCTACCAGAAGTAGTTACCTCTCTGATTAATTTTTCAATGAATAAAACTACCAGGGCCGCAGGCTCTGGGGGAGGCGGGTGGGTGGGTGGTTGGATCAGCCCCGTCCTGGGGGTGGCTGCTTGAGGGAGCAAGTTGGTCCTCTGTCGAGATGGGGCCCTGGAGGTTTGAAGGGTTGGGGTCTCCACTGAGGCAATCGGTGGCTGCCCTGGCTGGTCGGCTTCCTTGGTCCCATCAACCTGACCAGAGTTCTCCCAGGGGCGGTGCTTGGGGCGGGGGGCCTGGGCTTTCTACTGGGGTCGGCGCTTTCTTTGCTCCTCGCTCCTTGTGTGGGCTGGGGTCTGGGGGTCGGCGCTTCAGGTGATGGGGCCCCTGGGCTGGGGAGGCCTGGGCCCAATGTTGGGGGGGCGGCTGGGTTCTCTTCCTCTTTCTACATTCCATCATCCCCCCCAGAAGAACATAAACACTCACTGGAGCACAGGTGCTATCTCACATTTGCACAAACAGTTTGTGTGACTGAATGAAGTGTTTCACATGTGTAAGTCTGAATGCATAAGTGTGCGTGTGTCAATGATAGTGGTAGTGTGTCCATGTAAACTTGTTTGTGTGTGAACACTCTTGGAGCCAACAGGTGTGTTTGTAACGTTTGAGTGTGTGTGTGTGGACAGGCCCCGCCCATTTTAGATTTCTCATGCATCTGTTGTGATTCTAAAGCTCCAACAGCTTGTTGCTTTCTGACGCTTCATGATCTTACCCTTGCTACTATAATCACCCCCCCCCCCCCATCTCTAGTCCCTCTCTCTTCTTTCCTCATTTTCATTTCTGTCCGGTCCAACAAAAAATCTTTACAAATATAATGAACATGAATAAAATGTAGCTAAAACTACAAAGGGGTTTATTTAAATATACATCTGTTGTATCACAAGATTCATAACCCCTGTTGTTAAAGTACAATATGTCCAACACAAAAGGCTTTCAGCTCTCATCTGTTTGCCTAGCTGTTGGACAGTAAAAAAGTAAAAGTAAAAGTAAAAAAAAAAACATCATTTGCCTTAATGAACGTTACATTTGAACCTGATCTTTTGACTCCTGACCCTGTATCTAACTCTAACTCTCTAAATTTTTTTTCCGGTTCTGGGCTACAGCACGGACGCGTGTGTGGCTCACGGCGGCTATACAACTATCTTCAAATGACTTAAAAAGTTGTTTTTCTCCAAAAAAGAGAGCTGACCATGGCCCCTAGGAAAACTCAGGACTACGAAGACCTTAAAAAGACTCTTGGTGACATCTAAGCTGCGTTGTATCCATTTATGGAACAAGTGACCGCTAAGCTAGCTCCGATCTTGGAGCTAATGGAAGACTTCAGAAGATTCCGAGCTCAAAACGAGCAACGAGAAAACCGGGTCGACATTCTGGAGAAAAGACTGGACGATGTGGAACAACAAGTAAGGATGAATAATGTCATTCTCACTGGATTACCGATCAAACCTCGGGCAAAGCTAAATGCAACTGGAGTTAGCATTGCTAATGCTAATAGCGCTAGCAGTCCCTCTCAAACGGAGAGCAGTGGAGAGACTCTGGGACACCTAGTGGAATCATTTCTCCCATCTAAAGGGATTTCCCTGGATCTCAACACCATGGAGACCTGCCACCTGCTCCCTAGGAGAAAGGAGACGGATAAACCAGAGATCCTCATCAGGTTTGTGAATCACAAACACAAGCTAGCTCTGATGAACCTCAGGAAGAACCTGAAGGGATCTGCTGTTTATCTGAACGACCATCTGACCAGGAGGAATGCTGAAATCTCCAAACATGCACGGCTTCTCAGGAAGCAGAAGCAGATTGAGAACACTTGGGTTAAAGGCTGCAGGATTTACATCAAACCACTCGGTCCACCGGACCGGTCCAAGGTTCTGGTTGTGAACACCATGAAGGACTTTGAGAAGTGTTTGATAACGGTCGTCTGAAACAACATGGAGTAATAAACCAAAGAGTCAAATAATTTCAAGAAATATGACACCTGGATTCATCACTTTCTCCATCGTCTGACGTCACCTGAATTAACAGCAGAGATTTCTGACCTGCAGACAACTTGACCTCAACTTTCACCGAGCTGATATCATCTGAAGAAGGATATGGACCTGAATCTAATGTCTGCAGACATAACATGGAAGAGACTAGAAACTGTTTAAACCCAGAAGATCAGCTGTTAATCAGAAGAAGAATAAATGCCAACCTTGGTCATTCGACAAAATATGGACCCTTTTTATTCTACTTATTTCACAGCATTACTTTATCATGAATGAAAAATAAAATAAAAATAAAAAATAAATAAAAAAATAAAAGTAGAAAAAAATAATAAAACAAATGATTAATCAATTATTGAAAATGCTTAAATTGATTGACGTTTAATGATATTACTTCACTTGCTCCAAAAAAATTGATAAATTGATTCATGATTTTTCATAAACATGGCGGTGGCGCGCATAGACGCAGCGGCTCTGTGCTCTCTTTTCCGTTGCTTTTTATGGCTATTTTTCTGTGAGTTATTTATCGTTTGGACTACATTCTGCTGGGCAGACAACATCTACAGCCGGCATGAGCTCCTAAAGTTAGGAGTACAATGTGAACAAGCGGTTACAGCTGACTTTTTTCACCCTCATAACATCCCGAAGGATATTATCAGGACCCCGGGCTCCCCGTGGATTACCATCCCCACAGGGAGGAGGCTAAGGCGGCATAGGGACAGAAAGCAAAAGCGGGGTGGCCGGGTTGGTGTACTGGCGAAGCTGCGTAAGAACCCAAACAAGCCACCGCTCCCTAGTATTATTCTTGCTAATGTACGTTCCCTTGGAAACAAAATGGATGAACTAAAGCTTCAAGTGGCAACAAACAGGATCGTCAAGGACTGTTGTGTTTTGATTTTCACCGAGACCTGGCTTCATTCATCTATACCGGACGCGGCTATCGAGTTAGCAGGCCACACGGCACATCGCTACGACAGGACCGGCGACTCCGGTAAGAGCAAAGGAGGGGGATTGTGCATATACGTGAACAATAACTGGTGCACCAACTCAAAGACTGTAGCCAGTCACTGCTCTCCGGACGTGGAATATGTGACTGTCAGATGTAGCCCGTTTTATCTTCCAAGAGAGTTCACTGTGGTCATGGTAACTGCTGTGTATATACCACCAGATGCTAATGCTAACTCAGCACTGGGACTCCTGCATAGCACGATTAGCAGCAACCAAGACAAATATTCTGAGGCTGTGCATATTATTTCTGGGGATTTCAACCATGCTGAATTAAAATCTGTGTTCCCTATGTTCCATCAGCATGTGAAATGTGCCACCAGAGGGGATAAGACATTAGACAAAATTTACTCCAACATAAAACATGGCTACAGAGCTATACAGCTCCCACACTTGGGCCAGTCAGACCACATGTCCCTGCTCCTAGCCCCTGCATATACCCCCCTCAGGAAACGGGCTCCCACCAAAAGAAAGACTATTAAAACTTGGCCCGAAGGTGCCCCCCAACCAGCTGCAGGACTGCTTTGAAAGAACAAATTGGGAGATTTTTGACCACCCAGACCTGGAGGAGCACACAGCAGCAGTCCTGTGCTATATCAACCATTGCACAGACACTGTTACTGTGGACAAGCACATCCGAGTGTATCCAAACCAAAAACCCTGGATGACCAGAGAGGTCCAGCAACTGCTGCTGGAGAGGAACACAGTCTTCAGGTCCGGTGACAGGAACCTGTACGGCTCTGCCAGAGCCAACCTGAAGAGAGGCATCCGACAGGCCAAAATGGACTACAAACAAAAAATGGAAGACAACCTCAGAACAAACAACACACGGCAGGTTTGGCAAGGGATCCAACATCTAACCAACTACCCGCTTCAAGGTGGAGCCACCAGAGACAGGTGCATTACAGGCACCAGCTAACAACGGCCCCTCCCTCAGGGTAGAGGAACATGAGGTGAGGCGCATGCTGAGGTCTGTGAACCCGAGGAAGGCTGTCGGACCTGATGGCATCACTGGACAGCTGCTGAAGGACTGCGCGGACCAGCTGGCGGGGGTCTTTACTAAGATCTTCAATTGGTCCCTACATCAGTCTATTGTCCCACCCTGCCTCAAATTCTCAACTATTGTCCCTCTGCCCAAAACAGCCGCAATCACAGGCCTTAAGGACTATAGACCCGTCGCCCTGACCCCGATCATCACAAAATGCTTTGAGAAACTGGTACATACACATTACCTCATGCCTTCCATCAACACTGGACAGCTACCAGTTTGCTTACAGGGCGAACAGGTCCACAGAAGATGCCATCACCACCACTCTCCACACTGCTTTGTCCCATGTGGAGCAACCGGGGAGCTACGTGAGGCAGCTGTTTGTGGATTTCAGTTCCGCCTTTAACACCATCCTTCCTCACAGACTTGTTTCCAAACTGGAGGCCCTCGGACTCCCCGCCTCAACATGCCTCTGGATTCTAGACTTCCTGACAGCCCGCCCCCAGAGGGTTAGAGTAGGGTCCCACATGTCGACAGCTCTCACCCTCAGTACCGGACCCCCACAGGGCTGTGTGCTGAGAGCTCTGCTCTTCACCCTCTACACACAAGACTGCACCTCCACCCACCCAAGCAATACCATCATTAAGTTTGCCGACGACACCACAGTAGTGGGGCTTATCTCTGGAAATGATGAGTTTGCTTACCGGGACGAGGTGGAGCGGCTCTATGTCTGGTCTGGAAAAAACAATCTCACCCTCAACACAACAAAGACCAAGGAACTGGTGGTGGACTACAGGAGGAACAAAACAGACATTCAGCCTCTGGTTATTGGTGGAGATTGTATGGAGAGGATGGCTGCTTTCAAGCTCCTGGGCGTTACCATTGAGCAGGACCTGACCTGGAGCCCCAACACCACTGCTCTGGTGAAGAAGGCCCAACAGAGACTGTACTTTCTCAGAAAAACAACCTGAGTGAGAAACTGCTAGTGTCCTTCTACCGCTGCTCAATAGAGAGTATTTTAACATACTGTGTCTGTGCCTGGTTTGCCAGTTGCACAGCGGCGGCTAGGACAGCTCTCCAGAGAGTCACCACAAGAGCCCAGAAGATCATAGGCTGCACTCTCCCATCCCTGGAAGAAGTGTGCAGTTCCCACTCAAAACATTCTGCTGGATCCATCACACCCCGGACATTCTCAGTTTGAACTGCTGCCCTCAGGCAGAAGATACACGACCATAAAAACAAGAAAAAACAGATTAAAAAACAGCTTCTTTCCGAGAGCCAGCGTGGCCTTAAACGCTGCTAAATAAAGTTAATTTATGAGGGAAGCGTACAATAACTGGAGAAGGTGTAACCTCCTTTTTATATTTTTTATATTGTTGTATATTTTTAAAATATCTTTCTTATATTGTCTTATTTTGCAGTTTAGTTTTTTATTCTTACTTTGACTTTTTACTTCCACCAGAAAATTGCACTGTAATTTTGTTGTATATGAACAATGACAATAAAGATATTTCTATTTCTATTTCTAATGTAACATTATTCTGCACATATTTTTAACTTTTGATACTTGATCAAATTTTGCTATAAAAATTCCTAAAACAGTGTTATGTTTCTTTTACTGATATAGTATTATTTTTTAATCATATCAATGACTTTTATAAGTAACATAGTCTTCATATATTTGGATACTTCATTGCCATGTTGATTTCTAAAAGTTATTTTATAAACATTAATTTAAGTCAGGGGTGGCGAACACGCGGCTCTCGAGCCGCATGCGGCTCTTGGCCGATGAGCGTGCGGCTCTTTGCGTCCCCATCATATTTTCTATACACTGTGCCTCATTTCATAATTTTTTCCCTCTTAAACCACACTGAAACCACCAGAGGATATTAAAAATAAGTAATAATTAATAATAAAAGTAATTTGGTAGTGTGTGTGTTTGATGCTGCTCCCGACACATTTGTGACCGCCAATCATTTGCGCGGGTTACGCCCACTGCATGAACACATAGATACAGATTAGCTGTGCTTGCAGACTGTTACCCTCATGGTCAAAATGGATAAATTCAGAGTATAAGATAAACACAGGACGTTTCTGGAAGAAAGGGAAGATTCTTACTTTTTACTGAACAGAATGGAAAGTCACGATGTTTATTATTATGAGCTTCTGGAAGCAGTAAAATAGTTCATGGCAGAAAAGAACTAAACAGATCCTGGAGAAAAATAAAAACTCTTCCTGATCATCTGACACAAATTGTCTCCTTTATGAACAAGTTGAAGCTTTTCTAAGTCCACATTCAAAACGACAATCATCCCACGTTCCTTCTTTGTGGAGCTCACAGCAGAAGCTGCAATCAGAATGAATGAAGCAGAACGTGACGCTGCTGCTGAACAAAAACGACCGCAGATCACTTTTCTCATGGATCCTTTAATGCAGAGACTGACTGATGAGATCCCCGCTGGTCACTGATGAGGCAGAGAGAGAACCAGAGATAAATGAGCAGAAATCTCTCTGAAAGACGGCCCTGTTATAATGTGGAGAACAGACATCGGTCCGTTCCGACCGACACTCACGGAAAGGAGCTGATCAGAGAGGCTATGAGTGGCCTGGGGGTTAGCCCCGCCTTCAGCCCCTAAGAGTCATGGGAAGTGGGGAATTTTCAGTGTAAAACCATCAGCCAGGTAGCTGTTAGCAGAATTAACCTGCATGCCGTTTGGCTGAATGAGTGTGAGCAGGAAGGAGGGAGAGTGGAAAGTGAAGTCCATTAAATTAAAACTCAGCACCTGTTGGATTAATGCTCTCAAGTATGAGCTGACTTTATGCAATGTATTAACATTTAATAAAGTATTTGCTGTTACTGCAAATGTCAGTCATTCAATTTAAAACTAAAAAAACATATAAAAGCAAGATATTCTAATGAAGGTCAAAATTAATTTAAGTTGCACACAACTGAAATGTAATGTATTTAATATGTTTATTGTGAATATGAATCACTCAGACACCAGAAGGATGCTCTGTCCAGATGTTTGTGTATTTGTTGGTGTAAGGGTCATTGAAAGAGGAATGTTGAGACACAAAGAATTACCAGTTAAATACTGATGGATAAATGGTGAAAATATTCTGTTTTTATCATCGTAAATCTGACTTCAGAGAAGTCAGTGCCTCTCCAGCATCAACCTCACTGCCCGTCACTGAGTGGTTGTGTGTGTCAGAGAGAGGCAGAGAAAAGTTTGAGATAAAGAGAGAGAGAGTGTGTGTTTGTGTGTGTGTGTGTGTGTGTGTGTATGGGATGAGAGGTGTGTGTGTGTGTGTGTGTGTGTGTGTGTATGAGATGAGAGAGAGGTGCCTGTGTGTGTGGAGGGGTTATCTGTCCTCCAGGGTGGTCTCTGTGTTAACTCTGGTTTAGCTGCATAAATGTGTGTATTGAGGGTGGACACTTTCCTTGAAATAAACACAAGTACAATACTTGCTGTTCTGTTGTAGGGAGAGGAGTGTGTTACGGAGAGTAATTGCGTGTGTGTGTGTGTACGTCTTGGCAGGTCAGTGTGTGGTGTGGCTCTTTGACTCTCACAGTGAAAGAATTCGGCTCTTGGTGTCAAACTTGTTCGCCACCCCTGATTTAAGTAATTCATCTTTGTCATGTGCTTTATTTCAGGATTCTTTATTCTGTCTGATAAATGTTATGAACCGGATATTGATAAATCATGTAATAAAATGGTTACAGTAGAACAGGGGTGGGATTATATAAGTTCGCTTCGTTCCACTCCCTTTCAAGCAATATTTATTAATATGTCTAATTATCCTAAGTTTGAGTAGTCATTGTATGAATGTATAACTGATGATTGTAATGTTTTTGTGTATTATTCCGCTTTGATTGCTTGAAATAAACCATTTCAAATCAAACTTAAAAATCCTTTCAATGTCCTGAAAGTGGCCTCTTTCTCATTCCCCAAAGCCATAGGAATCATTTTTGTCCAGCCCTATTTCATTGATTGTTTTTTTAAATACTACTGTTAAACAAAAACTCAAAAGTAATGGCTGATTTTGATGATTCAATTTTCAATACATTTTAATTTATTGTTACTTTTGAATGTTTCAAGTCATTTCAGTGAGCATTGTGGACTTTCTTTAACTGAGGGTACCAACAATTTTGTCTGACAGGACAAATTAAAAGCAAAAAAACAAAAAGAAAGTGAACTTTCAGGCTGCAGCAAAAACTCCCTGAGGTTCTTCTCATCCTTCAGGGAGTTCAGCTTCTTTACTGACCTCAGAGTCTGCAGTCTGTACTTTGGATTTTCCAGAAAACCCCACAGATAAAGACATTCTGAATCCTGCAGGTTCTGGTTCAGGCTCAGGTCCAGCTCTGTCAGATTAGACGGGTTTTTCTTCAGAGCTGAGCCCAGAGCTTCACAGCTGATCTTTGACAAACTGCAGTTCTTCAACCTGAAATCAGACAGAAAAGTGTGTTCAGGAGCAGTGAAGCAGCTGGAGGTCCAGTTTGTGATGTCCTGTTGGACATGATCATCTAAAACTGCCTATTCTGCTACAGGTTTTTTATGAAGTCTCAACACTTGATGTAGGCCACAACTACGACAAATACAACAGTAACAAGACAACTTCTATCTCTTTTTTCATTCCCTTCCACTCTACCAACACACCCCTAACCTCATCTCACCACTCCAGACCCCCAACAGAACTCTTCTGATTTACATTCTTCTCTCGTAGAGTGGACCAATCTGAACCCAGAACAGTTTCAGAGCAGCAAGAAAATTACAACAACACACAGCAACTTAAACACACTCATGGCTACTCTCCCTTCCCCCATAAAGCTCCTCGTCCCAATGGGTCACATACAAAGTTACAGAGGTGAAACAGGGGGTTTCGTTTGTCTCTGAGATTACAGGTGGAGAAGTCCTGAGACCACCTGCTGCTGCTGCAGGGGGGCTGAAGGTGGAGAGGCAGTGGGGGGGGGGGGCAGTCCCACTGTAAGTGGGTGCAACTGTCAGGTCTCTAGAGGGTACAGATCTCTTGAGATGCTGCCATGGTCATGCATCACCTCTGAAAGGGGGCAACCATTCTCTTTGAAGGGCCACACGCCTTCCTCCAGGTGGGAGCTCAGTTCTACCAGCTTTTTACCATGTTAATAGGTCCCACCCATGTCAGTCCAACTTGGGACACTTTGCCTTCTTCCTTTTCAGGCCATACACTGACACCAGGTCCGCTACCTTGACGTCTTTATTTTCAGCCCTCAGGTTTTTGTTCCTTTTCAGTCTTATCCCAGCTTTTTCTGGTCACAAATAAAGCTGTCTCCATCCAGTCCTGAAGCTTACCGGCACATTCCATTCCAGGTAGAGCCACCAGCATGTCAGGGGTTTTCCAAGCAATATTTCAGCTGGTGCACAGAGGACCTGTATGCCATTAAAACGGTAATAGGACAGCAAGTCTTTAAGGGTGGTGCGGGTTGGCCAGTCTTTTACAGCCTATACCTTCTCCTGCCTTCACACCCAATCTAGTGTCTCAGAAACTCCAATTATCTTCTTCTAAAGCAGCAGTTGTCAGGGGGAAGCTTCAGACCTGCTGCTGCTATTGTCCAACTTCTCTCAGTGCTCTCAGTGCTTTCAGACTGTTGTGTTTGGACCAGGCAGATGTAAACCAAAGAAACCAAAGAAAACAACCAACTTCCAACTGCTGCTGCAGGGCAAATTGATTAATTGGTCACAAAGGAACAAGTGAAGGCCCCTGAGGTCATTTTCAAAGCATCCTTATAGAGACAGGAATACTCCCTTTGAAATTTCCTGTAGCGAATCAGAACAGATCATTAGAAAGAGAGCAGCTGCAAATGACGCAAGTGGCACTGCACCACACCCGGGCCTCACTGCTGCATGCACTGTCAAGGAAAGTGGACGAACTAAGGATTAACGGTCCTTACGAACCAACAGTCGGCACATGAATACAGGGAGTCATGTATGATCGTGTTGATGGAAACTTGGCTCTGAGAGGAAACACCTGACAGCTACATCCACCTATGGATTCACCTGTGTGAGAACAGACAAAAGTCCAGGCCCAATACGCATTTAACCTGCTTAGCTTCAACCCACACCTTAAGGTCCATTGTCAGGTCACCCACTCGAATGCCCACCAATCCTTGACCAGCATGAAAGTCAAATACCCAGACATAGTTCACAACTTGACGGCTGTGGTTTCAAGCAGCATTCGATCTGGAACCATGTCAGACCTAACTAGTGAAGCAGGGGCGCCTGTGTCGACCAGTACCATGCAAGGCGCTCCCTGGAGGTGATGGGGACATGGCAAAAGTCCTCAACGTGAGTCTAGCCAGTGACTCAGCTCCACTCTGCAACGTAGGCTTTCTACATCGAAGAATCAGCAGAGTGGGACATGCGAGTAAGGGTCTGCAGCGTCCCTCCTACACAGACCTCAGGGTGTTTCTCTAAAGGTCAGCATGCTTGGGGTGCTGGCCACACACCCAGAAGACAGGAGCACTGCAGGGTGGGGGGTGCACTGACACAGCTCTTTTTAGCTCTGTAAGTTCACTGACCCACCCCAGCTTCTCGGGCCTTGGGTCCTCCGTAACCAGTGCTCTAGTAACAGGGTTATAACCAATGGCAGTGTTGTCTGTAGATACTCCAACCAATTCTCTCTATTCCGCTATCTCCAAAGCCTCTTGCAGGGTACAGGGATGGGCCAGTTGCATCTGCCCCCCCTGCTCCTTTGGGGACAGGGCTCAGATGAAGTGGCAAGAGTCAGTCTCGTCCTGCTGCATGGCCATAATCCTGCATAGCTTGTGATATTTAGCCAAAAACTTTGTGATTTACTTCTGACACTAGTATAACATTCTGCTGAACATAAAAAGTCTCTACAATGGTATTATCCACTAAATTTTTTTTATAAAGTCTTAACAGTAGCAGGACAACACTCAACAATTTAAACTTACTGGTTGCCACAATCTGAACCAATCATCAGTTTGTTTCAAACATGGCTGCAGACAGAAATTCTTCCAGTAAAACATCAGAAAGTTCTTCACCTGATCCGTTCTTCTCATCCTTCAGGGAGTTCAGCTTCTTTACTGACCTCAGAGTCTGCAGTCTGCAGTCTGGACTCTCCAGAAAACCACACAGATGAGGAACTCCTGAATCCTGCAGGTTGTTGTTGCTCAGGTCCAGTTCTGTCAGATTAGACAGGTTTTTCTTCAGAGATGAACCCAGAGCTTCACAGCTGATCTCTGACAATCTGCAGTCCTCCAACCTGCAATCCAACAGAAAATCAATTTTTACAAGATCCTGATTGAAACAGATCAGTTTCTATCAATCATCAGAATAATCAATTCAATTGATGAAGAAAATCTGAACCAATCATCAGTTTGTTTCAGCTGTAGACAGAAAATCTTCCAGTGAAACATCAGAAAGTTCTTCATCTGATCCGTTCTTCTCATCCTTCAGGGAGTTTAGCTTCTTTACTGACCTCAGAGTCTGCAGTCTGCAGTCTGGACTCTCCAGAAAACCACACAGATGAAGAAATCCTGAATCCTGCAGGTAGTTCCCGCTGAGGTCCAGTTCTGTCAAATTAGACTGGTTTTTCTTCAGAGCTGAGACCAGAACTTTACAACTGATCTTTGACAAACTGCAGTTCTTCAACCTGAAATCAGACAGAAAGTGTGTTCAGGAACAGTGATGCAGCTGGAGGTCCAGGAAACAGAGATCGACACCAGATTTAAAGATCCTGGTCGAAACAGATGCGTTTCTATTAATCATCAGAACAATCACTTAAATGGATTTCAAACATGGCTGTAGACAGAAAATCTTCCTGTGAAACATCAGAAAGTTCTTCATTTGATCCATTCTTCTCATCCTTCAGGGAGTTCAGCTTCTTTACTGACCTCAGAGTCTGCAGTCTGCAGTCTGGACTCTCCAGAAAACTACACAGATGAAGAACTCCTGAATCCTGCAGGTTCTGGTTGTGGCTCAGGTCCAGTTCTTTGAGGTTAGACGGGTTTTTTTTCAGAACTGAGCCCAGAACCTCACAGCTGATCTTTGACAAACTGCAGTTCTTCAACCTGAAATCAGACAGAAAGTGTGTTCAGGAGCAGTGATACAGAGGTCCAGGTCAGTTTGGCCTCAGAGAAACTCCCAGCAGCAGGACTGAACCAGAAACACTTCCAGATCAGCAAACAGCTCAGTAGTTTGTGTCTGAAAGCATCAATGATTCTAAGGTAGAACCTCATCACATAGCTCAAAGTCACATCATGAGAGCTTTTTAGCTGAGAAAAAAGTTGAACAAGTTTAACAAAAGTTTTAATTGTCCGGAAAAGTCGTGTCCCCTGCCTTTGCCCACAAGTGGCCGGGACTGGCTCTATTATCCCCATGACCCTTAAAGGGACAAAACAACTTAGAGGATGAATGAATGAAAAAGTCAGTTTCAAACTGCAGCTTCTCTGTGAAATATTTGGAAATGGTTTGTTTCAAGCAATCAACATTAAAAGACAAACATCCATCCATCCATCCATCCATCCATCCATCTTCCTCCGCTTATCCGGGACCGGGTCGCAGGTGCAGCAGACAGTGCAGAGATGCCCAGACTTCCCTCACCCCTGCCACTTCCTCCAGCTCCTCTGGGGGGACCCCGAGGCGTTCCCAGGCCAGCCGAGAGATGTAGTCTCTCCTGCATGTCCTGGGTCTTCCCCGGGGCCTCCGTCCAGTGGGACATGCTCGGAACACCTCTCCAGGGAGGCGTCCAGGAGGTATCCGGACTAGATGCCTGAGCCACCTCAACTGGCTCCTTTAGATGTGGAGGAGGAGCGGTTCTACTCCGAGTTCTCCGGGGGTGGCCGAGCTTCTCACCCTATCTCTAAGGGAGCGCCCAGCCACCCTATGGAAGAAGCTCATTTCAGCTGCTTGTATTCGGGACCTCGTTCTTTCGGTCATGACCCAGAGCTCAGGACCATAGGTGAGTATTGGAACGAAGATCGACCGGTAAATTGAGAGCTTTGCTTTTCGGCTCAGCTCTCTCTTCACCACAACGAACCGATACAGCAACCGCATAACTAAGGACACCGCTCAGAGTGGAGGGGTGGAGAAGACTCGAAAAGAGCGGCACAGCTCCGATCCGCGTTCCCACTCCGCCAGTCCCCATCGTTTGGCTCTTCCAGTTAGGTAGCTCAGAGCAAACGCCACCTTGCTCTGCTCAGAGGGGAAATCATCAGGATTAAAGTCAAACTGCAGCCGGCATGAAGTGAGAAACGCCCGGCAGTCTGCAGCAGTCCCATCAAAAGGTTCAGGGTGACCCAGTCTGGTCTGCCGAGGAGAAGGCGAGGAAGCATGCTCCAGGTTGGAGAGGTGTTCGTGAAGCTGCTGCATACCCGACATGAAGCCCCGCATCTCCTGAGCCAGGTCTGCTCGCTCCGTGCTGGTGACGGAGCCACCAACGGCGGAGGGTCCAGGTAAGTCTCGTCGAGACGAATCTCCTGCTGGGTTGGACATGGTCGCAGCGTAATGTGACGAGGAACCACGGAAGAACCCAGGTGCAGGAAAGACACACAAACTAAATAACTCGAAAGGGCTTTTAATGCCAAGAGCAAAGCTAGAGAAGCCAGTAAACCACAACGCTGCGACAATGACAGAGAGTTCAGAGCAACTTAAGAAGGGCACAAATCAGGAGCACATGAGAACCAGCTGTGGACACCTGAGAGCAGGGAGGGGAGGAGGGACCTCCAGGAGGAGTGCAGCTGAGCAGCAGGAGGCTTTCCTTGACAATTACTGCCAAACCACCTCCTTTCCCTGAAATTCTGGATTTCTGATAGTTAGCATAAGTGGGGGGGTTGCTTCATTCAGTCTAACATAGTCATCCTGTTGGAGCCAAGTTTCTGTTAAGGCTAGTAAACTAAGGTTGTTATCAGTGATTAACTCATTGACTAAGAGGGACTTAGAGGAAATGGATTGAATGTTTAATAAACCGCATTTAATGACATCATAATTGTGCTTGTGAGAACTGCTGTCTGTCACTTTAAGGTTTCTATGATGCGCTCCTTTCATTTGTCTTTCAGCACATAAGCTAAAGCTAGGACCTGCTTGACTCTCCCTGCATGGGTTTTGTACCAGCACTAAGGGAGGCTCAGAGGAGCGTTTTCCACTGCTGCTCTGCGCCCGGGTCTCGTCTCTGGGTTGTCAGGTTGACAGACTAAGGCTAGCAGAAATGTTTCTAGAAAGAAGAGCGGCACCGTCTGTTCTCTGTTCTATTTTCTGTTCTCTGTTCTAACTTTTTTGTTTGGTGCTATTACTGCCGTCAAGTGATCTTGATTACTTTATTTTGTCTTTTTTTTTCTTATTTATATGTGCGATAGTACATATCTAAGAATAGCTTCAGGTGACTGACAAACTTTTTCCTTCTAATTTGAATTTATTTCTTATTTTTTATTCATCTTCTGAACCCATTTTGGGGTCACGGGCTGCTGGAGCCTATCCCGGCCTCTTATTTCTTCTGTGAAATTTAAAGAAATATGTATAATTCAACACATTTTTTCTCATTACTTTTTATTCTTTAGTATTTCTATCACAGATGTATCAAATAATAGTAACCTAAGATCAACTGTATTAAATCAACTTAATTGCCATTATGTGATTTATTTGTATCCTTTTGAAAATTAACCTTAACCTCCTGAGAACCGAGGAAAGAAAGTGTCTTCCAATTTCTGTTTTTTTTGTGATTTCCTATCTATTTGGGCATAAAAAAACACGTTACAATTTTAATTTTTTTAAAAATGTTTTTTATTTTAATTTCCCAACACGTCCACTGTAGAGGACAACAGGACGATATTTCTGTGAAAATAGAACTCAATTAGGAAAATCAGAAAAAAGGAGCAAATTAAATCTTTAGAGTGATATTCACCCAAAAAACATTGCATTTTGTTCTAAAACAATAAAATTCTATGTCACTCTTTTGTCACTTGTTGGACCATCTGCTACAGAGGAAGACCAAGCAGTAAATCTAGAGCTTTGCTTATTGGCTCAGCTCTCTCCTCACCACAACGAACCGGAACAGCAACCACATAACTACGGACACTGCTCCGATCCATCTGTCAATCTCACGCTCCGGTCTTCCCTCACTCGTGAACAAGACCCCCAGATATTTAATCTCCTCCACCTGGGGCAGGGAGACTCAACCCAACGAGAGATGGCAGACTACCTTTCTCTGGTCGATAACCATGGCCTCAGATTAAGTGGTGCTGACCCTCATCCCAGCCACTTCACACTCAGCTGCAAACCAACCCAATGCACGCTGGAGGTCCCGGTTCGATGAAGCCAACAGGACAACATCATCTGCAAAAAGGAAAGAGGAAATCCTGTGGTCCCCAAACCAGATCCCCTCCGGCCCTTGACTGCGCCTAGAAATTCTGTCCATAAAGACTATGAACAGAACCGGTGATAAAGGGCAGCCCTTTAAAAGACAAACTTTATAAACTTTTTTTCACAAACTTTTTTTTTTAATAAAAAATAAAATAAAAATATTCAACTGTATTTATCCCACGAAGGGAAATTCGTCTCCGCATTTGATCCATCCCTTGGGGGAGCGGTGAGCTGCAGCCGAACTCGGGAGGCAGTAGCGTTAAGGGTCTTGCCCAAGGATCCCCACTGGGTGATGTTGATTGCTCACCATTGATATGGTAATCGCCCCCAGTATGCATATGCATACATCCACATACACCACATGTGTCAAACTCAAGGCCCGGGGGCCAAATGTGGCCCTCCATGACATTTTATGTGGCCCGCAAGAACATTTAATTTCCTAAAATAAAAAATAAAAATTGGTGTGTATTTATTCATATCTAGGGGGAATTGGACTTGAAATATGGGATTGGGCATCTATACATTATGACTTAAACACTGTCCATATAACCCAACCTGACAGAATCAAATGTAAAATGATTTATGCTAGAGCAACAAGTAAACATATGTTTTCTATGCAACTGTAATTGTCACTTTATAACATAATAAATAAATAATGAGTTATTTAACATTAGGGAGTAGTTATGTTTATTTTTCATTATATTTAGCTACATGTACAAGTTATATCTGGCCCTTTGAGGACAGCCGCTATGCTGATGTGGCCCTCAGTGAAAATGAGTTTGACACCCCTGACATACACATATTTGCACTTTTAAATACAGTAAATGACATATTGAAACTATTAAATATTTAGTTTGTTGAAAGGAATTTAATTAATTGCTTGAAAAGGAGTGAGAAAAACATGTTTTACCCCCTATTATGTTTTATGTTAGTTTTTATTATTTTTGTAAAATATTTTTTATTATATAAATTTTACATTATTTAGAGCAGGAGTCTCAAACTCAATTTACCTGGGGGCCACTGAAGGCAGGATCAAGCTTAGGGAGGGTCGCAACTTATACGCACACACACACGCAACTTGTGAGTATCTGAGAGCCAATAAATGTGTATGGAACATGTACTATACCATTAACTATACTCTATTATTAACTGTTTTCTGCACTAAATGTACTTAAAGTTCTCATTCCAGAAAATACGTAAATAAAAAAAATCAATAAGTAAATAAATCAGTAATGCATTTCTTCTATATTTCTAATTTAATTGTCCTTATTAACACAGTTCAGCTAACACTGTTGAATTATAACTATTAAGAAGACTCCAATTCTACAGTTCTGTAACCTCCATCCATAGTTCTTCTGAACACTGATCTCTTGTCTTCTTACTGATGGACACTTGGCAGCACTACCCCCAAACAGCTGAGACCCTCAGTGTGGATGAAGATGATTGACAGGACATCTGGACTGAACTTGGACTTATTGAAATTGAAGGTGGAGACGTCAGAGAGGATGTGCTCCCAATGCTGAGTCTGTGTTGAATGTTTTTTTTTTAAGTTTACTTTTTTAAAACACAAATTAGTAAAGGAGAAGCAAAATTCTGAAACCATTTTTGGATTTTCTCTCTTTTTGCACATTTAAACCCTGGTCACAAGTTATTGTAGGGCAGCCAGTCAGCCACTCCTATATTTTTATAAAAAAAAACGAATGGAATAGGTGCAGCCAAGATGCACAATAACGTGTTTGAGATCACCCAGGTGGATGCAACGCTGCGCAGATCACCTGGTGTGTGACATATGTTTTTGTTTTTGCTCCAACATCACCTGTCAATCATCACAAAAATATCACCAGAAAAGGACGGGAGCAAAGCCCCAACCTGAGGGAACACAGCTGGAAATTTAGTACTGAACTGACTGAAAGCTGCCAATAAACTACAAAACAATGCATTGTTGAAAATGTGTCCTGACTGTTTTTGTAGTTGAGTGATCAATCAAAATAATTTAAAATACCTATTGATTAAAAAAGGCTACATCCATTACAAAACATTCAAATCAATAAAAAATATATAACAACACAGATCACACTAAGGGGGAGAGGCACATTAAATCTACATTGAATGTTAAGGACAACTTCCTGTTGTCAAGTAGGGAGGGCTGTGGTAGCGTGAAGGACCCAAAAGATGCAGAGGCGGGAGGCACACGGTTCTGGGGCAAAGGGTTTATTAACTAACAAAAAGCCCTGCAGAGCAGGATAACGAAACCAAAACTAAACTTACTGTGGTAAAACATGAACACATGGCAGATGGGAGTCAGGGTAGAGACGTTACATTAGAGACATTAATGACTTAATGGACCAGCACAAGAGGAAGGCAGAGACAAGACTTATATACAGACAGGACGGACAAGACACAGGTGAACATGATCAGGACAGATTGGGACAAAGGAAGTAAAACTCAAAAACATGACAAAACAGGAAACATGTCAAAATAAAACAGGAAACAGAACTCAACCATGACAGAACAAGACAGAAAGCAAAAAACAATACAAAGAAACCCAAACCATGACACCTGTTCTCATTTAGTGTTGCTGCAGCTTCGCCTTCACCCCCCCCCACACACACACACACAAACACACCTGGTCTCCCCAACGATCCAGGCGTGGCGCTGGTTCATCTTAAACAACTCTATCATCTATCGTGTTGTTGCTCGCATGTGTTTAATGCTAAAGCCCCATTAGCTGTCACGCATGTATTTATTCTCTGCAGCGACCCATCCGCGAACAACACTAAAAAGGTGTCATTCATACAAACTGACGGGCCGCTTTTACATTAAACTTTCACATTACGGCAGGGGCCACAAAATATCATCTTGGGGGCCACAAATAGCCCACGGGCCGCGAGTTTAAGACCCCTGATTTAGAGTTTACATCACAAGTGGAGATTCAAAAAAGATCTATGGGTATTAGTAAAATTAAATTACAAAGAGGAATTATATAATAACTGTGACAGAACACATACCATTGTTTCAGAAATATTTATTACATGTCAGAGATAAAGCATCAAACTAAGTGAATCTTGTCTTTAGTTAATCAAAGTTTTTGTACTTTTGGTGAAATCACAATTTCAAATTGCATATCACGTGATGATCAGCCTACTCCTTGGGTCTTGTCTGGTGTGGTAGATCTACACCTTGGGTCTTGTCTGGTGTGAAATAAATTGTTTTCTTGTTATCATTGCTTAAATGTATGTTTAAATGTTAACTCTGATTGACCATTTTACCTTTTTAAAACAAAATGTGTATGTTCATCTGTTTCTCATTCTAGCTAGGATGAGGGGGTTTTAGACACACTGTCCTGAGCTGATAAGGAATAATGTTTGAACTTAGAATCTTCCCAAATGGTTCTTTATACAACATCCCCTAATTAACTTTTCTCTTTGTTGGAAATTGTAACCTCCTACTTGAATTTCTAATAAAAAGAGCATGTGGAGAAGCAGATCCTTTGAGAAGAGAAGCGTGGTGGACGTCTTCTGCCACATTTTGCTCTTTTCCCTCGTGCATGAGAAACGTGATTCTTTTTAGGTCTGTTGTTTCTAATTGTGTTTTTCTTCAATGCCTTGATGCATTTATGTAGCCCAGGTGGTTTTAACCTACTTTGTTTTTCCTTAACCGTCTGTTAGTTCCCTTTCTGCACATTTCTGGTCACCTTCTGTTTCCCGCGACGTCACACTATCACATGAGATGGTTGGCCAATCACGACCTTGCTTCTCGCGTCGTCATGACATCACGTTACATGGCGCAACCAGTCGCATACGCTTATTAGGGTGCAGGGAATCAATGGTGTAAGATGCGGTGGGGAAGTTACATGAGTGGTATGGTATCGGCTGAATTTACATCCTGTTAACCACCATTTTCCGCTAAGTGATTATTGTGGTAACATGTTGTGTCATAGGAGCCCCTCTATCCGGTCCACAGTTCTACCATACAGAAAGCGTTAGTAATATGTGGTTGGCGGAATCTGGTGAGTTGTCTATTTGTTTGCTAACGTAGCTTAGCTGCTACTGTGTATCTGATGTGGTTAACGTTAAATTTTGTCTATCAAATCTAAGCATGATAACTCATAGTACAACCCGAATATTGTACATTCAGTGTCGGTATATGTTATCAATCAATCAATCAATTTTATTATTTGTATAGCACATTTTAAGTAGAAGCAACCAAAGTGCTTAACATAAAATCACATAAAATCAGGGACAATATGATACAATAAAGAATCAATAAAAGCAATAAAACAATAAAACAGTAAAAGAATAAAATTAACAAGCTGACCCACTAAATCCGCTCACTGGAGTTAAAAGCCTGGCTTAAAAGATGTGTTTTTATGAGTTATGTTAATACGATTAATGTTCTGTCTTTGTCTTTACATGACTGTAGCACAGTTAGTGCTGTGTTTTATGAGCTATGTGTGCGCACTATATGTTATGCTGTTTGATATTTTTGGATATGTGTTAACACGCAATTTCCTGTGGCTTTGGTCCTGTTATCCAGGCCAGGTCCGGGTGGTTAGCTAGACCCTGGAACCTGAACAATAAGAAGTCCTTCCTCCAGGCCGGTAGATGGTTTTTTTTTTCCTCTCGTCTTCCTCTCATAGTCTAAACGCTGTTTTCTTCTGTTCCCCTGAACGGGCCGACAGAACTTCATTTAACTTTCCCCACCACATCAGCTTCCGTGAGCCACTATGGACCTCCTCTGAATGGTGGCCGAGGGTTGTTTGAACATTTTCTTCCTGTGGTGCAGTTAAAGAGAATCTGGACTCTTCTCTGACAAAGCCTACCTCAACAAGAGTATAGTAATGCTGATGTATTTACTTCCTGAAGTGCTTTTGTATATATATATGTGTGAATGGCCATTCTGTGTTTCACTATTTATCACTGTAAATCAGTGGTTCCCAAACTGGGGGACGCGCCCCCCTGGGGGGGGGGGGTATTGCAGGGGGGGAGTTTAGAAACAAAGGATTTGTATGTTTGTATCAGTGTGGAGGGGCTCGAAAATATTCTAATCTTCAGAAAGGGGGGCCCTGGAGAAAAATTTTGGGAACCACTGCTGTAAATCATCTGCACAAGTCATTAGAGAACTAGACTTCTGATCCCTAGCCCATTAGCCATTTAGCCGCTTATTCATATCAATTAGTAGCTCCCGATGACAAAGGTGCTACATTTACCTAGTGTGGTAGATCTACACCTTGGGTCTTGTCTGGTGTGGTAGATCTACACCTTGGGTCTTGTCTGGTGTGGTAGATCTGAGCCTCTATCGCTCTGGTGCTCAGGGCTTGTTCCTGAGCTGCCAGGATGAGTGCTTCAGTGCTGTCCTGTAGGCCAGCCCTTTCTAGCCATTGGTAGGACTTCTTGATATCAGCCACTTCAGTTATGGTCCGGTGGTACATCCCATGCAGGGGTTTGTCCTCCCATGAGGATCTGTCCTCCAGCACTGTATCCTCTGCTCTCCATTGCCTGAGACATTCACTGAGCACACTGTCAGTTGGGGCCTTGAGCTCGATGTATTCGTGCATCTTGGATGTTTCATCCAGGATAGTGGCTTCTACGCTCACTAGTCCTCAGCCTCCTTCCTTGCGGCTAGCATACAGTCTCAGGGTGCTGGATTTGGGATGGGACCCTCCATGCATGGTGAGGAGCTTTCGTGTTTTAACATCCGTGCTCTGTATCTCTTCCTTTGGCCATCTTATTATTCCTGCAGGGTATCTGATAACTGGCAGTACGTAGCTATTTATTACCTGGGTCTTGTTCTAGCCAGTGAGCTGGCTTCTCAGGACTTGCCTTATGTAGCAATGAGTCTGAGTGTATTTATTGAGGAAATTGTAAATTTGTTGAACTTTTTGGATGAATGTAAAGGTTCAGTTGGAGTGAGGAGTCTGTGCTGGGAGCTGCACTTGTGCTGTCCACTAATGCAATATTCTTTAGTGCTGTTTTAAAGGCATTAAAGATGGAGTTTTATGTAACAGGTTCAGTTTGGCCGCCGATGCAAAGTAAGGAGGACAAGACTCTCAATTCTGGTCACTTGGTCTTCAATGCCTTCAAAACAGCGCAAAAGACCATACTTTCAACTTTTACAACATTGCCATGACTGAAGAGGACAAGAAGCTAACGGCCTTTAAGCCTATGGGGCTTTATGGGTTCAACAGACTACCACAAGGACTACCCATAAGTTATATAAGAATAGCCCAGCAAGTTTTATGTGCCTCATAATGAGCATATTTGGTGACCAGAACTTCTTGAAACTTGTCTGTTAATTGGATGACGTGCTGGTCTATGCACCTACTGAGGGAGAGGCCCTGAGAAGACTGGAAATGGTCTTTAGCAGATTAAGAGCCCATGGACTGAAGTTGGTCTCTACAAAATGTCAGCTGCTAAGACTGAGTGTTACATTTCTCTGACTTGTTGTGGACAGCAAGGGAGTTTCAACAGACCCCGACAAGGTCTAAGTCATAAAATCGATGACTGTAATGGACCTTATGATGGAGGATGGAATAACACCTTCCCAAAAGAAAATCAAGTCATTCTTAGGAATGGTCTTGTATTATCAGCAGTTAATTCAAGACTGTCCCAACATTGCCAGACCTTTTTTTGCACTCACAGCTGCCCCAAAAGGACGGAAAATTAATGCACGTGACACTTCTGCTTTCAGAAAGTTACATGCCAAGACTGGAAACAAGAACATGGTGACTCATTTGAGCGTCTCAAGTCAGCACTTCTGGAATCTGTCATCCTTCATTCATTCTTTCAACGGATGCTTCAACTGATGGTCTAGGCACGGTGCTGTCACAATTTCAAGAAGGTGATACAATAGCATGGCCGGTGGATATCGCCAATAAAGCTCTCACCCGTCCTCAAAGCAAATACCCAGCCCACCGTTTGGAGTTCTTGGCACCAAAGTGGTCAGTGTGCAATAAATTTAGTCACTGGCTGAAAGGGAACCCATTTACAGTGTTGGCAGATAATAAACTCTAACATATAACCTTAACAAACCCAAACTTGATGCCTGTGAACAAAGATGGGTGGCAAAGTTGTCACCTTACAGCTTCAACATCAAGTACATACCAGGCAGTACGTGGACAATGGAGCCCTATGAAGTCCTGTTGGAGGAGTCTCAGCAGTTAAGGAGCTTTTTAGGGACAGTGACAACCATCAAGAGGTCGAGTACTTCCAGTCTTCCCAACATTCAGAGAACTTGTCAATGAGTGAAGAGGATGTATCTGCTGTCCTGTCAGGGAATGTAGATTGGGAACATGGTCCTGAGCAAAGAGTACTCACCTGGCTTGTTCATGATCTGGAGCAACTTGTGCCAAATGGTCAAGTTCCCTTACTTGTGTATTCCCTCAAAACTTTCAGGAGGCGCAGCAAAATGACACCACAATAGCTGCTGTTGTCGTGTTTGTCATACAAGCTAGACGTCCATCATGGAGAGAAAAGTGAATTTTCTAGAGCTCTGAAACTCCTTGAAGCAGTGGGACGAGCAGTGGGCTCGACATGGAGCAAAGTGTGCGCGAGTATGTAAAATGCTGCAATTGTTGTGTGCTGAGCAAGATTCCTGAGCCTGAGGGGCGAGTTCCCTTTGAAAGCATAAAGACTACAAGTACTTTAGAACTGGTGTGTCTTGACTTCTTGGTCTGCTGAAGATCCAAGGTTTCGGTGTGTAGACATCTTGGTGGTAACTTATAATTTTATCAAAATGGCGCACGCCTTTCGGTGTTCCAACCAGTCAGCGAAGCATGCCAGTTGTGACAGATACTTTTGTGTCTATGGCTTTCCACAAAGAATCCATTCAGACCAGGGTGCTAACTTTAAGAGTGAGTTTATTCAGGAATTGTTGCAGGTAGCAGGAGTCAAGAAATCAAGGACCACACCATATCATCCCACGGGTAATGGCCAAACCAAAAGGTTTAACAGAACCTTAGGAGTATGATCAGAGCCTTAGAGCCTCAGATGTTGCAAACACTGATGTTTGCCTACAACTGCACTGTCCATGAGTCAACTGGTTACTCACCCTTTCATCTCACGTTTGGTCAGATTCCCAGGCTTCCAGTGGATGTCATGTTTCACAATATGGAAAGAAACGATGAGATTACTGATTATAACAACTACGTTGAAAGAATCATTGAGAACCTTAAAGAGGCTCTTGCCATGACCCAGGCCAACACCGACACCAGTCAGCAACATCAGGCCCATCTATACATCATGACAACCGTATCTTTCCAGCTCTTCCTCTAAACATGGTTTTAGTTTTGGAGGAGACGACGTTGAGATGAAGGAAGATGGTAAGAACAGAGCAGGAACAATCCGTCCAGACAGGCAAAGGGAATGGTATCCCACAATCCCTTGCGGTGCTGATCTAACAGCAGCACCAAAGTTACACCTTAGGTTAGGTGCCACTAAATCCTATTCAAATGGACACACCATGCTGCTTCATAGTGGAAGATAAAAAGTCACACAAACACACACCATAAATAACAATAAAATAATAATTCATAAAACCAAAAGCACAGACATTGATGAGGGTGACCACTGTCTTTTGGCAAACAAGTGTGCATGACAAAAGGGAGCTTGCCGATAAGTGGTGCTCCACCATTTACACCGTTGTGTCCAGAGACTCCAAGTATCACATTTACCGGATCAGGAACACAGCCACTGTACAGGAGAGAGCGGTCCATCGTAACTTGCTACTATTAGTGAACTTCCTGCCAATTGAGATGGATCAAGAGCAAGGGTCGGTGTCCTAATTCAGAACCACTCCCAATCTGAGTGTTGTAAACAGTGCTGATCAGGATGTTTACGTTGTGAATTTCTTTGATCAGATCAAAGATTGGGTTTGAATTGAACGGTGTGCATGGTCCCAGAAAAATGCCATCCGATTATAACAAACAATTACAAACGCCACACTTTTGATCAGAACAAATCATTTGGACATGCGCAGAACTCTCTAAAATACTGAAAAGGGGGGCGTAGAAGAAGAAAGTTCTGTCTTAAAATCCATGCAGGAAATACTGCAATCTGCATCTTTGCTGAACATTATTATGTGGGAATAACAGCAGCCTTTATTTTGTCTGGACACAACTGGAAACTAGCTACACGGTGGCACAGTGGTTAGCGCTCTTCCTCACAGCAAGAAGGCCCCTGGTTCAAGTCCCGGCTGGGGGACATGAAAAACACAACATCAGTGGGGACCTTTCTGTGTGGAGTTTGCACAAACTGTTTGCAGTTTGCTCCCCGTGTATGTGTGGGTTTTCTCCGGGGTCTCCAGCTTCCTCCCACCGTCCAAAAACATGCTTCATAGGTTCATTGGTAACTCTAAATTGTCCATTGGTGTGAGAGTGAATGGATGTGTGATTGAGGACATTCTACCCTGCAACAGACTGGCGTCCTGTTCAGGGCATCCCCTGCCTTCGCCCACAAGTGGCCGGGATAGGCTCCAGCAGCCCCGTGACCCCAAAGGGACAAACGGTATAGAAAATGAATGAACAACTGGAAAAATGAATTCACATGATTGTTTTCGTGGTCTCTCAGGACTGAGCAGAATTTCTGCTTTGAAAAGCCTCCATTAGTTCACACACCATCCCAAACATGCTCCTCTGCTTGGAGACACAGTTCTCCTGAGTCCAGCAGCTCACTCATGCAGAGCAGCCGGATGGACTGCGGTCCAAAGCCTCCTCCAGGTTGCACGCTGTAACACAGCACCCTCCCTGCCCACAAACACAAAGCAACAAGTCCGGCTGCTCTGCTCAGAGGCACGGTTTACTCGCGTTGAGCAGCCACCTCGCCCTGTTCGTGCTCCAAAGCCTCCTCTGGACATCACACCGTCTTTGCATGACGTTAAACCAGCGCAGTAGTGACCCACGATCAGAATAAACCGTTTATTTGCACCAAAATCAGATCAACAATCGGCATAACCACCTATCTCCATCAGAAGGAAATTTCATCCTAATGAGTCTGATGGGGGGGAAAGTATTCTGAACGGCCTGTTTACATCACGCATTTTTATTCTGATCAGGCGTTTATTCTGATTACCATATTTTCACGACCATATGGAGCACTTAAAAGTCTTAAATTTTCTCCAAACTGTAAGGGACGCCCTATGAGGGGGTGCGCCTAATGTGTTCTTGTGGGATGCAGGAGAAGACAGTATGAGAACGGGTAGGATAGTATGGGCGGGAACAACGTAGGAAAAAGTCGGCTTTCATTGTTGTGGGATGCGGCGCTGGGCAAGTTACTCCACAATTTGTCAATGGGTTGGAGATGCTTGGGCTGACGTGTGTTGTGGGATATGTGTGTGTGTCTGTGCTAAAACCAGTGTGTCTGACCTCGCGCGATGCAGGAGGGGTGGGGGAAAATGCATGAGTGTGTGGAGTGCATTCAAAGCAGAAGAGTTTCAACACGTGTCTGCTTGCACTGTTCTTCCAGGACTCTAGATTTTTGGATGCTGATTGATGACTGAAAAAATGAAAGAAAAAAAATCACAACCAACTCAGTTTTGCTCCCTGTGGTATCTTGAATTTGAGAAGATTGTGTTTCAATATTGTATTGTAATTTAGTGGCCAGCAGAGGGCAAACCTGCAAGTTTAGTTGAGTTGTGGCATTGTGTGTTGAACAAGAAGAAGTCGTGAGAAACATGATGTCAGGCTGTGCAGAGAGGTTCTGTTATGCAAATTAAAACTGTTGCATCCACTTTGATGTTTGAGACCTTCTTTTTTGGATCAAGATGCAACATGTTTTTGGCGACGAGGATTTTTAAGAAGAAGAAAGGCCCATAGACCTCCAGAAAAAAAAGAGAGAAAAGAAGAAAGAAGCAGCAGAAAGGTACGTGGCTAGCAAGTGGTCAGCCACCCACAGAGAAGAGAAGCATGGCAACAAATGGCACGCTAGCAGCGTTTGATCCAAAGACTCAAACCTAGGATGAGTATACAGAAATACTTGAACAGTTTTTTGCGGCCAATGAAATAGACAATGAAGACAGACAAAAGGTAATATTGATAAGTGTAGTGGCAGCACCAACCTCCAGTTTAATGCACAACCTCCTCAGGCCAGACAAGCCAAAAGACAAGTCCTTCAATGACCTTGTTTTATTGATGAAGAACCATTATGACCCAAAACCAAACGAAATCGTACAGAGATATAAGTTTGATTCTCATAACCGGAAGCCTAATGAAACAGTTATGGATTATGTAGCTGAGCTGCATTTTTCGGCCCAGGACTGCAACTATGGAAACACTCTGCAACAAAGGCTAAGGGGCCGGCTTGTATGTGGGATTAATGATGACAGGATTCAGAGGCGTCTCCTGGCCGAAACACTAGATATATAATGTTCAGGTGAGGGAGAATTAAAATGACAGAGTCCAGGGATCGACTTTTCACCTTCCTTTGAAGGGATTGGATTTATTTGTAGTTGCATGTGGTTTCTATGAACAGAAACACAATAAATGAACTGATGAGAATAACTGACATCAGAAAGAAAATACAGGATGTATATAACTCTTATTTAACCCCACACAGCTTCAGAATGATCAAATAAACAGAAATGGTCAGTTAAGTAACTAATATTGGGTATAAAGTAATTTATAACAGCATCACACACTGTATTTACATATCTGCAGCAAAAAACAAACTGTCTCAGCTGAGGTGTTAGCATTAGCTCTGCCATTTAAGCTAGCAGCTATTTATGCATATTTGTGGTTAAACAGACACTAAACTTGTAGTAAATAATCAAAATACACTCATAATGAACAGAAACATAACTTGAGTGCTTAATAATTTTAAACTTACATGTTAATCACGCACACACCACCCAAATGCTCAGCTTATGTCTCATCTGTGCAGCAGCTGCAGGCAGGGCCAGTGATGGTGTGTTCAGGAGTGGGTGGGAAATCTTAACATCAACTGTTTCCTTTTGTACAGCCATGCTAACTCAGATCAAATCAAATCAAATCAAACTTTATTTATAAAGCACTTTTCATATAAAAATATAACACAAAGTGCTTTACATTAAAACACAACAAAATGTAAAAACAGGCATTGACGATTTAAAAATAAATAAAATAAAAATAAATAAATAAATAGGGCCCCCCTTTCCCCGTACCTAGCCCCCCACTCCTCTCACACCTCCCACCCCCTAAGTGATGGCAAAGGACAATAAGAAATAGGCTGAGCACAAAAACAGGATGCAGGAAACGTGATGCACTCAGTAGATTGCCACTGCCAGAAATAACACCAGAAAAGGTCTGTTGAACAAGTTTGGATGATGGATGTCTTGGATGACACACTGCTGGACACCAGACAGATCAAGCGATGGACATCTACAGATGTTCTTCTGTCCCAAGTCCATGAGTACATACTAAAAGGATGGCCGGCGAAACTGGACGCCTAAAGCCATATCAACAAAGGAAAATGAAGCTCAGTGTGAGGGATGGATATGTGCTCTGGGGAGCTAGAGTGGTTATTCCCACCAAAGGCAGCGACAAATTCCTGAAGCTCCTGCATCAGACTCACACAGGCATGTCAAAGATGAAAGGTCTAGCAAGGTCATATCTTTGGTGGCCAGGTATGGATGAAAGCATCGAAAGGGAGGTGCAGTTATGTGAAGCCAAAAACACCACAAATCACCACCTGCAGCACCATCACACCCCTGGGAATAGCCAGAAACACCGTGGTCCAGAATCTATGTGGACTATGCAGGACCGTTCCTAGGTGAGATGTTTTTGTTGGTGGTAGATGCTCATTCAAAATGGATGGACATTTATCCGGTGAAATCAGCTACTTCACAAATCACCATAGAAAAACTGAGACAGAGTTTCAGTGTGTTTGGTCTTCCAAAGATGTTGGTATCAGACAATGGGACATGTTTCACAAGTGCAGAATTTGAGACATTCATGAAACAAAATGGAATTGACCATGTAAGATCTGCACCTTTCCACCCATCCTCAAACGGTCTAGCTGAAAGAGCAGTGCAGACTTTTAAGGAGGGGATGAAGAAGATACAAGGAGACACCCTCCAAACAAAACTGTCAAGATTCCTGTTCAGTTTTTGAATTACACCGCATGCAACAACAGGTTTGTCCCCAGCAGAACTGATGATGTCACGGAGACTTCGATCAGCTTTTGACCTGCTCATGCCGGATGTAAAAACAAGAGTTCAGAAAAAAACAACTGAAATGGAAAGACCAACATGACACAAAGAAAACGTAAAACCTAAAACCTAGAAGTTTTGGATCAGGAAACAAGGTGTTTATCCGAAACTATTCCTATGGTCCAAAATGGATACCAGCAGCTGTGTTGTAACTGACTTAATACTTATTTTCCACCAACATTTACAAATAAATTCTTTTATAATCAGCCAATGTGATTTTCTGGATTATTTTTTCTCATTTAATCTCTCATACTTGAGGTTTACCTATGATGAAAATTACAGGCTGGGAGAACCTGTAGAAACCAGCTGGAGTACACATAACTGTTGGTGACTGGTGACTCTTCTAACCAACCTGTACCAACATGTTAAATGTTCAACCAGAGAGGCCAACACTTCAGACCACATCTATTGAAACATCACATGTATACAGAGCTACACAGCTTCCATATCTAGGACAGTCAGACCATCTTTCTTTGCTCTGAGAAAGTGTGCAACACTTCAAGACCATTACCATGAGGCCTGCACTGCTGCAGCTCCAGGACTGCTTTGCATACACTGCCTACAGAGATGGATTACATTACTTCCTTCATGTGTACTGGCACTGTTACCAAACACACATACAACTGTATAACACCACCAGAGCTGACCTAAGGAGAGAAATTAAGAAAGTCAAGGCAGAATAAAGAGGGAAATTGAGGACAACAATGACCCTCATCAGGTGTGGCAGGAATCCAGCAGCTGATCAACTTCTGTGTTTATATACAAGATGATTTTCCCGCCTTATTTCAGTTTTTGGGATATGATTGAACAAAGCTTCACGTATTGAAGTCAAGATGTGTCTCCTCATCATTGCCACATTGGTGACACCAATCGTGAACAATGTCAGACTAGCACACGCGCGAGTTTCAACATCATCATCAAGGACTTCGCCATCTCCCACACGCTGTGACCCGGCCATGCTTGCTGCCGCCATTGTAAAGCAGCCCGAGTTCTGGGAGAGTGATCCCGCCTCCTGGTTCCAGCATGTTGAGGCCCTTTTTCATCTGCGCGGGGTGCACACGGATGGCGCCAGGTACTACTTGGTGGTGGCTGCTCTGGATCACCAGTTCACTCCGGCAGGGCAATGCCGCTGCTGCGCAGCCCGCCCCCGCAGGAAAAGTATGCGGCTCTAAAGGTGCTTCTGCTGCGGAGATACAGCCTGTCTGCTTCGGAGAGAGCGGAGAAGATCCTCAGCATGTTTGGCCTGGGAGACAGTTCAGCCGTGGACTTAATGGACAGCATACTCTCGCTCCTCAGCTCGGATGAGGGCGGTGTTCTTTTTCTGCGCATTTTTTTGTTACAGCTCCCACCGCCATTGCGCACAACTTTGTTTGGCCAACTCTCCTTGCCTGGCGGCGGGAGATTACAGAGGACTGACTGAGGAAGTAGACCAGGTTCTACTGGCTACCAGGCACTTCACCGTGCAGCATGTGACGTCTGATGCCCGCCTGGCAGTGACAGAGGACAATCCAGTGTCTGAAGTCGGCGTGGGCGCGTGCCGGGGGAGCTCCCTGTGGCGTTTCCATCAGAGGTTCAGAAGGAAAGCAAAGCACTGTGTCCCGCCATGTGCGTTTTTGAGTTCAGGAAATGGAGTGGCCGGCACTCAGTAGCAGCTGTGAGTGCTGATAAAGCATGGAGAGCTGTTTGTCACGGACTCTTGCTCTGGACGTTGCTTCAGGTGGACTCTGGCTCCCAGAAGAGTTTGGTCCCCCCCTCCTGCTCAGAGACATCCACTGGTCCACCAGTGGCCTGCTGCTATGTGCAGCTAACAGATCTGCTATTTAAAAACTAAACTATACTAGTTGACTAATGGCAGACAAAATGGCGGTCAGAGAAACAGTCGTGGTGAGTTCAGACAAGAATTCAAGACTAAAACCAAATGCAACCAATGCTCTGGACTCACAATCACTGAGTATAGCTGCTGGAATGATCACTGACCTTAAGGAAGACATCCGTCGTCTAAAAGCCGAACTAGAAATAAAGGACGCTCTCCTGTCCAGATTCATTGATGTCTCATTCGCCCACTCTAAGCGGCTAACCTTGCTTAGCGCTGCACTGAGACCCGTCCACCTGCACACACCCTTCTTCATCTTCAACACCCAAGCAAAGATCCCTGGATGAAGAAGTGGTTGTCCGAAGGCCCAGAAGGAGATCTGATGAGACCCGGAAGACTCCTGTCCTGAGTCTGTCCAACCGCTTCTCCGGACTGGCTGCAGATTCTCCCGCTCCTACCTCAGCGATCACAGCGTCACAGACTCCACCAGACTTGGGCTCCACCATTTATTTTCCCGCTCTTCGGAGAGACGCCACGGAGATCCCGAAGGAGGACGGACGCATCGCTGCATGCAGCAACCCGGACCGGGTCTCGAGGATCA
The DNA here is from genome assembly GCA_023969325.1 of Oryzias curvinotus. Taxonomy (NCBI): domain Eukaryota; kingdom Metazoa; phylum Chordata; class Actinopteri; order Beloniformes; family Adrianichthyidae; genus Oryzias; species Oryzias curvinotus. The sequence goes on from CM043707.1 coordinate 33,427,570, forward strand.
CCGCTAAAGCCCCATCAGAATCAGACGCATCTTCCTCCCGCCGTCGGATCCTGGACGAAGCCGTCCGCTTCCACTTCAGCAAGGCTCGGGCCTCGCTGCCGCAGATGGACCACCGGCCGCAAGGTGAGGCCGCCGCTGACGTCACGCAGGTACCTGTAGGCTCTGCGCCCGCGTCTCCTCCTCCAATGTTTGCCCCGACAACAGCGATAATCGGGGATTCCATAATTCGGAAGGTCCGCTTCTTTAACGCGGTCACACACTGTTTTCCGGGAGCCACGGTTCTGGATATTCTGGAGAAACTCCCAGACCTGCTGATTTATCTGCCATCCTCAGTCAGGAGGCTGATTTTACATGTCGGTTTCAATGATACGTCCTAGAGAGAGTCCTAGAGAGTCTGAAACGACTAAAAAGGCGTTCATCAGACTTTTTCATTTTTTAAACTCCTGTCCATTGAATATTTTTATCTCGGGACCCCTCCCCTCCCTCTCCCGCGGCCAGGGCCGTTTCAGCAGGCTGCTGAGTCTGAGCACCTGGCCCCACTCTGCCTCCAGCCTGAATAGGTTTGTTTTTATTGACAATTTTAATCTTTTCTGGAACAGAACTTCATTCTATAAAACTGATGGGATTCACCCCAGTCCACTGGGCAGCAATGTTTTAGCTGCAAACATCAGACACTCTGTCCAGACATCACCGGCCCCCATCATGCCCCCATCATGCCCCCATCATGCCCCCACCTGTCCAGACCTCCTCCTCATCTGTGCAGACATCAGTCTGTGGAAGTGACTGACTGGATATGGTATCACCCCCCCACATTCCCCAAAAAACTGCTTCAATTGACAGTGCTTCCTTGCCACGACCTGCTGCCCCCCCAGTCTATCCCATTAAGACACCATTACACACAGGTCTTCCATGGGGGGACGTGCTGGGAGAAAAGCAAACACTAACTGGCTTCATCCACTAAAGGAAGCACCAAAACCTGAGGAAGCAGCTTCCACAACTACTCCCCCCTCTTTTAACTTGGCACTTTTTAACGTTCGATCGTTGTCTAACAAATCTTTTATTATAAATGATTTTATCCATGATTTTAATATCGATGGACTCTTTTTAACTGAAACATGGCTGAGCACGGATGCATCCACTGTTCTCACAGAGGGTTCTCCACCCAATTTTAGCTTTGTTTTTTCCACCAGGGAGGGCAGAAAGGGTGGGGGTACTGCATCTATAATGTCCAACTCCTTTGCAGTAAAGCAGATTACAGTAGATGAGTACCCCAGCTTTGAACATCACGCCTTTGTTTTTAACAGCCCTCCAGTTTTATGCATCACAGTATACAGACCACCCAAACCAAGCTCTGTTTTTATTGAGGAGTTTTCTGAGTTTCTAGCATCTGTCCACACTTCCTTTAACATGATTTTAATAACTGGTGATTTTAACCTGCATGTAGACGGGAAGTCGGACTATTGCACCACTCAGTTCTTGGACTAACTCTCCTCTCTTGATTTTAAACATGTCATGCAGCCGACTCACAACAGGGGGCACACTCTTGACCTTGTCATCAGTCATGGTTTACCTACCAGTGTGTCCACTGTTGTGGATCTGGCTGTATCTGACCATTACTGTGTGCTTTTTAACATCACTGGTTTTATAAAGCAGGAGACCTCTGTGAGAACGGTGAAGAAACGCTGCTTGACTCCTGAAGTGGTCGAAAATGTTATTACATCTGTTCGCTCCAACTCTCCACCTGTCTTCCCAGCCCCTTGTGATCTACTTGTTGAAAGTTTTAACAGTAAATTAAAATCCAGTCTCGACTCAGTTGCTCCACTAAAATCTAAAAAGATAAGAACCAAAGCCACACCCCCTTGGAGAACTGAGGAAATTAAACTATTGAAGAGACGTTGTAGATCTGCTGAAAGACTTTGGAGAAAACACAAACTTGAAATAAACTATCAACTATACCAGAACCAACTAAAACTATATAATCAAACAGTAAAACAGACCAGAAATTCATATTTTGCAAACATCATTTCTGTAAATAAAAATAAACCCAGAGTCCTTTTCACCACAATTCAATCTTTAATCAACTCTACTGTGAATAAAAACACAATGCCAGCCTCCGCCTCATAGTGTGAGGACTTTGCAGACCACTTCAGGAGCAAGATCCATTCTGTCAGATCTAACATCATAAAAGGACAGAAAAGCCTCTCTATTGGTAATGATGGCTTGATTTTACCTGAGGAAGCACTGGACAGTTTTGACCTGGTTGAAGCTGCAACACTTGGACGAGTTTTCTCCCAAGTTAATCCAACAACTTGTTTTTTAGATCCCATCCCTACATCACTTTTTAAATCCTTTTACGGGTCTTTTGAGAGTGAGATTTTAAATATCATGAACTCCTCTCTACAGACGGGTATTTTTCCTGCTGCCTTTGAAACGGCAGTGGTGAAACCGTTACTCAAGAAAACAAATTTAGACCCTTCAGTTTTTAATAACTACAGACCTGTGTCCAACTTGCCATTTTTAAGTAAGGTTTTAGAAAAAATTGTTTTTATTCAGCTGAATGAGTTTCTCTCTCAAAACAACGTTTTTGAGATAAACCAGTCTGGTTTTAGGACAAACCACAGCACAGAGACAGCCTTGTTAAAAATGGTTACTGATCTCAGGTGTGCCTTGGATTCAGGTCAGATCTCAGTACTAGTTCTACTAGATCTAAGCGCAGCTTTTGATACTGTTGATCACCTGATCCTTGTAAACAGACTTAAAAGTCTTGGCCTGTCAGGGACTGTTCTCAAGTGGTTTGAATCGTTTCTCATGGAGAGAAACTTTATGGTTAGCATGGACACACACTTCTCTGGGGTCCATGACATTAATTGTGGTGTGCCTCAAGGTTCCATCCTTGGCCCCTTGCTTTTTAACATTTACATGCTTCCTCGGGGGAATGTCATCAGAACCCACAACATCAGCTTTCATAGCTATGCTGATGACACCCAGCTGTACATATCTATGTCTCCTGATGACACAAGACCAATAGAAGCACTTTTTAACTGTTTAATGTCGTTGTGTCCTTGGGCAAGACACTTCACCCTCCTTGCCTCCAGTGTGGCTCCACTGGTGTGTGAATGTGCATGGATGATCCCGGTGATGGTCAGAGGGGCCGTAGGCGCGAAATGGCAGCCACGCCTCTGTCAGTCTGCCCCAGGGCGGCTGTGGCTACATTAGTAGCTACCATCACCAAGTATGAATGAGGAGTGAATGAATAATGGACACAATGTAAGCGCTTTGAGCGTCTGGAAAAGCAAAGAAAAATCCAATCCATTATTATTAACTGTATTTTAGATGTAAAATTATGGATGCCAAATAATTTTCTGCAGCTCAACCAGGAAAAAACTGAAATTTTAGTTATCATTCCTGAAGCTAAGAGAAAAAAAGTTTCTGAAGCTACAGGAACTTTCATTAAGCCATTCAGAAACAGTCAGAAACCTGGGTGTTATCTTCGACTCTAAGCTAACTTTTATCCCACACATAAAACAGGTGGTTAAAACTGGTTTTTATCATCTCAGAAATCTAGCTAGGCTCCGCCCATTACTCTCTCTTGCTAACATGGAGATGCTAATGCATGCTTTTATCATGAGTAAAATTGATTATTGTAACGCCCTGCTTGCTGGTCTTCCAAAAACCAACATTAGGAACCTTCAGCTTCTCCAGAACTCTGCTGCACGAGTTCTTACAAAGACCAGGAGGCGGGCTCACATCACCCCAATTTTAAAATCCCTGCATTGGCTCCCCATATGCTTCAGGATTGATTTTAAGATACTTTTAACTGTTTTTAAATGTCTTAATGGTCTTGCGCCTTCTTATCTATCAGAACTTTTAGTAAAGTATGAACCCTCACGGACCCTGAGATCCTCTGGCTCTGGTCTGTTAACCATTCAACCAGTAAAAACCAAAACATACGGAGAAGCATCTTTTCAACACTGTGGCCCCCGTTTATGGAACAGTCTGCCAGAGGACCTGAGAGCTGCAGAGAGCATTCATGCTTTTAAGAAAAGGCTCAAGACCTAAAGATCTTTTTAACCTGGCTTTAGCTAAGTTTTTACTACTTTTATTTATTTATTTATTCAGTTATTTATTTATATGTGTTTATTTATTTATCTACCCATTTTATCTTGTTTTATGAACTTGAACCAGATTTTTAACGCGTTATTTTAATTGACCTCATTTGAATGTTTATTTTTTATTCTCATTTTTTATTCATTTTCATTTCCGGTGCTTCCTCAGCTGGAACCCCTCCCTCTGGGTCGGCTGCTGTTCAGCCGCTGCGGCTCTGGGTGGGGACCTGCATCACCTCTTAGCTGTGGTGGAGCGGTCCCCACCTGTGATGCTGCATCTGGCTGTCTATGCGGCTGTTCACAGGGGGGGAGGTTCCAATTACCAGCGTTTCCAGCATTGTCTTTCCCCATCAGTTAGGGGGTGGGAGGTGTGAGAGGAATGGGGGGCTAGGTACAGGGAAGGGGACCCTATCTTTTAGTTTTTGTGCTTGTTTATTTTTAATCATCATGCTTGTTTTTATATTTTGTTGTGTTTTAATGTAAAGCACTTTGTGTTATATTTTTATATGAAAAGTGCTTTATTAATAAAGTTTGATTTAATTTGATTTGATCTGGAATTTTGGGACCAAATGGACAACTATTTGTTTTCATAGATGTAAGTTCAGTTGGGAATTTGTCGTTGCCTCGGTTTCTGTTCCCATTATTGGTGCAGATTTTTTGTGTGCACATAGTTTGTTAGTAGACATGGCTAACCGCAGACTATGTCCCATGTGCAGCTGGGGGACCTGGGCCTGTCATGCATGTGCATTTTTTGTCATGCGATAATGTTTTTCAGAGTTTATTGGCTGAGTTTCTGTCCTTGACCACCCCAGCTTTTTCCTCCACCGTGGCTAAGCACGGAGTGGAGCATTTCATCCCCACTAAGGACCTGCCAGTTTTTGCTGCGCCTCGATGCAGAAAAACTCCCCATTGCTAAGGATGAGTTTGCCACCATGGAGAGTCTGGGTATCGTGAGGCGCTCTAACAGCCTTGGGTGTCACCCCTCCACATGGTGCCCCAGGCAGATGGTTCCTGGCGCCTGTGCAGGGATTTTCGCCATCTGAACGACACGACAACAACTCACCTTTATCCCATTCCCCACATTCAGGATTTCTCAGGTTTGTCTGTGAGGCGGCTCAACATTTTCCAAAGTGGACCTGGTGTGCAGTTACCATCAGGTTCCGGTGCGGCCCAAAGATGTGCCTAAGACTCTGGTGATCACTCCTTTTCTGACCTTTTGAGTTCCTGGGCATGCCCTTTGGTGTTAAAGGCACAGCCCAAACTTTTCAAAGTGGTTGGAAACCCACGGCTTGATCGTTACCCGGCTAAATGCCAGTATGGTTTGTTGGCCATTAATTTTTTGGGTCATCGAAAGGTGCGGTTCCTCTGCCCACCAATGTCCAGGCCATGGCAAATTTCCCCCTTCCTGCAATGGTTAAGTCCCTACAAGAGTTCTTGGGGATGGTGAACATTTACAACAGGTTCATACCCCGGGCTGCTCACCTGTTGCAATGTTTTGTTAGAGTCGCCTGCCGGGGTCTGCCATGGGGTGTACCATCCTCAAAAGAAAAAGGTACAAGTCGTTTTTTGACTGTGAATCATTGTATCAAGGTGTTTCATTGAACGCAGAATTGTTGCAAGGCCCTGACCTGACGAACAGTCTCTTGGGCATGTTGACAAGATTTCAACACAACAAGATTGCTTTAATATGTGATGTAGAGGCTATGTATTAGAGCCCTGCGCGGGACTATTTTCTTCATCCCGCTCCCGCCCGCGCCCGCCGAATTTCTGACCAATCCCGCCCGCTCCCGCAACGTATGCGTTACACTCCCGCCCGCATCCCGCAATATGTATGTCCACTCCCGCCCGCACCCGCAAAACTCGGAGAATTTATTCCCGCACTGTAATAGAGATGCATTGATTTTGTATCGTCTCCCGTCCCGCAGGAAAAAAAATCACGTGTTTGTATTGATATTATTAAGGAGATTCATGTCCCTCCTCCAGCCTCATTTTTCCATGCATTCCTCTTTTGTGTAATCTGCAACTTAATTATTAAATATATTTTCACTAATCCTGTTCGGTTAAAAGTGTGCGTGTGTCCGCGCGCAGACAGACGGCCTGAAGGAGTATGCAGGCTGCAGCCAGGGGTAGTTGGCCTGAAGCGCTGAAGCAGCTGATAAAGCTGCAGGTCAAAGTCATTTGAATTTATGGAGGAGAAAAAACATTGTAATGGTTCAACAGAGCTGAAAACCTATGAATTTTTTCCTAACGGAAAAATACTTTTTTTTTAGCTTCAGCCTTTTCCAGTTTTTGCTGTTTTGCGCCTCAGTGGGGTATCAGCACGCAGATCTGAACACCATGTGTGTCTCACGATGAACCTCGTTTGTGGTTCTTCTCTGCTTCATCCATTAACATCATGTCTCTGCCTGGAAACCTGCTCCTTCCTATCCAGCGCAGTGTTGGCAGATAGAGTCACAGCTCTTTCATCCGTGTGCTGCGCTATAGAGCGCCCTGACTATCGTGTCAACCTATGATGACCGTATTTTGCGCTCTGTGTTAACATTTTAAATGAGCAGCAGACCACTGAACATTTGTGCGTTTATTTACGGGTTCTTTCCAGTACAGCAGCGTACGTAGGCTCATACAGGTGGGTGTTTTCTAGGAAAACCGAACTCTCAGCGCTCATCCGATCTCTCTTCTCTTCCCTCTCTTTCATGCTGCTCTGCGCGCTCCCGCATGACGTCAGTCTTGCTTGCGCTCGTTCCACCTGCTGGCCATTTACAGTACTACACGATTTGTAATGAACCCACAACACTTCAAACAGTTTTAAAATTAACAAGGGGGTGGTTTATTTTCACTGTCCCTACATCTGTGTAGAATACACTGGGAGCGCGGGAAAAACAACTCTCAGCTACAGAGGATATGAACAGGTGAACAGGTAAAGAGGAAAAGCAGGTAGAGAGGCGGGGGAGGGGCTTTGGCTTTAAACTGTCCGATGGAAACACGGGCGTCAGATTCAGACGCAGCTTTAACTGCGGGAGTTGAAGCAGAGACTTTCTCTGGGATAATATTATGAACTCAAACATGGAAACATGATTACCAAGTAGAACTCTTCAAAATAATAAACCGGATCTCTCCACATTCTTCGTGTCTAGCATGCATTGATGCACGCATCGCTCCATGCAGGGATCAGACCATAACTTTAGCTCGTAGCTCCGCCCACACGCGACCGCGGTATCAGGCTTTAAAGAGCATAATTTCTAAGAGGCGGGGTGGAGCGTTGCACACCCCCAACAACAGGTTAGATGACAGTGGCCATTAGGCGTCTCTACCTGGTGAGTTCACGGAGCTTACATAAGAATCCAACAGCCGCACAGCCTAACTTGGTCCGCGCTAATAAATATTCATGATATATTCATGGCAACACTGATCCCGCAGGGGTTTTTTTTTGCCGCCCGCTCCCGCCCGCAGCACAATTCAAACCGCCCAATCCCGCGAGATTTGGGTTGGGTCCCGCGGGACCCGGCGGGACCCAATCCCAATGCAGCCCTCTACTATGTATCACCACAAGACTGTGACATTTTGAGACTTTTGTGGTGGCCAGAGGGAAACATAAACCAGCCAGTACAAGATTACAAGATGGTTGTACATTTGTTTGGTGCAACCTCCTCACCCAGCTGTGCAAACTTTGCATTGAGGAAGAAACCTAATGGTGCTAAAGGTTTGACTTGCTGCAGTGAATGCAATCATAAACACTTTTTATGTGGATGATTCTCTCATATCTGTGTCAGATGAAATTAGGGCATATAACCTCTCAGAATTGTGTAAGAGTGATGTGTTCCACATTACCAAATGGATTTAAGGGGTAAATGGTAAATGGCGTGTACTTATATAGCGCTTTCTACCTTCTTACAAAGGCCCAAAGCGCTTTACAGTCACAGTCCCATTCACACATTCACACACACATTCACACACTGGCGGCGGCTCCGCTGCCGAACACTGGCGCCAACCTCCCACCAGAGGCAAGGTGGGGTTCAGTGTCTTGCCCAAGGACACTTCGACACATGGGCGTGTAAGGCGGGAATCGAACCTGCAATATTATGATCATGAGTCGACCGCCCTACCACTGCACCACGGCCGCCCGGAGGAGCGTTAAAGACATGGACTTGAGCAGCAATCCTTTGCCTAAAGAAAGGGTCCTTGGAGTAAACTGGTGTGCAGAACTTGACATATTTAAGGTCAAGTTAAATCCAACGAGTACGTAACAGACAAGACGAGGAACTTTGTCATTTGTAAGTGCAATGTATGACCCTGTAGAATCTGCTAAACAAGCTGTTTTGTCATTACTCAGAGTGGCTCAAATTGAAAAGAACAGTGTCATGGTTTCTGATTTTTAAGCAGTTACTTCTCAATATTAGCAGACATCACAAGCATCTGTTGTCACAAGTGAATGACAAAGGTAATAAAGAAAATCAGTTGAAGCTGTTGAAAAACAACTGCAGAATTTCAAAATCAGCTAAAAGCATATTTGCTCACAGCTGGTGATGTTGCAGAAGGAGAACTTGAGATTATCAAATGCTGTCAACGTCAACACTTGAGTCAAGAACTTCTGGCTCTTCATAAAAGTGAGAAAGTTAAAGGGAGTAGCAATATAATTAAGCTTGATCTTGTTGTGCATCATGGAATCTTAAGAGTAGGAGGAAGATTGCAATTGTCTGCTCTGCCGGCAGATGCTAAGCATCCTGTGATTCTTTCTATAGACTGCCATATGTCTACGCTAGGGGTGTGCCAAAATATCGATATGGTGATATATCGCGATATTTAGTTCCGTGATCGATTATCGATACGTCTTTGTCAAGTATCGACGTTTTATTTACATTTAAAAACCCTGTAAAACGTTATATTAACCATCCTTTGGTAAGACAATTCCGTGGAGGGTCGATAGGGGGCGCTCGTTGCGAGATTGGCTGTTGCGGACGGACGAAGAAGAATACACATTCAAACAAAGATGGTGGAGGGGAAAAACAATGAGAAGTGATGGCAGCAAGGTAAAAGACGCGTCGGCAGCATTAAAGCTGCATCACCCGGAGTTGTGTGAGAAAGCTGTGGCTGCTGCTGCCTGAAGCCGACACAGACCGGCATGGATACTTTTTTCCAGACGAAACTACCGCCGTCTTCTGAGAGACAGAGCAGCGGCAATAACAAACGGAAAACGGTCCCTGCAGCGCGGTGGAGAACGAGGGATTTGGGTTTTTATTGAATGCAGTAGAGCCACGCTTTGACATTCCCTCTCAGAAATACTGAAAAAAGGATCCCTGTACTGTACGTCCAGACCAGAGCTATGGTTGAGATGGAAACGGAAGAAAGAGGCATCCCTGCCCTTTGACCCCCCTTCTCCTCTAAGCAGCAGTAGATGAGCGGCGTCTTGATGCTAAAGTCTGTGGTTCTCCAGAAAAACATGAACATTTTAACATACATCACATGCAGCTTTACCCAAACGTGTTGTTCACAAAGACTTTCACTTTTAGACGCACTTCAAGTTTTTTATGTATTTTATCCCTGGTAATTTAGTTTGAAAGCAGTTTATGTCTTAAATAACTTAAAGAAAAGTTCCTAGCTACTTGATTTTTATTTTTCTGTGAGAATTATATTTTTGTTTACACCACATTTACACTAAATGGTGTCATTTATTTTTTAACAAAGACACTATAATTTGTTCACAGAATTAATATCTGATTTTCAGCTATTTTTTAAATTAAGCAATGGCTATGGTTTTGTTTTTCAAAAGTTAATACCAATGTGTCTGGAGGCTACTTGATTTATTTATTTTTTATCCTGTTTACAGGAATTTTGTACTAAATAATGACACTGCTGTTCATGTTCACTATTGTTTAAACTGAATTTTACAGATATTTCCAAATGAAAATTATCATTGTTTGTCAAATACAATGTGATTATTGTAGTCTTGAATTTGGTGTTAGTGTCACTTAATGTTATAATGTAATTTTTATGTTATGCATTAACAATTAGGAGTCGAAATGTAAGCGCCATTTATTTGATTTATTTATATTTTATTGCCAGCGATGTTACAATTTAAATTTAAAGAACAATTTATGCTTTTATTTGGAAGTCAGGAACTTCTGTTTTAAGACAGGAAATGTTTGGGTTTATGATGCAATGTGCTGCTAGGGAATTTGTGAATGAATGAGTGGACAGCCGAGCCATACGGTTGTTTTACCGTTGTTGGCAAGGATGGCATGTTGGCACCTTTACAGAGCCATTCAAACAAGTAAGACAGTCTCTTGTCGTTCATTGGTTTGCTAGGATTCAAGATTGAACTTTCCTGTTTCTCTCTTTTCAATCAAGAAGAAAGTTAGACAAGGAAAACTTTACACTCAGTGTGGTGCTGGAATGTCAAGACTGAAACTTGAGTTTTCAGTTTCCGAACTATCGGCTCATTTTTTCCTGTTTTTAAAGACTTTGGTGTCATGGTAGTAGCGGGGCTGCTGCTGCTAATTATCTGATTTTCTTTATCTGTGCCTGCTCCGCTAAATCTCTGCCTCTGCCCGTCACTTTCTGCTGCATTGTTGCACTGCAAGAATTCAGTCAACTCACCTGCTCTGGTTTCTCTGCCAGCTTGTCTACCTGTCTGCTCGCCACTCAGCCTGGTTTCCTGCTAATCTGCTCAGCTTCAGTCTCTGCTCTCAGATTCACGCTGCTTCGACCATTGTCTGCTCCTGTCTCCCTGCCACATCATTCTGCCCCAAGCTTCCTAAGTCCCCACACCTCTGCAATTTTTGGAACTGTTTCCCAGAGACCCTTCTGGAGATCATTTGGATTTTAGAATCAAGGGTGTCTCTGACTGAGCCCAGGCTCCTGAGTTCTTTTTTTTTGTTACTTTATTTTTATACATTTTTGTTACATGTAAACAAAACACAAACCACAACAACAATCAAAAACAAGGGTCAATTCTAGGTGCTTCTTGTGTTTATTTGTTATAAAGTGTCCATTTTTACCATTTTCTGTGTAATTGTGAATTGTGAAAAATTGTTCGCAATTGTTGAAGTCCATTGCTCCTTTGATGGGATGGACGTTATAACCCAGTTTCTGGTCAATGATTTTTTAGCAGCTAGTGACATAACTTTAAATAAGTATTTGTCACTTTGGTGGACAGAGTTTCCTGAGAACACGTACAAATAAAACAGTTCTGGTTCCAGAGGAATTGTGTATCCCAGCACTTTGGATGTTAGATCACACACCATTTTCCCAAAACCTGTTACGTTCTGACACTTCCAAAATACATGAGAAAGGTCTACATTTACTTCTCCACATCCACGCCAACAGCTCTGATTTGTTTTTAACTGTTTATTCTTTAGTTTAGGCGTTATAAAAAAATCTTATAAGGTTCTTCCAGGCAAACTCTCTCCATGTTGGAGATCCAGTGGTGGTATGGTGGTGTCTCCACATGTCTAACTAATCCTGCTCACTTATCTTTGTGTTTAATTCTCTTTCCCAGTTATCTTTTACTTTTAAAGTTGTGTTTTTGTCATACTCCATTAAGGATTTACATAGTATATTAATCCCTTTAGAATTGCTGTCTTTATATGCCTTCATTATTGTTTGAATGATCCCACCCTCATCTCCAGAAGAGCTGCTTTGTAATTTAGTCTTATAATAGTTTCTCATTTGTAAATATCTAAAAAAAATCCAGATTTTCAAGGTGAAATTGCAATTGTAATCTATGTTTAGTACTGATATAGGTCTATAATTAGCACATGACTGTTTGTTTTTCCCCAGTTTTAAGATAACTGAAATTCACACACACATTCACACAAAAAATTCTGACCATGAAATGGGCATTTTATTATTTTGTAGGGTCCAGTTTAGAGATCTATGTAAAATTGGGGTAAGTTTGTTTTTAAATGTTTTATACCATTCAGTTGGAAACCCGTCGCTGCCTGGTGATTTATTGTTTTTCACAGTATCTATGGTTTTTAATATTTCCTCTCTTGTAATTTCAGCGGTGAGTATTTTATTTTGATTCAGTCCAATAAATGGTAGATCTATATTTTCCAAAAAGGTTCTTTTTTCTTGGTCACAAGCTGAGAGAGGCTGGGAATATAGTTTTTTGTAGTAGTTAGTGAATATTTTTTCGATTTCCTCTGGGTTATTTGTTACGTTATTAGTTTCTGGATCGATAACTTCATAAATTGCATTTAGCACCTGTTTTTTAATTCTTTTGGCTAATAATTTTGTTGATTTAGGCCCTACTTCCTGATAACTTTGTTTAAAATAAATCAGATTTTTTTTCTATTTCTTCCTCTAACATGAGATTGATTTGTTTTTTAATGTTTTGTATTTGTTGATATATTTCTGTTGTATTTCTTTTTATGAACTGTTGTTCAAGTTTTTTCAATTTTGTGGAGTATTCTTCATACTTTTTATTTCTATTTTTCCTTAACCATGTTGTTTTTGCTACTACACTGCCCAAAAATATAAGCGCAACACTATGACTTTTGCTCCCATTTTTGATGGTATAAACTCAACGAGATGTGTCACACTTCGTGAACCAAATGGTGGTCCCACCAGATACTGGCTGGTTGTCTGAGTCCCCTGACCCCCTCAATAAAACAAACTGAAGATTTCAGAGTGGCCTTTCCTTGTGGCCAGTCTAAGGCACACCTGTGCAATAATCATGCTGTCTAATCAGCATCTAGATATGGCACACCTGTGAGGTGGGATGGATTGTCTTGGCAAAGGAGAAGTGCTCACTATCACAGATTTAGACAGATTTGTGAACAATATTTCAGAGAACTGATTATTCTGTGTCTGTGGAAAATGTTTCACATCTTTGAGTTCATACCATAAAAAATGGGAGCAATAACAAAAGTGTTGAGTTCATATTTGTAGTCAGTGTAGTTTTCCCCTCATTCCTGCTTTAAGAGTATCCCATAACACTGTGGGGTCTACGGCTCCGTTATCATTTTCCTCCAAATATTGTTTTATAGCAGTTTTTATGTCTTTTATATTTGCTTCAGGATTTAAAATTCCAACATTCAATCTCCACGTTGTTTGTTTTTTCCTTTTTCAAATATTTATTTTCATGTGTAGAATATTGTGGTCAGACACGTCTGCACCTTCAATTTTACATTCTTCCACTCTGCTGATATCAGATTTAGAAATGAAAAAATAGTCTATTCGTGAATGTACTTTGTGACTTGCGGAGTAATGTGTGTAATCTTTCTTATGGGGATTTAAAGTCCTCCATACATCAATCAGTCCTAATTCTTCTATGGATATTTTGACAAATTTGATAATAGTCTTTTTATGTTTATGTATACTACTAGTTGTGTCTACCCTGAAGTTTAAGGCTACATTGAAATCTCCTCCGCAGATTAATATCCCCTCAGCTTCCTCAGAGATGACATTAAACAAAGATTTAAAAAATTGTTTATCACTTTCGGGTGGGGCATATACATTGACTATTGTTAAAACTGCGTCTCCCATTCGTCCTTTTACAATGATGTACTGCCTGTCCTTCCCCTTTGTCAATCTCTAAGTTGGTTTTGTTAGAAATCAAAATAGCAACTTCTCGTTTGCAACCTTGTTTATATGAACTGTAATATGTTTGTCTGAATCCTAGTTTTTTAAGTTTCTCATTTTCTTGATCATTCAAATGGGTCTCTTGCAACAGAGCTAGTTGTATATTTTCCTTAATTTTTGTAGAACTATCCCCCTCTTTTTTGGCGAGGTAAGCCCATTCACATTCAGTGAGGCAATACTCAAACTACATATTTATTAAAGCAATCATATCCATGCACCTAGATAGTGACCAACTCAAAAACAAACTAACCATTGAATTAAAAATCTGTGCAACCTGAAAAAAGAACTGTGACTTCCACATGGAGATGATCTCCGTCTCTCCTCTCTTGTCCCTGTTGGTGGGTGGGCAGGGTGACCTCATTCCAGATGGGGGTCTGCCCCCAGACATAAATCTAGAATTGTCCTCGGTCTTCAGTCTGTGAGCTCTGCCCCGGCATTTTGGTTTAATAAATCGGCTCTATTTGCAGATTTCAAGTGGTTATTTCTTTTGGTATTCCTGAAGCCTCTCTTGTGCATTTTCAGTTAACATGTTTCCAAATATTAAAATGATTGTACAGAACAGAACTAAAAATCTTTACATATATGCTGAATGACAGACCTTAAGGTCACTGAGAGTTTCTGCCTGGTGGTTTTAACTCCCAAACATTGAACAATTAGTAACAACACAACACCCAACAGCTCAAACTCAGTCAATTACATTATATCATCATAACTCCTGATCCGTTCTTCTCCTCCTTCAGGGAGTTCAGCTTCTTTACTGACCTCAGAGTCTGCAGTCTGCAGTCTGGACTCTCCAGAAAACCACACAGAGGACGAATCTTTGAACTCTGCAGGTTCTGGTTCCTGCTCAGGTCCAGTTCTGTCAGATTGGAAGGGTTTTTCTTCAGAACTGAGACCAGAACTTCACAGCTGATCTCTGACAAACTGCAGTTCTCCAACCTGCAATGAGACAGATAAGTGTGTTCAGGAACAGTGATGCAGCTTGAAGTCCTGCTGGGTTTAACTCAGAGAAATCAGTCCCATTAGCAGTATAACCATCACGGTTCATTCAATATATGAAATAATTATACATTAAACCTTAGTGTTACAGCAGACACACAATCATGTGCTGAGGGTTACCACTAATGTTACATACAGCGGTAAATGCGAGTAAAGGTAGAACAAAAGTTTTAGAGAAAATGAAAGCGTAAAAGATGTTAGATGCAACATTTAGACCTACTTCAGTTTTAGTCATTAACCAACTAAAAAAAGTTTTGGTTGTGGACGTCATTGTGGAAGGTATCAGAAAACGTGCATCCCTGGCTATGAGGACACACCCTTCTCTTTATCTCGTTTCTCCTCTTCTTCAGTTGACTTTGACATTTTATGTCCATCTCTGCTGTTTTGGCACTTGACAGTAAACCTCCCCACCAAAGGTGTTGACTAAATCAATTTTCACTTCGGTGACCTCATCGTTTGGTTTTGTTTTGTGTTCCCTCTTCTTATTAGGACACTAAAACGATGGGACATGTTGCAGAATGGTTGGGACAGTTCAGTTTAAGTCTCAATGTAAACTAAACAGTTGCAATGTACTTTTCCAAGACAAACCGGAAAAATATTCTGGCTGATGTTTTTGTGGCAGAAAAGAAAATAGAAGTTGTTGAAATATTGGAATATCTTGGCATTTTAATTGATACAAAATTCAATTTTAAATCTCAAATTCAGAAACTATATAACCGTGTTCAGTTTAACGTGTCTAATTTTAGATTTATTAGGACAAATCTGTCACTGCAAGCTGCTACAATGTTCATGCATTCAATGATTTTATCCCACATGACGTACTGCCTCACTACCTGGTCGCAGGCAAACAGATCAGCATTAAAACCGCTGGAGACACTTTACAAACAATCAATTCAAATACTGGATAAAAAACCATTTAGAGATCAACATTGTGACATTTTACAAAAACACAAACTGTTAAGTTGGAAGAACATGATTAAGTATTTAAAACTAAGCCTGTTTTACAAAATCAGCAATGGACTGTCATCCCCTCCACTCAGTCAGTTTTTTAATAATAATAATCAATTTTATTTAAAAGCACCTTTCATGAAACCCAAGGACACTTTACAAAACAAAGGTCGAAAATAAACATTAAAAAGAACAATAAATAGAATTAGACAGAAAATTAAAAGTGAATCAAGATGGGAAGGCAGAAATAAACATGAGTTTTGATTTGAAAGTTGGTAGAGTCTATGTTGCAGAGATCAGGAGAGAATTCCAGAGTTTGGCAGCAGAGCAGCTGAAGGTTTTGGTTTCCATGGTGACAAGTCGAGGAAAACAGAGAGCTGAACAGAGGAGGAGGACCGAAGATTCTGGAGGTTATTGGAAGCCAGTGCAGCTGGTGGAGAACCGAGGTGATACGACTAAAGGAGGGGGTTCTGGAGAGGATGCGGGCAGCTGAGTTCTGGACCAGTTGGAGCTTATTGAGGTTCTTTTGGGGGAGACCAAAGAGGAGAGAATTACAGTAGTCTAGACAGAAGTGGAAGTGACCAGACTGTGGACGGGGGCGTAGGCGATTCATGTTACGTAGATGGAAATGGGCACGCCGAGTAATACCAGCTCAGTGGCCTTGTGGTTAGAGCGTCCACCATGTAACTGGAAGGTTGAGGGTTCTAACCCAGGACAAGTCATAACAAAGACTTTAAAAATGGGACCCAATGCCTCCCTGCTTGACACGCAGCATTAAGGGGTCGGATTGGGGGGTTGAACTACCAAATGGTTCCTGAGCAGAGCTGTGTCTGCAGCTCACTGCTCAAATCCAGAGAACAGGTTTCCCACACCTAGGTGTTTGACAGACAGTGTGACTTTGGTTTGATTTAATTTAATATTATTGATGTGGGACTAAAAAGATAAGGAGCCATCTAGGATGTCACCCAGGCTCTTCACCTGAGGGGAGGGAGAGACAGAACAAGAGTCGATGGAAAGACTGAGTTAAATATAATTTAATGAAATATGACGCCTGGATTCATCACTTTCTCCAAAAGTCGGAAGTGACCCTGATTTCAGCAGAGTTCAGACCTACAGACAACTTGACCTCAACTTTCAGTGTCGCTGAGGAAGGATATGGACCTGAATCTAATGTCTGCAGACATAACATGGAAGAGAACTATAAACTGTTTAAACCCAGAAGGACAGTTGTTAATCAGCAGAAGAAGAAATGCCAACCTTGGACAATCGACAGATTATGGACCCTTTTTTTATTTTTACTTCACAGCATTACCTTATCATAAAAAATAAAAATAAAAAACTGAATAATTATAAAATAAATGATTAATCAATTATTGAAAATGGTTGATTTCTAAGGATATTACTTCACATGCACCAAAAAATTGAAAAATTGAATCTTGATTTTTCCTAATGTAACATACAGTGATGGAAGTTTTACCGGGGATTCCCGGAAATCCAGGTTTTTGAGCAAACCGATCGTACCTTACAGGAAATAAAGACTTGATCTCTGGACAAATCGCTTTCCGGATGAAAAAATGGTCTGGAATCGGTGAATTTTAGCTTTATTTCCTATATTTCTCCGTGGATCACTTCCTCTATGGGAGAAAGCGATCTTCTTGTCTTCGTCCTCCCGGCCTAATTGACCAATGACGGGACGTTTTAGTTGCTTTCGGATGCGTCGGCGGCTCTGATTGGCTCTGTCTGTACCACGTGGTCAGCGTGACGGATTTCCTAGAGACCAAAACTGGCGGACACACGCTAAACTTTCACACACAAATCTGAAGAGAATTAGATCAATTTGTGTTAAAATAATGGCGGGCATCGTCATTATTGAGCGTGGTCACGACCTCAGTTGTGAGAAGACGATAAAAAACAAATTGAAGTGGTTTTGGATGGAGGCAAACAAATGTTGGAGGTGGGTACAATTTGTGTTGTTCAGAATTTCACTCTCAGCCGTTCTACTACAATTAGTTACGGTGGAATTTATGCAGAGATTAAAACATGCTAACTGTTTTATACATTGTTTGAAATTGCCATTTATGTCAAGTCTGTGAATGGTTTGTAATGTTTGTAGCAGTTTTTTAAATCTGGTCTGGTCTTTTTATTTATTTGATCAGTGCCCCAGTGACCAGGAGAACCCCCCCCCCCCTTGTAAAGAATTGATGTATTATGTTATAGAATGATAGTTTAAAGCAGATCCCATATTTGGATGTAATTATAGTTTGAGAAAACAGTGCAAGTGGATGTTGTACATCTGTCATTTCTAAAGCAGAAATCATGTATAAATGAGGTACTTTCATAGAATATCATAGTTACTGGTGTTCTTTTTGCCATTTGGGGCTTTGATGTTACTTTATTTTAGCAATGGTATGTTTTGCAGCTTTTAGGAAAAGTTTAGATTGAAGGATTGTAGGATTACTTTGAGCAATTATCCAAATTCTTTTAGGACCAGCAAGTCCTTCATGGAAAGTCAAACTAGGGGTTTGACTGACAAATCATGATGCTCCAATTTGTCTTAGTTTCTTGATTAAGAAGTGAATAACTAGCTGCCAGAATGTACCAGAATGCATCTAAGACCATTGATTTTTCCAAAATTCTGCTCCGCACCAGTCAAATTATTTAAAGAAAAGTTCAGGGATTTTTTTCCTTGCCTGACTTTCATCACTGAACATAATTTTGCACGTATTTTAACTTTTGATACTTGATCAAATTTTGCTAAGAAAACTTGTGAAACAGTGTCATGTCTATTTTACTGATACAGTATTATGTTCTAATCATATGAATGACTTTTATAAGTAACATAATCTGCATATAGTTGGATACTTCATTGCCATGTTGATTTCTAAAAGTTATTTTTTACAAATTAATTTAAGTCATTCATCTTTGTCATGTGCTTTATTGATATTTCAAGATTCTTAATTCTGTCTGATAAAAGTTATGAACCAGATATTGATAAATCATGTAATAAAATGGTTATAGTATAACGGGGTGGGATTATATAAATTCACTTCCTTCCACTCCCTTTCAAGCAATATTTATTAATATGTCTAAATATCCTAAGTTTGATTAGTTACTGTATGAATGTACAACAGATGATTGTATTGTTTTGTGTATTATTTGCTTAAAATAAACCATTTCAAATCAAATCAAATTCATTATTATTGATGTTTTTAACATTACGAAAAGAGATGAGACGGGACGGTTTAGTGACAGATACAGTGATGGAGATGTTAAAAGACACAAGAAAATGATCAGATACATGAGTTTCATCAGCAGAGCAGTTAGTGGGGGTTAATCCAGAGCAGCAAACTAAATCTAAGATATGTCCTTTAGAGTGAGTAGGAGAACTGTTGTGCTGGGTGAAGTTAAGGCTGTCCAAACATGAGCTGAGGTCTTTGGTGAGAGGAAGAAGCCTGTTATCACAGTGAACATTAAAATCACCCATCATTATAACATTGGGTGAGAGGGATGAGAGGTGGGAGAGAAGAGTTCCAAGTTTATCCAGAAAGTCAGAGTTTGTCTTGGGAGGGCGATAAACCACAGCCAGAACAGTTGGGGTGGGGCCAGGAAGCCTGCAGGCAATGCACTCCATGGAGCTGACAGAGGGGACCTCAACCAGCAGGACTTTCACTTGAATTCAATTCAAATTCATTTATAATTAATAATTTTAAAAAATTAAAAACGTTAAAACATGAACTCAAAAGGATCATGAATACATAGAATTCAATAGGAAAATACTAAAATGAACTAACAAACTGACTAAGCTATACTGGCATCCCTGCCCTTAGACCCCCCTTCTCTGTAAGGAAAAACTGAATGAAGAAACCTCAGGGGTGCCCACATGAAGGATGGATCCTCCCCCAGGACAGACAGGCGATGTACCAGAACTCCTAAAGAGAAGAAATAATTTATCTAACTCTACAACTAGGTCAGCAGGGGCTGCTGCTGTGAACAGCAGACGAGCTTCATCCAGATGGGGTTGGGGACAGTCAGGGGTGTGAGTCGAGCCGGAGACAGGATCCACAGCCAGGTGTAGGAGCAGGAGCAGAGAGGAGGTGCACAGTCAGGTACAGGAGCAGAGAGGAGGTACACAGTCAGGAACAGGAGCACGGATGAACCAACTCATAGAGTCAAGCTTAACAGGGTCTTCTTTCCCCGCTGAATTTGCCACTTTCCACTTCTTGCGATGTAATATCACGAGATCTCCTCCATGACCCGTGCCACGACGTTTGCAGATGTAAACAAAACCGGGAGGAGTAGAATCTTTAAGTTGTGAAAATTCGTTTGGATGCTGCCAGGTTTCCATTAATAAACCAGTTATTGTCCAAGCTCAGCATCTTTTACAGCAGCATTGTTCAGGTGGTCCACCAGAAGTAGGTTGGAGATGTTTACAGCAGCAGCCCCTGCTGACCTTCTTTGTGAATTCTTTAGTGATTTGTCAATGACCATTTTGGGTCATGAAGAAGTTTCCGTCTTGGATGCACCAATGCAGCTGCACGAGATCTTAGAACCAATTAAGGCTTGAAATCCTCACTATCTCCTGGATTGGATGACCTGCTGAAGGAATTCTCTGCAGCTTCTGCAGAAAAACTAGCCCTCTTAATGACTACAATGTTTATGGACTCTTTCAGTAAAGACGCTCTTCCTAGCAGTTTAAATCAGGCCTGTATCACTTTCCTCTAAATCTCTTAGATTGTGACTGGTAGAGGCGCAATGCACTTTTGAATAGGGATTATAAAATGTTGGCTAAACTGATAGCCAGTCGGCTGGAAGAGGTCCTGCCTAGCCTTAAATCCAGTGGCCAATCTGGTTTTGTTGTGACAGATGCTCCTTTTTTCAGTATTGGTTGACTATATAACATTTCATATATTCCCAGTGTCACTGAATCCACGCAGCTCTATTCATTCTTGAACTAAGCTTCTATATGCTATAAGCAAAAGACAGACGTTTGTGAAGATACTGTAGATACGTAGTGCCTGTTTCCAACGTTTGGATGTCATATGTCTAAGTTTGAGCCTGCAGATATACCGGTAATCATTTTTATAACAAGAAAATGAGTGAAACAATGTAGACTTCCTACATGAAACATGATGTCATTTTCTGAATTTCTAACTAACAGACAAATGGAAAGTAGGGGTGATATATAAACTCATCATACTTTCCCTCCCTCTCACTTATGGTGAAGAGATTTAAGCAAAGTAGGATAAAATAACTCGGCAAAACAGAGTAAGCCCTGGCTGCAGCCTGCAGAAGGGCTCAACATTGTGGAATGTTAACCCCGTCCACGTTGAGCCCATGCATGTGATTCCCCTTCGTCAATGCAGTTATGATTGCAGGAAATGGGAAGAATCAGTGGAGCACATTTTGTGTCATTGTTAATTGTATGAGGAAGAAAGACGACAGCTGGAAAATAGAGTACTGTTGATAGAGGGTGAACGGCTGAGTTTGAAGAAGTTCTTGGGAGGGGAGCAAATTTAAAATGGTTTTATTTATTTTATTTTTTTATAGGTAGTCCCCCACTTCGACCCATACTCCAACACAATAGGTGGCGATAATGTGCCTCGTCGTTGTTACCGCCCACCATTTGAACTACAAGAAGAAGAAGAAGAAGAAGAAGTCAGTGCAGTTCTTCTTCTTCTGTTCCCACGAGCAGAGCCATTTTCAAAATGGAGGAACGCATCAACAAAAACACGGTAAGTTAATGAAAAGAAAACTTGTTGTGATTAGTGCTCGCTTTTCCACAACAATTTTTCCGTTACACTGCAGATGAGGCTGTTATTTCGTATTTTCAAATGTATTTGGCTTTTATGTCCCTGCCGTTCTAATTATGTGGTTCAGGTTTACACAAAGCTAGTTTAGCTTAGCTTAGCTTGCGCCTCTCCTGGAAGTTTCTGTCAAGCTATTTGTGTCTTCCAATGTCAGTAAAACGTTGTTTGTTTGTTTATTTCACCTGTGTTATTTCTGTCTTTATATAGAGACATGTTACAGTTTTAGTTGACAGTGACAAATCAACGTTTTTTATTGTCCATTTTGCTGTTAGGATGCCCAGAGCCTGCTGTGGCCCTCCACGTGGAAAAAAACATTCATGCGTGAAACACAAAGTAATAATAATGGTATAATGAATTATACCATGCTCTGAGTGAAAACAGTATTCTGACTGATTGGTGTGTGCATTAAAAAGTCAAAACAAGAATTAAGGACTAAAAACTGGTTAATATTTGTTTCTTTTGTAAGTGACCATTGCATGGAAAGGTAACATTCAGAAATGTCACGTGGATTCTCTATATTAACATGTACTTTAAGACCTTCAGTGCACTCTGTATATTGTCATTGGGACTAAATATGATTTCAGCGAAGTGTGTGTAAATTCTGGTCTGTTTGTGTCAAGTGAATTCAAGATACTTTTGGGTTGTGACTCAAACTGACCTAATCTGTATTTATTTCTTAAAAGGTAAACGTGAAGCAAATTAGAAGATGGTGTCGTCACCTAATAACAAACTTTCCAATGCCATGGTCTTTATATGATCACACGTTTAAAATCCTTATTTTTTTACTACATATTTTACTGAAAACTCTCTGGATTGACCTTTTATTAAAATTTAGACAGTGAACATTCATTGTCATTGATTCATCAAGGTCTGCAGAAGAAAGAATGCAGCCAGAAAAAGGAGGAGCAGAAACTCCAGGTGAAAGGAGCTCATTGAATTCATGAGGCTCACATTGAAGCTCTTCTCTGAGGCTGTTGTTGTTAATCCCTCTGCCACTTTCAGGATGAAGATGATGCTTCACCGAAAAAGATGTGATCTGAATCCATCTCATCAGGAACTATTGAAGCTAGAGCTGTTGGACACACACAGACATAGTTTTCTCTGCATGCTTTCATTTTCTGTTTGATTATTGAGGTCACCTGAGATGCCGCTTCAAATATAATATAATATAATATTGAATTTATTCTAAAAGTTTAGGAAATGGGATGTCCAGGATCTTTTTTTGAGTGTAATGTTTTCATTTTCATTCTGTTCTCTTTGTAGGGGATGGTGACATGAGGATCAGCAGTGGGACAGGAAGGAATGGATGGATCCTTCTGAACTCAACATTTGATGCCGCAGGACCACAATCACCTATGGACACTTTAAAGTGACCAATTTACCTATTAAGAGTGCTTTTGGACGGTGGGAGGAAGGACCAGAGAAAACCCGCACATGTATGTCTAGCATGAGGTCAGGGGTTTTACTTTAAATGTTTAACCCACCTGAGACTATACACAGACTGAGCATAAATACACAACAGTTACACAATATCTGTGGAAACTAGGTGTGATAAATTGTACATTTTATATTGTGATATAATTTTACATATTCCCAGTGAAGAACAAAAGACTGAACTTTGACCCAGAGGCTTTTGCAGTTCCTGCTGTCAATCTGATTCGTGATGAAGCGGAGGGGAGCCAAACCATGTGTTTCTTTGAGCTCGTTTCCTGAAGAGATGGACTGGATCTGGGGATTGACCTTCAACTATTGGCTGATGGACGATCATCTGTCAGCCAATCCGAGTGTTCCGGGGCGGAGATTCGGCCGCCATGATGTTTTCATGGGAGGAGGTTCTGACCACATGTTATAAGGGCCATGTCTTGGAAAAGTCTTTTGTCTTCTGTCTTGTGGCTTTCATGTAAAACGCCTGTAACTGCTTCTTTTTTTTTTTTTTTTTAACTTGTCCTGTCCAACAGCTGGGCAAACAGATGAGAGCTGAAGGCCTCTTGTGTTGGACATATTTTGCTTTAACAAGAGGGGTTATTAATCTACAGACAAACCAGAGGAATGTCTGAATAAACCCCTTTTGGAATCCAGGACAAACTTTATTAAATTCCATCATGTTTGACAATCTTTGGTGTTGGACCGGACGGAAAAGGAAAGGAGGGAAGAAGAGAGAGGGATGTTAGAGAGGAGGGGGATAGGAGGGGGGGGGGGGGTAGAACCATGAAGCAGCCTAAAGCAACAACTTTACTGGATGTTTATCATTACGGTAAGGCTCAAGTGTAATACAAATCTCAAAGGGCGGGGCCTGTCCACACACACATTCAGATGTTATAAACACACCTGTTAACTGCAAAGATGTCCACATGTCAACATGAACACAAAACATGAACACAATACAGATATTGTTCACACACACATACTTATGCCTTTAAACCAACTAGTGTGAAATATTTCATTCATTCAATCATTCAGATTATTAGTGTAAAGGTGAGCTAACACCTGTGCTCAGGTGAGTGTTTAAGTTCTTCTAAATGGATGGTGGAATGTGAAAAGAAGGAGGGAGAGAGACCAGCCATCCCCACACCCAGACCCCCGCCGCAGTAGCAGTGGCAGCCAGAGCTCCCAGCGCCACCCGGCAGCAGGCAGGGAACAACCACCCCCCGGGCGATCACACCCACCACCCAGGCCAGGGCCAGCAGGACCACCACGAGGCCCCCAGAGCCAGAGAGCAGGGAGGCATGGGGGGAAGAGAGCGCCGCCCCAGCCCAACCAGGGGAGCAGCCCCCCCCGCCGCGCCGGGAGGGCCCAACGCAGGGCCCCACCCGAGAAGAGTGCCCACAGCCCCAGACGAGCACCCCCTCACCACCCAGGAGTTCTGGGTATCCCCCCGCCCCAACCCCAGGTACGAGCCAGGACCCCCCAAGGGAGACCCGCTCTGCGCTCCAGGCAGCCACCCACCCGGCCTACGGTTGGTCCAGGAAGGAGCAAGGCAGGGGACAGCCGGCCCCGCCCAGGAGGGGGGCACCCCGGAGAAAAGAGGGGCCCACAAGGGGTGTTGTTAACGTGGACCGACCAGGCTCGGCCACAGTTGGAAATTTGGCGGGGCCTAGCGCCCAGGGAGACGGACACCCCCGGCTCAGGTGTAATGTGAACCCCCCCCCTGCACGGAGAGAGCCCCACCGGGCCCAGGAAACCGGCACCGGGGATGGGGTAGGGGACAGATGGACCTTGGACCCACCTTCCTTGTATAATGTGTGTGCGTGTGTTCGTAAGGGTGTATGTGTGCATGTGTGTGTGTTTGTGTTTGAATGTATATTATGAGAAGTAAAAGGTGTGTGTACTAGGGGGGTGCAGTTAAAATTGGTGGGTAGGGCACAGAGAGGACATTCCCTGATTACTCACAGTAATGTCCCCTCACCCTCCCCACCAAGGGGCCCTAAGTGTCTAAGGTGCGGTTAAAATTGGCGGGTAGGGTGCTAGGAGGACATCTGCTGCTTGCTGGCAGTGATGTCCAAGCACCCCCCCTACCAAGGGCCCTACATGTCTAAGGTGCAAATAAAACCGAGAGAGGGGGGGCCCATTCCATACGGCAACCATGGGAGGGAGACCACTGCCAAGTAGCCTCCCCCCAAAGCGCATCGCAGGCTAAACCCCCCACCCCCTCACCCTAATATGAGATTATATGAGGACGGGGGTGAGTTGGGGACAGCTGGCAGACTGTCTCCCGGTGGTCAAACATCCGTCCCCCAGTCCCCCCCAGCATAGGGCCCGGGTCCCCCAGCCTCGGGGCCCCATCCCCCGAGGCACCGACGCCCCAGGCCCAGCACGACCCCCCCCACACAGAGAGAGAGGAGCCAGAAAGCGCCACCCCCCCGGAGCGAGCCCAGGCCCCCACCCCCAGGCGCCGGCCCCGAGGGAGCTCTGGTCAGGCCTCGACGGGACCAAGGCAGCCAACCGGCCGGGGCAACCGCCGATTGCCACCAGCGGAGACCCCGACCCGTCAAACCCCCAAGGCCCCGTACCCATGGTGCCCCCCCCCCCCCCGGAAAGCCCCCCCCACAAGACAGGGAAAACGCCTGTAACTTCTTACGTTTTTTAGGCCTTCTAAAATAAGGACCCAGACCTGTTTTTAATTCTGTTTAGAACTATTAGGGCAATAAATTCGGTGTATTTTTAATATGCTGGAATCCTAATTTTCACTACTCCCGACTGTTTCCCAGGGAGCTGATGGTGCAGCTGTCAACCTCAGGCATAAAGGAGGGGTAATAGCCCTCCTCCAAGCTGAGGCAGGGGCTTTTATTGTCCCTTTTCATTGCATGCCACATAGGTAGGTTAAATGTGAACCTTTAGAATAAAGATAGGGCAGTAACCTAAAAATGTCATGGTAAATTTTAAGTTTAATTTATTGTAATTGTAGATTGGAGCTGGCAATGCTATCTAGCGGAATTTATTGTTTGTAACTGTGAAATGACCGAAAGTTTACTAATCACTTTGTTACTACGCACTTTTTTTTAAAAATTCTGAATGTATGGTATTTTGTTTACTATTTGTACTGTCATGACAGTGATGGTGCTGTCAGTTTCCCTTGTTGTTGCATCTTCAAAAGTGCAGAATAAAATGTGACACTGAATTTGAAACAGCACATTGTAATGTCTGCATCTATTATTAAAGTATTTCTAAATAATACAGTGGAAATGAGTAGATCTGGTTAGCATGTTGATTTACGGTATGCGTCCCTAAATTTTCTGGTAGTGCCCCTAAAATTTTCAGTTCGGGGCCACAGTGCTCCTGGTGAAAAAAGTGAGTCTGGAGCCCTGGCCCCTACCAAGGGTCCGAGAAAGTGCAATTAAAACTGAGAGGGAGGGCACGTTCCTTACGGTGTCCAAGGGAGGGGGTCCACTGCCAAGTAGCTCCTCCCCCCAAGGTGCATCGCAGGCCAACCACAACCACCCTCACCCTACTAAATGGTTATATGAAAAAGAGGGTCGGGGACAGCTCGAGGACTGACCCTGGTGGTTCATCCACCGCCCCCCCCCCCCAGCATTGGGCCCAGGCCGTCCCAGCCCAGGGGCCCCATCGCCTGAAGCGCTGAACCACCAGACCCCACACACCCCACCGCACACAAGGGGAGAGGGGCGAAGAGAGCACCGCCCCCAAGCACCGCCCCTGGGAGAAGCCTGGTAAAGCCTCGACCAAACAACTGGGGTAGCCACCGATTGCCTCAGCGGAAACCCCAACCCGTTAAACCTCTGGGGCCCCATCTCGACAGAGGAGCAACTCACTCCCTCAAGCATCCACCCCCAGGATGCGGCCGTCCAAGCCACCCATCCTCCCCTAGATCCTTCGGCCCTGGTGGGGGATGCCCGGAGCAACTGCGGGCCCCAAGAGGGTTTTCCCACCCCGCCCCAGGAAATGGTGGAAAGATGGAAAAAATTGAATTGAATTGGAGTAAAATTACATTTAGTTAGATAAATATGTAAATTTGAGTTGTATAAATACTTATTGAGTTTTATAGACGTAAGAAATTTGGTTGAATAAATATAACTCAATTACTTGTTACCAATTGAAGTACTTCATTTAAGTTGGCAAAATGTGACATATATAAAAAAAAAAAAAAAAAAACTTGCCCCTTTCACCCTTTTGTGGGTGGTTTCTCACTCAAGCTCGGGTCCTCTACCAGAGGCCTGGGAGCTTGAGGGTCCTGCAGTATCTTAGCTGTTCCTAGCACTGCGCTTTTCTGGACTGAGAGGTCTGAGGTCTTTCCAGGTATCTGTTGTAGCCACTCCTCCAGCTTGGGGGTTACTGCCCCGAGTGCTCCAATTACCACAGGCACCACCGTCACCTTCACTTTCCAGTCTTTCTCCAGTTCTTCTCTGAGTCCCTGGTATTTCTCCAGTTTCTCATGTTCCTTCTTCCTGATGTTCCCATCGCTTGGCACTGCCACATCCACCACAACAGCTTTCCTCTGTTCTTTATCCACCACTACGATGTCTGGTTGGTTCGCCATTACCATCCTATCAGTCTGGATCTGGAAGTCCCACAGGATTTTGGCCCTTTCATTCTCTACCACCTTCGGGGGTGTTTCCCATTTTGACCTTGGGGTTTCCAGTCCATACTCTGCACACATGTTCCTGTATATTATTCCAGCCACTTGATTGTGGCGCTCCATGTATGCTTTACCTGCCAGCATCTTACACCCTGCAGTTATGTGCTGGATTGTTTCAGGCGCCTCTTTGCACAGCCTACACCTTGGGTCTTGTCTGGTGTGGTAGATCTATACCTTGGGTCTGGTCTGGTGTGGTAGATCTACACCTTGGGTCTTGTCTGGTGTGGTAGATCTGAGCCTCTATTGCTCTGGTGCTCAGGGCTTGTTCCTGAGCTGCAAGGATGAGCGCTTCAGTGCTGTCTTGTAGGCCAGCCCTTTCTAGCCATTGGTAGGACTTCTTGATATCAGCCACTTCAGTTATGGTCCGGTGGTACATCCCATGGAGGGGTTTGTCCTCCCATGAGGATCTGTCCTCCAGCACTGTATCATCTGCTCTCCATTGCCTGAGACATTCACTGAGCACACTGTCAGTTGGGGCCTTGAGCTTGATGTACTCATGCATCTTGGATGTTTCATCCTGGATAGTGGCTTCTACGCTCACTAGTCCTCGGCCTCCTTCCTTGCGGCTAGCATACAGTCTCAGTGTGCTGGATTTGGGATGGAACCCTCCATGCATGGTGAGGAGCTTTCGTGTTTTAACGTGCGTGAGCTGTATCTCTTCTTTTGGCCATCTTATTATTCCTGCAGGATATCTGATAACTGGCAGTGCGTAGCTGTTTATTGCCCGGGTCTTATTTTTGCCATTGAGCTGGCTTCTCAGGACTTGCCTTACTCGTTGAAGGTACTTAGCTGTTGCAGCTTTCCTTGTTGCCTGCTCCAGGTTGCCATTTGCCTGTGGAATTCCAAGGTACTTGTAACTGTCCTCAATCAAATCAAATCAAATCAAACTTTATTTATAAAATAGCGCTTATCATGCATTTCGTGCAGCTCGAAGCGCTTTAACATTAAAAACAAAAAAAAACAAACACGCAACATTACAGTAAAAACCCAACCCACCCTTCACCCCTCCCACTCCCCTCCATTAAAACACATGACCCACGACAATGAAAATTGACTATCAATGAAAGTTAGAATAAATAAACAAACAAACAAACAAGTATGGCTTGGCTCTGCTGTGAGGAAACGGTATTTGGGAATCTCTTCATACCAGGAGCCAGCCCAGCCCCCGGGAGCATCGCCACAGCACCAACCCATACCAGGACAGCACCGGGATCCACTTCACAGCCGTGAGGCTGCAAAATTAAACCCCAGCCGCCCCAGCAAGGGCAAGAACTGCAGCAACAGCCACCGGGCAAGCCGGCAACCCTGGCAGAAAAGACTCCCACAAGAAACAAGAAACACTGGGGCTAAAATCATTATAAGATTCTAAAATTATAAGATTTATTAAAAAATAAAAATAAAATAAAACTGGGAATAAGATGCATAAAATGAAATGAAATACATAAAATAGCCTATAATAAAAGTAATTGAATAATTTAGCAGTTAAAATCAACTAAAAGCTAAATTAAAAAGGTGGGTCTTGAGCCTCTTCTTAAAAACTTCTACAGTCTCTGCGGCCCTGAGGTTCTCCGGCAGGCTGTTCCACAGGCGAGGACCATAATGGCAGAACGAAGCCTCACCATAAATTTTGGTCCTCACTTTAGGAACAACTAAGAGGCCAGCACTGGAGGACCTCAGGGTCCGCGAGGGCTCATATTTTAAAAGAATATCATTCAAATAAGAAGGCCCAAGACCATAAAAACATTTATAAACCATTAAAAGAACTTTAAAATCAATCCTGAAACGCACAGGGAGCCAATGCAGCGATTTTAAAACCGCTGTCATGTGTTCCCGCCCCCTGGTCCTCGTCAGAACTCGTGCCGCTGAGTTCTGTAGAAGTTGTAGATTTGAGATCGACTTTTTGGGTAAACCAGAGAGCAGGGCATTACAATAATCTAAACGACTGAAAATAAAAGCATGCATTAGCACCTCTGTGCTGGCAAGAGAGAGGAACGGGCGGACTCTGGCAATGTTTTTGAGATGATAAAATCCTGTCTTAACGACATTTTTAATGTGTGGGATAAATCTAGCTCAGAGTCAAAAAGTACGCCCAGGTTTCTCACACATGGAGAAGGTTTAAAATTATGAAGATGTGGTAAAATCATCTTTCTCTCTTGTCTTCAGAACCAATGATTAAAACTTCAGTTTTGTCCTGGTTGAGCTGTAAGAAGTTTTCTGCCATCCATGACTTAATATCTAAAATACAATTTAAAAGAGTGTTAATAGGTTCAAGGTCACCAGGAGACACGGCAATGTAAAGCTGTGTATCATCAGCATAGCTGTGAAAGTCAACGCCATGTCTCCTGATGACCCCCCCAAGAGGCAACATATACAAGTTAAAAAGTATTGGACCCAAGATTGAACCCTGGGGAACCCCACAACTTATTTCATGGATTCTTGAAGAGCACGTATCCATACTTACATAAAAGTGTTGATCTGTAAGGTAAGAGTAAAACCACTTAAGAACATTTCCAGAGAGACCCACTAGACTCCTAAGTCTGTCTAATAAAATCTGGTGATCTACCGTATCAAAAGCGGCACTAAGATCCAGTAGCACCAGAACAGAAAGTTTCTGTGAGTCATAGTTTAATCTAAGATCATTAACGATCTTTAAAAGAGCCGTCTCTGTACTGTGGTTTTTCCTAAAACCAGAATGATATTTTTCTAAAATTTTTTGGGCATTTAAAAACTCATGCAGTTGAGTAGCGACACTTTTTTCTATAATTTTACTTAAAAATGGTAAGTTGGATACGGGTCTATAGTCATCCAGATTTTTTGGATCTAATTGACTCTTCTTCAGAAGGGGCCTCACCACCGCCGTCTTACAGGCAGAGGGGAAGACCCCCGTCTGAAGAGAGCAGTTAACTATATTTAAAAGCTCTGACTCAAAGAATCCATAAAATCCTTTAAAAAGAGAAGTGGGAATGGGATCTAAAAGGCAGGTTGTAGTGTTTACTTGGGATACAACTCGACCAAGCATCTCTGCATCAACCAGGACAAAACTCCCCAGTGTTTCTTCTGGTAAAAACAATGCTAGAGGTCTGTTAAGATCAGTGTATTGCATGGATGAAATATTTGATCTTATAGCATTGATTTTACCCATGAAGTGGTCTGGGAAGTCCTCACATGCAGCATTAGATGATGGCATGGAGGACTTGTTGAAGTCTTTGTTTATTAAAATATCAATTGTTTTAAAAAGAAATTTGGGGTTGTTTTTATTTTCTGAAATGATTTTTGTAAAATAAGAGGTTCTGGCCCGTTTAACAGAGTTATTGTAGATTTTGAGTTGTTCTTTTAAAATGTCTTTATGAATTATCAATTTCGTCTTCCTGTATTTCCTCTCTGCTCTCCTGCATTTCTGCTTCAGACCCTTAATGTCGTCAGTCTTCCATGGCATTTTAGGAGTGGTTCTTATTGTTTTTGTTTTGAATGGAGCCACTGCATCTATGGAAGACTGGAGTCTGTTATTAAAATGATCAACGATAAAATCACAGGGTGCAGGTAAAATCTGAGCAGGAGTTTGCTTAAAAACATCAATAAAACTTGCAGCCACTTCAGGAGTTAAATACCGCTTCCTCACAGTTCTCACTGAGGCTTCCTGCTGGATTTCACTGGTGACATAAAAAAACACACAATAGTGGTCTGATATGGCCAAATCAACAACAGAGGACACCCCAGTGGACAGACCATAAGTGATGACAAGGTCCAGGGTGTGTCCCCTGTTGTGAGTTGGCTGTGTGACATGCTGCTGAAAATCCATGCTGTTTAGAAGATTTAAAAACTCACAGGCATAGATATCATCATAATTGTCAACATGCAAATTAAAATCACCAGTAATTAAAATCCTATTGTACCTAATATGAAGAGATGATAAAAATTCAGAAAATTCTTGGATAAAACAGGAAGGAGGGGTGGGTGGTCTGTATACTGTGACAGTTAAAACAGGTGGGTCTCCACAAAGAAAAGCATGATGTTCAAATGAACAATATTTACTAAATAAGACGTTTTCAGATGATATTGTATTAAGAGCAATCGATGCTGTACCTCCACCTTTCTTTCCTCCCCTGATTGAAAATAAAAAGCTAAAATTAGGTGGAGAAGCCTCAGTGAGAATAACTGGAGCATCAGAGCCAAGCCAGGTTTCAGTTCAAAACAAACAGGTTAAATCATGGTCTAAAATCAGATCATTCATGATAACAGACTTATTTAAAAGTGATCTGACATTTAAAAGAGCCATCCTCATGGTTGTGGGTAAAATCTGATGTGTGCATGTCATGGGTTTTGTGACTGATATGTGAATTGGCCGGAGACATCTAACATGTGAGGCACGTGGATATGAATGGAAATGATTTGAGAGTCTATTGGTGATGCGGACTGGTATGTGATGCTGTATGGCAGAGAATGATGAGTCAGGGGTGTGAATGTCTGCTATTGTTCCTTCTGGGAGTGAGACCCCTTCTTTGTGGACTACCTTGCCTCTCTTTGTCACCATCCGACTGCATTTCTCGAGCCCGAATGACATCCCAATGTCAGTACTGTAGATCCTGGTGGTGTGGATCAGGGAGTCAATGTCACGTTCGCTCTTAGCATATAGCTTGATGTCATCCATGTAGAGGAGGTGACTGATGTTGGCCCCATTTCTGAGTCGGTATCCATAGCCAGTCTTGTTGATTATTTGGCTGAGGGGGTTCAGACCTATGCAGAACAGCAGTGGGGACAGAGCATCACCTTGGTATATCCCACATTTGATGGACACTTGTGCAAGTGGTTTCCCATTGGCTTCAAGGGTGGTTTTCCACAGCTTCATTGAGTTTCCTATGAAGGCTCTTAGAGTCCTGTTGATGTTGTACAGCTCCAAGCATTCAGTGATCCATGTGTGTGGCATTGAGTCATAGGCTTTCTTGTAATCAATCCAGGCTGTGCACAGGTTGGTGTGTCGTGACTTGCAGTCTTGAGCGACTGTTCTGTCGACCAGGAGTTGGTGTTTGGCTCCTCTGGAGTCTCTACTTAAGTCCTTCCGTTAGCCATTCGGGGTGAGTCCCATCTCTTAGCAGCTGGTTCATTTGTGCTGCCAGGCGTTCGTGGAGTGTGGTAAGCTACTTTAGCCAGTAGCCATGTATCATGTCAGGGCCCGGTGCTGTCCAGTTCTTCATACCTGAGACTCTTTCTTGGATGTCTGCCACTGTGATGGTTACTGGATTCTGTTCAGGGAGGTTGCTATGTTCTTTTCTCAGAGAGACCAGCCACTGGGCATTGCTGTTATGTGCTGTCTCTTTCTCCCATATACTTTTCCAGTACTGTTCAGTTTCTAGCCTTGGTGGGTCTGCTCGGCTGTTTTGACCCTGCCACTGAGCGTACACTTTCGCAGGTTGAGTTGCGAACAGCCTGTTTATTCGTCTGGCTTCATTGTCTCTTGTGTACCTCTTTAGGCGGCTGCTCAAGGCTAGGAGCCTTTGTTTGGCAGTTTCCAGTGCTTCAGGTATGGGCATCTGGCTGTATCTCTTCGGTACTTGCTTTCTCATTGTACCTCTTTGAGCCTCTGTCAGCTTACTCACATCCTTCCGAGTTGCCTTGATTTTGGCCTCTAACCGTTGCTTCCATGGTGGGTATTGTTTTCTTCCATGGTTGCTCTTATAGCCAAGCATCTCAAGGATCACTGCTGCTGAAGTGTAAACCAGTTCATTGGTTCCTGTGATGGTTGTGGTAGGAATTGCCCTCAATGCTTCATTCACAGTTTCCAGTAGACTTTCAGGCGGTACATCAGTTAATTACTTGAGTAGTAGCATTCTAACTGAACCTTGTTTTCACATCTAGTCCATTTCCGTCTTGTTCCAGTAGCCCACTTTCCATCAGAGTGCTCTGGTCCCCCAGCACCTGACGGAGACCTTGTTTGGCCGGGCGACGTCTGAGCCGGCATGACATGTGGTTGATTGTCTCTCATGTTTGTGAGGTAGGCTGTAGCGTAAAGGGTCTTGCCCAAGGTCCTCACTGGGTGGTGTTAATTGCTCACCATTTTTATGGAAATTGCCCCAATTTTCCATTGCCTGGAAAATGTTTAAACTGATCTATCTATCTATCTATCTATCTATATAACTTATCACAACAAGTAATAATAACTAACAAGAATTTATAACAAGTAATTGAGTTAAATTTATTTAACCTAATTTCTTACGTTTATAAAACTCAATAATTGTTTATACAACTCAAATTTATATATTTATCTAACTAAATGTCATATTACTCCAATTCAATTAAAGTTTTTCCATCTTAATTTATTGTAAATCTTGAATTCTCATATGTAAAAGTTTGAGGCTGCAGATATACTTATTTTTATAACAATAGAATTAAACAATGTGGATTTGTAAAATGAATCGTGATGTCATTTTCCATATTTCTAACTAACGCTGATGCACCTGTAGTGAGCAGGAGATACTGCAGACATCTGTGTGTCACTCCTTCATAGAAATGAAAGTCTAAAATGAAAGTTTGTGACTCTTCAGTCTGAATGAAATCTGCTCTGAAAGTCTGACTGGATCCAAACTACCAGCTTTTCTTTACTGTCTGTTCTCAGAAAAGGTTTCCTGACAGAATAATAGAAAAATATGAGTTATTTAAATAAGACTGGTTAAACGATGACTTTCTAAATATAAAAACTGTAGACTGTAGTGACCTTCATGTCATTTATAGACTAATATCTGAAGCTCAGATTTAAAGAGTTTCAGAGTTTTAGCTTTCTCTTGTTGTGAGGAATTGTGGGTAAAAATCAGGTAATGGATCAATCTTTAACAGAACTGTTTAACATCTCTGACACCATATTTGAAAGAGAACCTACCGTCCTAAAACGTCTTTAACATTTTTCTTTTGACAAAATACCAAATTCACTGCAGCAAATGGAGCCAAAGTTCATGGAGGAACTTCAGGAAGGAAGGATCTGTTGATCATCTGGACTAGAATCCAGGCTCCTGTAGCTCTGACAAACACTCACTGTTCCACTGCTGAAGGGATGTCCTTGATGTCAGAAGGTCCAGGTCCAGGTCCAGATCCAGATTCAGATTCAGATTCAGAGTCAGATCCAGATCCAGATTCAGATTCAGATTCAGATTCAGATTCAGATCCAGGTCCAGATCCAGGTCCAGGTTGGTTCCTGTGGAGATTGCAGGTTGCTGGTGTGAGTCCTGAGCTCTGACATGGAGAAGATCATGGACAGTTGGAGATGTTCATCTCACCTCTGAGCTTTGCTCTGGTTGTCATGGTTACCATCTCTGCTTTCAGAGGGAGGGGCTTCCTCCTGTGGCTCCTCCCACTTATCCATGCTGCTGGATTCACTGGACCCCATCAGCTCACACACACCTTCCTCCTTCACCTGCAGAGGAAACCCTCCTCATCATCAGAGGAAGCTGCCATCACTTCTGCTCTCCCTCCACCAGGTGGAGACATGGAGCTGCAGCAGCAACATTTCCATTCAAATTCAAATTAATTTTATTTATAAAGCACCTTTCATGTCACACAGACAGCTCACGGTGCTTTCCATGAAAAACAAACAAGAATTCAATAAAACCAATCCCCACACATGTAATGAAATAATTAAATAAGCCGCTCATAATAAAATACACAAAAACAAGCACAAGTAAAAGAGAAATGACAAAGCTTAAGAAAAGAGAACCCAGAAGGCGCCGTCCGGCCTGTCCTCCTGTTGGCCGGGGTGTCAGCATCTATGCAACATAAGCAATTCAGTGACTTAATTATTAATTAACTTCATTATTTGCTTCAGTTAAGATAAATAATTTTTTCTTAAGTCACCTTAAAATAATACGTAGTTTTCAGACAATTATTTTCCTTTCATTCAAATTAATTCAATTAAGTAGGTGTAACTTTGGTGCTGCTGTTAGATCGGCACCGCAAGGGATTGTGGGATATCATTCCCTTTGCCTTTCTGGACGGATTTGGGTTTAAGTGTGGCTTTTTGACTAAATATGTTTAGTTGTTTAGCTGTTTTACTGTGTTTTGCCGAGTTATTTTGTCCTACTGTGCTTAAGTCTCTGAACCATGAGTGAGAGGGAAGGAGAGGATGATGAGGATATTTAGCAACACTACTGTCCTCTCCTCTATAATGACATTGTTGGAAAATTAGTTCAGGAATGTATTATGTGGAAATTGCTTTTTTTTTTTTTTAATTCTTATAAAAATGAGTCTATCTGCCGGCTCAAACTTAGTCATTTGAGAGCTCAAGAAATATAATTAATTTAGATAGAAAACAGATTAATTGAATTGGAGTAATATGACATTTAGTTAGATAAATGTGTAAATTTGAGTTGTATAAACACTACATTTTATAGACGTAAGAAATTAGGTTGAATAAATTTAACTCAATTACTTAATTTAAGTTGGATAACTTATATATGTGTCACAATCAAAATGGAAATGAAATCAGAATCCCGTGCGTTTACTTTGTGATACTCTTTCTCTTCCGGTTGTCGTCTGTATGTGTGACAGATTCTTAAACGTTAATATGGCAAAGTCGAAGAACCACAGAGGAGATGAGAACTTTAGCTAGACGTCTGCAAAAGGAGAATGGGTCTGTGACAGCGTGAACTGTCACAGAGGAGTTCTCCATCCTAGAGCATGGAGCCTCTTTTATTGAAAACTGAAGGTTGCAGACATGAATGTGGGTCATTTCATCAGAAACAACAGGAACATCATATTCTTCTATAATCATAACTTTTCAGGTCATTGTTGTCTTACTGAAAGATAGAAATGAGACAAACATATCATGGTTATAGTAAAAAAATGATAATTACATAACCCCAACACAGCCGTGTTATTTTTTTGATGGTCTTATAATCTTCATACGCTGTCATTTAAATCTCAGACTCCATCTCACTGAAGTGTAGTGTCTTTTTTTCTCCACGCGTTTGCATGGTGACTCCAGAAATCGGTGATCCATTGAGAATGTCTTTATGTACCTGCCGTGCACGTGCGTTAACCCAGGGTTACCAAGTGGAGTGTAATTCCGATCTTCTGGAACCGACATACCCAGAGTAAGCAAGTTCAGGCGGATTTCAGCCAGAGTTCAGGGTTAAAGTCAGGCTAGTTTAAACACAGGAAACATGAAGCATCAAGAAAACAGACAGAAATCAATGAATGAGGAGAAAAGAAAGAAAGACGTGAATTCTTCCTCTTCCATTTATTAGAATAGAGCAGAGAAATGACAAACCAGGAGCAGATTCTCCACTGTGTTTTAATGTTTCACACCAAGACTCTTCCAACTGTAGCTACATCGTTACAGTCCAGTCTGAACACGCGTGCTGAAAGTGGGTTTCAGAACCGCCTTCAGCGTATTCCTAAATATGAACGAGCAGGGGTCGGGAACCTTTTTGGCCTATAGAGCCATAAACGCCACATATTTTTAAATGTAATTTCCAAAGAGCCATACAATAATGTAGAGTCCCAATTCCACACTGAGGCACAGAGACTTAACCTCTTATAAGGTTCTTCATTCTGGTTACTGCAGGCCGTAACAAACGGCGAATAATTAATTTCGCAACTCCTGAATCTCTCCTGCCGAGACGAGAGCGCTTCTCCCAGCTTTATATTTCCTCACTGCTGCAACAGAGCATGTGAGCATGTGACCTTTTTACTGAACTCATCCAATAGTGGATGAATTCAGGAGTTCTCCTCCTGAACATCCCTCCCTCCATCCATTTTCTTGACCTGCTGTACTGCTTCAGGGAAGCTGTGTTTAATTTAGCAATTACCGTTTGAATTTTATTACTGATTTCATGTTTATCATCCAATTACTGGTATGACACTAATTGAGATGAATATTGTTATAATATTGGACTATATAAATAAATTAAAATGAGTTAAATTGAATCTCTGATCATCATCAAGTATAGAATGTTTAAAAATCCTATTCTGAATCATTCAGTTTCATATTAATATTTTCTCTGATAACAAAACTTGATCTACATGTTATGATGACTTTTGAAAGAATGTTATGTCTATAACGCTCATCATCATCATCATATTGGCTCAGAATGAGAAACCTGCTGGTGATGTCACAAACGACATGAACTCACTGTCCTGCAGTCGCTTCATTTAAGCTGAATTTATTTCAGCTACTAGAGTAAAGTAGAAACTGTTTCTAACACTGAAGATGATGAAGACTTCCCTGAAGAAGGAGGAAGGAAATACCCAACTTCACACACAGACTCTGAGAAAAAGACGAGATAAAAATGAAGCCAGACTGAACAGATCTTCTTCCTCATATTTAGCACCAGTCTAGAAAATGCAGTTCACGTCTATTTTTCCGCGTTTCTGCTCAGACCACAAACACACCACCCTCCTCTTCCTCAGCGCGTTCACAGATGCAGCAAGTCAATGATCAGGATGTGGTTCATGTTAACAATTGACCCTGGAGATGATCGGGTTGTTTGAAAAGTAGAAACGCCGCTCAGACATTCATCACAGTTCTCGTGGTCAGACTCTGGCAAACCCAACAACATGAATATGAACTAAACCTGCCATCACGGAAACGACTGGACAACTTGGAGTCTAAACTAGCTTTATAGTGGGAGGGGCTAAGGATGAAGCCATTTTGGGGAATACTGATTCTCCAGAGGAGCTGTGATCCAACAACTCTACAATCTCAACCTTTGATGAGACTCTGAGGAACCTCTGGTGACCCCCACTGTGACCAAGACAACAAAGTCTCCCCAAGAACACATCTTCATCACTGAAATCACTTTTCTCCTGTTGATTTTCTACAATCGCTGAGCTTATAGTATTTATTTCTCTTAAAAATTTTGTTAAAGCAGAAGAACAGTTTTTTTAAATGCTTTGTATATTTTTAGATGATTTCATTAAGTTCTTAATAGGAAATAAAACACAGAGACTCACTGTGAAGAAGTTGGAGCCACGTCTCCTCCTGCTCTGTCTGCTCTGACATGGAGGAAACTCCTAAATTCTTAATAACCTGATCCAGAAACACCTGAACAGCAGAGCTCCGCCCCCTGTAGGTGTGTTTGTGTTAGCCCCTCCCTGTAATCAGACACCTGAGAGAGTCTCTGCTTTACAGGAAATGGTTCAACTGTTTTCTTCCTTATTAACCAAGTAGAGACACGTCAGGAATCTGAAAAACAGCAGATAAAAAATAACAGAAGAATGGGAAGAAAACCACAGGAAAAGGAAACACCATCAGTGTGTGAATGTGTGTGTGCATGGGTGAATGGGACTGTGACTGTAAAGCTCTTTGGGCCTTCATAGAAGGTAGAAAGCGCTATAGAAGTATACGCCATTTACCATTTCATCAAGCTGTAGCTGCAGTATCACTGTATCACACATTACTGTCTGGTTCTGCAGATCTCCTTCCATGTTGTGTAGACATTAGTGTGTCGTCTGCAAATGTTGTGTGTCTGAATGACCCACAACAACACTCATGATAAAAAAATGAAAACCAACCCCTCCCCCTCCATCCATAGACACTTGGACCCCATGAGATAGAGATATTCTTTATTGATCCACGTTGGGGAAATTCAGTTGTTACAGCAGTTCAGAGCAAAGTAGAGATAAAAGAACAACAGCAATGTGCAAAAAGAATGATAACCGGTTTGTACATGCATATTTAAACTGTGGCATTGTACAGTCTTACAGCTGTTGGGATAAATGACCTGCGGAACCGTTCCTTCCTGCATGGGGGGTGTAACAGTCTGCCACTGAAAGAGCTGTTCAGTGCCTCCACTGTCTGATGTAGTGGGTGAGAGGTGTTGTCCATGATGGATGTTAACTTGGCCAACATCCTCCTTTCACCCACTTCCTCCACAAAGTCCAGTGGGCAGCCCAGGACAGAACTGGCCCTCCTGACCAGCTTGTTCAGTCTCTTCCTGTCCCGGTCTGTGCTGCCTGCTCCCCAACAGGCCACGGCGTAGTGGATAACAGAGGCTACCA
This sequence comes from Oryzias curvinotus, assembly GCA_023969325.1. NCBI lineage: Eukaryota > Metazoa > Chordata > Actinopteri > Beloniformes > Adrianichthyidae > Oryzias > Oryzias curvinotus. The sequence goes on from CM043707.1 coordinate 33,467,091, forward strand.
CAGAGTCGTAAAATGTCCTTAAGAGAGGCCTGCACACTCCAAAGGACCTCAGTCTCCTCAGAAGGTGGAGGCGACTTTGGCCCTTCTTATACAGCGCATCAGTGTTTTGAGTCCAGTCCAGTTTCTTGTTGAGGTGAACACCCAGGTACTTAAAACTGTCCACTACCTCAATGTCCGAGCCCTGGATGCTCACCGGTGTGTATTGTGGTGTTCTCCTCCAGAAGTCAATCACCATCTCCTTTGTTTTACTGGTGTTCAAGCACAGATGATTACGCTCACACCAGTCCACAAAGTCCTTGATGACTGACCTGGACTCCAGCTCGTTCCCCCCTGACACACAGCCAACAATGGCCGAGTCGTCAGAGAACTTCTGGAGGTGGCAACTGCCGGTGTTGTAGGTAAAGTCAGAGGTATAAAGGGTGAAGAGGAACGGTGAGAGCACCGTCCCCTGAGGAGCACCAGTGCTGGAAACCACCACCTCCGACACACAGTTGTGTAGCCTCACATACTGTGGTCTGTTGGTGAGGTAGTTGGTCGTCCATGCAGTCAGTCGTCTGTCCACTCCAGCCCCTTCCAGCTTCTCTCTCAGCAGAGCTGGCCGTATGGTGTTGAAGGCGCTGGAGAAGTCAAAGAACATGACCCTCACAGCGGTTTCAGCGTCCTCCAGGTGAGTCAACGCCCGGTGCAGCAGGTAGATGACAGCGTCATCCACCCCGATGTTCGGCCTGTAGGCAAACTGCAGCGGGTCCGTCGCGGTGCTGACCACTGAGCGAAGGTGGCTGAGGATGAGCCTCCTTCAAATTGACCTCAAATGGTAAATGGCGTTTGCTTCTGTAGTGCTTTACTACATTCATAGGAGACCCAAAGTGCTTTAGGTTTTGTTTACAGCAGACACTTTCACATTTCTGTCTGTGTGTGTGTCTCATTATAATGAATGGAAGACACTGAGTCTGAGATCAGATAAATAAGGATCCTTTCTTCATCCAACAGCAGATGGACGAGCTCCAGCAACTCTGTGCAGGTTAAAAAAATGGATGCAAGCTTCTACCTGAGCAGAGTTGTTGGTCATGTGACCCATTTAAGCTGAGAAGGGTGGAACCAGCTCCACCAGTTCCTGGAAACGATACTGATCATCAGATACTCAGAGGAACAGAGAGTTTGTTCACATGCAGCTCAGGAAAATGGCTGACAGTGAAGCTGAGAAGCTTTTCTTTTCATGTCTGTTAGAATCACAACGTTTCAAATCCACAAGATCCTGAAACTGAAGGAAAACCACTGAAGAACAAATGGATCCAATAATGATGAGTTCTTAGTTTGGTTATAGATTGTACTTATATGGTCTGAGGGTGAAAGAAAAGCTAGAAGTCTGAATGTGAACAAGTCAGAACAAGCAGAGATTTGATCACAAAGCCAACGACAAACTGAAAGAATGTGGATCTTCCAGATGATCTGTGCTTCAGTCTGGAAGAATGTTCTGAAGCAGAACCACATTCCTGAATGAGTCTGTGTTCCTCAGTAACAGGGCTGCACATTCTGCAGAACATCAAGGTTTCCTGCAGCTGGATGGAAGGAGTGCTGCCCCCTGGTGGACAGGAACTCAGCAGTGCAGCTTCAGGATGGAGTGGCTTCCAAAAGATCAGATCAACGTTCTGCTCTCTTTCATCAGCTGTTGGAGGTTCTAGGATCGCAGCACGGGTTCTGCAGCTTCTCCTCCAGTCCTTTTACCTCCTCTGGAGCAGAACTCTGCCTCGATCTCTGGCTCATCTCCAGGTTCATGAAGTTTTTCCTCACCCACCTCAAGTTCTCTGTACTCACGACGACCTTCTCATCTTCAGAATCACATGTGGGTCCAAACATCCCAGCCAGTCTGGTTCTACTCAAGGACACGCCTCCACACTGCCGTTACCACAGCAACAGACCAGCAGCATCCATGGACCAAACAGCACTAAGGAAAGAAAGGAAAACACGTCTCACCTGCTTGGACTGCATCCTGCTCCTCCTTCCTCCTCTCCTTGGTCTCTCCCATCATTCCCAGACTCCTCCTCCCAGTCGGCTCCAGTCCAGCAGCCACAGATCTCCATTCCTGATCATCTTCTGGTTTTCAGCAGCAGATGGGGTCAGAGTCCAGCCTGTTTGGAGTTCTTCAAGTATCCATCACGTCTCTCACCGTAATCTTTCTGAAAATAATCAGACACACTAAGATCCACAAAAACAACAGAGTCCCACTCTGACACACAAGATGCACAAAACACTGAACAGAAAGAAAGAACAAAACCAAACACAACCACAGCTGGAACACTCAGTGAGGCTCAGCTTCACCTGTCATTGTGATTAAATAGAAAAAGGTACATTCAGTCAACGTTATTTTTTAAAGACACATTTTCAGTGGACTCAACACGTTTTCCACAGTCTCTAAGATTAAAGTCACAGAATTTGAGTGTTAGATGATCACAGATGGAACAGAAACAGAACAGAAACTCAGCAGGACTCAGTTCTAACGGAGACGTAGAGCTGCTGTAATAGTGGAGGAAAGGCTTTAGGTGAGGTGAGCCCCTCCAGCAGGGGGCAGACGTGAGCAGACAGCAGCTTAACTGGTGAGTTAGCAGATACAGTTCCAGCTGCTGGAAACTCATCCAGATGCTTCCAGAGGCAACAAAGTGGCTCCTGCTTCCTCTCAGTCTAGCAGCTACACCAGCAGGAGTGGAGAGGTCATTCTCTGCATTCAAACACTGAAAACATGCTGTAGAGGCGGTCACGTGCACGTTGGGTCTGCTGTTGGAGTGTAACGACTGGAGACGAAGGAACTCAAAGGCAGGAATGACTCAAATCAAAAGTGGAATGCCACAGATTCACTTCAAATCACACAGGAACTCAAACATCCCTCAAAAACAGGAACTGAAATACCTAACACATCATCAGAACTGAAAACAGCTGTTAAACCAGGTGAACACACAGAAGGGGGGGGGCTGCCAACTGTAATCATGACATGGAGGTGGCAGCATGGGATTGTGGGAAATAATCCCCTGTCTGCTCTGGTGGATGTTTCACTCTGAGTTATTTCATCCTGATGCTTTCTGCACCATGAGTTTTTCGGGGGGGGGGGGGTTGATGACCAGGGTGTGATGTTCAACACTAAACTTTAGAAAAGTAATTCATAATATTCAGCATATAGGAGTAAGTTATAAACTAGAAGAGTGTTCTATCCATGTCTGTAAAAAGAATATTCTCCGTAGCAGGACTATGTTCTCGTGTGTATTTTATAAACTGTTTGCTGCTGTTAAATTGAATGCTGAAATATTCTGTCATGTCACTGAGACCGTGGGCGGGCCCACGCCCTGTTACTGAGGAATAGTTTGATTTGATTTGATTTGATTGTCCTGCACTCATGTGTCCAGCCTGCATGGGCTGAGATGACACTGGAAGACAGAACATGGCCATCCCATAATTAACAGAACAATAAACAATAATCCACCAATCAAGAGTCAAGACTAGTTTCTTGTCCTCCCACACAGTATTTGCAGAGAAATACACGGCTGAGATGAGATGTTGTTCCTCACTAGCATCACAGTGCAAAAAACAGCAGTAATAAAAAAAAACAATAAGTGAACCATCCTAGAATAAAAACAAGATGAATAAAAAAATAAGTAAAATATATAAAGATAAAAATTATATATAAAAAAAACAGAATAGAATAAACCAGCATTCAGTGAGAAAGTGACTTTGTGCATAACAGCAGTCTTGTTTATGAGGGGGGGTTACTAGAGTCTGTGTCCATGTATTGTGTCTTCGGATTGTGTGGGGGGGTTGGGGGGGTAATCCTTGGATCTTATTGCAGTGGAGTTTGTGAGAGCATGACTGCATGAGGAGGACAGTCCGTTCAGCAGCCTCACAGCTTTTCAGGATCCTGCTGGATCTGCAGCTGATGCTCCTGAACCTCCCCCTCCAGTCCATGAGGGGGGGGGGGGGGGCTGGGGGTCCCTGATGATGGGGGTTGCTCTGTATCGCAGTGCTGCTCGTATAGCTCCTCCAGGATCAGCAGAGGTGCACCAACAATCCTGCTAGCAGTCCTGACAATCCTGCTGAGCCGTTGTTTGTCCTGAACTTTGAGCTGCAGAACCAGGAAGTGAAGCTCTGAGTCAGGATGTTCTCCATGGTGGAAGGTGGTGAGGTGTTGGAACTCCAGCCTTCCCGAGTCTCTGGAGGAGATGGAGACACTTCTGTGCTTTTCTGATGACCATTGTGGAGTTGGTGGAGGAGGACAAGTCCTTAAGTGAGGTGCCCCCCCAGGAACCCTCTCCACAGCAGCACCGTCTATGGTCAGATGTGAGTGGGGGTGATTGACAGATGTCCTGAAGTCAATCACCATTTCTTTAGTTTTGTCCACGTTGATCTGCTAGCTGCTCCACCTCCATTCTGTAAGCAGACTCATCATTGGTGCTTATGAGACCAAACACTGTTGTGTCGTCTGCAGACTTAACAATGTGGTTGGTGCTGCCTGTAGCTGTGCAGTCATGAGCAGACTGAACAGCAGTGGACTCAGGACACACCCCTGTGGTGTCCCGTGTTCACTGAGATGGGCCTGGATGTGTGTCTGCTGATCCAATCAGAGTCTAACAGAGTCCAAAGTGTCCATTTTTATCATCCATGCCTTTACCACAAGAGTTTCCAAACAGAAACTTTTATTTTCAAAAAACCAACATTAAATATTATCTTCAGAAACCAAAACAAATCAGGACATTTCTTTTCTATGACGTCATACAAACAAAGTCTGTGTTTTTCATACAAAGGACAATAAAACAGAAATGAAATTCATCCTCCACCACTTGCAGCTCACAGACCTCACAGTTTTTCTACCTCTGAACGCCTTTACAGCTCCCTACTCCCACCTGTAGGGGGAGCTCTCCTGCTCTGAGTAGAGGATCTTAGTCCTCTTTTTAAAGCAAGGAATAAAAATGACTGAAAAATAAGAATAAAAATCACCTTTTTTATTGTAATAACACGTCCATGCGATCCACTTCCATAAAAACACAGAGATAAACCTCCAGCTCTGTCTGTAACCTGTTTTTGTTGTTTTGGTTTCTCTTTCCTAACTTGTCCAACAGCTGGGTAGACAGATGAGAGCTGAAGGCCTCTTGTGTTGGTCATGTAACACAGGTGCCAACCTAGGCCATTGTATTTTTTCCCCCCACCTGTCGTGTGTATACTACGTGCCTTGCATGCCTTGGGCCATGTGACCGCCGCCAACCAGTTAGCTTTATAAGCTGCTACCCTGGAAGCAATCGCATTACATGACAGGAGAGCCGGATTATTAGGAACCATCTACCAGCTTAAACCCACCGCAGATACACCCCGTAATCAACACATTTTGACGAAATCGGTGAGTCTCTACTTCCTACTGTTAGTTTTGGTTAGCTTAGCATTTGCTGTCCTCAATGAATGACGTGGACCGGTTAACAGCTGCTATGATGCCAAAATTTCTGTTTTCTACAACGTTGATGTTTACACTACATGGTAACATGTTTAGTTAATGCAACCACATTGATTATTAATCAATGTATTGGTTCTTTAGTTATTTTGTCTGATTAATGTATTATTTTTCTGGTGTATTATGAACTGAAATGCACTTTAATGAAAAAGCCATTCCATTGAATGGAAACACACTTATGTGCCTTTTTCTCTTGTGCTTTGTTCAAGTGCTAATGATTCACTTCAAAGTTTATTATGAACAGAACTAGAATGAAATGAATTCTGAACTGAATGTGTATTGTTCAATGCTGGAACTTCAAATGACAGAATCGATTTACATAGCTGTAATACTATTCATATTTTTGTATTTAGAGGTAGATCTTGTGTGCACACAGAAATTAATGTATTTATGGATCATATGGGTCCTGTTCTGTATCCAGGCCATATATAGATGGTGAGCTAAGCCTGAACCAGAGAGAGACCAAGCATTGGAGCCTACCTGGAACTTTCTGCATCCTATTGCTCAGTCCGGGCTGGTAGGAGGCTCTGACAGACTCATTTCTTTTCTTTTGCATTCTTCCTACGACCCAGAGACATTTTCATAAACTTCAATCACTTCCCTTCACTGGACACCCACCTCTGGATTCATCAATCCCTGTCTGGGTTGTATGGACGATGCATGAGCTGATTCAGATACACTGGATCACTAAAAGGACTATTATCTGTAAATAGTTGAACACTGTAATTCCCTGGATTTGTGCTTTCCTTATTTTCACAGTATTGCATGTTGTGTCTGTTTTTTTTTGTCAAATTGTTACAAAGTATTTTTTCAAAGTAAATCTTACAGTCTCTGTCTCCTCTCTCCTGAGCCGTTCCTGATTTTTCTGATACATATGATACATACATATTTTACTTTAACAACAGGGGTTATTCATCTTCAGACAAACCAGAGGAATGTCTGAATAAACCCCTTTTGGAATCCAGGACAAACTTTATTTATTTGAATCATGTCTGTAACAGTCTTTGGTTGGACCGGACAGAAAAGAAAAGAAGGGAAGAAGAGAGAGGGATGCTGGGTTGCTGGATGTTTACAATCACTACAGTCAGGTTTATAAGTGACATATATCCAAATTTGTGATAAGTATGCATGTGTGAACTGATCTTCACACATGCATACTTATGCATTCAGACCAACTAGTGTGAAATATTTCATTCATTCAATCATGCAAATTATTAGTGTAAAGGTGAGCTAACACCTGTGCTCAGGTGAGTGTTTATGTTCTTCTAAATGGATGATGGAATGTGGAAAGAAGGAGGGAGGGTGACCAGCCACCCCCACACCAAGACCCCCACCACAGCAGCAGCAGCAGCAGCCAGAGAACAAGTAGTAAGAAAAATCTCATTTAGGCTATTAAATCAACAAAACCTGGAGCTTTATTGCTAAATTTATAATACTTGGTTAATAAAATCAGAAGATTTATTAAATAAACTTGGGATGAAAATGTTTTATCATAATTAACAAAACCAAATCAAAAATGTCTCCATGTTTAAGTAAAAAGTGTCATGGTGCCTCTGGCAGTCCCCCCCCTACCCTCTGCTTCCTGACTGGAACCAGTAGTGGACACTCACCTCATCATCCTCCAGACCGCCTTAAGGAGATCCAGTTCCAGCATTCATCTGCTGATGGTTCATAGTCATTAGTTAATATCTTTGCTCATGTGGTTTTTACTCTTCACCAACTTTGTTTTACGCCTCGCCTACAGGACTTCAAACCACGAGTGTTCACCTGAGTCACACTTCTCCAAGAGCAGCCATATCCTCACTGAAAACCCTAAGAACTCCAAGCCACGCCATGAATCCTGACCACGCCTCAAATAAAACTCCATTACTTACCATCTTAGTCATCTGTGTTTTGCTTCCAGGTTCCAGCGCCTGGGTCTGTCTCGGCTTGTAAGTCATGACAAAAATGTGAATAAACTTTAGTTTTGATCAGGTTTGTTCATTTGTCCCATATTTTTTTAGTGCCCAGAAAATATGAATAAATGTTTCATCAAACTGAGAACAGAACAGTTTTTATTATTATCCCTTTTGAACCTTTGCTTTACTGATTTGTTGGATCAAACCCATAAATGATCTAGAATGAAACCTCTGTCACTTTATGCTTATCAGATGTTTGTTTGGCAGAAGCCAAACCTTTTCCCAACAAACTGGACCATGAAGTTCAGTCCAGAAAGTTCTGCTGGAGATTCTGTTCTGATCTCCTGCTGAAATAGTTGATCCTGTTGACTGAATAATTACTGACTAATCTGATATTTTGATCAAACCATTGTTGGATAAAGAGAGTTTTGTTTTTGTAAAGAATATTTCTGTTGTTCCAGAACCTGTGAGGAGAAAAGTTCTGTTTATAAATCATGGACCAATCACAGCATCTGATTATGAAATGGAGACAGATTGATGGACACTTTGTGGGGCTCGTAGGTGCAGAGCAGGAAAAAGTCAGCTGTACAGAATTAGTCGTAATTATGTGGAAAACACCACTCCACTGTCAGTTATCAATTATAGATAAACAGGGCAAGCTTCTCACAACAGAGGCAGAACAAGATCCACTAGATCCACGAGATCCACCACCTGAAGGAGCAGATATTCCAGAAGGAAAGACAGACCTAGACATCAACACAGACCCACCAACAAAGGAGGAATTTGTTTCAGTCATCAAGTCACTGAAAGCACCAATAAAGTACCAGGTCACAGCAATGTCAATGCAGAACTGTTCAAGACCGACACAGAGACGCCATCAGAAATATTCCAACCTTTTTTCGAAACCGTTTGGACATCAGCAAGCATACCAGAAGAATGGACTAAAGGTGTAATCATCCAGATTCTAAAGACACTCAGCGAATGTAACAACTGGAGCGGTATCACCCTTCTGTCCATCCCCAGCAAGATTATGGCCAAGATAATCATCAGTAGGTTATCAGAAGCCGTGAATGATTTTTTTTAGCTCTGGCGCTGCAGAGAGGCGGCTGCCTGTTGCAACGGCTCCGGTTTGTTAGGACTTTGTTAGGACGTTCCGTGTCTTTTTGTCTTTAGTATTTATTTTAGTCTTGTTCTTTTTTGTCTTTTGTCTTTTTCTCTACATGCTTCAGACATCACCATAGTCAACAGAATGGATTTTATTCGCTCCAAATTTCTGTGGCTACTTTTTCTGCTACTCTCGTTACTCCTCGTAACTGAGTGTAACCCGCACTGCGGCAAGTCTTTTGTTTACACCCGCAATCAGCTGTGAGCAAACAGCCGCTGGGCTTTAGACACGACATCCCAGGAGAAATTTTGAAAAGACGGCGGGGATGCCGGGCTGGAGCCCGGGTTAAGGCAAAGAAGTGGAAACATAAGCCCGCTGTTCCGGCGATCATTACGGGGAATGTACGCTCTCTGGCTAACAAGACGGATGAGCTGGCAGCAACGATAAACACGCAGAGGGAATACCAGGAGAGCAGTTTATTGTGTTTCACTAAGGCTACGTTCACACTGCAGGCTGAAACGACCCTATTCCGATCTTTTTGCCCCTATGCGACCCAATTCCGATCTTTTCATGACAGTCTGAACGACACAGATCCGCTCTTTTCAAATGCAACCCAGGCCTCGTGGGTTTGCTGGCCTGATTCCGATTCGTATCCGATCTTTTCAATTGTGACCGCCGTCTGACCGGCCAGGCGACTTGATTCCAAACCGTACGTCATCGACACGCAACAAACGTCATCATTCTGCGTTGAAGTAGGCGGGAACAAAAACATAAACATCAACCATGGTGGATGATGCTGCTGAGACCAGTCAGTGGAAGGGAAGCAGGTCACTGATTGGATTCATATTTGGGGTGATCGCTCTATTCAGGCCAAACTCCAGGGCTCTAATCGCAACCGGGCGGTTTTTGAAAAAAAGTTTCCAGCTAAATGGCAGAGCGTGGTGTTGAACCTTTCCCGCAATGACATTTTTTTCTTTCTCCCCTTTCCGACCGTGCTCAGAAGCGCGGGTGAGACCGGCTTCTCCAGGGCCGAAGGCGGATCCTCCTTTGGGGTTCACGTCCCCGTTCAGATCTTCAGATTCTCCAGCAGCTTCATAAAGAGTCCATAGCATTTATTCTGGGGGAAACCTTCTTTTATTACTGTTCTCCTTCCTCCATAACACACAACATGAATGCGCCCCACACTGCCCCCCCCATTCTCCATAGCGGCACGCGCTCTTCTGTCTCTTACGCACACACACACACACACACACACACACACACACGCGGGCGCGTGGCTCCAACGCACACACATTCCTATTCCACTACACTGGGTCCAGACGATCCTGACTCCATTACCTTCTTAAAATGAGAAGATTGTAATTGTGCTGCTCCTTCGTGAAAATAAATGTAATATTACAAAAGGAGCTCCTCTGTTGACAACACTGTTGTTGACATCCATTGTTAACGTTGGCTCCACAAACAACGAGTGACGTCGTTCAATGTTGAGTATTCTTCTGCGCATGTGGGTCTGGTTTGGGTCATATCACGGTCACACTGGAGACCCCAAAGTTCAGATTTACTAGGAAATGTGAACGGTCTTGCAAAAAAATCAGATTTTTTAAAAAAAAATCAGAATTGAGCTTTAAGCCCTGCAGTGTGAACATAGCCTGAGACGTGGCTCCATCCACATCTCTCGGACCACGGCTTTGTGACCGTGCGAGCGGACAGAGACGTCGCTGCATCCAGTAAGAAGAAAGGAGGGGGAACAATACTGTACGTGAACAAGCGATGGTGCAATCCAACACACGTTTGTGTCAAGGAGCGACTCAGTAGCCCGAACGTTGGACTATTGGCGGTCGGATTGCGGCCCTGCTATTTGCCCCGGGAGTTTACATACCCTGGGAGCATGCAGCACTACAGCCCCCTCCCCCTTGGGAGGTCTGACTTTCAGCCACGCCTGAGGGTGGAGGATGCTGTTCTTTACCTGCTGCAACGTGCTCACTCTCACCCGAATGGACTGTGAGGGTCACATTCTTTGATTTCTCCAGTGCGTTCAACACCATCCAGCCCTGGTTACTGAAGCTGCAGCAGATGGGTGTGGACGGTGCTTTGGTCTCCTCGATCATTGATTACTTGTCAGACAGGCCGCAGTTTGTCCGATTGGGCAGTGTCCTGTCTGACGTGCTGAGGAGCAGTGTGGGGGCCCCACAGGGAACTGTGCTCTCTCCCTTCCTGTTCACTTTGTATACCAGTGACTTCCAGTACAACTCAGAGTCTCGCCATCTTCAGAAATTCTCTGATGACTCTGCTGTTGTTGGCTGCATTAATGGTGGGCGGGAGGAGGAGTACAGGGATCTCATGGATAAATTCGTAAGATGGTCTGGAGCAAACCACCTGCTGCTGAATGTGGATAAGACCAGAGAGATGGTGATGGACTTCAGGAAGAAACCACCAGCTTCCCAGCCTCTCAGCATCTTTGGCAGAGATGTGGCAGAGGTAGAGGAGTACAAGTACTTGGGAGTAACCATCGACAACAGACTGAGCTGGAAGAGCAACAGCACTGCTGTGTATAGAAGGCCAGCAGCAGACTCCATTTCCTGAGGAAACTAAGGTCCTTCAACGTGTGCAGCAAGATGCTTGAGATCTTTTACCAGTCTGTAGTGGCCAGCACGCTGTTCTTCTTGGTGGTCTGCTGGGGGGGCAGCATATCTGCTAGGGACAGCAACAGACTGAACAAACTGATCCGAAGAGCTGGCTCCGTGATCGGTTGTAAAATGGACACATTTGAAGCTGTGATGGAGAGAGGACTTTAAAGAAGCTGGTATCCATCATGGATAATCCTGAGCATCCTCTCCATCCTGTACTGGATGGTCAGCGGAGCTCCTTCTCCAACAGGCTAAGGCAGCTTCGCTGTCACACAAACCGCTACAGGAAATCTTTCATACCTCACTCCATTGGACTCTATAACTTGTCATCCATGTGTGGCATTATGGTTTCTCCGTGGATGCTGCCAGCAGAAAACTAAAAACCAAAAGCACAGGACTCTCCGACACAGGAAACCAAAACTGTGCTTTTAAAGAAATCGACAACTTTTATTAGAAATGGTGTTAAAATTCCTATTCTAAAAGATACCCAAAAGAGTCAACCAAACCATAAGGGCGATCATGCCCAGCCCACACAGTCAGCTGCACCCAGCTGTTGCGCCGCACCCGGCTCAATGTCACGCCCCTTGCGTCCAGTGGCTGTAACCGACGCCAGTCCAAGGTGGCAGGACACTGGGCTCTGGTTGTGCCTGGGGCGATAGAGGCCAGAAGGGGGAACTCGCTCTGATAGCTGTTAATCCAATTCCGTCACGCCGCTCGCCAGTGCGTGGATGGACAGCAGTCACTGACACTCTGTATGGAGCACACACGATCCCCAGAAATGCCGACGATCCCCAGAAATGCCGACGATCCCCAGAAATGCCGGCCGTGGCACCGCTCTTGGACCACCGTGCACCAAGGGGTCACCGGGTTGGGCACAGCAGGGATGAAACAAACAATGGAAACAAAAACAGCGGCACCTGCTCCCGCAGCTTAAGAGGACTCTCCACAGGAGTCGCATGAGCGGCCAAACACTGCCTGAGATCCGGCTATGGTTAGGGCCCTACACACAGCCAAAGGCTGCACCGCTGCTGCACCTTCCACCTGGAAGCAGCAGGTCTCTGTCTGAAGCTCTACTGACAGAGGCTTTTATCAGCCCTCTGCTAATGAAGCAGCTGGTGTGCCAGGTGATCTCAGTCAAGTGTCCCTCTGCCTGCCACACATGTGCAATAGATAAAGTCATTTATGGTCTGTCTGTTTTTTTTCTCTCCTGATGTGGCACGCAATACAACTGTTCTTTTTCACTGATGTTTCTTTCCGATTGATTGTTCTGGTTCTCTGTTGTCGTCTATTGTGTGTATGTTTGTATCTTGAGCCTAACGCTGACGCTGCAACAACCCAATTTCCCAAGCTGGGATCAATAAAGTCTCTTTATCTTATCTTATCAACACTTAGGAAGGAACAAGCCGGTTTTAGAAAAGGGAGAAGATGCACGGAACAGATTTTTGCTCTGAGAAACATCATAGAACAGAATGCTGAATGGCAGCAGCAGCTCTCCGTTAACTGTATAGACTTTGAAAAAGCATTTGACAATGTGCACAGAGACAGCTTGTGGTGAATCTGGAGGGCTAATGGAGCACCGACCCACATGATAAAACTGATCAGAAGCTTCTATAACAACTACAGATGCTGTGTGGGAGGAAGTGACATCTGGGGGGTATTCCAGGAAGCATGTTTAAACTAGCCTGACTTTAAGCCTGAACTCTGGCTGAAATCCTCCTGAACTTGCTTACTCTGGGTATGACGGTTCCAGAAGACCAGATATGAGTTGGCGTAATTACACTCGACTTGGTAACCCTGGGTTAACGCACGTGCACAGCAGGTACATAAAGACATTCTCAATAGATCGCCGATTTCTGGAGTCACCATGGAAACGCGTGGAGAAAAAAAGAAAGCGCGACACTTGAGACGGAAGTGAGACGGAGTTCTGAGATTTTAAGGACGGCGTATGAAGATTATACGTTCAACAAAAAAGTAACACGGCTGCATCATCAAAAAAAGACTTTCTGCTTGGAGAAAATCAACAGACAAAGTAAACCCACGAGTTTCTGATCTTGTTTCCATTTTCCTTGTGACGCATATACATATTGAACTCTCATGTCTAAGTTTGAGCCGGTGAATATGCTAATTTTTGTAACAATAAAAAGGACGGTAAAAAATGAACGGAGTGCAAAAATTAATTAAAGAATTTCCCATCATTGAATTTGCAGGACAGTAGTGTAGGGGTGCTATAAAAACTCATCATCCTCTCCTTCACTCTCACTCGTGGTGCTGAGATGTAAGCACAGTAGGACAAAATAACTCGGCAAAACACAGTAAAACAGCTAAACAACTAACCATATTTAGTCAAAAAGCCACACTTCAACCCAAATCCATCCAGACAGGCAAAGGGAATGATATCCCACAATCCCTTGCGGTGCCGATCTAACAGCAGCACCAAAGTTACACCTACTTATTGAATTAATTTGAATGAAAGGAAAATAAATGTCTGAAAACTATGTGTCATTTTTAAGGTGACTTAACAAAAAAATGATTTCTCTTAACTGAAGCAAATAATTAAGTTAGATCAAAGTAAAAAGTTTAATTTTCCAACATCCATATGTGGTCTTATCAGCCTCTCACGGTGGAAAAAGTATCATCTGAGCTTCTTCATCCACTAAATCATCTTCAAATGGACACGCCATGCTGCTGCACCTCTCTCAAAACAAACTAACCTTCAACTAAACCTGCTCCAGACCAGGTTATGTTCAGAGCATGAGTTGCCATGGCAACTTGACATACCCTGAAACATACCTCCATTTCTGGAACTGAAAGCTGAGGTTATCAACTTCCTTAGCCTCAAACTAACCGTGGGAGCTAGCAGAACCTGCTTTCTGGAATAGCATTTCGCTGTTGGGATAAAAAACAGTAAATGCTTCCAAATTAGCCACCAATATTAATTGTAACACTCTTGTCACAGGAAACTACCTAAATGGCATAAATAAATGGATTAATAGCTAGGGATCAGAAGATTCTAGTTTTTGACTCATGGAGGGAGGGGCAGGAGATGGAAATTGTTTATGGATTAGCACCATTTATTACATGTGCAGGAATTTTACAGTGACAGATAATGAGATAATGGCCATTCACACATATATACACAGAAGCACTTCAGAAAAAACATCACCAATACTCTATGCTCTTATTGAGATAGGTTTTCAGAGAAAAGAGTCCAGCATCTCTTAACTGCACCACAGAAGAAAATACTAGTCAAGACTTGCCCACAGTTCAGAGGATTGGATTGGATTGTGCAACTCATGTCCAAAGTAGCTCACGTAGGCTGATGCTGTGAGGATAAGTCAAGTCACAGTTATTGGACTGTTAAGCAAACAGAGAGAAAGAAACGTCTCTTTGGTTTTGGGAAAAGAAGAGAGGAAACCGGCTCTTCTGTTTGGGCTGTTGGGAAAAGAACTCCTACCGGCCCGGCGGGAGGAAGCGGCTCTTCTGGGTGTTCAGATTCCAGGGTCTAGCTCACCATCGGGACCTGGCCTGGATAACATGACCAAGACTACAAGAAATCACAGGTTAACATTAATCCTAAATATCAAACGGAATAAACATATTCTTCTGTTTGTCGACATATCATAGTGTACACACAGTTCATAAAACAGCACTGAGTGTGCCACATTTGTGTAAAAATTCATTCATTCATTTTCTTCCGTTTATTCCCTTTCGGGGTCACGGGGCTGCTGGGGCCTATCCCGGCCACTTGGGCGAAGGCAGGGGACGCCCGGGACAGGGCGTATGTAACATATTCACATTAAATGTACAACATTTGATTTGTACTACAACTCATGTTCAAGTTTAACAGGAAAAGCTAATGAAATGCTATGTTTAGCTATAGTAGCGGCTAAGCTACATTAGCAAACAAACAAACAAATGAATGACTCACCAAGTTCCGCCAACAACATATTACTACCGTCTTCCATATGTGGACTGATAGACAAGTGGACCGGATAGACGGTTCCTACAACATACATGTTCCACAATAATCACGTAGCGGAATGTGGCAGTTAAACGAAAACGTTATTGAGATTCTGACCAGTACCTTGTCGCCCAGGTAGCTTCCCTGCCGCACCTTTACACCACGGATTCCCCGTACCCTAATAAGCGTACGCGACCGGTCGCGCTGTGTCACGTGATGCTGTAACGACGCGAGTGATTGGCCGACCATCCTACGTGACAACGTGACGTCTGTGCCGCGGGAAACAGCAGGTGACCAGTAATGTGGAAAAACCTAACAGACGGGTAAGGCAAAACAGAACCACCAAAACCACCCAGGCTGCATAATGGTCCAGTCTTCCATTGCTGATTTTCCAGGTGAGCACATTATAATAGTTTGATGTGGATATATTTGTTTTGGATGATGTTTTGTGGACTACAAATATGGCGGCCAAGATACTTCCTGCCGGTGACTTCCGGTCACTCAGGGGTGTGGCTGATGACAGCTAATGACAGCAAAGAGGGGGAGGCGGAGCTAAGCATGGAGGAAGGAGAAACAAACTGGCTGGGGGGATGTTTGACTGCTGCTTGAAGGATGGATTAAAGCAACGGATGGTTCTATGGATTAAAAGATGAGGAATATACTGGAACTTTCTGCCACCCTTCCTAAGGTCTTCCTTCACCAGAAAGTCTCACGATTTCCTTCACAGCTGATCCGGTGAGAAGTCGTTGACCATCAGAATGTGGGCGGAGCGTCACAGGCCCCACTATCTTAGAGACTGCTTTGTCCAGAGGGACAAAAGACGCCAAAGAAACTTTAAAGAACTTTGTGTAAATAATTTAAAGACTGGGGTAATCGAGTAGTGGTTTCAACAAAGGGGGGTGTTTTTGTGTATATATGTATATTACAAATCATAGCGTAACTGGGGTGTCGTGTTGAAGTTGTTGGATCTGAATTGAGAAAAAGAAACAAACAATAAATACATTCAAGACAGACAGTAGAACCCTAATTTTTTCATAAATTCTGTCATTGAATGCAGAGTGTTCCAAATGTTCACACTTGTCACCGTGTACATGTGAATGTTGTTCACACCAATGTGAAGAGCTCTTGCTATTTCTCCTCTTTTGGTTTTAAGAGCTGGCCTGAATCTTTTTTCTGGTGTCTTGTGTGGAATGTGTCCGTTTTGATGAGCTGATATTTTAACTGAAGTGCCTCCTTGAGGTTCCTTCTTCCTGTTAAAATTGTATCTGGCTGTGCATGAGGGGATTGTGCAGACAGCTGTCATGTTTAGGTAAGGTCTGTTCATTTTGTTTTATGGGATGGCTCTTGAAGGCAAGTGAGCAGCATGGATTTGGTTTCTGAAAGCTTTTGTAGAAATGTTTGGTCTCAGTTTGTTAGCATCAGCACTCGGAGACATTTTTTCCAATCGTTTTCTTTAATATTGTTAACGAAGCGTTTATGCACAGCAGGTAACCTTCTCACATTTTTTTCATGCAGTTCTTTTGGATTTTCTTCTTTTAAAGATTCTGTCTCATATTCTTGGAAGTTAGCACAGATTTCTGTCTGTTTGACATCAGAGTCTCAGCATCTGAAGAGTTGTGTCCATGTGTGTCCTCTGAAAGCACAGCTCTGGACAGTCTCACCTTCTCCTCTTTCCACTGGTTTCCATGAACTGTTCAGTTTGCATCCTCACATGATAATGTGCAGACATTTAAGTTGCTGTTAGATTTTTGACAGATTTCTTCCACAGAGTCTAATTGTAGATCTTCTTCCTGTGATTCAATGACGGATCCAAAACCCATTGATCCCATTTTTTTAAACCACAACGACTTTTGTCCACAAAACCCAAAGCCAATGTCGTTTCCTTCTATTATCTTCACCAAAAAGTGAGATGGAAAGTTCTGACCACCCTTGTATGAATATGTGGCCTGTGTCATGGCATCTATAGCATCTTGAAGGCATTTAATAAGCTGTCAGGCCACCTGCCCTCTACCATGTGTCGTCTTCTTTTCTTGATTTCTTCCCATTTTGCCCTTGTGATCCTTTAAAATAAATTGCAAATTGTTGTTACTCTTATTTCTCCTAATATAATATTCACTTTTTTCAAGGAATAAGTACATTGAATATGTTACAGCTTTTTCCAACTGCTAAACCACTAAGTGCCATTCTCTAAACCACCCAAACAGGGCTGCACGGTCTGTGGAAAACTGGCAATTTGTGATATTAGTAATCAATATTGTGTTATAACTTGCGATCCATGAACAAACAGAAAAACAACTAAAAAGGTAATTGTCTAAATAGGAGGCGAGCATCCAACATGAAAGGGTTCCATACGATTGATCAACGCCGTGAAGGGGTCCATCTGATCATCAGGTCAAATGCATAAAGGGATTTCATTGATTCATAAAATACTTCTAGCACATTTACAACTGACATTCATTCAGTAATCTTCTAAACCTGCTTTGTCCCTTTTGCTGTGATCCTGATCAAGGTTAGCCGGAGCCTTTCCTGGTTGTTTGTGGGCAAAGGCAGAGATCATCCAGGACAGGTTGTCCGTCTGTTGCAGGGCCACAATCACACAAACCTAGGGACGATTTAGAGGAACCAATGTTTTAGGATGGTGGGAGGAAGCTGGAGTCCCTGCAGAAAACCAATGCATGTGGGACAGCGGGGACACGGTGGTGATTCAGTTCCAGGTCCCCCAGACAGGACTTGAACCAGCGGCCTCATTCCTGTGAAGCAAGAGCGCTAACCACTACACCACCGTGCAGCCCTCTACAATTACCATTCATTGTTATTTTAACGATACATTTATGATTTATTGTGCAGGCCTACATCCAATCAACTGATTTAACTAAAAAACATCACTCTGTAGTTTAAACCTAAAACACAATTTGTAGTTCAAACGCAAAACTGAGCAAAACCCAATTACAGGTTTACGAAGTTAATACCTAAAAGAATATACATGAAGTGACCACAATTAAAGCACTTTCAAGCCTAACCATTCATTTCCAACAGTTTAGGTCTCATGATAAGAACAAAGACAGGATGACAAAAATCTACAAAAAAACCTGACAAATGACAAGAATTAATTTTTTTCTGCTCTCTTTAGTTATAAAAACATAACATATCTCTGAAAAAAACTGTTTTAATTGGTATCATGAACTTGAAAAATGTAAAAATGAAAGAAACAGAAAAAGTCATGTTAAAATTGTTGACATTCTGCTCATTAATGTTTACTTCTGTGAATATTTCAACATTGAGAAGAGTTGAGGAAATAAAACAAAGTTATTTTTAATATTATAGAAAGGGTTTATGTAATGACTCATTAGGTTCTTCAAAATAAGTTCATTCAGGAAAACATGCAAAAACATTTTTCTGTGACATTTGTCAGAATAGCTCCAATCCTAAATTTAGAATCAGTTGATAAAAATGATAACATGTCTTTAAATGTAACTACAGTGTGAACAATAGGATGAATGCAGACGACTTACCGCTGCAGCTCACGTCTGATTCTGAGGGAGGGTCTGACGGTCTACAAACTCTAGACTTCTCCAGGATTTCACCTGTTGGTCAGGATGTCCCGGGAAAAAACGACTCTAAGAAGTAAAGGGCTTTCAGCTAAAAACAGAACTTATGATTATGAACATTTGAAGACTTTGATTGTCCCTGACACTAGCAGGTGACGGCTCTGAACAGTGACGTGAGTTTGACAGAAAAATCCAACGTTAAATGGAAATCAACTTTGAAAAATCAATGAGAAAACAGTCGATAGTTACATTCAAGTATATAAATGCCCTTCCATAAACCCCACAAAAATGAAAGTATGTTTCTTTTATGCCATAAACAGAAACATGGAAGAGTCTGTGGCATGAAGGTAGAGCAGTTGTTCCTCATCAACCAGTTGGTTCAATTACCACCATCTCCTATAAAACACGTGTGTTTGTCCTCTACTGCTGTTGAGAGAAGTGCTGTTCATCTGTTTGTCTGTACTTGCTGGATGTATGCAGCCGTTTCTCTGTGCAGAAGGTCATACTTTTTCTATTTACAAGACTGACACATTTTTGAAAAGGTAGAGAGAAAATGCAGATTTACATCCAGGTGAATGTTTCTAACTGCACTGAGCCTTTCCAGCTTTGTGTCTAGGCTGGTAGGTGTGACCTATATTGGAACAAAGTGAAAACACTGAACACTTCTTCAAACTTTGTTTTCTTTATTATATATTTTTTTAATTTTCACAAAAAAGTCTGCGCCCTCTAGTGGTGAGCTCTAAAAACAACACCTTAGTCCAACATTCAGAACAGAACTGGTCCCAGATTGTATCCCAGAATTCCTGGGTGGACTATGTAACGGTTAATGACCTTCAAAGTGTGCGGTTATCACTTTTTGACGCTCTTCATGGAAGCCTGAACCGTCCTCCATGAAGTGCGTTAAAAAGTGCTTCTGCACACTTTGAAGGCCGTTAACCCGCTCATACCACGGTCACTTCCAAAAGAAATAAATAGTAACCAGTTTTTAGTCCTTAATTCCTGCTTTTTATCCGATTTGGAGGGCTTTTCTCACAAAAAGCAGACTATTTGTTGCTGTATTTATAAATGCTAATTTGTCTATTGAATGGGAGTTATTACAACAGAGTCATTGATGTATTTATATTTTCCAGTCCATTCATAACTAATCCAGATCCTGGAAGATGGAATGAGAAGAGGAAGTGCAGCTCTCCATCCTGACAGCAGAAGTGAAACTGTGTTCAGGAACTTGGTCACTTCAGTCATGAGGGACCCGCCCTGATGAGGGAATTTACATTTACAGATGAAATTCTGGAATTTATGACGACCTGTAAATGAAGGTTCTGTGGCTTTAAGACTTTAGAGTGAAGTTAACACAGACTGGACTGTGTAATCCACTGTGAATTATGAGGTACAAAACACATTAACAAATGTAAAGTGTCATTTCATTAGAAATGTGGAACATAAAAATAAACAAAATCCAAACCATTTAGCTTTGATTAAAACATTTCAGGTTCAGTTGTTTTTCTTCATCTTGAATGCTATATTGTAAAATGCATTTTCAGAAGATCACCCTGTAAAGTGAATTGTTCATTTAGAATTGAAGATCACTATGAATTCTACATTCAAACTGCAGTTCAGTTCCTGATCTGCATCCGTTGATCCAATCAGTCTGTGTTGTGTTCTTGTTCTGCTGGACCAGAACTTCTGCTGGTTGCTGCTCTGTTTATTGAGGACTGCAGCAGGATCAGAGAACATCAGAGAATATCCGAGAATATCAGAGAACATCAGAGAACATCAGAGAATATCAGAGAACATCAGAGAACATCAGAGAACATCAGAGAACATCAGAGAACATCAGAGAATATCAGAGAACATCAGAGAACATCAGAGAACATCAGAGAACATCAGAGAACAAAGAAGCAGGATGTGTACAAACCAGAGAATGGAGAAAACTCAGGGACATGCAGTTCCCTGATCAAACACATGGGGGCGCAGTAACCTGTTCAGGAGAAAACTCCATCACTTTTTTTTTCTTTTTCTTTTGAATGTCTGTGATTGTTTCTAAGGGGACTCCTGACAGCATTTGGTGGAACCATTGGGTTCTAAGTGTTTTATAAAACACATTTACTACACAGATTCAGAAACGCTCTCTCACCTTTGAAGTAGTACTTCAGGAAATATCATTAAAGTCATTTACTCTATTGAGGCTTCTTCCTGAATGTTTGTACAGTTTTCCATTTCCAGGTACAGTGGAAGTCTGTTCCTTTAGTTTCTATGCATTTGGGGCAGAAATCTGCTATATTTGTACATATTTAGATCAGCTGGTGTTCCATAAGTACACATTAACCATTTGTAATCTATTACTTTTAGTCTGGAGTTATTGACATCTTCTGCTCTGCTCTGATTTGAAATGTAATGTCGTCTAAAACATCAAATCTCTGGAAACTTGAGCAGAAATGTTTAGAGACAAATGGATTCAAACCAACATTTCTTCATGTTTGATTTGTATACATTCAGCAATCACATCAAAATCAAACAACTACCCATTACCAGTTTGACATTTTTTGCACATACCACATTTTTAAACATAGAATATTGTTCAATTACACTTTGTCTTAGTAATGCTATTGAATGAACTGAGTTATAAAACACATTAAAGCTATGAACGGTGTTGTATGGCAGGCGGGGCCCCCGCCCTCGCCACCCACCTCTGTGTGCCACTGTCCGCCTCGATTAACTCTAAGCATTGCTGCCGCCATCACTGCCCACTTTTCACTAAGGTTAGTCAAAGCTGCATGGGACAGATTGACGTAAAATCCACTTTTTTCAAATTTTCTGTTGATTTTATCTCCATAGCAACCGTTTGATGTTTTGGTCGCCTGGGGATAACTAACAGATCAACGTAACTTTTGGATGTGTCAGAAAAGTAAACATTTGGATTTACTCAGCAACAAAGGTTTTTTGCTAGCCACGCCCACGTTCCTCATATGTTCTTGTCCAATGTACTTACACTGTTCAATTGTAGACATGGATACTTGCTCTAAATGTTCACAGTAATGCGGTGAAGATAGCAGTGCACCACTTGGCAAGTTTGCCATGAACGCACCGTTCAAAATCCACAACTTTCAAAGAAGTGGTCAATGAAAATCTGTAAAAATCTGTAAAAAAAATTCTAGATTTCTGCCTGAGGCTGATGAAACTCTAAGGCTAGCATCATGTATGTGAAATAGGTGAAAATCGCTACAAAAAAATTTCATTCAACATATTGTTAAAAGACGTGGAAATCACAGCTTTTGGCACAAAATGGCCGCCAAGCCGTAGGTGGTGTGGCCGTCCCATAATGATTTCAGAACTTCTTTGGGATATCCCCAACACGTGTGTTTGGGTTTCATGACTGTATTTGGAAACAATTTTTTTCGGCCCCATAAGTGATTTTCGGCCCATTCTTTTTGTTGACGGGATCTCGATTTATCCCAGGTGTGTGCACGTTTTGGTGACTTTTCCAGCATGAGGCGGGGTCACATTCTGGCTGAAAGGCGGCGAAGTCATCGTTCCAACTGTGAAAACAATCTGGTCCTTGCAGTCAGTGATGCTGCTGCGGCCATAACTAAAGTGAACCAGTCAAGGTGGACACAATATTTAAACATACCATAAAAACGTTTAAAAAGTACAAACATTCAAAGTACATGTAAAAAGACTCCTAATGACCTGTAAGCATGCAGTGGTGTGAGGAAGATTTCTATTTTTCACACTTAAATGTTTCTATCACCAAACACATTTAAATGAGTTCCAGACAACAGAAGTGACAATAAGTAACAACAAACGTGGGCTCCTCAGCAAGACAATGTCCCAAAACATTCCAGCAAATCCACCTTGGAACAAAAGGAAGACTTTGGAGCGGCCTAGTCAAAGTCCTCATTGAGACGCTGTGGTGTGACCTTAAAGAGGCAGTTATGCTCCAGAACCCACCAATAACAATGCTGCAAAGAGGAGCTGGAGAGACTGATAGCAAGTTATCACAAACGCTTGATACCTGCTGGAGGAAGCCCAACCAAATATTAGGATTAGAGGGTAATTCATGTTTCACAAAGGGCAATACGGGTTTTATCTTTGTTCTCCCTGAATACAAAACTTCATTGAAAAAAAACGCCATTTTATTGTTACTTGTGTTGTCTGGAACTCATTTAAATGTGTTTGATGATAGAAACATTCAGCGTGAAAACATGGAAAAAACAAGAAATCTTGAAGATGGGCAGAAACGTCCTCACACCACTGCATATAATAATAATAAAATATATGTAGTATATGGCACTTCTTGTACTTTAATAAAGTACTAAAATGGTAAATGGCGTCTACTTCCTTGAAGGTAGAAAGTACTTCCCTATAGTACTTTACAGTCACACACTGGTGGCGGCTCCACTGCCATCAACACCAACCTTCCACCACAGGCTGAGGCTCAGCGTCTTGTCCAAGGACACTTCGACACATGGGCGGGCAAGGTGGGAATCAAACCTGAAATGGTCCAATCAGAGGTCGACCGCCCTACCGCTGCACCACCATTAAGACCATAAGTGATTTACAGTCACACAAGGACTGGGGCAAGGCGGGAATCGAACCTGTGACCTCAGAGTCAGAGGTTGACCGCTCTACCACAGTCACTGCTAAAGCTTATAATTTGACCACAAAAAGAAATGTACAAATGTGCAAAGTTCTAAAAATGTTCACACTTTTTGTTTTTTGTAAATTTTTTCTAAAACAAAAAAAACCTGTCAATGTCAAACACGAGTTTCTTCTTTTCTCTTTAAGGCAGCAAAGTTCTTCTGCTTTTCCAGCAGATGTGCAAATAAATAAGTTACATTTACTGTAAATTGTTGGAACATGACAGACTTCCTGTTCTGCAGACGCTCACACTGAATCTTCAGCTTCAGAGCTTGATGAAGACGAGTTCAGAGGTTCTTCATCTGGATCTCTGGGACTGTCGGTGACGTCTGCACCTCCTGTGATCAGAAATGAAACGTAGATTCATGTTTAGCTCATTTGAATATCATTTAGATCAAATGAAGGTGGGGCTGCACTGTGGTGGAGTGGTTAGCACCCAGGCCCTGGTTCAAACCCCAGTTTCTGGATGGACTTAGCATGTTCTCCTGGGTGTGGAACCAGCCTCCTCCAACAGTCCAAACACATGCTTCACAGGTTAACGGATGCTTCT
Organism: Oryzias curvinotus; assembly: GCA_023969325.1. Classification (NCBI taxonomy): domain Eukaryota; kingdom Metazoa; phylum Chordata; class Actinopteri; order Beloniformes; family Adrianichthyidae; genus Oryzias; species Oryzias curvinotus. Next base: position 33,490,903 of record CM043707.1, read on the forward strand.
ACAGTGTTCCTGGATGTGTTTGGGTGGACCCCCCGCTCAAGGTGAACCCCACCCTCACCCAATGGGCTGAGAAATACACTTTTATGATCAGAAACAGGTTCACGTTTCAACTGTTTCAGTTCTAGAAAACAGATCAAACTTCAGTTTCTTCTAGTTCTTCTTAGTTCAGTTGTTGTATCTTTGCTTCCATCTTCACCAACCATCAGATGATTTTTTACTCCTAAAGTCTCCAAAAGTATTGAGATATTTCATCATTTCTATCCAGCAGAGAAACATCCAGAAGAATCTCTTTGTGATGGAAGTCATCAAACACCGTTGACCTTTAGTCTGCAGGAAGACAGAAAATCCACTTCTTTGGTCGTTTCTAGATTCACTCACCAGTCTGAGGGTTGGTCTCATTTGTAACAGAGACGGTTGGTGTTTGGCTACTCTCTCCAGTCTTTAATAAAGACAACATTATTCGCTCTGGAAAGAAATCACAACTAACTGAATCACCATGATGTGGTTTTTAAACTGGATTTAATTCACTGCTTTTTATGGAAATGTTTGACTCACTGTTCCCAGCTGCCCCTCCACCTGCAGCCACACCTAAGAAAAGAGACAATCAGGTCAGACGATGTTCTTAATCCAGCCAAACATCTGGATGTTCAAGCATGAAGGGTTAAAAAAACATCAATGCTTTGTTTGGTGACGCTTCATCTGACTGCATCCACAAGAAAAATAAAGAGGAAGAGGAAGATGAAGTAGAATCTAGACACTATAGTGTTCCACTCACCATTCAGAAGGCTTTGTCTTCCTGTAAAGACACACAAAGAAGGTCAACAAAGGTCAGCAATTTTTCTAAATTCACTGTGTTTTATTAAAACTTGAGACTCATCTTCACCATCAGAAAAAGAAAAGACGGAAAGAAACAATCAGATTATGAACTATGTCCATCTGAACATGTGAATGTTCAACCATGAAGGTTCTACCATGAAGGTTCTACCATGAAGGTTCTACCATGAAGGTTCTACCAAACATCAGTGGTTTCATGACGTTTCAGTGCCTGAAGCTTCATCCAACTGTCTGCATTCAGAGGAAGAACAGATTCCTCCTTTCATCTAATCATCTTCATCACCTTTAACATGAGCGGTTAGGTGCAGTCGAGCAGCAAAAGGGGTTTATTCAAACAAACACCTAGAGTGTCAGAAGATCCATAAATCCTATTGTAACAGTAAAATGTGTCCAACACTAAGAGGGTTGTCTTTGAGATGACAGGACCAGCTGGAGTTCATGAAGGAGTGAGTTGCAGAAAAAGATCATGAAAGCAACAAGACTCCATCATTGTAGTGGACCTCTGTCTCCTGTACCTCCATCTGAAGTCTGTCCAGCAGCTGTTAGTGAAAACACCAGGTAGACATGTTCTTCCTTCACACTTTTTTATTTCAAACATGAAAATGTCAGTCAAAAAACTAAAAACAGGCTTCAACCTGACGATGAATTCTCACTACCAGCATCTCTGTGACATGGTGTTATTTCATTGGAGGCTCAAACAGGGATTATTTTAATTTAGTAACTATTCAAAGTTAACTGTGAATTTGGATTATCTGGCCCCTAATTGGTTAGCAGGATGACTGAGTGATTACAAACTCAAACATAGAGAGCCAAATACTTCAAATACACATCTTCTTTCCTTTGTCTTCACTCTTCAGATGCTGCTTCTTCCAGCAGACACCGTTTATTCACAGGCCTTTCCAGCAAACTGGTCTTGGTCTGTATCCTTACTCTTCTCACCGTCCCACTGGAGTCTGGTATTATTTCCACCACCTTTTCACTGACATCTCCAGCCATGAAATGTCTTCTTGGTCTCAGCCATTTCTGGCGTTCCTGTTGTAGTGAAAGATATTCACGGGTCCATCTGGTCCAGAATAAATCCACAAGATACTGGACTTGTCTCCATCTTCTTCATGAGTAAAGGTCATTTCTGGAAAAGACTCCAGGGGGCATGCTGGGCTGGGATTTTAACAACAGCAAGTGGTTTGGTGTCAAAGGCTCGACATCATTGACATCAGCTGACACAGTGGTGAGAGGTCTACTGTTGATGATGCTTTCAGCTTCACACATAATTGTGTGTAGGCAGTCATCATTAACTGTCTGCTCCTTCTGTATACAATGTAGTATTCTGGGTACAGACCTAGTTTGTCTTTCCCACATCCCACCTTGGTGGGGAGCAGCTGGGCTGTTGAACATTCACTTTATTCCTTTTGGTTCCAACGCTCGTTGAATGTTGTCATGGTCCATCTGTTGGACAGCTTCCCTGAACTCCTTTTCAGCAGACACTAAGTTTGTGCCATTATCTGACCTCATGACTGAACTCTGCCTCTTCTGCTCACAAACCGACCAGAGTGAGGCCAGTGAAGAGTACGCCATATCTTTTGACTGTCGCTGCTCTGCTACACATCAGTTGTCTGGCATTTCTTGAATGGCAGCCCAACACTGTCATGACCACTTTCAGACACTGATGTTTTTTTCCATAGATTCCATTAACTGTCATTTTCTTTTTCATTATACCTCTGTTCTGGAAAATCAGAGTACTACTGTTCAACCAGTAGCTTCCTAATTTCAACCATTGAGATCCTGTTTGCTGCATGATGAGGCATTTCATTCTGGGTGTCCTGTGGTTCTTGTCTTATGGGTCCGTTTACCAATTGGTCCTCCATCTCAGCTGTTAATTATGCACCATGGTTCCAGCAGGAGCCTTGTAAGACGGGGGCGTCAACCGTCCGGAGGGACGCCAAGGGGGGTGACCGGGAAGCTGCATGAAGGACCTGAGGGCCGGTCAATCTGTGATTAAAGGATGCGCCTTGATGTGTGTGGCTGATGCTAGTGTAGCACCCTGATGTTCCCACCTTTTTTTGTGTTCCTTTCAGACGCATAGACGCTGGGTTTCCTCCACCACGGCCGGATTCAACTGTGGACTTTGGACTTTTAACTGTTTTATGTCTTTTATTTATTTATTTTAAACCTGTTGCAACTGTTTTTAGATCTCTATTTATTAAATACACCCTTTAACATTTTAACTTGTTTGAGTCATTTCTTCAGTGTTTATAGAACTGATTGAATCACCAGTGTGACGTGTGCTGGTGAGAGACCAGCAAGAAGAACATCTGCAGACTCTACAGGATCCTCCTCTGTGGTGGGACTGAAGCTGGATCTGGTGGAGGTGGCAGAGCAGAAAACTCTGAGCAGGTTCAGGGCCATCATGAGGAATCCTCACATCCCTACATGAGGCCTTCACCAGCAGCAGGAGGAGGACATTCAGCAACAGACTGCTGTTCCAGCGCTGCTCCACACAAAGACTGAAGACATCTTTTGTTCCTCCATCAGGCAATGGGGCAGGGCATCTTAAAAGCAATTTCTTGGGAGGGGGAACACAACTATTTATCTATACATACATACAGTACAGACCAAAGGTTTGGACACACCTTCTCATTCAAAGAGTTTTCTTGATTTTCATGATTATGAAAATTGTAGATTCACAGTGAAGGCATCAAAACTATGAATGAACACACGTAAAAACCATCAAGTGCTACAAAGAAACTGGCTCACATGCGGACCCCCCAGGAAAGGAAAAAAAACGTTTTATTTTGAAAAGCGACCGGATTCTCTCTGTTCCATCTGTCACACTTAACGCACGTCAAAGTCTCGACACCAAACATCAGGTGATAAACCCCACTAAAATTAAACCCAAACAACCAGAATGAGCAAAAAACAAACTTCTTTGACAAGGGGAATATTATTATTATTATTGTTATTATTACTAAAGAGAAAATACCACCCCCAGTCCACGGTAAATGTGCCCCCCCCGGTCCGCGGTGAACGTGTCTTGCGTTGTACCGGTCCACGGTGACAAAAAGGTTGGGGACCACTGCCCTACTGGACTAATTTAACACCCAGATCCGGTCATTTAAAAAAAAAAAAAAAGATTTTTAAAATAGTTCAGAATAATAATGGCGGTTGACCCATGATCGTAAGATTCCAGGTTCGAGTCCCGCCTTGCACGCCCATGTGTCAAAGTGTCCTTGGGCAAGACACTGAACCCTAACTTGCCTCTGGTGGGAGGTTGGCGCCAGTGTACGGCAGCGGAGCCGCCGCCAGTGTGTGAATGTGTGTGTGCATGGGTGAATGGGACTGTGACTGTAAAGCGCTTTGGGTCTTCGTAAGAAGGTAGAACGCGCTATATAAGTATACGCCATTTACCATTTAGCAATAATAAAATGAGTACAGTATTTTGGAGACTGCTGTTTATTTATTCAAGGATTTCTTCTGCTATTACAGCAGCATATCTGGAAAATGCACAGGTTTTATCCTAGAATCCTCCCAGTATTCTGTCAGAGCTCTTCTCTGTTCTGCAGCTAACACAGCTGTCTGTCTGTCTGTCTGCGCTCACAGATCCAGTCTGACGTCACATCAAGGTCTGCCTTACGCCGACTCCCGGCTGGTGGCCAGACAGAGACCCCCTGCAGGATGGGGACCCACCCTAATCAGGCCTCCTGAACCTTGAGGTCTTTTTTTATATTCATGGAGACAATAACTATAAATCAGGTCCCCCGGTTTTATTTTTCACTCTCAGGTTAACGCGAGGCAGCTAACTTCAAACTCTGTCAGAGATTGAAACACGCAGCTTTCACTGCAGGAGCTGAAGCAGAGACTCTGGAGGATGATATGAACTCCAACATGGAAACATTGTTATCATGGGAACTATCCTAAATAAATACACCTGATCTGTCCACATTAGCTGGTAGCTCCTCCCACACGCAGACGTGCTGTCAAGCTTTAAAGAACACAATTCTGGACGGGGGGGGCAAACCCCCAACAACAGGTGATATGACAGAGCCATTAAGTGTCTCTGCCTGGTGCGTTCATGGTGCTCTAAGACATAGAAGAGTAGCTGAAGTCCATCAGCCACGCAGCCTAACTTTGTTCTATATTTTCCTGAGAAAAAAAACCTGCTGGACCGACCCTAAAACCGCCCACATTATGCACACCCGCCCAAAGCCATCTTTACATTTAGAGGTTAAACAACAGAACATGCACGGCATGGCTGAAGGCCAGTTTAAACTGCAGCTACATGGAGGAACGTGGGAGCAGCTGCAGAGAATTCAGGATGAATGAAGCGACAGTCAGCTGAGTTTCTGCAGAAAAAAGACGACTGACCGATGGATGAACGATCAGCTTGGAGAAGCTTCTCTGAAGTCACCCTTCCACTGAGGGCAGTAAGGCTACAGGAAGCTTTTGCTTCTGTTTTATGAAACGCCGTCATCTTTCCATTGAGGATTACAATGAAAAGCTGTTCATAATTAATAAAGTACCAATGGATTAGATTTATCTGCCCTTTTCCAGACGCTCAAAGCGCTTCACCACAGACAGCCACACCAACATGGAAGAGGCACCGCTCACTTTTGACGTCCCAGGCAGTCACACTGTCGAATGGCGAACACAACTTCACTGAGACTGGGAGGCGGCGCCGGGCGAGTTATGCCACCGTTTGTGAATGGATTGTAGAGGCTTGGGCTGACGTGTCTGCTTGCTTGTTCTTTGAGCTTTCACTACAGCCGGCATCATTGATGAGGGGCTGCACAACAACAAGACGGACTCTGATGACGAGGAAAAGGAAGCTGCCGTGTTTGATAGAAATGTAGACCAGCTGTTCATTCCAGATACAGACGATGAGGACTTTGATGGATTTCTGGATGCTGATTGGCCGAAAAAATGAAAAATAATTCACAACCAACGTAGTTTTGCTCCTGCTGCCTTTTTAAACCCACACTAGCATGCATGTTTTACCGGCATGTGTTAACGTGCATGTCCCCTAAAACCCGGTGTGCCGTTAGCACGTGTTCAATCCACAAAAATCACCCAGAATTGTAACTCAGTGTGCTCTATGGTCATGAAAATACGGTGACTGAAAAAAAGTGTTTTGATATGCCTCAAAGCCCACCTCCTCCAAGGGAAAAAACGTTCCAATAAATGATAGTTCCTTTCCTTTCCATTAGACTAAACTATGATCATAAACCCAATTTTTGCAATTGCATAGTCAATGGAAACATAGCTTGAGTCAATGTTTCCATGGCAACCACTGTTTCCAACCAGGAGTGGGC